>CM045765.1:175217823-176417823 GCA_025200525.1 Camellia lanceoleosa
TAACTCTTACTGATAAGAAACTTCTATTTAATGATTCTTAATAATAAAAAATCTTAACTATTTGATCCAGTTGAAAGTTCAACCGGAGAGAAGCAATTCTGTAATCTATATTGTAAGTTAGTACTTTTTTGTTATATAGTTTGTTAATATTTTTAATTTTATATTTATCCCCATGTTCCATAAATAGGAAGAGGCGGTACATAAGTTTTAAGAGAATTAACGTGTAAGTCTTAATATGTGAATTTAGGACTGGTTTAGTAATTCCAAAAAAAGTTAAAAAGTCAAAAAATTATTAAAAAAAATTAAAAAGTTATCACTATTCATTAAAAAAAATATTAAAAAATTATTATACATAATATTAAATACAAGTCAACTTTATGACAACCTATGTATAGAGACGTCAAAGCATAGGAGTGAAAGGAAAAAAATATATATTACATGTGTATATTTATTAAATTGGATGGTAAAGTTGAGCCCGTGGGGTCCCACCACGGGTCCCTTTTTTCTAATCGGAACCGTCAATGTGTAGAGCTCGTCAATTACTATGTATTTGTAAAAAATCACCTCTATCGGATATCGTTAACTACATGATCAAATCAGTTTTGTATAAAAAATAGATGGTGCTATAGTTAACATGTGCAAAAAAAACTAACACGATTAGATAGCTATCGATATCCAATGAACGTGATTTTTTACAAGAATATAGTACTCGACGAGTTCTACACATTGAACGGTTCCGATTACAAAAACAGGACCCGTGGTAGGCCCCCACGAGCCGAACAATACCATCCAATCAAAGGCCGAAAAGTAGGCAATCTTTTCCCATAGCCTTTTCAGCCGACGCACTGCCCAACCGTACGAATTAATTAATTATCTTCTCCTACACACTTATTTATACAATATTTTAATATACATTTTTTCATAAAAAGTTAAAAAGTTAACTCAAACATTCATATTTTTTTTCTCAACTTTTTAGTTCAAAAAGGCAAAAAGTGCACTTATTTATGACATCCCAAACAACCCCTTATTGTCCAATAGGTTATATGAAAATTAATGACATTTTTCATCAAACACTATTAAAAAAGTCATTAATTATTAATTTTCAGCGACGGTTTGAAAACTTTGTTACAAAAAATGACACTAATTATAAGTTTTAACGACAGTTTAAAATAATCATCACATCACTAATTTTTAACTTTTAGTGACAATTTAAAAAACTCATCACAGAAAAATGTTACTAATTATAAATTTTAATAATAATTTATAAAAATTGTAATAAAAAAGTCAGTAATTATTAATTTTTAGCGGCATATGCAAAAAATCGTCACAAAAAATTAATTTTAGCAATAATTTTACTAAAATTTATTTTCAATAAGACTTGATAAGAATTAAATCTAACTATTAGGATCTATTAATAATTTATCCTAATTTTTATCTCCTTTCATAAAATCTAGGAGTGTATAATTGAAAGATAACAAATAACATGGATCATTGATCAACCCAAATGTCCCTACAAACTTAGGTTTTTTGAGGGTGGAAGAATTTCATGTTTTATCTTCACCTCCTATTTGTATTAACAAGTTGCTATCAGATGAGGCCAGAGGATTAGAACTCTATACTGTTAAATTTATCAATGCACTTTATTTACCAAAAAAAATAATATAATTAATAACTAATACTACGGAAGAAAATTTGATTTAATTACATTTAGCACCCTAACATTTTCGTTCAAATTTTACTTTATTTTCTTCACTTTCAATTATGACAATTAATCCTTTTATCACTCTTTGGTCTACAAAATTATTAGATACTCCTAGAATAACCGTATAGTGTTGGCTACATTGTGCTCCTAACGGATGAGAAACCGCAACCTATGCTAAGTGAGTCACCCATTTTCTCTCAACTATCTAACAATGCCAATACAATCCCATGTCCCACTTGTAAGAATTTTCGCTATGTCATTGGTTTGGATCACCATATAGGCAATGCAACATAGTGCTATAGTGCTCTAAGAGTTCCCAATAATTGTCGTGTCTGAACATCTATTGTTAATGAGATTTTGGGAAACTAAAACTAAAAGAATCAAAATAAGATTTTAGTGAAAATGCGAGGACTAAAATGGGATTTTGATAAAAATGTAAGGGTATAACCTGAGAAAAACATTTTCATGGCTAACATGCCGTCAATCTTATTAAAGTCAAGTAACAAAAAGTGGTATTATAACTTGAATTAAAAGTGTTGATTTTAGCAATTGAAAATAAAAAAATCACAATGAAATTTTAATAAAAATACATGGACACTAAATATAGAGTAAATTTCACGATACATCCCTATACTTTATATCAAATCGCACTTTACCTTGGCTTTTTAATTGTCTCAATCTCAAATTTTGATTCAAGTTGCAATTAGATCCATTTGTATAACGTTGTTTCAAAAAGTAATGGAGAATAGTCGGCTGATGGTATTAATTACACTTAGCACCTATACATTTTTATCAAAATCCCACTTTAATCCTTAACATCCTTATATTCTTACTAAAATTTTACATTGGTCTCCCTACTTTAGTCTATCAATCAATTTTTCAAATGTCGTTATATAACTAGATTTAACTGTAACTTGACTTGAAATTTATATTAAGACAATTAAAAAGTCAAGGGATAAAATGAGATTAAGTGTAAAATGCAATGGTATAAAGTGTATTTCACTCCTAAATATAATTATGAACTTAATTATTTATTTATTTTTATTTTTATTTTTATTTTGATATCCCACTAGGTTCCCCCTGTTTGCGAATGTGATAACTGTAACACAACCAACTCAGAAAATTTACTCCGAATTCTATTAAAAAATTTCAACATATGATCCAAATTTATTCTACCAAATGTGTTAGGTGTACATAAAATTCTTACAAAACCAATCACAATATTTGACAAAGAAGCGGAGTCCACACATGTGGGTCCATGTGTAGGTTGTACTTCTTTTTCTCACATTTGTGTATTTTCAATTTTATTAAAATTTTATTCTTCATATGAACTCAACGAAACATCAATCTCTACTATACATTACAATTATGGACAATTAAGATCACTCAAATATGATTCCACAAAGTCAGTGAGAGTGAGACAGCGATAGAGAGAAATCATTGATACTGGTGTTTTTGTTAGCTAAGAGTAAGAGTAAGAGCCAAAAAAAACTCAAGAGGAGTAGGCATGGCCGCGTGGCTTATTAGAATGACTGTTAGGGTTTGAAGGTTTGTTCCACCATTTTTAATTTTATTTATTTACTTATTATTAAAAACTGTTGGCCACTTTAAATTTCAATTGAGAGATCATTTCTGATCATACAACATCTTGAGTGAGTATTGTTTTATTAGATCTTTTCCCACCCACCAAGCAATTTTGAACCATAGTTTATTTTTCTATTTTATGCAACAAGTTTTGCATGCATTTGTGTGTGTGTGTTATTGAAATGATTAGTCTAACATACTTTGAAGTTTAAAAGTAGAGCAAAATTCTCTCTTTCTCTCTCTCTTTAAATATATATTATATAAAAAGAAGTGTCACTATCGACTCATTTTGGATTAAGAATTACATATAAAAATTATGTCTCAAGTATGATTTGACAGGTGCTAACAAGGACTTTTATGATATTATTTGAGTTGAGAAGTGTTTCGAAACTAAGTGGAAAAGGTTTAAAAAGTTCTGATTTTACTAAAATGTTAGTGTGTTTTTTTTTAAATTAAAATTAAAAAAAAAAAAAAAGAAGCAGATATGTTTGATAGATAATAGAAAATATATTTTCTGCTAATGGAAAATTTGTTTTTTGTCGGCTAAATAAACTATTTAAAAAAATAAACAAATAATTTTTTTTAATAAAAAAACTTTTATATATATATATATAAAGGTTATGCATGCATATATTGTTGAGGGGGAAATGAAATAAAGAAAACAAAAAAAAAAAAAAAAACAAAGGAAATGAGTCATCCTACAACAAATGGACTTAGAAAGGGGTGTTGGGCTGAGGAAGAAGACCGGTTGCTCAGAAAATATGTCGAGACATTTGGAGAAGGAAATTGGAAGCATATTCCTACCAAAGCAGGCAAAAATCAAACTCCATTCTCATTCTCATTCCCATTCCATTCTTTGCTTTCATTGTTTTTCTTGTTTTGGGTTACTTCTAGTTCTTGTTTTTTGTTTTTGTTTTCTTTGCTTTCAAGTTAATTAAGGGTATATTGTTAATTACTAATGTCCAGGACTCAATCGTTGTCGGAAGAGTTGTAGATTGAGGTGGTTGAACTATCTCAGACCGAACATCAAGCGCGGAGACTTCGGTGTTGATGAGGATGATCTTATTATCAAACTCCATAGACTCTTGGGCAACAGGCAAGTAGAAAAATACTTATACATAATCCACTTCTTCATATAGAGAGAGATAGAGAGAAACACTATAAGTTCCTTTTGAATGATAAGAATCCTGAAAAAGAATGAAAATATGATTTTGGATTTTTAAGGTTTTAGTGTTTAAATGGATTGAAATAAGAAAATAATTCTTAATTACCTTTTGAAACAAAAATCACATTCTCAAGTTAAGTACGAATCTGATTTCTTTACTCCCGTACAAAAATCTGACATTCTTTGAGAAATATTAGTCATTGCTAATACCTGATTTTTTAAAATTTGGAGGAGAGTCATTTAAGGGTTGGTTTGGAAAGTGGGTTAGTTTTTTAATTTTTTGGTTTTTTTGATTTTTTTTTGTGAGAGAAGAGTGTAATGATTATGAGTTGGATGTGATGTTTTGTTTTTTGTGGCTAAAATAGCTTATTTTGTCTTTTGTGGCTAAAATAGCCAAAAAAAACCCCAAACTCTTCTTGCCAAACGGTGCCTAAGAGTACAAAAAATACTTAGGCAGGCTCATAATGTTTAAAATTTTATTATTTTTCATAATGAATTTTAATGAAACTAAACACAGTTGAATAATATTAACATTAAAAACTTTCCTAATAAAAAAATTCTCATTGCCCTTAAGATTTATGTTATTTAAAGTTAGAGGATTCTTATTCAATCCAAAAAATTAGACTCACTTTTTAGACCCAATGATATGTCACTCTATTAAATTATCTAAGTCAAATCTTTCTCTAATTATCACCAATTATTTTATTGACACATCACTAGACCTAGAAAATGAGCTTATATTATGTATTTGGATTACCTTGAAATGATTAGGTATTGTAGCTTTTTCAAATTCACTAATCATATATTTCATACCACAAATGCTATAAATTTAAAAAATAAAAAATAAATAAATTTGTCCAGAATTTGAATTATATGGATCAAATTCATTGTTGATATAACGCATAACATATCAATTTTAATCTCCACTATACATTTAGTTTTTTAGTAAATTTCATGATAATTTTTGAAATTTTATCTTTTCTCATAAGCTAAAAATCTCCCTACCCCTTTTTTGTGTCTTTTCTAATAACAACGAGTTCAACTCGGGTCACCAACTATCGTGAGCTATCAAACTCCATCCATCAGTTCTAATACCAATTATTAAGAAATCGGAGAATCCAAGAATGAAACAACATTGATCCAATCCATTTGAAAGAAACTCCGAACTTCACACAGCTAACATACATCATTTAAAGCTCATACCCATAAGAGGAAAGTCCATATACATTAAAATTTATCTCATTTACTCTTTATTCGATGTGAAATTTTACCTTCAAATATGTTCCAACATGCACCTAAAACTCAAAGTTTTTTAATATAAAAAAAAAAGGGAAAAAAATCAAAATAGTAGAGATAAGAAAAACAATTTCAAAGTAATGGGAGTACAAAGGATTTATGTATAAAATTCTGCAAGTAAATTTTATACCTCTATCACTTAAAAATTATTTTTTACTCTCCATTTTTAAAATAAAATAAAAAAAATTCTACAACAAAAAAAATAGTATCCAACATCACATGAAAAAACACACAAAAATAAAAAAAGAAAAATCCATAAACATGTCAGTGATATGTAACCATCCACATTCATTAGCTAGATAAAGGAATCCAGACAATCTTTTAACTTGTCTACTTGTTTTGTTCTTTCATTCAATGTTTTAAAAATTGGCCCGGTGCATCGAATTGGAAAGAGCAATATTAGGTATTATGAAAAAAAATTTATGAAAATAATTATAAAATATTTATGACCCTTAGATTATACTTAAAATAAAGCACTACACACTAATTAAGGTAATCCAAGAGTCATAAATCTTTCATGATCCCTAACTTTTCTCAACTGGAAAAGAATTTGAATAGACAAGATATTGGTTCAATTGACAAGTCAAATCAAAATCAAATACGAATATTTTTATAATTTAAAATAAATAAAATACATTCATTTAAAATATATATATATATATATTGTATTTTTGGTATTTAATGAATTTTTTATAAATTTTTTTAAAAAATATTATACTTTTTAAGCGTATTTATGTTATGTGTGTCTAAAAATTAAAAAAAAAAATTTCTTAAAAAATTAAAAAAAAAATTAGTGAAAATAAAAAAAAATACAAAAAATAAAAAAGTAAAAAGTAAAATTTTCTGAAAGTGAATTCTAAAAACTGAAACCAAATAGAGTGATTTCCTGCATATTAACAAAGACCAATGATGGCAGAGTGGAAATTTATTCTCTTTGAAATTTGAGATGTTGGGTTCAAGTTCTTTTAGCATCAATTGTTTTAATATTGGACCAAACATAACAAACTGATCCGGTTTGCTTCAACACGGGCTGCTTCATTCGCTTTAACAATTTAACTGTGGTTTGCATCTATTTAACTTTAAATGACCAATTTTTAAGAGAAAACGAATTAGAAGGTATATTCAAACCGGACTCTAGACCAATCAATAATTCAACCCGGTCGAATAGGCCGATTTCAAAACATTGGTTTCACTTCTAAAAGAAAACAGTGAATTTCCCAACTACGGTGGTCCACTTCATAATTCCATGGATATTCATAGCACATAGCATCAGATAACAATTATTGCTATGATCAATTGCTCTTATCATGTGTTACCTACCAAACATTAGATATACAGTATTGCTATATGGTCCCATAAAGCAATTTATTGTCCGAGGGCTAAGGTCTGGGCTAAAATGGGTCTGGCCTTAGAAGTTTTATTTAGCTGTGACTTAAAAAATTAATTAATTGATTTTTTTTTTTTTAATTCATTTGGTAAATTCATTTTTCATCAAAATATCTACCCTAGCCACACCATAAAGTTAGTTGAAAAATCCAAAAATAAAAATAAAAATAGTACTTTTTAATTTTTCTAGTGCTTTAGAAGCTTAATTAGAATATTCTAAACCATTAAATCTGCTTGAATGAGTGCAGATGGTCTCTAATTGCAGGAAGAATACCAGGAAGAACAGCAAATGACATTAAAAATTATTGGAACTCTTGCTTGAGCAAGAAGGCATCTACATCAGATAGCAAGATCACAAGCAGCTTAGAGACCCAATCAGCCATGAATTTGGAGCCATTGGAGGGTGAATTTCAGTCCTCATCGGATCGAAAAACAGAGGGAGAAAAAGAAGAAGATGAAGAGGATACAGCATTGTTTTGGAGAAGTCTCTTGTTAGAGGGAGTCTTGAAGGAAACTAGAAAATTGAGTGTTAAAAACAAAGAAAAGAAGGTTCAAGATGATGATTTTTTCCAAGGGTTGGGAGATTTGGTTCAAGACATGGAGATTTTGGGTGGGAGTGAATGAGTGAAACTAACTCCAATTGGTGCATCTCATAAGTAGGGTTGTAAATTGTTTGATCTAGTTCAGTTCTGTTCAATTGGGATTGAGAGAAAATTGAGTATCGAATTGAATCCTTCAATTTTGTTGGTTGAGGACTTGAAACCAACTGCATGATATGGCTCAGTTTTTTCAATTTAGTATAAAAGAGGGATTTACATAAGCCATTAATGGATTTTATACATACATGTAAAATCCCACTATTGAAATAAATGAAGCGAAATCGTAGAAGTTGTTCTATAAATACCTCCCTTTCTAACCGTTATTAGAAAACTTATACATATCATTGTTCACTTATCTTCTAATAATGCTCACAAAATTAAAATATAAATATATTTAAATTTAAATATAATATTTCAATTGGTTCGGTTGGTATGATTAAAAAAATGAATCAATTTGTATGTTATAAAAAAATTGAATTTTGATCGATTTTTAGCGATCGGTTCATTTTCATCTATTTTTCTTCTAACTTTACTTGTATTTGGATTTTGAATTTGGGGCCAGAATTTTGCAAGGAAAAGAAAATGGAAGAAAAAAATAACAAATATTTCATTCACATTTTTCTTTATTTTTTTTCCCTTCTAAGTTACTCGATAGATTTAAGATCCAAATAAAACCATATATATATATAGTACTAGTACCCAATTTAACTGTCAAATAACATTTTAAACATTTGACATAAATTTAACAAGAAATTACTTGTCAAATGTATTTTTTAAATTTAATTACAAATTAATAAAAAATATAATTTTATTTTTTAATATTTATAAAATTTATCATTAATCTGAAAATATTATTCTAAACCTACACTGATGTGAAGTTACTTCTAAATTTAACAGAGTGAGAATCCAAATTCCTAACTAGTCCAGGTAGCAACAAACTCATTGTTACATCCAAAATAATTGCACCCAACAACAGCCATAACTGACTTATGAAAAAAATAAAAAAACACAGACAAACAGAACAACAAACAAGTTTCTCATCTCATGGCCTGCACATTAGCCTAAGGATTTTGGAAATATATATATATTATATATATTCAACACTTGTCAAAAGTTTATTTTAGCTTTGGGAATTTTTGAAACCATGTAAAAGCTTCATGCAAAAATGATAATAAGATTAGACACGGTTCCTTTTTTGTCCCACCAACCTATCAAATTATTCCTTTTTGTCTCTTATGCTGTGTTTGGTTGGGAGATTTGAGGAGAGATTTGGAAAGGAAAATAGAAAAGGTAAGTGAAATGTGAATAAAACATACCTAAATTTCACTTAGTTTCACACACCTTTTCTCTTTTTCTTTTCAAATTCCTCCCTAAATCCCCTAACCAAACACAGTATTAGTCTAATAAATATAACGTGTCTAATGTTCCACACCACACCTAATAAGCATGGACTTGCATTTGAACACCTTACAATAATTTTCAAACCAATAGAACAAGAGAGAGGAAAACAAGGAGGAAACATGGAAGGAAGTCTCACGTGAGATTCCACACAAGTAAAGACACACACACACACACACAAAATATATATATATATATATATCTTAAAGCACTTCTAGTTTGTTTAAGATGTGATATTTATGAGAAAAAAGGTAAAATAATTATAAATTTAATATGATATTTTGTCTTATTAGTTATTTTAGTCTATTTTGTCTTTTTATGAATTTGAACTCCAAAAAAACTAAAATCCAACTTGCCAAACACCCCTTATTTTAGCCTAAACACTCATCCCAAACGGGGCCTTAAAATGTTTAGGATATGTTTTGTTACTGCATTACTATAAAAATTTTACATTGCAAATAAAAGTTTATTTACGGGTGGTTTGACAATCAAATAAAAAGTCAATTTTTAACTTTTTACTCATTTTAGATTACATCACCTCTCATATTTTTTATTTATAAAAAAACAAAATAATTTTAAAAAGTCAACATTATACTAATTTCTCAAAACACCACTTAGTCTTTACTTTCATTTTTAAAGCGTTATAATCAATTGACAAAATTTATTAAATTCGACCTTTAATCAACATTTCTAGCGGTCGGCTATCAGATTTTATTGTATTCACTACCTCTTGTCGTCAAAACCTCTTGTCGGCTACCAACCATCTACTCTGTCTATCGACAGGACACTTCCAGCCACTACCTTTTGCCAGTCACTTGTCCCACAAGCTTTCAAAATAAAATTTTAAAATACGTATATACAAAACATGTTTTTATTTTTATTAAAAAAAAACATAAATTTAATATTTTTTTTTTAAACAAAAAATAGTAAACTATACCTAACACCTTAATGTTTATGTTTATAATTATAAAAATTTTGAAAATTATAAATAAAAAAAATACTACTTTGGAATCTATTTTTGTTTTCCGTTGGTTCCATTGGTTTAAGAAAAAAGAAAAAATAGAAAGGTTCTCATTTGTTCCCCTTCTCACACTCCGTTCTACCACCATTCACTATTCATCATCACCACCATCCCAGCCACCCTTGCAAGTGACCTCATTTAACAACCATCTATAGTAACCACCTCCTATGTCCAACAATCACATTTGGCTACTGCCTTCCACGATCAACAACCATGCTTTGTGACTAGAAACCACCAACCATCTCTCACTAGTGGCAAGCACTTCCGATCACTCCTTTTATTTGCTTTCAAAGAAGACCAAAAAAAAAAAAAAAAGTCTTAGCCTTCGTTTGACAATATGGTTACGATTAATTTAGCTCCATTAAAAGACAAAATAAACTAAAAAGTCAATAAGACGAAATGTCACATTTAAACCATTATTATTTCATTTTCTCTCTCATAAAAAAAATAAATAAAAAAAAAAGTTCATCCTAAGCAAAAAAAAAAAAATTTAACCAGGTTAAAATAATCAAAAAAATTAAGTTAAAAAAATTCTTCCCAAATGAAGCCTCTAATTTGTTACTAGATACCCATATATATTTACTATAAAAAATTTACATTGCAAATAAAAATTAATTTAGTGTCTACTTTCATTTTTAAAACGCTATAACTAGTTGACAAAATTTATCAAATTCCACCTTTGATCAACATCTCTTGGGGCCCGCGACCATCCCTGATTGTATCCATCACCTCTTGTCATCAACACAACCAACCATCAACTCCGTATATTGACAATTCACTTTAGACAATCCACGTTCAACCACCAACTTCTACCGTGGCCACTTGTCTCCCAAGTTTCAAAATACGTATAAACCAAATATGATTTTATTTTCATTTTTTAATTAAAAATAAACATAAATTTAACATTTTTTGTGAACAAAAAATTATAAACTTTACACAACACCTTAATGTTTATGTTTATAATTATAAAATTTTTGAAAATTGTAAATAAAAACTACTTTGGAATCTATTTTTGTTTTCTGTTGGTTTCACAGGTCTAGGGAAAAAATAAAAAATAGAAAGGTTCTCAATTCGTTCTCCTTCACCTACTCCCTTCTGCCACCATTCACTATTCATCACCACCACCACTTCAGGCCACCATTGCAGTTTACCTCATTTAACAACCATCTCTAGTAACCATCTCCTACGGCCAACAATCACCTTTTGCTACCACCTCTCACAATCAACAATCACCCTTCACGACTAGCAACCACCAACCATCTATCCCCAGTGACAACCACCTCCGATCATTCCTTTTACTTGTTTTCACAAAAACAAAAAACAAAAATTAAACAAGCATACCAAATATATTCTGCGTCTCCATTTTTATAAAAAATAAGCATAAACGTATTTAATAATTTCCTGTAACTAAGAAATAATAAACTATAAACATTACCAATCCACACTTCGTCGTGTTAATAGATCCACTTTCATCATGTGGTAGTAATTTTTTGAAGTGTCTCCTGAAAACAGCTGTGTGAAGTTTCCACCAATAAGCAAATTGATATATCCTAATACAGAAAGAGCTCATAATAGAACACAAGCCTTCAAGGGCTCTCTATACAACATTTTCTTTAAGCCCATCATCACTTATAGAGGAAACATTACATGAATCATGAGTAATACCACAAATTTGAGCAAAAGCCACCAGCAATCATATGATAAAAAGAAAACAAAAATCCAAATAACAAAATAACCTCCGACCAAATACAACCTCATGCGCAAAGCAAAAAAGTTTTTTTGAAGTGAGGGCACAAATACCTCGCGCTTGAAGCCGTCTTGTACAATTAAATCACACGAGACGTCGGTGAATGCTCAAAAAACGACGTTTTTTAAATGTGATGCCTGAAGCACTATTCTCCCCTCTTTTCCGGTTGGTATAAACGCTTTTTCTTTGATTAATCTTTGGTGACCCATCTCCGGCCACCAATTTCATACCCACCATAGGTCTGATCACTACTACTCTCTCCCCCGCTTTCTGCACTGGTATAACCCGACTTTCGCCGGTGCCTTTTTGCTCTCGAGACTCCACTATCGCTAAAACTTCCATTTAAGAGGGGATCATCTATACCCCGAATTACTCTCCGCACTGGGGATGATGAGGCGATGTAACTATCATCCTTTGTTCTTCTCTTATCCTTATCGTGCCTCTTGATATTTTGCGAGATCTTATGTAATTTCTGATTAAACCTCGTAAATCCCTTCTCCATGGGCTCTACTGCCTGAGTTACCGTGAATTTCACATCATTTACAATCTGTAAAAGGAGGTGAAACAGCATTATCAGGACCGAAACATAGCAGAAACAATGAAAAATAAAATGGATAAAAAATTACAAAATCAGTATCAACAAGTCATTCATTTTATCTAAAGACTCCAAGATGCAAGACCAAGGCCCACTTCCAACATCAATAGAAAACAGATGAATTTACAACGGAAAGCAATTCCACCCTCAACACTTGGACCACGTCCCCTACTCTCCCCGACGGTTGCTCTTACGTGGGAAAATTACACTTTACCACCCTCAACTATGGTTGTTGCCACTTAACCCCTTCAACTAAAAATTGCTACATACCCCTCACCACCAACCCAATCTTCTGTACATGCCAATTTTATACCAAAAATGTTCATTCAAGAGGTGTGTTATATACATATATGTGAGAGATATGCATATATTTTCCCATCTGGGCATAAAATTATGTGCATATACTTTCACACGTACTTTTTCATAGGAGAAGGGAAGATATATACATATCTCTTACATATACAAAAAAAAAAAAAAAAATTAGCTCTTGATTGAGCATTTTGATCATGAAATTGGTATAGGCAGCTCACATACTATTTTTTTGTCCTCTTCAAGACAGAATGTTAATAGAAGGTTCAGATTGAAACAAATAAAAGATCATGGGGGTAAGGAGTAGCAATTTTTAGTGTAATTTGCATTTATCCTAATACCATGATTACTTGGCTAACATTTATATACTCCAGCAAAAAATTCTTAAGTTTTCAGCCAACAGCAACAAAAGTTAGCTCAGATACCCTGGCAACTATGTGACAATAGGATTGAAGAACAATTAGCTCATGCTTGAACTAACAAAGTAACAACAGAACTGAAGAAAGCTTACATATTCACCACCACCAAGGAAAACATCCCGAACACTTTCTCTGATGGTCATTCCGCTCCTAACATCAATGTCAGGTTGGGGAAGCCGTAGTTTAGTAGGGCGCTCGCTGTCCCTCACCTCATCAGGATCAAGAGGACAGTCTGCAGATGCATAGTCTCCGAGCACTGCGACGCTCCCATGAAAGCGCTCCCCCATTAGCTCATATGGCGTTGCAGGGAACACGTATAGGTGAACCACGGAAGCGATGCCCATCTGTGCTGGATGAATACATAAAGACCTGTTAAAGTTAGATATTTTATATGACAGCTTCAGCATCAGTATATTGCTGTCTTGTAGACCATAAAAAAAGGATGATAATAGTTAAAAATATCCTGTTTCCATGTGTATAGAGGGAAATCATCAAACATCTTCTGACGGCGGTTGGGCAAATGCAAATTGGAATTGTTCCCAAAGAGTTTGCTATAAAACTTTTTAATAATCAGAACATCACAATATTATTTGCCCTGAAGAAAGACAGTGGACACTTAATGACTAAGAAACTCGCTTGACATTTCTACAAAGCCAATCTACAGTTTTGTAGCAAATTTTAATGATAATAACTTCACATCTAAAAGGAAATGCACTTTTTGTATGAAATGAGATCCATTTAAAACTACAATGTGATTTTAAAAAAATAGTGCCATCCAAGAATAATCCAATAAACACCCGACACAGATAGTGAAAAGCCCGAAGTACAGATTTGAAAATAAAAATGCGTTCAGGGTAGCACAACTGAAGTTAAATATGTCGGGCTGAGCAGATAGACTCACCAAGTATCCGTTTGGATGGATGCGGATTTTAAACCAAAGGATTTGAGGTTAAAAATATTGGGGAGTTAACTATTATAGGTGGAGAGAAAAATTATAGAAGATAAGTTGAAAAAGGAGATGTATTTTAATAGGATCCTTGTAGCTAGAAGCCTTTAGCATGATTTCAAATGACTACCTTTATATAGTTATTTCAAATCTATCATGATAAATCTATTTAATTCAATCTTGAAATTCATAGTTAAATCTAAATTGAGTTATTCTCCTTGAATGATTAATGTCAAGTCCATACATTTCAAATTCACATCCATCCAAACAGACCCTAAAAGCTATCCCATCAAAATTTAGACCACATGAGTGGCAGCCATCTTTGAAGATCAGACAGGAAAAGCATAAAAGAGCAACAATATTCATTAAATATCACCAAATGAGCTACTATAAGTAAAATCATTCACCAGAAGCATATCAAAACAAAGACAAATACCTCTATACAAATGATGAAGTCTTGAACACTTGACTGAAACTGCAAAGCTTGGGCTATTGGACTTTTAAATAATCCGAGGGCATACAGAAGGGCAATAGCCACACCTTGCCACCAAGTCAAAAACACAATTGATTTAAACGTCACAAACTTGTACAATGGTTTGATGTGCGCCAATTCCTCCTTTGTGATAGCATAAAATTGAACTAAACAATACAAAGCCCATGACTGACTGAAATTTAGAACCACAGCCATATAAGGATACCTACAAAAAAGAAAAAGAAAAAGGCTGATGTAGAAATGCTCTCTTGGAGACTTTATTAATATTATATGCCAATTTAATGGTAGAAGCAATTTGATATGAAAATATAGCTTGAAAGTGAAAAAATAAAAATTGCTAACCAATTATATCAAAATCGCACAATACAAGACACAAAACTCAGTAATTTGTACTAGTAAAAGAACATCTACTCTGCCAAGTCAAATTGGAATTCAAATGAAGTAGAGGCATGCAGAAGAAATTGCAAAGACATCCATAGGTGGTATGAGCATTCTACTGGTAGTTTATGCATGCATAATCACTGACGTAACTGTGGGTTTCTGTTGATCCATAATCTTATTAATTCTTTTTACCTGATCTAATGATTAAGCTTCTAAGGGCTGTAAGAATAAAGGACTAAAATTTTGATAAGAATTTTAGCAATTTTTTTAAGGCTAATGGATCAAAGCCCATATCATACATCCACAATTCAACTAACAAGTTCATCTCTTTCCGTAGATCCACCTCCAAGCATGATGATGAAACTAGTGCCCAAATCATATAAGGTAACCCAGTTGTATAATTGGTATGGTCATTCTCCACCCTTCATTTATTTGAATAGCATACGTAGCTTTTGTGGTCATTCAAAGTTAGAGATCACCAAGTTGCTTAGAGCTTTTGTTGTAGTTGTTTTAGCTTCAAAACCAAATCAAGGTTTGGGATTCATTAAGCTAATAAATAAGCACAGGTCAGATGAGATTGAATTAGGCCCTTTTTTATGAACTGACCACTTTTCTAAGGACTAGGCCTTAAAAAGTCTCTTTCAGCCAATTGTTAGCCCAAGAAATATCGTAATGTGTCAAAGGCCCACTACAGAACTCTTATTTTTCCTACTTGTCCTGCAGATAATAAGGAACAAAGAACTGCATGATCTTTACATTACACAAACTTATTTGCTCTCTTAGTTAACCACTTCCAATAGCATATTGTTCATGGTTCTATCTTCCATAGAATAATTGGAAATAATATTTAGCACAGGCTTGTTTGTGTAACACACTCATAAAAGGCACATTTTGGGCTGGTGCTTGTAACAGAGAATTCAACCACCTCTTAGTGTTGTTGTGGCAAATTAGAAGAGTAGTTAATGACAATAATACATGCAGATAGTAGGTTGGGAGTTTATTGGAGATCATACCGTAGGTTGACAGCACTTTATATGAATAAAACATAAAACATTTCTCAAAAGTAGACATAAAATGAACTTAAATTACACTAGAGATAAGTGAGATATTGTTAAAAAAAAAAAAATGCACCAACTAAATATAAACATATACAATAGAAATTTTAGTAGTAAAAAAAACCTTGTATTTCACTGGGAAAAACAATTAAAAAGCGGTAGAGACGAGTTTTATGCAAAAAAGAACTTTGCACTCTGTAGTAGTAATTATATAATGATAATAAATAGAGAGAGAGAGAGAGAGAGAGAGTAAAAAGATTTAGAAATAGATTTTAGTTTAGTTTACAGCCACAATGAGAGAGAGAGAGAGAGAGAAACAAAACAAATAAACTAACCTTCGGCTAATTGATTAAATGGAGGAAAAGGGAGAAAACCAATCAAATCACCTACTAAGCAATGAGGGGGGAGAGACAGCGATGATGAAGCATGTTTGAAGAGTGGAGTGGGCTAAAGAAGGAGATGGACATGTTCAAATTGTAGCAACATTCCTTCAATTCTCTAGTTTTCCCAAATTGCTACAACGTCTAAATGCTTATTGCCACAATTTTTTTAAGACTATCTAATTAAAAATGACTTTAATTTTTATTTCATATATACCTAGTGCAAAATGGCTATTTAGGCCACAAACGTAAAAATAACAACAAAAACATTTCCATATAAAGATACTAAGGCTTAAAAATCAGATCGGGTGGGAACAAAATTCCATGATCCAAAAAAAATTAAGCCACCAGATGCAAAAGATCCTACCTCCAAGGGATTTTCCACATGACCTGAATGAATTTGCCCAAATCGATCGTAAGAATCCAGATCAGGATTTTAACAACAATGCATAGTATAGACAGCTATTGTCATTGTTGTCAAATAGTGAATCAAATTGAATTTTTTTGCAAAAATAGTGAACCATGAATCATAAGATCCACTTTATTTAGCATAATATACAATTTTATATATGTATATAACATATATATAACTAAATGTGTAGTTTATAATGAAATAAATATCAATATAAACTACACGTGTAGGTATATATATGTTATACACAAATAAAACAATATATATTAATACAATTAGTATCTCTTTTTTTATTTTGTGAACACAACACCATTTCATGCATTATGTAAACATAACTAAATCGATTGAATCAGAATTGAATAGTGAGATTTACTCAATTTAAGATTCAACTGCATGAATTGAATCATTTTGCTTGAAACTCATAGCGAATCATATGAATCTAATCATGAATCGTAAGATTCTAACAAACATGGCTATTGGAGCACATGCCATACCTGCAAGCCTTCATCCATAATGTTTTTGGGAATTGGCATAATGTCTAGCATTCAATGCCAGACATAAAAGCATTAAGAATTGGTAGACAGAAAAAACAGATACAAAGAACATTACATGCAAGTCCACAAGGAATGATCAATGGAAGGACATGTGAATGTAATTTGTTGCACAAGTTAGAAATATATTTTGTAACAAAAAATTATCTTACCCGCATCCCCATTTGAAGTCTCCTTCACAATATACACCAAAGGCTTCAAGAATTACTGATAAAATAGCAGTAACAGCCTTTATTATCATCTGCCAAAGCAATCAATGCGTTGTTCCATAAATTGACTGACTCAGGAATTCAGGAATAATTTTAGCAAAGTAAAAGTTATTTGCATGAGATCAAACTTACATACTGAACAATTCCAAACTTGATAACTTGGTAAACCCATTGGTTCAATTTCCATGGCTTTAAGAAATAATTCATGGGGAAAGGATGTTTTATAGTTCCCTTTTCTATACCATGATCCAATAATGGGATTTTTGCACGTCCTTGCCTCTCCATAAACTCGATGGTCCTCTCCTCCCCACCTTATCCAAAAAGAGGCATGAAAAGGGGGACAAAAGAAACCAAAAAAATAGTGAGGGAAAAAAAAAAAAAAAAAACCCACAAAATTGTTCAAAGAAGGAAGAAAAAAACATACATAGACTATATATATATAAAAAAAAATTAAAAAAAAGGATTGCTAATGTAATGAGCAAAAACTTTGAAACATCTATGTGTTCCATCAATGAACCAAACTTAGAAACTAACAAAAGAGGTTAGTGTTAGGATTAGTCAACCCATGTGATAAAGGTGGGTTCCATATAGTTATTAGGTTGGTTTATACATGTATTTGGGTTAGGATAGTGGAGTTCTGAATCTAATGAGAAACCTAATATGTATAGGATTTGGTTATCTAATTGTATGGAACTACGATTCTCATGGATAGACTATTATAAATAGTCATGATGTAGACTATAGGGTTTCTCTGAGAGAGATTGAGAGAGTAGTGAGGGAAAAAAAATAGAGATGTAAGGGGTGAGAGAAAAAATACTGCAGGTGAGCAAGGGCTCAATTACCCTTGAGCATGGGGTTCGAGTAATGGTGTAGGTTTTGAGTGTTTTGGCTATCTCACATGTATTTTTTATTTCATTCATAGTGGAAGCTCTTTCTCCCGTGGATGTAAGCAATTTGGGCTGAATCACGTAAATCTGTATGATTGTTTTTCCTCTTTGGTGTGTGCATGGGTGTGCTTTCGTTTGCGTTGGCGGGATATGGCATAAATCCCAACAGTTAGGTCATAAACAGGTTGTGCTCCATCAATGAACCAAACTTCAGTTTTTTGGATAATTTGGTTAGAAAGGAATTCAAGAATTTTTAAGAGAAATTTAAAGATTTATGGAGTTTGTGGGAAAAAGTGTATTTCTCAGCTTCTTTTTGGGGGTCAGTTTTTCCTGTTTTTAAGGGGATTCCCTTGTTTTTGATTAAAGTGATTGCTTGTGATTTGTAGCTCTTGATTTTTCTTTTACTTTTCGGAGGAACCTTGTTCTCCTTTACATCCCTTTTGTAATGATTGACACATGCAATCCCAAGCACTTTGTAGAATATGAATCACATATTCCAATTAGAACCTAATGATTTTGATTAAAGCAATTTGATATGTGCAAGCAACTTTTACAATTACAAGGAAAATAAAGTTGCGACTTTCCAAAAAAAGACACAACAATAAAGGAAGAAAAAAAGAAGTGTGAAAGAGAGACATACCTAAACATGCAACAAGATATCTTCCAAAGCAATACATGGCAAAGGATTCATAGCAATCACGTAGTATCTCAATATCAACACTAATTGTTGGGTTCATCAATGATACAAACTGTAGAAAAGTAAGAGAGAGAAAACAAATAAATAAGTTAAAGAGTTAAAATGATACATCACCACCTAGAAGAACTAGGTTAATTCATAAAAGGAATCTTCAAAATCACAGAGAATGTTAGAAAAATAATCAAACTAAGAATAACATTAGCATGAATCAATATGTCAAATCACCAAAAGCAGCAGTTAGAGATTGAAAGTGCTAATGATTTTTGCATGGGTCCACCCACAACACATACCATAATCTCTACTTAATAAGTATATACCATATTCTTAACTCTCAACCTTTTTTCTTTTTTTCCAGTGATCATTCTAGTTCCAGGATATGAAATCTCATTACCTTAAAGACGTTGGTGCAGGAAAACCTTTATGAGTTGAGTGCACCAAACAGAATGAAGCTAGAAAGTAAAAAGTAAGGAAAGAGATGGTCTAAAGATCTGGCAAAGACAAAGAACAAAAGTAGGAAGGTAGATATTAAGAAAGGGAAGGTAAGAATAAGAGAAAAAAAGGGCTAAACAATTACACCTGATCTCGGGCGCTTACATCTTAAGGAAGATGCATCAAAGGAAGGGTAAAATAAAGCAAAGCAATAAGAAGAAATAATAAGCTTGTTTGGTTTCGTTTTTCTGAAAACAGTTTTCAGAAAATTTTACTTTCTTGTTTTTCATATTTTTTGTTGTTACTGATTTTTTTTAATATTTTAAGCAATTTTTTAAAATTTTTAGACATATCTAACATAAATATATTTAAAAAGTAAAAAATTTGTGAAAAAAACCTTTTAAAAATTTACTAAATACCAAAAATACACCAAAAAATAATTCAGTACATTTTTTTATATTTTTATGTATTTATTAATTTTTTAAAATATTTTTTCATTATTTTTTTACTTTTTAGATACATCTAACTAAGGTGTATCTAAAAAGTTAAAAAAATGCTTAAAATTTTGAAAATATTCACTAAAAATAAAAAAAACACGAAAAACAAAAAACTCAATTTTCAAAAAACTTAATCCAAAAAACTTAAACCAAACACAGTGAATAGTGTTTTGACAAATTCTACTGTGGGAGTGGGAGGAGAAATCAGGTGACTTAATGAATTTAGACAAAGCCTCAACTGTTTGTATCAGATTGAAATTAAACCTGTATATGAAAAAAATAATCACTAAGAACAGAGGTGCCCTACCCAAGTATACATTCCTTTCTTGCATTGCTACTTCATGTAATCACACGCCCCCTTCTTTTCATTTTCACTTTTGTACTAATCTTCTTGCTTCAATTATTCTGGAGGCTTTTTGGTTGAAAATACTAAAAGACTTCTACCAACTTTAAAAGACAGGAAACATTTTTGGTAGGCAAGACTCATCCTAACCAATAAACAGTTTCACTACTGCCATTGAGGTTGCAACTAAAGAAGCTAACATTTTACATGAACCTAATTTTTTTGTCAACATCTGGAGGCAATAGAGGACTACAAAGTGGAAAAACTTTATGATCAGTGGTCACAAAGGCTTAAGTGTTGGGTAGTCTGATTCTTCCAGATGTGGCCCTTTTGTTTGACACCACTCGGCTAATTCTTTGGTTTCAATTGTATGATTGAAAATACCAAAAGGCTTCTAGAACTTCAGAAGATAGCATATATTATTTTGCTGGGGAAGATTAATCTTGTCCAATTTGCCATTTCAAAAGACGAAGATCCACTATACTATCTACTGAAGTTCAAAATCCCAGCTAAAATAGCTAAACATTTTAGAGTATCAGTGTGTAAATTTTGTGGTCCACAAAGAGTTTGTTACGAAGTTAGCAGAATTTTCTAGCCAAATGGGTTAATTGTAAGGTAATCGGTCCTTCCAGGCATGGTCCTTTCGTTTGATGCTTCTGTTCAAGAACTTGTGCCAGGCAACACTCCCATTTCTTTGGTCTTTCCACAGTTTGATTCTAATGAAATTAACTTGTTCCATACACGTTAAATTGAAAAGTCCAACCCACACTTCTTCTTAAAATCCAGATATTAAGGAGAGGAAAACTGAAACCTTATAATCAGCACAGATGGGATAATTCTAGGCGATGAGGAACACATTCCAACACACCCTCCTAGACTATAACATACAGCAGCCAGACAAACGGCACACAAATCATAGGCCCAACCAAACTTTGATACCAAATTAAAAAGTCCAGCCCACACTTCTCCTTAAAACCCAAGTATTAAGGAGAAGGAAACTGGAGCTTATAACCAGCATAGATGGGACAACTCCGGACAATGTAGAACACATTCCAACACGTTA
The DNA here is from genome assembly GCA_025200525.1 of Camellia lanceoleosa. NCBI lineage: Eukaryota > Viridiplantae > Streptophyta > Magnoliopsida > Ericales > Theaceae > Camellia > Camellia lanceoleosa. The sequence continues at coordinate 175,239,388 of CM045765.1, forward strand.
CACATACTATTGAAGCATGTACTTAAAACTCTTAGTCACTAAACAGGTGTCTCAATTACCAATTTCTAGACCAACTGTCCAAGATAGTTGTTTAATACAACAATGATTCATACCACTAAAAAAAAAGACCACTAATAGCACTAATGCATTGGAAATGCCACCAAAAAAAAAAAAAAAACAAGGCATAACCCACTGCCACATCATTAGTGCCATTAGAGCACCACTTTTAGTGCTCCCAATCATTTTTCTTGTTTAATATTGAAAGTTGCTTTAGAAAACCAAAATTCACATCCAAAAACTCATATATTAAAAACAGAATTTTTTCCAGAAAAGGGATTTCAAGGATGAAAAGAATAATTGTCAAGCTTAAGTTCACGGTTCCTGAATGATCAAAGATTAAGCATACAAACAAAAAACTATAGAAAAACCCATTCATATAAAAATATATAGAAGGGTCTTTGTGCAAACAAAAAGAACCAGCCTTTTTTTTTTTCTTTCTTCTTTTTTTCTGTAATCACTAGCATATGTGTATATATATATATAGTGACCAATATACACGTTCAAGTCATGGATCATAAAAGCAACAACTTTAATCATCTTAAAATCAGTCAAAAACTCAAGATTACTCACTGATTCAACAGCATAGCAAGGAACCATCAAGATAACCCCAATCAAGAATTTTTGCTCCTGTCAAAGAAGACCCAAAAAAGAAAAAATTCAAATAAAACAGAGGGTATAACAAAAGTTTAATCCTTGAAATGGTAACGAAGAGGTGGAGAGAGAAGAGACCTCAGGGTTTTTGTAAGCGGAGAGGTGTTCGAAAAGTAGATAGATTGAGAGCGTGAGAGTGACAACCACAAAAGCACCGGCAACAAGAGTTGCCCATGAAGGTGTCGAGTATGACAATGCCACTTCCACCAGATTCAGATAATCAATTTCTGTTATCTTCATCCCAATTCTATGAATCCGATGGGTTTAGCATCATGAGTGAGAAAATCAAAATTAGGGTTTTCCACGCCCAGCTTTTACAGATGGATAGACCTTCGATTTCATTTTAGGAAGACAATCGAGAAAGAGATTTGATCGGATTGAATTGAAAAAGGCAATTTTTTAAAAACATTTTAATAAATCAGAGGAGAGGAGAGCGATTAGTTAATTGAAGATAAATGACCCCCTAGTGGAGCGTTGGAATAAAATAAAAATATTTGACTAGTTTTTTTTTTTAAGCTAAATTACAGGTAGACCTTAAAATTTATTTAAAATACTTTTGACTCGCTAAAATTTTCACATAATAAATTATTTATTTTATTAGTTAACTTTTTAGCGGTTCCATCAATATAAATCTTTAATTATTTATCTTATTTTAGTTCGTTAATTAAGTTTAATTTAACTATCTCATTATCTGCCATATTTATTAATTTATGAATTTTTAAAAAAGAATAACTAAAATTTGTTTAATATGTGGATACATCTTACAAGTTACCATCTTGGTTCACAAGGCCATTGGTGATTTGTTTCACATTTGTCGTTGGAACTTAATTTTGGAGAGTTTGTGATATGATATGTCCATTGTTATGCAAGGGAGTTGGGCATAAGTTTGATTATAGGATGGAGGGTGATCTTGTGTTGGCAAAGAAGGGTGAGATAGCTGATAGATAATGATGGTGATGTAAGGAAGGAGGTGATGGAAATAAAGAAAAAGAACATGGTGGTTGTAAAAGAAAATAGCTCATCATATACAATTCTAGGCCACTTGATTGATAAACTAAAGGCAAAGATTTGAGGTTTTATGGGTCATCATCCTATACAATCCATGGTCACCTCATTTGTATTTGTAATTAAAAAATTTAACAAGATTAATATTGACTTGTTTTGGAAAGTTGGCTTTTAGTCACTTTTTTTTATTTGTAGCAAAAGTTAAAAGTTGGCTTTTTTGAATTTTTTTTCATTTGGGAAGTTGATTTTTAGCTAATGGTGAAATTACAATTCTACCCCTCATGAATCAAAATGTGTTACATAAGTGAAGTTGTAAATATTTTAAACTAAATTGGAGCAGTTTGGTCATTTTATTATGATTTGACATCATAAACAAATATTAATCAAAAAAGTCAAAAGTTACTTTTTACCAACTTCTCAAATCATTTGTCTAGAAAAATCAAAAGCTTAGTTAAAAGCCAAAAAGTCACTTTTTACCATTTTCCCAAAATAGGCCATTATCGTATGATTTTATGAATGTCAATACATTTGTACTTATTGATTTATTTTATTTTTATCTTTTACAATTCTGTGATTATCCAAAGAATTTTTTTTGTTGTAAAAACAACTTGATTCCTCCATAAAAAATTTTAAAAAATTTAAAAATAAAAATAAATAAATAAATAAATAAAACTTGATTCATCGTCAACTCATGATATGGCTAATGATTAACCAATGGATCAAAATTTTGGACCTTCTTAATTTTTTTTCTCTTACATTTTGTTAGCCTAGCAAGTAGGCAGGCTAATGAGCATTTTCTCACAGGCTAACAAATTGGATTTTGACGTCTTGTCTCAAAATCAATTCAAGACTTATTTGGACTAACCTAACCCAAACAAGTTTGGATTGGATAGAATTAGATCGAGTCATGAATTTTTGAGTTAAATGATAATCCTTAATAAATAATGTTAATAATAACATCACCGTCGTGTGAAATATTTTTTCTTCATTAGAGGAAGTGAAGGTCTTAATTATATCAGCTCTCTCATGTCAGCTTGTATTGCTCAATTTTATTCTTTCGGGGAGAGAGAGAGAGAGCAAAGGCTTCTTGATTTGGACAGGAAGTTGTTGGGCTTGCACCTATTGGGCCTCTGTTTTTACCTCTTCTAGTTTGGGCCGGGTTGTATTGCTTTAATTCAATTAACACGTGAATTATTGCATGCGTTTATTTATTTTTTTTTTAAATGAGGTCTACTATTAACTTCTTATTTGTAATTATTTTTTGAAACATACATTTCACTGAAATTTTCCCATAAATTTACAATTGATATTATAGAATACCTAGGTTTGCAAAACGCAAAGGGAAAGTATGCCTATAGTTATGGTGTTGCTGTGTTTAAAAACAGATAACTCAGTTTGGTTTAACTTTTAGAATTGATTTCTTGAACTATTTTCTAAAATATTTAAAATTCATTTGGTGCAAATACATAAATAAATGAAATACTTGTTATTTTTATATGATTTTATTCTTCCTGGGGGTAGGAAAATATTTTTTAGTGTTTATTTTTGTTAAATTAGTTTATAAGTTTTAAAAATATTTCAAAAAATCAATTGTGAAAATGAAACCAAACAAGAGACGCTTCTCTCTAGTCTAGTTATGGAATGGACCGTGTTGTTGGGGTTGTGAGGTCTACCATAAATCCCTCATTTAATCAATTATTATTATTATTTATTTATTTTGTGTATAGATCATCTATAAAAATTTTAAATTGATATGATGATTATAGGTTGATGATTTCATTATTTTTATTATGTAACATATACTCGAAAGTGTATGTATTGTCTACTTGTTTAAACATATATGATTTAATTACATAATTTATCAGATGGATCTATTACCCTTTCTTTTCTTTTCTTTTTTTTAAATTATCGATAATCTATGCACAAAAACTTAAAATGATAAATAGAATGGATATTTAAAAATGCTATTTATCTTGAAAAATTACTCTAAAAAATAGTTTTCATGATATTTTTTTTCATGAAATCTAACATTATTTGAAAATTAATCTTAATTTAAAATCTAAATATTAATTTATACTTGGTGTTAGAGAGTTACAATCAAAACAAATCTTATTCTAAGATTTTAAATTTAATCAGTTTTTTGGTGGAAAGCAGTTTACAAGCAGTTTTTTTGTGATAGAAGAAGTTGGTAATAATTCAGATTATTACCAACTTTTCAAAATAGGCCTTATTCTAAGATTTTAAATTTAAATACTTTTCTAGAAGACTAAAATTGCTTTAAAAAAAATACTTCAATGCAAAAAGAAAGTTGTACTTCAAATATTAGTAATTGCACAAAAAATTTAATAAAACAAGATATAGATATGAGACTGGATAGTTTGAGAATGCACTAAGGTCAAGTTTGGAAAGACTAAATAAGTGTATTTTTTGACTTTTCTTGTATTATGTGTAGAAAAAATAGAGAGGAGATGTTGATTGATGTGACCCAAAAAAAAGGTAAAAAGATGAAATAAGTGCACTTTTTTAGTTTAGCCAAATTTAGCCTAAATAAATGTATTGATTTAGGTTATACTATTTTTTATTTTTTTATATTTTTTATAAAAAATTTAAAAATATATTAAATAAACAAATCTCAAAATAATCTCAAATTATGAAATTTTTATATATGTGACTTAGGGTTGGTTGGGTGTTCTAAAAAAGTACACTTTTTGGGTATGTTTGGTTTGTGTTTGAGAGATGTGTTTTAGAGATAAAAAGTACGAAAACATGTTTGGTTTGGTTTTTTGGGAAATTTGTTTTGGAAAATTGTTTTGAGAGAGAGTTTTGGAAAAAGTGATTGATTTGATGTGTGTGTGAGAGAGATTTGTTTGAAAAACTTGTTTGGTTTGTGTGTTTTGGGAAATTTTTTTGGAAAAATTTGTTTGGTAGAGAAAATTTCTGAAATTTGTTTGTAGAGAAAATTTCTGAAATTTTTTTCAGAAACACAAACCAAACCTACCCTTTATTTTTTTACGAAAAGGTGTGCAGAAAAGTAGAGAGGTAATGTGATAGAAAAAAGATAAAAAGATAAAAAGATAGATTATATAGTTCATGCCAAACTAAGCCTTATTTTTTATTTTTTATTTATGTCCCATTATATAAAAATATTATGTAACATCTGTTCGAAATTTGAATATTGAAAACAAAGTCAACCCAACCCAAATAAATGATTATTATTAACAAAAAGCCTAGCCTAGAAGCCATGAGTAGTACTGACATCATGGAAACTTGGAGAGAGAGAGAGAGAGAGAGAGAGAGGATTCCTTGAAGAAATGCATAATTTCCAAATCTGATGGCCTGCCCACCATCTTCTGTTTCCATATAAGAGAGGTTTCTTGAAGGAAAACAACAAATTCCAAATCTGATCACAACTCTTTTTCTTGTTATGGAGGATACATTATTCTATTATAAATTTGGAGGTAATAATGTCAAAAAAAAAGTTCGACAACAACAAGACATGGTGATGACTGGTGTGGTGGAAGCAGTGTCTCTGACTCTGACTCTGTCTCTGACTCAGATTTGCTACCCTTCACCAAAACCAAACAAAAGCCAAGGAGTTGCATAAAGGAAAATTATTTGGTTCAGCATATGGAGTGATTTAGAAAGTTAATTAAAAATTAATTTTTTTATTTATTTTTAATATGAGAGATAATATAAATTTAAAATAGATTAAAAATTAAAATTAACTTTTAACTATCTTCTCACATCACTCCTAGGTGACTATGTGATCTTTTGACAAGTTGGGTAAAAAAGTGGGTTTGCAGCTTGAGGATTAAAAAAGCTAGATGGCTTTTTAAGTTATGGAGTCATTTGACAATTATAAAAAAAATTATATATAAAATTAGAATTATACTTTTTATATTATTTAGGATTATATTGTGTGAGTGATTTTTCGATCACACTGTCCACCTTAGTAATTCAGCTGTAGAATATAAGCAGAATAGATGATACCCTACTGTCCTGCACAGAAAGAGAAGGCTCCGACGGTGGTTCTTCCACCCAAGGGCACTCCGACGATCAAGTCAGTATATCTCTCAAAGATAATCAAGTACTCAACTCACTAACTTGAGTATATAAAAACATACCTTAGACCCATGGGGGTGTCTCTCTTTTATAGTCAATACAATCCTAGTCCTACTAGAAGCCTGACTTCTATGGACTCCAATTCTGTACTTTACTTGAACTCCTCAAGAGATAAAGATAGACTCCCTAAGAGTGTTATCCTTATCCATCCTGAAGTCTTTCTTCATCCTAGGACTCTTGTCCTTTATCTGTTTATCTCGGATTCCGATGTCTTCGGAGATAACCTCGGCACAACTACCACGACATGTGGCACCTCGGCTGACATATCGGCGTCACCTTGCCACGTATTGGTACTTAGAAAATATATCCCCACAACTGCGCCCTAGGTTCTATTACCTCGGCATTCTGAGGTGATGGAACCTATATCGTTCCTTCCTTCCATTACGTCGGCTATGAACCCCTCAGCCGAGATCATGTTTTTCAGGCCGACATGTCTTCTTTCAAGAACAAGAATTCAAATGAACTCTCCCACGCGCATGAGCTGTCATGCATCACTTCTCAACCGTTCCACTTACGCATTTCATCTTCATTAGCTCGTGCCTGTGATGCGCTTGTAAGCTGTCTTTTATCTGTCTACGCCGTCTGACATGGGCGTTGCTCCAGGCACATTAAATTCCCTATTTTGCTGCCGTTTCAAGTTTTTGACAAAAACTTTTCTTTCATCTTTTTTTCTTCACTTTTACATTCGATTTTCTTGCTTTCTCTCTCTTTAAACTCTTTCTCAAATCCACCATTGCTCAAGCTTCAAGCTCTGCAACTGTTTCCATTCTTCCATTCCAGCGAAGCTTTCGCCGTTCCGTTGTGTCTGCAACCATCGCCTGACCTCAACGACCTTTTTTCAAACCTTTGATTTACTGAACTATTCATCTGGATGCATCTATTCCATGATTTCGTTTATGTTTTGAACACTTGTCTTGTTTCACCACTTTCTTGCCATTGTTCTTGAGCCTGTATTTCTCGTTTTTTATGCTTTTGAAAGCCCCACCTCTGTTCTTGATTCTGAAGCTTCGTCTTTTGTTTCTTGTTTTCTGTGTTATTTTTCCCAGATCTGTGCCCTCAATCTTTGTCTTCATAGATTTGGGTTTGGGATTTTTCTATAAAACCTTCAAACTCTTAGGAAAAACTGAAACAAGCCTAACCAGTATTTACCTAGGTTTTTGTCGAGGTTCCAATAACCCTTTAAGAACATCTTCTTTCTGTAATCAAATTCCTTTACGCCGAAATCATGGGTATGTGGAGACATAGGGTAGATACCCCAACCAAACTTGAATACTTTAGGGAAAAGTTCGTCATTCTTGCCGACGTCCATCTGAGGCTGGCTGGGGATGACAACTCTATCATGCCTACAGATGATACGATGCCCTTTCCTATCGTTGCTTTTACTGAATGTGGACTTCGGCTTCCACTTAATCCCTTTTTTCATGAAGCTCTCCACTATTACAAGTTGAACCCCATGCAACTTACCATTAACTCCTATCGAGTGATTAATGGTATCGTAGCCTTAGCTAGACAGGATAACGTTAGGATCACCCTTGCCGACATCCAATATTGTTATACCATGTGTGCCCTTAACTTGAAAGAAAAAGGTTTCGTCTATTACCTCAAGCCGAGGTCCACCGAATTCAAAATCGTAGCCGACCTCCCAGACTCCAACAAGGGGGCTGGAGATGACTACTTCATTACCTCTGGAAATTGGGAGTTTGCCCCAGACGAGGATGCCCATCTTTACCCTCTTCCTCGAACAGTTAAAGAGGGCAAGGGTAAGAACCCAGTATCAATACTTAGTTGTTTCTTTTCAAGTCTTCAATATTTTATCTGTTTCTAATGTCTGTTTTCTTCTTGCAGATGTTCGCAAGCCACCGAAAAACTTTCGCCAATCTTACGTTCCCAGCAAGAACCTGAAAAAACTCCTGGACTTGCCAGTTCACAAAAGAAAAGCGCCTCTTCTTCTCAACTTTATTCCAACATACAAATCGATTTTGCCCGACATCCCCAAAAGAAGGAAGAAAAGCCTTTCTCCTCCTACTGCCACAACTCAAACCGCTTCTACATCTCGAACAAATCAAGGATCAACATCTGACCCAACTAATCAGCAATCTACTTCGGCCCTATACTTGATCCCAGTACAAGAACGAAAACGTCAGCGAAGACTTGTCCGTACATCCGCAATGGGTTGTGCAAAACCTGTTGCCCAGGATCTTCTGGCCGACCTCCCCACTGATGTTGACGCTCAGCCAACACAGAGCATGCCCTCACCAAAGACAAAAAGAACCAAAAAGGCTCAGCCAAAGACCAAAGCCACTGTAGTTGAGACTGAGGATACCCTGCCAATTTCACAATTGGCTGGAAGCGGGAAGATTGCTTCCGTTCCCACAAAAAGGTCCACTGAAACACAGCCATCAGAGTCCACACAATCAAAGAAGTCGAGGTCATCGTCTGCGACGACCTCGGGGTCCAGAATACTAAAAGTCCCCTGGACACCGGAAATTACTTTAGAAGATAAGCCTGTTCTTGCCAGTGATAGCGCCGATGACATCAACATCAGCGTAACACTCAGTACTGCTCTACTTCTCCCAGGTGATCTTGAACGGAATGCCAAGATGAGTGAGTACGAGAACTATGCCTTTATGCTTCTACGCTCTGTCCAAGTAAGTGCCTTTACGTGGAAACTTGTCTTCTCTTTCACTTTGTAAAATTTTGTAACAATTTTTACCTTGTGTTCTTTCAGGCCATTCAACATGCCCACTCTCTCTCCATACAAGCTTTTGAAAATCGGGAGAAGTTGGCCGACATGAGGAGGGAGGTTTCTGCCCTTAAAAAGGAGAACAAAACTCTTCATTCAAAAATAAAAAAACTGGAAGACCAGGCTGAGGCTGCCACCAAAGCCCAAACCTTAGCCGAAGAAAAGGCTGAATCTGCCGAGGCCATTAAGACAGTTGCTGAATCCCAAAAAAAGAGGCCGAGGAAAAAGCAGCCTAGGCCGAGAATGAGCTTCAAGAGACCTTGGCCATGAAAGAAGTCGAAATCAAAGAAACTGATAAGAAGGCTTATACCCAGGGTATAGTCAATGTCACTGAAGACTACAAACTGCAAGTCAGGCAGGCATGCAACAAAGGCTTCTTCCTTGGTTGGATGTCCCTGATAAAGAAACTTGACCTCCCTGCTGATTCATCTTTCCGCAATGCTGACGCTATTCCTCTTCCATTCCCCCCACATCCTCCTCCAAGTCAACCTGAAGGAGAATCTAAATCTGAGTCTGAAGATGAAGATGAAGAGGAGGGTGAGGATGAGGCATTGGTAAGAAAATCCAAAGAGGCTGCTGGGACTAAGTCTCCTTCTTTGAATGAGCAGGACTTGGACCTGACTCAAGACGATGAAAGTGATGAAGTTGCCAAGGAAGCTACTCCGGAGCAGGCTTCCTCCGACGTTCCTATAGCCGAAAAAAATATTGAGGAACCCCTTGCTCAGATCGACGTCGAGATCGAGGCGGAAAAGGCTGCCGAGGTATCTACCCAGCAATCATCTGATCCCAGACTCAACCAACCGCCACTGTTTGAGGAATCCTAGCTTTAAGTTTATCTTCTTCTGAAAATAGTATGAGTTCTCTTCATGGCCGATGTGCCTTCTTTGTAACTTCTGAACAATTACTTTTGGTAGGCCATAGTGCCTTCTTTTGTACACAACTGCAACTGTTTTTCTATAGATGCTTTAATCTTTTAATTTCTCTTGATTGCTTCTGCATGGTTCTATACTTAGAATTTTTTTGCATGCCTTTCATACTTTGCCTCCTTTGTGCAATCTTCTCGGGGTTACATACCTCGGGTATAATAACTACAAGTTTTACTTCGGCAAGATACTGACCTGCAAACTAGGTTTTGAATTTCAACAAGTGTAAAACATATACTATTCAATGTTAACTTTGCAAACTTTTCTCAAGTTTCAACAAGTGTTTAAACAGTGATCTCGGTCTAACCTACTTGTGAATTGCTACAAATTTCAACAAGGATTAACATATACTGTAAACTTTTCTCAAGTTATAACAAGTGTTAAACAATGATCTACTTGTAAATTGCTACAAATTTCAACAAGTGTTTAAATAATATACTTAGCTTTTATTTCAACTTGTAAATTGCTGTAAATTTCAATAGATGATCATATGTCGGCTTAACGTCATCTTGTAAATTGTTACAAATTTCAACAAGTGTTAAGCATTTTCTTTGATCTAACCAACCTGTAGATTGCTATAAGTGTTTAAGCAATAACCTCGGCTTTGCTTCAACTTGTAAATTGCTACAAATTTCAACAAGTGAAGAGAAACAATAATCTCGGCTTAACTTCAACTTGTACATTGCTACAAATTTTAACAAGTGAAGAGAAACAATAATCTCGGCTTAACTTCAACTTGTAAATTGCTACAAATTTCAACAAGTGAAGATAAGAAATAATCTCAGCTTAACTTCAACTTGTAAATTGCTACAAATAAGTGAAGATAAGGAACCATCTCAGCTTAACTTCAACTTGTAAATTGCTAAAAATTTCAACAAGTGAAGATAAGGAACCATCTCGGCTTAACTTTAACTTGTAAATTGCTACAAATTTCAATAGGTGAAGATAAGGAACCATCTCAGTTTAACTTCAACTTGTAAATTGCTACAAATTTCAACAAGTGAAGATAAGGAATCAGCTTAACTTCAACTTGTAAATTGCTACAAATTTCAACAAGTGAAGATAAGGAACCATCTCAGCTTAGCTTCAACTTGTAAATTGCTACAAATTTCAACAAGTGAAGATAAGGAATCAGCTTAACTTCAACTTGTAAATTGCTACAAATTTCAACAAGTGTTAAGCGTCTCTGCCTTCTCTCTGCCCCCAATGTGAACCTGAGTTCCACTTGGGTTCTCATTATTCATGTCTCACAGAAACAATATTATGTATCTTTATCAATCATATGTGTTTGAAGAAAAAAAGATTTTATTGATGACATCGGGCAAAAATAATGCATATCTAATGATAGAAAAATTTCAAATTACAAGTGTTCCAAGATCTTGGTAATGCTTTGCCCTCATTATCTTCAAGCCGATAAGCTCCATTGCCTAATACCGAAGTAATTCTGTAGGGTCCTTCCCAGTTTGGGCCAAGCTTGCCCTCTCTGGGATCCTTCTTGTTGCCGACGACTTTTCTCAAGACTAGGTCGCCGACTTGAAAATCTCTTGGATTGACCTTCTTGTTGTAAGCTCTGGCTAGCTGTTGCTGGTATACTGTGAGCTGAATTGCAACTTTCTCTCTTCGTTCTTCTAAAAGATCTAGATCTCAGGCTAAGAGTATATCATTAGTCCCATTCTCAACTCCCTGGGTTCGGATCCCTGGGATGCCGACTTCCAGCGAAATGACTACTTCTATGCCATAAGCCATGGCAAATGGGGATTTCCCTGTTGATCTTCTCGGCGTAGTTCGATATGCCCAAAGTACGTTGGGCAATTCGTCTACCCACTTTCCTTTTGCTGCCTGCAGCCTCTTCTTTATTCCATCCTAAATTACTTTGTTGGATGCTTCTGCTTGTCCATTACTTTGGGAAAAACTTGGTATTGAAAAGTAATTCTTGATCTTGAATTTCGCACAAAAGTTCTTAATGAGTTTGCTGTCAAACTGCGTTCCGTTGTCGGCAACTATGGCTTTTAGAATGCCAAATCTGGTGATGATGTTTTTCCATATGAAGTTCTTGGCGTCCACATCTCGGATTTTGGCAAGAGGTTCTACCTTTATCCACTTCATAAAGTAATATGTTGCTACCAGCAAGTATTTTCTCTGTCCAGTTGCCTGGGGAAGTTGTCCAACAAGATCCATGCTCCACTGGCAAACGGCCAAGGGCTGGATACTGGATTCAGGTCAGCAGCTGGCTGATATGTCAAAGGTGCAAACCTTTGGCATTGTTCGCACTTCTTCACGTATACTTCTGCATCTTTTTGCATGTAGGGCCACCAATACCCCTGGGTAATGGCCCTGTGAGCTAGTGATCTGCCCCCAGCGTGGCTTCCACAAACTCCTTCATGAATTTCATATAAAAAATCTTCAACCTGCAAAGGGTGTACGCACCTTAAGAGGGGTCTAGTGAAGGACCTTTTGTAGAGATGTCCGTCCGCTGTCAGACTGAATCTTGCCGACTTCAATCTGACCTTATGTGCCTCATTGCGGTCTTCTGGCAGCTTTCTTTCCTTCAGGAATGCAACAATTGCATCCATCCAGCTTGGCCCCATGTCCATACACATTGCTTCTCGTTCTGCGTTCTGTGGTTCTATGCTCGGGCCCGACATATAGTCAATCATAATTGTCCTTGTTTTTACAGTCTGTATTGAACTTGTCAGGTTGGCCAACGCGTCGGCGTGGCTGTTATCATCTCGGCTTACTTGGAGTAGTCGATAGTTCTGAAATAAGGCTGCCAATCTGATGACCTCTTTTGCATATGCCGACATCCTTTCATCTCTGGCAGCGAATTCTCTTATTGACTGGTTAACAATAAGCTGTGAATCACAAAAAACTATTACCTCATCTGCTTCTACTGCTGCTGCCAGCTTTAGCCCTGCAATTAATGCTTCGTATTCTACTTCGTTGTTTGAGGCTTTGAACCCCAAACGGATGGACTGTTCTATTATTTCTCCATCTGGAGATATCAGTAGTACTCCTGCCCCCGCTCCTTGTCGGTTTGAACTTCCATCGACAAACAGTCTGAAGGAGTCGCCGATGTAGATGCTGCAGGGTCTAAGTTTTTCCTTCCTTTGTTCTTTTGCCTTTGGCTGGGATTCTCCTTGCTTACTGGGACAACGTTCATCTTGGCTCAACGGAGCCTGATGTTCATTGGATTCCGGGATGAACTCGGCCACGAAGTCGGCCAAAACTTGGCCCTTAATTACCGTTTTCGGCCTGAACTCTAGGTCGTACTGGCCCAAGGCCACTGCCCATCTTGCTATCCTTCCAATTAAGTCTCCTTGCTGTAACAAGGGTTTCAATGGATGCTCTGTTAGCACCACAATCTTGTGCGCCTGAAAGTAATGGTTCAACTTCTTTGAGGCCATTACTAAGGCCAACATTAATTTCTCTAGTGGCAGATATCTTGTTTCTGCATCGGCCAAGGTTTTACTTACATAATAAACAGCCTTCTGTTCTCTTTTTTCTTCTCGGATTAGCACTGCACTTACTGCGTGTTCTGACACAACTAAGTACAAAAACAGCTCTTCTCCAGGTTCAGGTGTTGAGAGGACTGGAGCCGTGGTCAGATATTTCTTTAGGTCAGCCAAAGCGGCCTCACATTCCTTAGTCCATAGGAAGTCCGTGGTTTTTTTCACCACGTTGAAGAAAGGTTTACATTTGTCTGAGCTTCGGCTTATGAACCTGTTTAGGGCTGCGGCCCTTCCAGTAAGCATTTATACCTGTTTTGCCGATGTCGGGCTCTGTAAATCTAGGATGGCCTTGATCTGATCTAGGCTGGCCTCAATGCCTCTTCGTGTCACCAGGTATCCCAAGAACTTACCAGATCTAACTCCAAACGCGCACTTTGATGCGTTGAGTCGGAGCCGATATGTTTTGAGTATTTCAAATAACTCTTTTAGGTCAGCCAGATGACCCCTAGGCTCCTTGGTCTTCACAACCATGTCATCGATGTAGACTTTTACTGTTTGGCCAATCAAGTGTTTGAACATCTTAGTTACCAGCCTTTGGTAAGTCGCTCTTGCGTTTTTTAACCCAAAAACCATTACTCTGTAACAGTACAGGCCTTTTGGGGTGATGAACGCTGTCTTCTCCTCATCTGGGGGGTACATGGCTATCTGGTGGTACCCCCAATAAGCATCCAGAAAGCTCATCCTTTCATGTCTAGATGTGGCATCTACTAGCTGGTCAATCTTGGGCAGAGGAAAATTGTCTTTGGGACAAGCTTTGTTCAGGCTCGTAAAATCTACGCAGACCCTCCATTTACCGTTTTTCTTATTTACCACCACAGTGTTTGATAGTCATGTCGGATAATTGACTTCTCTGATGGCCCTAGCTTCCAGAAGTCTATCTATTTCTTTCTCCACTGCTTTGACGTGCATCAACGTTGGTCTTCTGGCTCGTTGTATTACAGGTTTGGCCGACCTGTCGACGTTCAGTCTGTGACATGTGACCTCGGGGTCGATGCCAGGCATTTCATAAGGTGTCCAACCAAACACCTCTATGTTTGTTCTCAAAAAAGCTTCCAGTTCTCTTTCTTCTTCTTCAACTAAGCCTGAGCCGAGAAGAAAGAAGCGTTTTTCATCGCCCTCCTGGACGAGGATTTTTTTTAGTGTTTCTTCACTTTTCTCGGCTGGCTCCTTGCCGACATTATCTAGGACCTCCATGTCCTCATCTTCAATCTCTGCCTTCCCTGGTTCTTGTATGTTGCAGGTTGTTTTCATTGCTGCCATGGAGCAATTTTTTGCCTGCAGTTGATCTCCTCTGACTTCTTCAATCCCATGTTCTGTTGGGAACCGCAATAGTTGATACAACGTTAAGGGAACTGCCCCCATTGCATGCAACCATGGCCTTCCCAAAATGATGTTGTATGGTGAAGGTGTGTCAATCACGATGAACTCTATCCTGATCTTCTTAGTGCCGGCTTGTACTTCCAAGTTTGTAGCACCCATTGGCCATGTTGGCGTTCCATTGAAGCCAACCATCGGGCCATTCGATTGCTCCATGTCGTCTGGGTGAAGGCCCAGCTCCTTGTAACATCTAACAGACATGATGTCACAAGAGCTGCCTTGATCTATCAGGATGCGTTTCACTTGGCACTCTCCAACCTGGAGGGATACTACCAAGGCATCATTATGCGGATGCTGGACCATCTCTAGGTCGGCTTCGGTGAAGGCTATCATCGGTCCTCGGCACTCTTCAGGCCGAGGTCTTTTCTGTCCGACCTGGTTCACGTGCTGCAGGTGTTTTACTCTTTGGGTTTCCCCCCGTATGTCGTTTTCATTCACTTTTGAGTGAATTACATTAACTACCTTAGGTCTCCCACCCTGTGGTTCTTTGTCCAGAGGGGAGGTTCTTCTTCTTTGTCTTTGGAAGAGGCTGCTGGTGCTTGAGGCAATCTTGCCTGTTCTTCTCTTGTCCTGGCTTCGTCAACAAGGTCCCTCAGATGGCCTTGCCTTACTAAGTCCTCTAAGTATGCTTTTAGGGCTCTGCAGCCCTGAGTTGGGTGCCCTTCTTCATTGTGGTAAGCACAACGCCTACCAACGTTCCTGCCCATGTATTCCCCTGGGGCCTTTGCTGGTGCTCTGAAATAGGGTTCATTTCGGATTTGATCCAGGACTTTGTGGATCGAGATTCGGAATACAGTCGTCACTGCCTGTTTACCCCTCAATTCTATCTCCGCTTTGCCAAATCCGTTGTTACTTCGGCCTCGCTTCGGCGAGCCATTCCCTTTTTCCTGTTTTACCTCCTTATTCCCCGATGTATCCTCCTCGGCTCTAGCATACTTCTCGATTCTTGCCATGAGCTCTTCCATGCTTTTTGGCAATGTCTTTGCCAAAGATTTCTACACTGAACAATCATCTTTTAGGCCATTTTTGAAAGACACGACCGCCACTTCTTGGTTGCATTCGGGTATTCGATTGAATACCTCATAGTATCTTTTTGCATAGGCCCTAAGGCCTTCATCCTTGCTGATCTTTAGAGCCATTAATGCGTCAACCCTTAATGGCTGCAGCTTGTTTGTCACGAACCTGGCCACAAACATCTCGTCCAGGCCTTCCCAAGTTTTCACGCTTCCCTTTGGTAGTTTGTGGAACCAATCTGATGCAATTTCCCCAAAGGACGAGGGGAACACTTTGCAGAGCAATGGCTCGTTTCCACTGTATAATGCCATTGAGTTCAAGAATAATCCAACGTGGAAGTTAGGGGTCTGACTTACCATCGTATATTTGAAACCTTGGCATACTAAATCTCTTCGATGCCTCAAATTTGTCCAGCTCTACCAAGAATGGTGTCCTTGGCTTGTCGGGTGATGTTACCTCGGCTTCAGCATTATATTCCTTCCTCTTGAGGTAATTTCTCAAGTCTTCTTTACTCCTCTCTGGAGCTCGGCTATCTTTTGACTTCAATCTTTTTGGCACACTACTTTCAGCCTCGTGGTGGGCCCGTTTTGATCTTTCTCCATGGGTTGTGTCAAAGCAGAGCGCCTGCCCTTGGACATGCCGATGTTCTCTGGGCTCTGGGTCCTTCGCGTGATATGTCCTTTGGGACTTCTCTTGTTTCGGCTCCTCTCGTCCGACTTCCCTAGAAGGCAAGTGAGAGTGCTTTCCGCTCCTAGAGTGCTGAGGTGCTTCGGGAATTATTTTCCTTCCTCCCTTCTGGATATTAATTGCTGGGATCGACGTGTCCTGCAGTGGGTACGGCGGCTGCATGACATTGTTTTGCATCATGAAATTGATGACCGACTGTAGGTCTGCCAACTTGTCTGCTAAATCTTTTACTTCCTCATCCCTCCGTAGGTACCTATCCCTCCATACCTGGAGGTTATTTTTGTTATAGTACCTGCTTTGGTCTGTCTTTTTTGAAGTGTCGCCCTCCTGGCCGACGTCTTTTCCGCCGTGCCCCTGGTCATGGGCTTCTTCGTTGTGGTTGTCTCCTTCAATGTCAAGGTCGATAGGCCTGCCACTCTCAGCGGGAGCGTCGTTCCCAACCTTTTCTTTTTGTGCGTTACTGGCCATCTATTCGTCTTTCTTTCCCACAGACGGCGCCAAATTATGTGAGTGATTTTCCGATCACACTGCCGACCTTAGTAATTCAGCTGTAGAACACAGATAGAATAGATGGCACCCTGCTGTCCTGCACAGAAAGAGAAGGCCCCGGCGGTGGTTCTTCCACCCGGGGGCACTCTGACGATCAAGTCAGTATATCTCTCAAAGATTATCAAGTACTCAACTCACTAGCTTGAGTATATAAAAACATACCTTAGACCCATGGGGGTGTCTCTCTTTTATAGTCAATACAATCCTAGTCCTACTAGAAACCTGACTTCTATGGACTCCAATTCTGTACTTTCTTTGGACTCCTCAAGAGATAAGGATAGACTCCCTAAGAGTGTTATCCTTATCCATCCTGAAGTCTTTCTTCATCCTAGGACTCTTGTCATTTATCTATTTATCTCGAATTCCAATGTCTTCGGAGGTAATCTCGGCCTGCCGAGATAACCTCAGCATAACTACTACGCCATGTGGCACCTCGGCTGATACGTCGGCGTCACCTTGCCACGTGTTGATACTCAGAAAATATATCCCCATAATACATAGATGAAAATATAAATTTTTTAAATTGGGTGGGCTAGTTTGGTCATTTTATTATGTTATGACATCATAAATAAATATTAACCAAAAAAGCCATAAACAGTTGAGTGGGAAAATAACGATGCAACTGCAGGTCTTGACAGATTTGGCGGATAGAGTTCTGTGGGAAAGATTTGGGCGGCAGTCTTGGTCGAGAAGGTGCTCGGTTAAAGCACCGATTGTGTGAACTGAGCATGCTTCGCAGAAGGCCGACCACCAGCAGATGACCGCGCCAGAAGGCGTGGTCGACGAAGCTATGAGTTTGTTGGTAGGAAGACCGACAAAGATGAATGCGAGATATCTCGACAGGTCCACCGGATGTCACAGAGTCTTCCCCAAGCTTAGCCAGCGGCGTGCTTGGGCAAGAAGCATAGCCCGGCTATGGATTGGGCAGCTCGGCTGCCGGGCTCCAGCAGAGAAGGCTGGCATTTGGGATTAGGTAATGTCCAGCATGGTGTGACCTGACAGAGGCATGGTTTATGTGCTGACAGATGGGATAGCAGATCCACGTGTTGAGAGATCATTGGGAGTAGATATGAGGCGCAGAGAGGTATATAAACAAGTCGGCGCCACCCCTTACGGGGGGGACAATTTTTGTAAGTAAGACTTACACTCAAACACTCTCCCTTCTCTCTAGTCATTTAGCCAGGTGTGTGGTTCTAACTTGAGCGTCGGAGGTGTTTTCCGGCCACACACCGCCGGGTAGCTCACCGCTTTTGCGCTTTCAGGTGATCGGACAGCTGAGGAACTGGGAAGAAAGGAAGTGCGGGTAGCCGGAATATTTTCTCCCCGTACAACAGTTTTTAACTATCTTCCTAAATCACTTTTTAAAAAAATGAAAAAATTTGGTAAAAAATTAAAAGTTAACTTTTTATCATCTTTTCAAAACACTCATATGTGTTAATTATCATATATTTTTTTTATATCTTTTAATTATTCAATATAAAATTATAGATTTTATTTTTTCTATCAATTATAATACATAGAATGTCACGTGATGCTATGTTTGCAGCAACCAATAACTTATTTGCATAAAGAGAATATTGTTATTCATTCAAAAGATAAAAGTTGTGAAGCGAGAGCGAGGTGGTAGAATGATTTAAATAAATATATTTTTTAATTTTCATAAAAATATATATATAAAGAAGTAATATAATTTAAATAAGAAGTAATATAACTCAAATAAAATTAAAAAAATAAAAAATTGTGCTAAAATATGCATGTCAAATAGAAAAAAGATAAAAGAGAATTGTTATCAGACAATCAATACCTTCTCTTCTTCCCAAGGCCACTGTAAAAGATATATATGGGATAAATTATAAATCTATCTTCTAAAATTTATTTAAAATATTATTTATTTTTAGTAATAAAAAGATGTGCTAAAATATGCATGTCAAATAGAAAAAAAGATAAAAGAGAATTATTATCAGACAATCAATACCTTCTCTTCTTCCCAAGGCCACTGTAAAAGATATATCAGTCAGGTTACATATCACTAAATTTTTACTATTAACATCATCACTACTAAATTTTTACTATTAACATCATCACTAATAATGTGACAAGTCAAAAAAAAAATTAAGACACAAAACACATGTGGTAGTGGGTGGGACCCACTATCACATCTCTAGTGCAATCACTAATTAGTAGTCTGCATTATTTTTCAAGATATATATGGGATAAATTATAAATGTATCTTCTAAAATTTATTTAAAATATTAATTATTTTTAGTAATAAACAGATGTGCTAAAATATGCATGTCAAATAGAAAAAAAGATAAAAGAGAATTGTTATCAGACAATCAATACTTTCTCTTCTTCCCAAGTCCACTGCAAAAGATATATATGGGATAAATTATAAATGTATCTTCTAAAATTTATTTAAAATATTAATTATTTTCAGTGATTTTGAATTTTACATCTTGTCTTTTTAAAATTTTGATCACATATTAAATAATCAATTTTCATAAAGTAACCATTAAATCAATTAAAAGTTTTTAATTATGTTTTAAATATATTTTAATTAACAATTCTAATAATTTTATTATTATATAATTAGTTAGGAAAATTTTTTTTTGTTAACTTTGTTAAATAAAAAATTCTGACAATAGAAAATTTATAATTTTTAAAATTATAGGAAGCAATTTTATTTTAAGCAATTCTCAAAGTGTGTATTTATAATTTATCAAAAATAAAATAAAAAGGAAAATTACATTAAAAAAATCCCAAAATTTGATCATTGTAACAAATTAAATTCTAAAGTTTTAATTTTATCAATTTAAACCCTGATATTTTAAATTAATTACAATCACAACCATTCCACTAGCTCTGTTTACTTGAGTAATATAATTTTTTTTATTTTTTTATTAAAAAAACAGGTGTCATTTTTACATTTGTTTTTGAACTTGATATCAAATTCTATTTTTATCTCAACCACACCAAATCATAACTACCAGTTAATGAACAATCCTAACCAATCACTGTAATTGTCAAATGTGCTCCCCTACACCAGATCAAACCCATCTTCCCTCCCAATACCCATATTTCGATAAACATGTCTACAATATATTGCAAAATTGACGGAAAAAAATTGTTAATCCTCTTTAGATCTATTAAGATCATCCTCAATAGTTATTTAGATTTATCATTAAATTTAAATTTGGTGAAAAATTATTTTTTTTTCTACTCCAGCTATTTCATCAAATAGATATCAAATTTAGGATTTCACTTTTTTTTCAACAAATTAAAAACGAATATATCTTTTATCAAATCACTGTTCATAGCCATTTTATTTTCACCACCAAATATTCTCCGGATGACCACCTCAAGGCAAAAAATTGTGAAAAAATTACACTAGCCGGTTATCCTCCCGGTCAACCCCCCAGATGACCACCTAAAAGCAAAATTTTGTGAAAAAATTTACACTATCTTATTGACCGGCCAGACATCTGCTCGGTCGTTTGTCCAATTGACTGGTGTTCTGATAAAACTTCAAAAATCTCCGTTGGAGCACTTGATATCAAATGAAACTTTTACCTAATTTTTTATTTAAATTTAGTGAAAATTTTGATACACCGTTAGAGATGCTCCAACCTACAAAAGAATGAATACCATAAATTCAGGGATGAATTGATGTAAGAAAAGTTGTGAAAGAGATTGAGATAAATCCACCACTAACAATCATAACTATATGTTTACATTTTATCAATCAACTAAGGCTTTGTTTGGGAATAAATTTATAAGTTAGTTTATTGATTTATTAGCTTATTTTAGTAGCTTATTTAGGTTATATCACCTCTCTTCTTTTTGCACATTTTTTTGTAATAAGTCAAAAAGTCAACCTATAAATCACTTATTTTCCCTCTCTACAAATGACCTCTTTCTACTTTTTCTCTCTGCAGATGATGTGTATATATATATGTACGTATGTGTGTGTGTTTTTGTATGTGGAAATAGAATCCAAGAGAGAATTTCTGTGTTTTGAATGTCAGAATTTCTTATTCCCTGCTCCTCTACAATTCCAGATCAGTAAATCCATGGAAGGTATTTCTTGGTTAGGTAGAGGACTCTGGGAATCAATCCGCAGATATCCTTTCATTGCTTGGTGGTTCTCTGTCATGGATTTCAATAGGTTCATTGAGATGTAGTGTCGCTCCTGGCTTGCATCCACTTTTCTCCAGGCTTAAATCCTTAGTTTACTTCTTCGTTCCACCATTTTGAGGTGACGAGGTGAAATGCTTCTTTTCCTGGTGGGAGACACACTAACACAGGGAATAAGAAATTTAAACGAACGATGAGAGAGTTAGTCCAAATCCACAAACCAGAACTGGTAGTTCTTATGGAACCTAAAGTGGAATTTAAAGACATGGGCATGTTCTTCAATTGCATGGGCTTCACGGCCTCATCACATGTAAACCCCATTGGCCGAAGTGGGGGCATCTGGATGATTTGGAACCCTAATGTGGTGAATGTCAGAGTTGTGGAGGCTTGTTCTCAACAAATCACAGCCACTATATCTAGACAAGATTTCCAAGACTGGGTTCTATCAGCAGTTTATGCCAGTCCGAATGCCAACAAGAGAGATGAGTTATGGGAGCAGCTACAGGTTCTTGCCCAGACCATGGAGAAACCTTGGCTAGTTGCTGGGGATTTTAATGACTTCACCTCCCAACATGAGAAACGAAGCTTTCAAGGAAACAATTCACTGAGCTTGAGTCAAGATCAAAGAAGGAATCGAAAGTTCAATGATAGACTTAACAATTGTAAACTGATGGACTTGGGCTGTGCTGGACCAAGGTTGACATGGTCTAATAATCGGAAAGGATGGGCCAATACTATGGTTCGACTGGGCAGAGCCATGTGCAATACTAAATGGCGAATTGTTTTTCCGGATGGAGCAATCAGAAACCTTCCTCGAACATATTCTGACCACTCCCCTATGATGGTGTTCACGCAAGGTAAGTCTCACTTCAACCCTTTTAGTAGGCCCTTTAAATTTATGGCTGCGTGGATTACCCATGAGGATTTTAAATCTGTGGTTGAGTCTAGTTGGGCTATTCCCTCACCCTCCCTGAGTAACAGTCTTGAGACTCTTTCTCAAGCAGCCAGTACTTGGAATAAACAGGTTTTTGGAAACATTTTCAGAAAGAAGAGATGGCTTCTTGGGAGGATTGAGGGAATCCAAATAGCTCAGGCTTCTTATTATTCTCACAACCTTCACCAATTGGAACTTGATCTTGTGGAACAATATAACCTTGTTTTGTATCAAGAAGAGCTTCTTTGGTTCCAAAAAGCTAGAGCCAAGTGGATTACTCAAGGTGAAAGAAATACCAAATTCTTCCACCTTACTACCCTGGCTAAAAGAAGAAAGAGGAAGATTGAGATCCTCAAGGATGCCAATGGAGTGTGGGTAGACCAACCTGACCAACTCAAAACTTTAATCACCAACTACTTTGAGAATCTCTTTAACCATACTCTACCTGGCTATCTCTCTTCTAGTTGGAATAACCTGGTAAGGTGCCATCTGACTCAGGAGAATAATTCTGATCTTACCCAAGACATTTCTGATGAGGAAGTGTGGAGAGCTGTTAAGAATATTAGTGCTTTCAAAGCACCTGGGAGGGATGGGTTCCAGGCTATCTTTTACCACACTTACTGGTCCATTATTGGTGCCTCTGTGTGTGATTTTGTGAGGCAAGAGCCAAGACTAACCAAATTCTTAAAGAAGTGAACAGAACTCTCATTGCTTTGATTCCGAAAATCAAAAACCCTGAGAGTGTGAAACAGTTTAGACCTATCAGTCTTTGTAATGTGTCCTACAAGATCATTCTAAAATCATTGTTAATAGACTGAGGCCCCTCTTAAATAAGATTATTCGCCCTAACCAGAGTAGTTTCATTCCTGGTAGGAATACCAGTGACAATGTTATTATTACTCAAGAAATTATTCACTCTTTGAATAATAAGAAAGGTAAGAAGGGAGGCTTGGTTTTTAAAATTGACTTGGAAAAAGCTTATGACAATATTTCTTGGGCTTTCTTAAAACAAACCTTAGAGGAATTTAACTTTGATGCTACTCTTATTGAACTTATCATGTGTTGTGTGACCACTGTTAGCACTGCTGTCATTTGGGATGGGAAACCTTTGGCGAAATTCACACCCTTCAGAGGGTTGAGACAAGGTGACCCCTTGTCCCCATATTTGTTTGTGCTCTGCTTAGAAAGACTCTCTAATATGATTAGCCTTCAAGCTGATAGCAAGGCTTGGAAGGTTGTGGAGACTTCCAGAGGGGGGCTCAAACTTACCCACCTTTTCTTTGCTGATGACTTAATGCTATTTGGTCAAGCTACTACATCTAACTGTACTAAAATCATGGGAATTTTGAATGAGTTTTCTGAGCTCTCTGGCTTGAATATCAACTTCCATAAATCCAAGCTCTTTGTATCCCCTAACATTGACAGGAGGTATGCCAAAGAACTCAGTACCTTGTGTGGTATCCCTCTCACCTCTGATTTAGGGAGATACCTGGGTGTCCCTGTTATTCATGGCCGAGTTAACAGGAGTCACTTTTCTAACATCTTGGAGAAGATGCAAAAAAGGTTGGCTGGTTGGAAAGTCAATACTCTTTCCATGATTGGTAGAGCTACTCTCATCAAGTCTGTGGCCTCTGCTATCCCTTCTTATTCTATGCAGACTCTGCTTTTGCCATCACAGATTTGTAACGAGATTGATAGGCTTAACAGAAATTTCCTCTAGGGAGATACTATAGACAAGAAAAAAATACACCTTGTCAAATGGGATGTTGTGTGCAACATGAGGAAAGATGGTGGCCTTGGGATTAAGAAAGCCAAAAACCAGAATCTAGCTCTGCTCTCGAAGCTGGGCTGGAATCTGATTAGCCACAAAGACAGCTTGTGGTGTGAGGTTTTGAGGACTAAATACCTTAAAAATAATTCCTTCTTTAAGTTGGAAAGAGCCAGGCATGCTTCTCATGTTTGGAGAGGTATTATGCAAACTAGGCACATTTTAAGGAAAGGTGTGAAGTGGAAGGTTAATGATGGCAACAGTGTAAATGTTTGGAAGGATTAGTGGTGTGGAAATAGTTCCTTTGAGGAATCTGTTTCTGGTACCACTCAAACTAACCATGCTATTGATAATCATTTTACCAATATGAGTGAGCTGTTAGGGGATAATGGGAATTAGGATGTTGACATTGTGAAATGTAACTTTCCCCCACCCCTAGCTGTCCTTATTCTGGGGACTCCACCCCCTGTTGACACTGCGCTGGACTTACCCTTATGGAAGGGGCCCCTGGTGGAGAATTTTCTGTCTCTTCTGTGTATAACTTGCTGTTGGGTTGTGAGAACATGGAGGAGGACTGGACATGGGTTTGGAAATTGAGGTTACCTCAGAAATTGAAAAGTTTCCTGTGGACTGTTCTCCATGGGAAGCTTCTCACTAATCACATGCGGCTGAAAAGGGGATTAACCAATAACCCCCAATGCCCCAGATGTAATGGGGTTGAGGATATCAACCACCTATTTAGAGATTGTTATATGGCAAAAGCAGTGTGGCTCACTATTTTTGATAAAAAGTGGTACTTGGATATGCCGCAGAGGAGTTGAATGGATTGGCTTAAGAGGAATGCTCAGAGCAAAACACATTTTTCTGACCAACTCTCTTTGTATTCTATTTTTGTGGTATCTTTATGAAAGATTTGGAAAAACAGAAATGGGTTTGTGTTTGACGAAAAATCTGTTAGTCCCCAAGAGAGTGCTAAATTCATCTTTGACTACTCTAGAGCAATCCATCAAGCTTTCCTCCAGCATGTTACACAATCCAGACCTTCATATAGACTCATTAACTGGTGCTTACCTCATGCAGGACGATTGAAACTCAATACTGATGGCAGCAGGAAACTCAGTGGAGATGGAGGCTTTGGTGGGCTGATTAGAGATGAACATGGAGCTTGGGTGTGTGGCTACTATGGCTGCTTGTAACCAGGGACAAGTCTAGAAGCTGAGCTTTGGGCTTTGTATAAGGGGTTCACAATCATCCTCTAGAAAGGCATGAACAGTGTCATCATCGAAACTGATGCGATACAAGTGGTTCAACTGATGAACGAGGAAATAGGTGATAACTGCCCATCCCCGAACCTGGTTGAAGATGCTAGAATTCTGCTTCGAGGCTGTCAATGCACTGTCCAACATGTATGGAAGGAAGGAAATCTTTGTGCAGATGCCTTGGCAAAGTTTGGAGCCCAACAACCCGAAGACATGCTGGTAGTGAATGAACCTCCAGCTGAAATCCGAAGTCTGCTTGTCGCAGACATGATAGGTCTATATAGGGAACAGGCCTACTCCCGTTTGTCCGCTTTATTTTCCGATGTACCCAAAAAAAAAAAAAAGAAAGAAAAGAAAGGTGTCATTGAAGATCGACTTGAGGTTCCCTTTGCACTGGCGTTACCTATTGCTCCAATACTCTTTTAAACCGGCGAACCCCTTCTCCAATTGCTTCTCTCTATTAGTCTCTCACTCTAGCGCAACTCTCACTCTTTTTCTTCAGCAGTCCAGCCACTTCGGCACACAAATTTGGTGCTTCGCTCTCCTTCTGATATTATTTTTTTTCTCTAACAGTAAATTGACAAAAGTACCTCCAACTCCGTTAGTTATATTTAATTGAATAAACGAATGGTTTAAACTATATTAAAATAAAAATTTGAGCATTTAAATTGATAAAATTAAAATTTTGGGATTTAAGCCTCCGTTTGGAAAGTGAGTTGGCTTTTTGACTTTTTTGACTTTTTTAGCCTGGGCTAAAAAGCTTGGTTTGAGAAGGTTTTTTTGACTTTCTAATTTTTTTGGTTTTTTTTGTGAGAGAATATGTAAAAACCCAGATTTTTAATTATTTTGTAAAATTTATACTAATATTATTTAATCTCAGTTCGGAAAATATATAATTTATTATATATTATTATGTGTAATTTTGTAAAATAATATAATTATTAAAAGTTTAGGTATCAAAATATAAATAATAATAATATAGATAATATAAATAATAATAATAATGAGTGTGGTAGTAAAAGAAATAATTAATTTTCTGTTGGTATATGATAAAGTGTAATTTAATTAAGAATTAATTTATTTATATAATTATATTAAAATATTGGGTCAAAATATAATTATCTTAAATATCTATTAAGGATAAAAACGAATCTGTGAAATCATTACCGAATTTGCCACGTAGTGCCTTATTCCCCTATAAATAGGGAGGCGTGTTACGCCTGGAGAGTAAAAGAAGAAAGAAAATAAAGAGAAAAGAAAGAGAAGAGAGAAAAAAAAGAAAAATAATGGAAGCTGAAAGGGTCTTTTGATAGTAGAAAGAAAGAGTAAGGTATTAAAGTTAAGGTGAGTTATATTATACCTTGAGTCACCAAAATGTATTTTTTGACTTATCAAAATTTGTTTTATACAAGTTATGTTTTATTAGTATATTAATAAAAGTTATGTTTTATAAAGGTTTCAGTTACATGGTTTTATTTCTGAACCCTATTTGCTTAAAAGGAAACCCATGGATATGCTTGTTTATATTTTAAAGAATATTTGACTGTAACCTTATAAACAATTATGTTTTGTAAGTATCACCATGGGAGTCCCATGCCTTGGGGGACTTAAATAACCATTGGCTTCTGTTTGACCACTTTGTGGTCCTCTATTTGTCATGGATCCATTGACTTCTGTTATGTGCGGACCAAAGTGTTGTACGGAGCTAAGTATTACACTATTGTGGGAGCCACCTTTAGAATTCGTACGCGCCACCTCTTGAATCTGCACCTCTGTTCTGATTGTCACACCTGTGACCTCTGTTTTGTACCGTGGTTATGGTTATATATTTACATAATATCTGTATTTCAGCTTCTGCTACATAAATGATTTGTTTATCAATGATTTATTTACCAAACTGAGTTATATAAATGTTTTGGCCTAACTAACTATCCATGATTATTTCGTGTCCTTTATACTCTTGGTATAATATTTCTCACTCTGCCATGTGCTTATAGTTGTTTACCAATTTTCAGGAAATAACTTTTGGAAAGTCTTAGATGCGAGGCTGCGGATTAAACACACACAACACTTTTATTGACATTTTTATTCAATAAATTTTGTAATAAAAATAGAAACTCCGATGATTATTTTGGTACCCTTGTTTAAATATTTCTTCCGCTTGTGTTTATTAATTTGTTTATGAATTGGCCGGAGGTAACGTCAGTTACTGACCATCATGATGCTTAACCCTTGAGTACGGGGAGCAGGTCGTGACAGAATAGTGTAATGATTATGGGTTGGATGTGATGTTTTGTTTGTTGTGGCTAAAATAGCCAGAAAAGCTCTTGCCAAACGGATGGGGTTTTTTTATATATAATTTTTCCAAAATAAAATTACCATATACAAAAAAATTAGTAAATATAATTATATTAAATGCTTAAATAAAGTCAATTTTAGTGATAGAAATGATGAATTTTAGTAATAATTGAAGTTATATCATGTTGTAAGGTAATCTCTGGCACTTATTTAAATTTTTTACTTAAATTTGAGTAAAATTTATTTGATATAAAATATTTTATTAGACAAATTTAAAGTTATACACCAGTTTGAGTAAAATCTCTAGTAATGACAAAATTTGAATAAAATATCTTCTATTTATGGGAAGATGGTTAAAAATTAATTTTTTTACTTGTTTTTTTTTAAAAAAATTTAGTTTTTTTGTGAGAGAGAAAATATGTTAAAAGTTGAAAAGTGACTTTTAATCTATTTCTCAAAATAAGCCTTAGGTTTTGTTTGGGAAGTGAGTTGACTTTTTGATTTTTTTTAACTATTTTAGCCTGGGGCTAAAAACTCTGATTTGATAAGGACTTTAGTTTTTTAAAATTTTTTGTGAGAGAAAGAATGTAATAATTATAAGTTAAATGTGATACTTTATCTTATTAAACTAAAAAATCTATTTTATTTTTTGTGATTATTTTAATCAAAAAAAAGCCACAAAACTCACTTCCTAAAATTAGAAGCATATGTTACTGAGATGTGAAGAAGACAATATCAAAAATATTTGATGAATTTTCTACATCTCATTAAAATGTTATTTCCCTTATAAAGATAATAATATATTAGTAAAATTTTTACAACATGAAAAGAGAAGTTCTAATTAACTATAAAAAGAATAATATTAGAGATTTTAAAAATTTTATTAAATATCTTATATAATATGAGATTCACATAATATAAATTTAGGTAAATTACAAACATTCCTTTCGAGGTTTGGTAAAAATATAAATTCTCTCATGAGGTTTGAGAAATTACATCCTGTCCTCTGAGGTTTTTATTTTCGTACAGATTTCTTCCTAATTTGTTATGTAAATTTGACCTTTAGAGGGTAATTTATAATTTTTCAAATTTCAAGAAAAAATCTATATTTTCACCAAATCTCGAAAAAGGTGTTTATAATTTGTCCTATAAATTTTATGTAAATTTCATATTTATATCTAATAAAATTTTAAAAAATGTCTCGTAATTCAAATTTTGTGGCTCAAAAGTAATTTAAATGATCAAAACGATGTCGTTTTGACTATTTTTATGTTGTTCTGTACTTAAAATAATATCGTTTTAATCATTTAAATCACAAAATTTAAGATACGTAACATTAACATAAAATTTTTAAAACCTCTAATATTTTTGTTATAAAAATCACAACAAAGCCTTCCTAGATTTCATAGCTTTTTGTGTGTGTATTTTTGCTGCAAAACCGTGTACAAAATGATGATATGACAGTGAGAGATTGGATTGGACAAATGATCTGAAACACTTCTATCTGTTCATGTCATCCACGTGGTGCACTGTTAAATGAATGAGCTCATCATGTTATCCACACCCAACCCGCCCATTCAAAAAAAAAAAAAAAAAAAAAGTTACTTCAAACTAGAAATAGGCTATATCTTCAAAGGACTTTGTTTGGTGATAGTGAAGTTGTCTAGTTCTGATATCTTTTTATGTTAATTTGTTTTTTGTTTTTTCAAGCTAGTAACTTTGAATAATCCATTCTTAATTATGTGAGAGATTATAAAAACAAAAATGAGTGAATGGTGTGAAAGCAGATAATGGGGTGTTTTAAAAAATAAGTTAAAAGTTAATTTTTTTTAAAAAAATATACAAAAAAAAAATAAAGAAATAATATAACAAAAAAAAATTAAAAGACTAAAATATTAACTTATAACCCAAATACTAAAATATGCCAATATCACATACTTTGTGGGGATGGGTTGTTGTATACTCTCATTATTATGAGAGAACGCTTTTTAATTATAACAATCATTCATACTTAAAAATTGAGATTAGATTAGGTCAATGTGATAAAATACTGTCCAAACTGGTCTATATGCCAAGGGATTTTTTTGGCCAAGTCCGATTGCCTTGGCTATTGAGTCAAAACTTTAGGGACAAGTCTTGCTCAATAAATTTGGCATAGACGAGTTCATGGACCAAAACCTTAGGATACCCCAAGGGTTTATGAACTAGGCTCTTCGGTTTGTCCATGGTTTAGCCCACTAGACCCAAATTTAAGGCCTATTTTTAAAAAATTTCCTACTAATTTTTTTTATTTTCATAATTTTTGAGGAGCTTGTGAGCTGGTCAAATGGGCCACCTCTCACGAGCTTGTAGCATTTTGTTTGACGAAGTGACGAGTGAAATACAATAATTTGATATCAATTCTATTAATTGTAATCAGTGTGTTTGATTTTAATTTTTTGAATTTAGTTTCTAAAAATTGAGTTTTTTTAATTTTAAATTTTTTTTAGTGAGTATTTTTGAAATTTTAAGAAATTTTTTTTCTTTTTTAAATCCACCTTACTTAGATGAATCTAAATAGTAAAATATTTGTAAAAAAATATTTTAAAAAGTTAATAAATACACAAAAATACAAAAAATACTGAAATTTCATTTTTTTAATTTTATTTTTGCTATTTAGTTAATTTTTTAAAGATTTTTTTTATTAGTATTATACTCTTTAAGTGTATTTATGTTAGGTGTGTCTAAAAATTAAAAAAAAAATTACTTAAAATATTAAAAAAATTCATTGAAAACAAAAAAATAAAAAATAGAATTTTAAAAAAAATATTTTTTAAAAATCAAAACCAAACAAGCTTTAATGTTTCTTTCTTTTTTTTGGTAGAATAATTATTTTCATTATTTTATTATATTTTGTTTTTGCACCGCATATATGCCGTGAATTTCATGGTTGATCTTAAAATTTAACTTTGACAGGCAGGCACCAACCAACTAAGAGAGATAAAGAGAGGGGAAGATGTATCCTTGATTACAAGAGATTCTTTCATGTTGCTTGGCCTAGTCCCGGTACTGGTTGGCAACTTTGAGTTCTAATGCCTGTTGAGTTGGAGTGAGTACTTCTTCCCACAACACAATTGCCTTCTGCTTCTTTTTGTCTCAGCTTTCTGTGCTGGTTGTCCTTCCTTCCTCGGCCCTTGACATGAAAACACTGAAACGATAGATGGATCCATCATAATCACTGCCCATTCACTGCCATTTTTCACACCCAAAATAAAAAAAACAAACAAATTATACAAACCCATAAAGATTAAAGGATAATTACCTGACACTGGAGTCAGAAAAAAATAACTACAAAAAGGAAAAAAATATTATAAATATTAATAATTATAATTATAATTTTTTGTTATTAATTTTTACTGTCTCCAATGCAGTGGAATTGTCCCAAGATTAAAATTTTGTTTGTCATAATTTAAAAAAGTAAAAACTCAAAAAGTCACTATCATATTTATGTCACATGGTCTCATTTGGTAGAACTGTGAAAAAGTGATTATAGATTATAACTTAATAGATTATGACTTAAGCAGTAGAGTAGTGTTTGGTTAATAAGCTGTAAAATAACTTTTTACTGTATAATTGTTCTTTTTGCCCTTATATGATATAAAAATGATTATTTTGTCATTTTTTTTAGTTTTAATTTTAAAAAAATTATTTCATTAATAAAAATTAATATAATTAGTATTACAAAAGTTAATATAAATTTTTTTCATTTTTTAGTATAAATGAATTAGATCTCAATTAATGGCTTAATTACCATAAATTAATACTAAAATTAATAATAATATCAATTAGTATAATTTTTTTCATTACAAATTAATTAGTGTCAATTAATGGCTTAAAAATTGATATCAATTAGTATTAATTAGTATCAATTAATATAAAAATTGATACATTTGATAAAATTATTTCATTATAAATTAATTAGTGTCAATTAATGACTTATTTTTATTTTTTTATTATAAATTATTTTTTTTATTTTTTCATTATAAATCAATTAGTATAAAATTATTTCATTATAAATTAATTAGTGACAATTATTGAATTTTTATAATCAATTAACACTAAAATTATTAATTTGTATTAATTAATATAGAAATATTGAAATACCATTTCAATAGGAGGAACAACTAAAGGGGTTCAAGTCTCACTGGGTAACATCCCCCGTGGGATTAAGGGGGGCAAATTCCCATGAAAGGTGGGCCAGAACTGGCACTGATACCATTTCAAGAAGTATTCGTCAATCCAACTAAAACCTATAAAAATTTTGAAATTAATTCTAAAATAATTAATACTAAAAATACTAAAATTATTAATTTTTGTAATCAATTTTAAAAATTAATACTAAAATTATTAATAGTAATTGCTTAATTATTATTATTATTTTTTATTAAAAAAATACTGAAATCTGATCGGAGAGAGTTCTCATCGGTGTGAGAGAGAGAGAGAGAGATCTGATCAGTGACGTGGCGATCGCGACGTGGGGGATGACAACGAAGGTGCAGCGGTGACATAGGAGACGACGACGACGAAGGTACAGCGGCGACGTGGCGATTGTGAAGAGAGAATAAGCGAGATCTATCGTGATCTGCCACGCGATTTGCCGCGATTTGGCAATCGCGATCCTCCCTCCGAACCCGACGACAAAAAACCCTAGATTCAGTGCCATGGATGTAGTAGAGAGAGAGAGAGAGTTTGCCGAAAATCACGATCTGCCGCGATCTGGCGATCTTGATCCACCCACTACAAGAATTTTCACTTTTTGTGACTAAATTTTTAGTCGTCAAAAGTCAATTTTTAGTCGCCGAAGGGCTTTAGCGACTAAATTTTTTGGTCGCAAAATTAGTAGCCGAAGAGTAGTCGGGAAAGCTAATTGGCGACTAAAATTATTTTAGTCGCCAAATGTATTCATTTGCCGACTATATTTAGTCGCCAAAAGGTTGGACATTAAATTAAATTAGACCCTTTTGGGGACCAAACTTTTAGTTGCCTAAAGTCCCACCTTTTTAGCTACTAAAATTTTAGTTAGTAAAGAGTTTTTTTTTAGCTACTAAAAATTTAGTCGCCAAAAGTCACCATCTTTGGCTACTAAATGTTTAGTCTGCAAAGTGTTCTTCTTTTGACTACTAAATATTTGGTCGCCTAAAGTTCTACATTTTTTGCTACTAAAATTTTAGTCGGCAAAAGTGTGTTTATAATTTAGTTTTTTTTTTTGTTTTTAGCTACGAAATATTTTAGTTGCCAAATGTTTGATTTTCTTTTGACTACTAAAGTTTTAGTCACCAAATGTCTTCTTTTTTTTTTTTGGCTACTAAACTTTTAGTCGCTAAATATCTTTTTCTTTTTTTTTTTGCTACAAAACTTTTAGTCGCCAAATGTTTTTTTCCAATTTCTTTTTAGCTACTAATTGTTTAGTCGCCAAAAACATGATATTATGTTTTATCGCGAAATTATAATTTCTCCACAACCTGTATATATACAATGCAACCTGTAATACGTATAAAAACAAAATCATTCCACAATCTGCATCCATATACCAAAAATAAATAACATTAAATATCAAAGTCTATACAAATCAACTATTGTCCAAACTAAAATAATAATTCCATACAAAATATATCATACAAAAATCAAAGCCCTCCGTATACAAAAAAATACATTTACTACCAAGCGAAATTACCATTTGGCATGGTATAAATTACCATCGTAATTTGTACCACGACAAAAGTTTTCTATGGACCATGACAAAACGTCCTATATGTACGCCAACAAATGGTATATATATACCACGATAGAAGGTGATCTATGTACCACGACAGTCATTATCTGTTGATTGCCAAAAGTTTTCTGTATCAGTAATAATGAATTACACAAAAGCTGAGGACGACAAAAGTATTATATTAGTTCTACACAAAAGTGAAAATTCTTCTCCACACACCAATATGGATTATCCACAAGTCCACGCTACAAAGCCATCTACAAAGAAAAACAAAAAATGAAACATTAAAATTGGTTACAAAATATCAATTTAGTCAGTCATATGGAACATGTTCTAACATGCATTTACGGTAGAACAATCGAGAAATGTCTTGTTGGAAATAAAAGAAAGTATATATATATGCATGTATCGTGCAATATTTATTCCAACCAACTACACAAACAATGTAATATATAATTTCTTTGTCCTATAAATATATAAAGGCAATTATTAGAATATATAGATGTTATTTTAATAAAGTTGCTGCTTTTTTAACTAAGTGTTGCAAGTTTTTCGACTAAGTATAAAGCGTATTCGGGGGGTGTTATGAATTTTAGCCTCCAAAAAGCCCTTTTTCGAGTAAGTTTAGGGCGCATTCGGCTCTAACTCTCAACTTGTCACGACTCAAACCCGCCCCTGTGGGTTTAGCACTGTAACCGCCCAGTAATCCGAGATTACCGAAGGCCTGCTTAACAGTAAGACAGTATAACAACGTACAGGGGCATGACGGAAGCCAATACAGTAAATAAACAATGTCCAATGAGCTGTGACGGTCTGTATGCAAAAAGATTTTTCATACATATGCATGTATACTATACAGAACGGTATGCACAATATTTACAATCATACAAAACAGGGACCTAATCCTCATAAGACAGTACAGTAACAATCAGTCTATACAGTCATTACAAAATAAAACAAAAGGGGGGAAAACTAAAACACCCCATAGCCTTAGCTAGACAGACTCGGAACCTCGCAGTGAGGCACAGTGGTTGGCTAGACAAAACTGGGAGTCTACCCCGACGCTCCTAGCCGCGGTCTGGTGTCTGTACACCTACATATCTATATATGAGCAGTGAGCTAAAGCCCAGTGAATAATATAATGCGTAAAGAGGTTAAGAATGACTGTCCTTACAGTAATGAAAACAGTTCATTGATTCAGTATATCAGTTGATTAGTACAGTAAACAGTCATATGTGGTACATCCATTAGCATAACAGTAAACAGTAGGTCTTAAAAGACCGAACAGTAAATGATGGCCATCAATCAGTAAACAGTAGTGGTTCCAACAAGGGAACCGACAGAGATCTCTGTAACAGTAACAGTCAGTAACAGTAGTTGCTAAGGATGCCACAATACAGTTCAGAATATAGGACATACATTCATTCAGTTAACAATATCAGTTCAGAAAGCAGTACAGTTCAGTTGTTCAGAAGATAATCATTTTGAACATATCTTTACACAGTTGTTACTCACAGAGTTCTGGGCTACAGTAGGCTACAGCATCTCTTCGGAAAGCCAACCCTACACAGTTACAGATTGAACATACACTAAGCTACACAGTTGGAAAAGATAATAACTTAATCCCTAATTGCCTCGGTGCGTTCTACATCTATATCCTCATTAAGATGTCTTAAACTAGGCCTAAAAATGCTTAGGATGGGATGAGGATGCAAAGATGTATTCAGAAAACATTTCCAGGATTTTCAGAAAAACGAAGTCCCGCTCGAGCGCAGTTTTACCCACTCGAACGGACATGTAGACAACGGTTCCCGCTCGAGCGTCACTTCCCACGCTAAAGCGGACATGCAAACAGTCAAAAGTGCTGGATGCTCAAAAATCACGCTTGATTGGGCGCTCGATAGCCGCTCGAGCGCAAGACACAAGTCCCCGCTCGAGCGCCAATTACCCCGCTCAAGCGGACTGCAATACAGTGCAAACTACTAGGAGCACAAATTTCCCGCTTGAGCGCCACTTTCCTCGCTCGAGCGGGAGTCCAAAATCTGGAATTTCCAGATTTGAACTTCCAAGCTCAAAACAAGTTTAAATGCATCAAATTCGATCCTCTTGGGCTAATTTTCTGAAAAACACTTCAAAACTCATAAAACAATAAGATTCAAAGCTCAATTTGAGAAATCAAGACCCAAGGGTGTTTAATTCAAACTCAATTTCAAACCAATTTTCATGAACATGAAGAACATGCAAACATGTATGAATCTAAACCATTTAAAAGCTTCAATGCTTGCTCAAATGAGCTAATTCCTTCCAAAACATGATGAAATCATGGTCCATTGCAAAATTATGAACATGCATGCGAGGAATTATGAGCTACAACCACAAAACTTTAATATATATACATGCATGCAACAATTAAGTTTCAATTCAACATTTAAGGACCAATTCATGACTTAGTTCCTTAATTAGACATGAACCATGTATGAATCAACTTCAAGACACAATCATAAGAATGAAATTCATACCTAGGTTCCTTAATTACTAGAATGGGAGCACAATATGCAAGAATCCCTTCAATCTTCTCAATTTTTCAAGCAATACAAGATGAAGCAAATTGAAACCACTCTTCTCCTCTCACTCTCTTTCTCTAGTCAGCAATCACAAGGGAAATGGCTGATGAAATTGTGTTGTGCAAGTGTAATAAGGCTCAATTATGTTATATTGAGTGAGCCACTAATGTGGCAAAGGTGTAAATAAGTGCAACAGTGTAATTTAACTTATTTTAATCCAATTTAATCATACCAAATCACATTTTAATTATATATGCCATAAAATCACATAAATTATGATGATCATAAATCACTAATCAATTTCTGGTTCGGCTACCGATAAGGCCTTCAATTTGCAGTTTAAACACAAAGACATGAATAGATAATCAAACGTTCAACAGATAGAATGCATTTAAACAGATACAGTCAATCAGTCAGTTCAGTATTTCAATCAATTCAATTATCAATTATAATCATTCTCAGTTTAGCAGTAATCAGTGGTTATTCGGTAAACAGTGGTGAGGGTTATTACATAACCTACGAATCCGAATTACGTTCCGTCAGTTCTTACAAGGCCTATTTTTCATGGGGGAACTGTCCATGTGAGCCACATGGTGGTTCGGGGGCTGTTTTGAATTTTCGCCCCCGAAACACCATTTTTCGACTAAGTTTAGGGCGTATTCGGTTTAACTCCCAACTTATGGGCCTGAATTATGTTCCGTTAGTTCTCACAAGTCCTATTTGTCGTGGGGGAACTTTTCATGTGAGCCACACATCGTTCGGGGGCTGTTATGAATTTTCGCCCCCTGAAAGTCCTTTTTTGAGTAAGTTTAGGGCGTATTTGGCTCTAACTCCCAACCTACGGGTCTGAATTACGTTACGTCAGTTCTCATAAGTCCTATTTGTCATGGAAGAACTTTCCGTGTGAGCCATACGGTGGTTCGGGGGCTGTTATGAATTTTCGCCCCCTGAAAATCTTTTTTCGACTAAGTTTAGGGCGTATTCGGCTCTAACTCCCAACCTACGAGTCCGGATTATGTTCCGTCAGTTGTCATAAGTCCTATTTGTCATGGGAGAGCTGTCCGTGTGAGCCGCACGGTGGTTCGGGGGCTATTTTGAATTTTCGCCCCCCAAAGCGCCATTTTTCGACTAAGTTAAGGGCGTATTCAGCTCTAACTCCCAACCTATGGGTCCGAATTACGTTCCGTCAGTTCTCACAAGTCCTATTTATTATGGGGGAACTTTCCGTGTGAGCCACACGGTGGTTCGGGGGCTTTTATGAATTTTCGCCCCCTGAAAGTCCTTTTTCGAGTAAGTTTATGGCGTATTCGGCTTTAACTTCCAACCTACGGGTCTGGATTACATTCCGTCAGTTGTCACAAGTTTTATTTGTTATGGAGGAACTATTCGTGTGAGCCACAAGGTGATTCCGAGGCTGTTTTGAATTTTCGCCCTCGAAACGCCCTTTTTCGACTAAGTTTATGCCGTATTCGGCTCTAACTCCCAACTTACGTCTCCAAATTACGTTCCGTCAGTTCTCACAAATCCTATTTGTTATGGGAGAACTGTCCGTGTGAGCCACACGGTGGTTGGGGGACTGTTATGAATTTTCGCCCCTAGAAAGTCATTTTTCGACTAAGTTTATGGTGTATTTGGCTCTAACTCTCAACCTACGAGTCCGAATTACGTTCCGTCACTTCTCACAAGTCCTATTTGTCATGGAGGAACTGTCCGTGTGAGCCACACGGTGGTTCGAGGGTTGTTATGAATTTTTGCCACCGGAAAATCCTTTTTCGACTAAGTTTAGGGCGTATTCGGCTCTAACTCCCAACCTACGGGTCCAGATTACGTTCCGTCAGTTGTCACAAGTCCTATTTGTCATAGGGGACTATTCGTGTGAGCCATACGATGGTTCGGGGGCTATTATGAATTTTTGCCCCCGGAAAGTTCTTTTTCGACTCAGTTTAGGACGTATTCGGCTCTAACTCTCAACTTACGGGTTCGAATTACATTTCGTCAATTGTCACAAGTCCTATTTGTCACGAAGGAATTGTCCGTGTGAGCCACATGGTGGTTTGGGGGGCTGTTTTGAATTTTTTCCCCCAGAAATCTTTTTTTCGACTAAGTTTAGGGCTTATTCGACTCTAACTCCCAACCTACACGTCCGAATTACATTCCGTTAGCTGTCACAAGTCCTATTTGTCATGGGGAAGCTGTCCGTGAGAGCCACACAGTGGATAAGTGATTTTAGTTCAAATAAAAATATTAAAGGAATTATAAAAATAACCAAAATTGACTCAAAAACGCTAAAGAAAGTTTGTCAAAGTAAATAGATAAGTTTGAGTAAAAATTAACACATGCACACGCGCATAGATTAACTACATGGACCAAACACGTGACAAAGTACATAAACTATCTTAAAAGGCTTCAAAATTGCATATGGTTTATGAAAGATTAATCGCAAGGACCAAACATGTGATGAAGTATCAGCGATGAATTGTTCGTCATCATGTTGTTGTTTGTCGATTTGGGGATACAACAAGCTGGAGAGCGAGAGTGAGAGCGAGAGAGAGCGCGAGACCGAAAGGGAGAGCGAGAGATAACCTGGTATTGAGGCGATGGCGGTGGCGGTGACGATGTGCGATGCTGAATGCTCCCGATGGTGAGACCTGGCAGTAAGGTGAGGTGTGGTAGTGACTAATGTGTGAAGAGAGAGAAGTGTTTGTATTCCTAAACAGAAGAGAATACCTGGGCGGGCAACAAATAGCTTTTATTTTCCCACCATAATTTTGGCACCTTTGGCGACTAATGTAAAATTTTGTCGGCAAAAATTGAAATAATAATGACTAAATTATTTAGTAGCCAAACCAACTCTAACAGCGACTAAAATGTTAGTCGCTCAAAGTAGACATTTGGCGACTAGTTTTTTTTGGTCGGAAAAAATGAATGTATCATGACTAAAATTTTTTTTAGTCACCAAAACTTTATATTTGCCGACCAATTTTTTTGTCGCCACAGGGTTACTTAACAACGACGAAAATATTAGTCGCCAAAAGTTCTATTTGGCGATTAATTTTAATTTTAGTCGGGAAAAACAAATATTAATGATTTTTTTTTTTTTGGGCCTAAAATTTGGGCTAACAGCGACCAATCAAATTTTTAGTCGCTGAAACTTGAGTTTTTACTAACTAAATTTAAATTTAGGCCTCGTTTGGAAACCACCCTATTTAGCCAAAAAGTGAAAAAGTTACTAAAAAAGTCAAAAAACCAACAATCCATACCAAAAATCAAAGATTCTCTTTTCTCTCTACTTTTTGCACATCTTTTCGTAAAAAGACAAAAAGTCATCCCAAACATACTAATTTTTTTTAGCTTATATTTTAGCCAAATAGCCAAAAAGTTACTAAATTAGCCTGTTCCCAAACGAAGCCTTAGCCACCAATAAGCAATATTTATTGACTAAAATATTTTAGTAGAGATATGTTAAACCAACGCCAACAAATATAAATTTTAGTCGCCAAAAATGTACTTTCGGCGACTAAAATTTGATTAGTTGCCAAAAATGGTCGCGAAAGGTGCGACTTGTTGTAGTAACCCTCCAAACCCAATGACGAAAAACCCTAGGTTCGATGCCATGGATGTAGCAGAGAGAGAGCGAGGGAGAGAGAGAGAGAGAGACAAGAGAGATCTATGGTTCATGTTCGCCGAAAATCGCCAGACAACTTTGTTGAAGAGACAAAAATGAGAGTTTTTTAATTTATTTATATGGTACACTTGTAATTACTTGAAATTGTGATGGAGCATTTAAGTCATTTTACGCCTCAAATTGTAGCTGTTCGGTTAAACTATTCCAAAAAGCTTATCCTCTCACACTTAAAGAAAAAGCTGATTTTTGACTTCAAACAAGTTATAATCTGTATTGTTGGCCCCATTTGGTAGAGCTGTGGGAAAGTGATTATAACTTATAGCCTAACAACTTATAACTTATAGCTGTGAACATAAGCTAATTTTTGACTTATAAATTAAGCTTCTCCTCCCCTACTCAAAGAATAAGTTGATTTTTGACTTATAAAAAGCTATAAGCTGTATTGTTAAACTGAACCAAACACATCAAAATAACTTAAATTAAGCTAAAAGCTGAAATAAGCTGAAAATAAGCCTTACCAAACAGGGCCATTATGCTGAACCAAACACACCAAAATAGCTTAAATTAAGCTAAAAGCGAAAATAAGTTGGAAATAAGCTCTACCAAACAGGGTGATTATCTTATTTAAGTCACATCACCTCTCTATTACATTATAGGGGTGAGCATGGTCCGGATTAGACCGGATTGGGATAAAACTAGGACCAATCCGTTATTTATGGTTCCTGAAAAATTGGAACCATTTCAATCTGTTTAAATTATGGAACCAATCCGAACCAATTTATTTAAATACGGATTGGATCGGTTTAGGACCACGGATTCACATAATTAAATAATAAAAAAATATATATATAACACTTTAATTTCATAAAAACATAAACATAGCGCCATATTAGTTCCACAATAGCAACATGTCTTTTTATAATAGCGACATACTGTTCTAAAATTTAAACAACAAATTGGTTTTACCATAAGTATTTAGACCATTACAAATTAAAACTAAAAACTAACAAACAAAAGTAATAAAAAAAGATATGATGCGGATTTAGGTTTGAGTTTAGTTTTATATGGAATAAAAGAAGATACTATGGGGGAGGATGTATAATAAAAATATAGACTATTTGTATACGGTCCGGATCGGTTCCAATCCGGAACCAATCTGTGAACTACGGATTTTTAATTCTTCAATTCGGAATCGAACCACGGATTCAAAAAACCAATCCAAACCTATTGGATTGGATTGAACTGGATCGGATTACGGATTTCACGGATTCTTTACTCAGCCCTATTACATTACTTCAAACCCAACCCATATTTCATAAAAAGTTAAAAAGTACACTTATTTAGATCATCTCAAACCACCCCTAAACACAGAAAAAATAAGTGCATAGAAATTTAAGGGTAACATTATTGGTCTACGTAATTATTTTGTATCTTGAAATTATCATATTAGTTGAAAAAAGTCTGAAAACTCAGACATATTCATCCAAAAAATTTCAGGTAGATGTTTGTGTAGTGGAGATTAAATTTGTATAGTGTATGATTTATGCGTAGAATAAATCTAAATCACATAAGGATAATTTTAAATAATTTCTGAATAGTTAAGTTTTAGTTTATAGTATTACTGTATTAATTGTGCCTAAGTTGTTATTAGTTTGAAAAATAAAAATAAAGTAGACAAATCATAAAACATCATTGAATAAGCACGCGATCACGCGGTGTATTAGAGTTATGTGATAATATTTGTATGAGACGAGTTTTTTTTTTTTTTGCAATTTTTAAAATCAAATGCAAGTGATTTTAATCAAAATTCTCAAATTCTAAGGTGCCGTTTGATAACACTTACGTTTTATATTTTCTATTTATATTTACAAAATTTTAAAAAACTTAAATAAAAACTTGTTTGATAAAATTTTTGATTTATAAATCAGTGGTCTCAGTTTATAAATTTGGCCAAAAAATGAAAACACAAAAAATGTGTTTCCATTTTGAATTTTTTTTCTTTTTACCACCCAACACTAGCCACCATCTGCCACCATTTTCCACCACTGTCTTCCGCCACCACCCCCCACCCCCACCCCCACCCCCACCACCACCACCACCTGCCACCACCACTTACCACCCACCTGCTACCACCAGTCACCATCCGCCACCACCAGCCACTAACCACCTGTCCCCACTCGCCACCACCACCCACCCCTCGCTACCACCACCCACCACCCATCTGTCATCCACCCGCCACCACCCATCACCTGCCACTACCATCCACCGCCTGCCACCACCACCCGCCACATACTTGCCACCACTACTCACCACCCATCTGCCACCACCATCCACCACTGGCCACCCACCATCACCTGCCACCTGCCATTTACCTCCTACCACCACTCACCACTCCTCCACCACCAACACCACCACCATCACCCACCACCCATTCGCTACCACTTACCACCCGCCACCATCACCCATCTACCCGCCACCACTACCACCACCCGCCATCCGCCACCCATCCGCCACCGCCACCGCCACCCACCACCCGCCATCACTACCACCCACTCACCCACCACCCACCACCACACCACCACCACCCACCCGGCCACCACCACCACCACCCACCACCACCACCACCACCACCCACCACCACCACCACCACCCACCCACCCGCCACTACCACCACCCCCACCCACTTGCTACCACCCACTCCTGCCACCCACCCACCCACCACCACCACCCACCCGCCACCACTCACCACCACTAGCTACCTACCACCCACCATCACCACTTTTCACCACCGTCCTCCGCCACCACTTGCCATTTCTTACTCTTTTTTATATTTTTAAATTTTTTTAAACATTTTGTCAATTACCAAACGCGTTTGTAGTTTATGTTTTTCTAAAAATAAACAAAAACCAGTTTATAAAATTTTTGTAAATATAAACTGAAAATATAAACGTTACCAAACACACCCTAAAAATTTTAATTTTATTTATCAAATTTAAATTATTTTATGAAATCATTTTTTTGAAATTGTCACGACCCAAACCCGCCCTTATGGGTTTAACACCATAATCGGCCAGTAATTCGAGATTACCGAAGGCCTGCTTAACAGTAGAACAGTAAAACAGAGTACATGGGCATGGCGGAAGCCAAAACAATAAATAAACAATGTCCAATGAGCTGTGACAGTCTGTATGCAAAAAGATTTTTCATACATTATGCAGTCGGTGACAAAACAGTATGTACATATATACAATCATTCAAAACAGGGACTTAATCCCTATTAAGCAGTGCAGTAACGGTCTATACAGATACAATACGGTTACAGAGACAGACGGGGGAGATTAAAACACCCCTAAGCCACAGCTTGAACAGGCTTGGAACCTCGTAGTGAGGCACGGTGGTTGGCTTGACAAAACTGGAGTTTACCCCGACGCTTCTAGCATTGGTCCGGTGCCTGTACACCTACATATATATATGAGCAGTGAGCTAAAGCCCAGTGAATAACATAAAGCGTAAAGAGGTTTAGAATGAATGTCCTTACAATAATGAAAACAGTTCATTAAATCAGTATATCAGTTGTTCAGTACAGTAAATAGTCATATGTGGTACATTCATTAGCATAACGAAATGATGGGTCTTAAAAGACCGAACGAAGAAATAATGACCATCAATCAAGAATAGTAATGGTTCCAACGAGGGAACCGACAGAGATCTCTGTAACAGTAACAGTCAGTAACAGTAGTTGCTAAGGATGCCGCAATACAGTTCAGAATATAGGACATACATTCATTTGGTTAACAATATCAGTTTAGAAAACAGTACAGTTCAATATTCAAAAGATAATCATTTTGAACATATCTTTACACGATTGTTACTCACAGAATTCTGGGCTACAGTAAGCTAGAGCGCATCCCCAGTCACCAACCCTACACAGTATACAGGTTGAACACACACTAAGCTATACAGTTGGGAAAGATGATAACTTAGTCCCTAATTTGCCTCGGTGTATTCTACATCTATATCCTCAATAAGATGCCTTAAATATGCCCTAGGAATGCCTAGGATGGAAAGAGGATGTAAAGATGCACTTAGAAAATATTTTCAGAATTTTCAGTGAAACAAAGTCCCGCTCAAGCGTAGGTTTATCCGCTCGAGCGGACATGCAGACAACGGTTCCCGCTCGAGCGTCACTTCCCACACTCGAGCGGACATGCAAACAGTCAAAAGTGCTGGATACTCAAAAATCACGCTCGATTGGGCGCTCAATAGCTGCTCGAGTGTAAGACACAAGGCTCC
Source organism: Camellia lanceoleosa (assembly GCA_025200525.1). Classification (NCBI taxonomy): domain Eukaryota; kingdom Viridiplantae; phylum Streptophyta; class Magnoliopsida; order Ericales; family Theaceae; genus Camellia; species Camellia lanceoleosa. The sequence goes on from CM045765.1 coordinate 175,282,655, forward strand.
GCTCGAGCGCCAATTACCCCGCTTGAGCTGACTGTAAAACAGTGCAAAGTACTGGATGCTCGAATTCCCCGCTCGAACGCTACCTTCCCCGCTCGAGCGAGAATGCAAAATCTGGAAAACCTAGATTGCACCCTCAAGCCAAAAACCAAGTTTAAATGCACTAAATTTCGATCCTCTTGGGCTGAAAACTGGAAAACACTTGTAAACACATGACATAACATGATTCAAAGCTTAATTTAAGAAATCAAGGCCCAAGGGTGTTTAATTCAAACTCAATTTCAAACCAATTTTCATGAACATGAAGAACAAGCAAACATGCATGAATTTAAACCGTTTTAAAGCTTTAATGCTTGCTCAAATGAGCTCAAATCTTGCAAAAACATGATGACAACATGAACTATAACAATATTTTGAACATGCATGTGAGGCATTATGAACTACAACCTCAAAACTTATCAATGTGCACATGCATGCAGCAATTGAGCTCTAATTTAACACTATTAAACCAATTCTTGACTTAACTCTTTAAATTATCATGATCCATGCTAGATAGAGCTTAAGTACACAATTAAGGGGATGAAATTCATACCTAGGTCCTCAAATGCAAGTCTAGAGGTTCAATTTGCCAATTGTCCGTCAATTCCTCAAGATTCAAGCCAATTCTCTATGTTGAATTCACTACTCTCACTTCCCCTCTCTCTCTCTCTCTGGTCGGTTGTGTGCTCAAAATGTGGCTGATGAACGTTTGTCTAAGTGTGTACAAGACTCAACATATTATTAAACAAAGGCCCACTCACAATGGCAATATGGTAATTGAGCTAACTCTTGTAATTGGCTTATTTTAATCTAATTTAATCATACCAAATTACTTTTTCAATAAATATACCATAAAATCACATAAATTCTCATGATCCTAAATCATCAATCAATTTCCGGTTCGGCCGCCGATAAGGCCTTCAATTAGTAATTTAAACACAAAGACATGAACAGATAATTTGGCAAGCAAACAGATAGAATACGATTTAACTAACATATACTCAGTCAATCGGTTTCAGATTTCAGTCAGTCAGTTCAGTATTTCGATTACTTCAGTTATTAATCATAATCAGTCTCGGTTTAACAGTAATCAGTGGTCATTCGGTAAACAGTGGTGAAGGTTATTACAATCTCCCCTCCTTAAAAAGAGTTTAGTCCTCTAAACTCGAGTTACTTTCATTCTAGAAGAAAACATGATTCAGTGGAAACAATTCAGGATATCTCTTGGTCATGTCATCTTCCCTTTCCCAAGTGGTATACACGCCACCATGGTTTTGCCAGTCAACTTTCACTAACGGGATCTCTTTGTTTCTCAGTTTCTTGATCCGTCTGTTTACAATCTAGATAGGCCGTTCTTCATAAGTGTAATCATCGCTTAGCACTACACGGGTCGGCTCAATCACATGAAAAAGATCCCGAAGGTAATCCTTCAACATCGAAATGTGGAAGACGTTATGCATATGCTCCATTTCAGGAGGAAGCGCAACTTGATACGCCACCGGATTGATTTTCTCAAGAATTACATACGGTCCGACATATCTTGGCGCTAACTTCCCTTTGACTCCAAAACGAGTCTGGCCTTTCATCGGTGTCACTTTGACAAATACATGATCACCCACTTCATATTCTCTATCTCGTCTTCTGACATCTGCATAAATTTCTGTCGGTTCTGTGCAGTTTTCAGTCTCTGTTGTATCAGTTTTACTTTCTTAGTTGTTTCATATACAATCTCAGGCCCAAGCAAAAGCCCATCTCCAACTTCTGCCCAACTGTTGTTGTAGGCGAATTCAGCCAATGGCAAATGGCTTTCCTAGTTTCCTTGAAAATCAAGGACATACATTCTCAGCAAATCCTCCAGAGTTTGGATGGTCCTTTCTGACTGACCATCTGTCTGAGGATGGTAGGCACTACTCAGTCTCAATTCAATACCCAATGCAGTCTATAAGCTTTGCCAAAATCTCGATGTAAACTTCGAATCTCTGTCAGAAACAATGGACACAGGCACTCCATGCAGTCTAACAATTTCATCAATATAGAGTATAGCCAATTTGTCCGCATTATAAATTGTCTTAACAGGTAAGAAGTGAGCAAATTTAGTCAGTCTATCAATAATAACCCAAATTGAGTCCATACCTTTACTGGAGCGAGGCAATCAAACAATAAAATCCATAGTAATATGTTCCCATTTCCACTTCGGTATCGGTAAGGGCTGCAATAAGTCTGCGGGTCGTTGATGTTCAGCTTTGACTTGTTGGCAATGAAGGCATTTTGATACAAAGTCAGCAATTTCTTTCTTCATACCCGGCCACCAGAAATTCAGTTTCAAGTCTTGGTACATTTTCGTATTCCCCGGATGGATAGAAAATTTCGATTTGTGGCCCTCTTGCAAAACTCTTCCTTTCAGTTCAATATTATTTGGTACACACAGTCTTTCTTGAAATTTCAGTACATTATTTTCAAACTAGAAACCCGGTCTCGGTTTAGACTCCCTTTCTTCGATGATCTTCTTCAAGAAGTTATCCTGTTGCTGTTTCTCTTTAATTTCCTCAATCAATGCTGGTTGAGCCAAAATAGCAGCCATTGTGCCACCTTGTTCTCTCAAAACAATTTCAATTTCAGATTTTTCAAGGTCACAAAGCAACTCTTTCTGTCCAGTGAGCAAACAAGCTAAATTTGCAATCGACTTCCGGCTTAGTGCATCGGCAACGGTATTGGCTTTTCCCAGGTGATACAGAATCTGTAGGTCGTAGTCTTTAATCAATTCTAACCATCTCCGCTGTCTCATGTTCAGTTCTTTCTGAGTGAAGAAGTATTTCAGACTCTTGTGGTCGGTATAAACTTCACATGTCGCCCTATACAGATAGTGACGCCAAATTTTCAGTGAAAATACTACTGTAGCAAGTTCCAAATCATGGGTTGGGTAGTTCTTTTCATGCGATCTCAGTTGTCGGGAAGCATAAGCAATTACTTTCCCATTCTGTATTAAAACACATCACAAACCCTTATGAGAAGTATTACTAAATACAGTATAACTATCCGTACCTGAAGGTAAGGTAAGAATAGGTGCAGTTACAAGTCAAATTTTTAACTCTTGAAATGCTAATTTCCTTCTAACAACAACATGTTGACTTCTTGACATAAAAAAAAATGTTAGGGCATAAGAAAATTTATCGAAGAAAGGACAAACAACAATGTTAGGACATAAGAAAATTTGTCCAGAGAAATAATCTAAAAAAGTAATGATGGAGCTTTGAATGAATGCAAGTCACACATCAATTTTTTTATTAACTTTTTTGGGCGATTTTTCTGGACAGTGCTAGGTATGAAGAGAAAGTGATAAATAGTTTAGTTAAACTTCATTTCAGGTGAGAATCTCATTATATAATCATAAAATTTAAGTTTACATTGTTGAGTCACTTTCTACATTCTACATTCAATAATATGTCAACGAAGAGTGATTATTCGGTAGTCTGAAAATATAATTATATAATATTTTATAATAATATGATTGGTAGAGAAGGTAGAGTATTAATTATTTGTGTTGATTGATTGAGGAACATGAAGGAGGGAGACATAATGAATAGTGATTCATGAGGAAGTATAACTATATAGTATTCTAGAACTATTGTATAATTTTTCGTAAAGAAGATGATTGGTGGATGATTAAAGAATATATAAAAAATATATTTACTTTAGATATTTTAATGTGTTACCACAGCAATAGATTTGAAAAACATTAATGTTAAAGATCTATATTTTACATTTACAAATGCATTCACAATAATGTGACAAGGGTGATGGATTCAATGTCATTGAGTATTTAACTAATTAAAAATTGATATTTGTCAGATTATATTATTATAAGTTGAATTATAAAAAAATTTATGAAGGTTTCAAATATATATTTTTTTAAATATAAATTTAATTTTTAGGACTAAATAACGTTACGTTTTGATTAATGGGTAGAATTTCTGAATTATAAACTACAAGGACCAAAGAAGAGAGAGAGAGAGAGAGAGAGAGAAAAAGAAGGGCAAAAAAAAGAAAAGAGGAGGCAGTCCCGTCCTATAAAAACACTTGTCCCCCTCACCCTACCAAACAATCCACAAGAGCCCAACACGGAAGAATTGAGTAAAAAAAGCAACCAGTAAGCTTTCTTCTTAGAAACAAGTTTTTTTTCTTTTGTTTCTTGTCTCCTAGCATCTGCCCCTTCAACAACCACACTCCACTCCCACTGAATTTGAGAAACAACCAAAACAACCTTAATTTCCCCATCCCAAAACTTTCACCAACAAAGGTCCAAAACCCAGAAGCCTCTAAATTTCCCACCAACTTTGACCTAGACTATACACACATATAGCTCTTCTACTATATATTGGTTTTCTCAAGAAATAACCAAAATTTCTGACTATATGGAACCTTTTAACACCTCTATCACAATACCCATTTCTTTCACTTTCACTGGTGGAAATGGTGGTGGTAGTAGTAGTAGTAAGCTTCATGGCATTTCCAGTCCATGGATGGACAGCAGGATATGGGGCAGGCTCCCGCAGCGCCTCGTCGACCGCATCATCGCCTTTCTTCCCCCACCGGCCTTTTTCCGAGCCCGGTCAGTCTGCAAGAGATGGTATGGACTCTTGTTTTCCAACAGCTTTCTTGAATTGTACCTCCAACTCTCCCCGTTGCGCCGCCATTGGTTCTTATTCTTCAAGCAAAAAAGTCTCAAGAGCTACATAACTAGAAATAATACTATTGGTGGTGGTAATAGTGGTAGTAGCGGTAGTAGCAGTAACAGAGGTAACTCAGAAGGTTACCTTTTTGACCCTTACGAAGTCTCGTGGTACCGTCTTTCTTTTGCTCTGGTCCCACCGGGTTTCTCACCAACCTCATCTTCTTGTGGACTAATTGGTTGGTTATCAGAGGAGGCTGGCTCAAAAAGTCTCCTCCTTTGCAATCCGCTTGTAGGGTCCCTAACCCCAATACCCTCCACGCTCCGCCCTCGATTGTACCCTTCAATTGGCTTGATTATCACCAACTCATCCATTGACATGGTTGTCGCTGGAGATGACTTGATATCGCCATTTGCAGTCAAAAACCTAACTGCAGAGAGCTTCCATATCGATGGAGGCGGGTTCTATTCGATATGGGGAACCACTTCCTCACTTCCCCGGCTCTGCAGCCTCGAATCGGGTCGGATGGTTTATGTCCACGGAAGATTCTACTGCATGAATTACAGCCCGTTCAGTGTTCTTGCCTTCGACGTGGCAGCAAACCATTGGTCCAAAATTCAGGCCCCCATGCGGAGGTTTCTTAGGTCGCCGGGGTTGGTGGAGAGCCGTGGGAGTTTGATTCTGGTGGCGGCAGTGGAGAAGAGCAAGCTCAACGTGCCGAAAAGCTTGAGGCTATGGGGGTTGCAACCGTGTGGGACGACATGGGTGGAGATTGAGAGAATGCCACAGCAACTTTATGTTCAGTTTGAGGAGGTAGAAGGTGTCCGGGGGTTCGATTGTGTTGGGCACGGGGAGTTTATCGTCATTATGGTTCGCGGATCGGATAAGGCAGTCTTGTTTGATTTTTCTAGAAAGAGGTGGCGGTGGATTCCGCCGTGTCCTTTCACTCGTGGCGGTGGCAGTGGCGGTGGTGGTGATGAATTGTATGGTTTTGCATATGAGCCGAGGCTTGCGACCCCGGTGACTGGGCTTTTGAATCAGTTTGCACTTCCTTTTCAGTCTTTTCATTAATTTTTCCATGTAATGTTTTAGTAGTACTAGTAATGGAATTGTGGTGGTGATGCAGAGGTAGAAGTGGTGGTTGGTGGTGGTTTTAGGGTTTGTTTGTTTGTTTGTTTGTTTGTAGAAGAAGAAATGGTAATGTGATAGTTAAGCTGTAAGGAGGTGTAATTGAACTGTTATTTATGTGATCTTGTTTATGTTTATATCATCTATATTACATGATTACTAAAAATGTTTATTACAAATTAATCATTTATAATTATTATATCCTTTTAAAATGTATATTCTTTTCAATTAGTTTTAAATTTAAATAAACTATATGCAGTGTGACTCATTTACAACCTTAAGAACGTAACAGAGATTTTTCTTTATTATTATGTAATAGAAAAAATTTTAAGAGATAAAAGTTATAATTAAAGTAATTATGATGCTTCTATTTTCACAGTGAATGATTTTATTTTCAATTTGGAACACATTAGATTATGATTGGGAGGTGTTTCGAGGGGTGTGCTTTGAGGTGCTTCGTGAGTTTGGTTTGGATGCCTCAGATTTATGCGATATTTAAGGGAATGCTGACTGATGGAGTTGAGAGTCTTGGTGGCCTGTTCTATTTGGAGTTCTGGTGTTACATGATTTCGGTTTTTTTGAGTTTGTATATGCTGTTGCTGTTGTTCGGAGATCTTTGGTGGTGACTTTATATTTGTATTTTGTGACTTTGGTTTTTATTTTCCTTTTAGTTGGTTGTTCACCAACTTGATGCGTGCTGGGCTTTGTATATAATGCCAACTTAGTTGGGATCATATTCTTTCATTCTGATGCTTGTGCATTCATCTTTTCTTTATTGATGTATAATGTTCTACGGTATTCATCAATAAAATTCCTTTTTACTGATAAAAATAAATAAATAATGATGCTTCTAGTAACAAATGTTGCTTTTTCTTTCTTTCCCTTTCTTTTTTATTTTTTTTATTATGAGCAAAAGTTAATTGTTAATTGTTAATTGTTAAGTTAATATGTATTAGAGTTCATCTTCCCACTTTTATTTATTTATCCACGTATCAAAAACATTTAAAATTTCATTCAAATGATGACATCTTTTTAGTTGCATATGTTTTTTGATATTGAAAATCAAAATTTTAAAATTATTTCTCATGTAAAATATTTTTATGGAATTTCATTTCAAAATGAAACATTCATTAACACAACTTTTAATTTTAAAAATAGCATTGTCTTATTATTCTAAATGTTCATTATATATAAATAGGAAAACAAATATACGATCCAACTTTTTAGATTTGGGTGTCATTTGAGATGTGAATTAAGGTAAATTAGTCAATAAAAAAAAAAGGAACTATTTTAGCCAATAAGACAAAAGGTTGTTTTGGAAAGTTTATTAAAAGTTAGTTTTTTTGACTCTTTTTTTTTAAATGTGTAAAAAAATAGAGTGGTATTGTGACTTAACATAGGTTAAAAGTTAACTTTTGACTTTTAATCAAGTTTCTAAATTGATCTAAAATATCACATTCAAATCATAATCATTTTAATTTTTCTCTCACAAACCATCAAATTAACTAAAAAAAATCATTGACAAAAAAAAAAAAACTACTATAAAAAAAAGCCAAACATCATTTCAAATACAACTTTTTAAGCCAAACTAAAATATCTAAAAAGTCAAGGTAAAATTTTTTTTCCCCAACGAAGGCTTAGAGATGTGTAATAGAAATAATTAATTGATGATCAGGAAAGATATAAAATAGAATTAATTGTTTTAAATATTTTAATAGACTGTCACATAATTGAATTTAAAAATTAAGTCTAACTTTTGGATTAAAATTGTTAGAAATGGTTTTGGAAAAATTAATTTTTTCTCAACTTTGGTCTACTTTTTAAATGGGACCCATGCACCAAAGTTGGCGAGTCTAAGTGGTAACGTGTTCTATGTCGCATTATGATTCACATAGTATATTTAGTTACTCAAAACCATTATCGGGTGAATAGGAAATTGAAGCCAAAGTGAGCTCTATGGAAATGAAGTTTTGATGGAAATATCTTAAAGGCTTGTCCCACATTGGTTTGGTGGGTAAACTTTTATGGGTTTATAAGGCTTGAGTTTGCAACTTGGAGAGGGCTCCAAAGGAAACCCCAAGTTTGTAGAAGGGAGAGGTTTATGAGCAAAGTGGGTTAGACCCATTAGACCCAAAAATAAACACACGCGAGCGCGGCACCGCCGTCCGTCCGGTCGGTCCGGCGGGCTGGGCTTGGGTGCGTAGTGTGAGGTTGGGTTGGGCTTGTCCGGCCCATTACAACATTTGAATTTAATTTAATTTTTTGGTAAAATAAAATCTGTCCAGTTTTAAATTTCAAATTTTGGTTAGAAAAATTCAAATTTTGCTTGCACATCTTCAAACCTTTTGCACAAATTCATATATGTCCGAACTCAAACCCATATCTGTTTAAATTCAAATCAAACATATTCATACCTGTTGAGTTCAATACCGAACAAATTTTCTATCTGTTCAACACTGTCCGAACAGGTACCATACCTGTTGGATTCAAATTTGAACAACCACATTTTCTCTTATAAATAGATAGACCCTCATTTGGATTTTGCATTCAGAATTTTTGCTCCTCTCTGCTATCCTTAATCTTTGCATTTTGCTCCATTAACACTACAAAAAAATCAAGATTTAGTAGCGGCCAAAACTGTTGCTAAAAGTAGGAAAAAACGTCGCCAAAAACTAAAACACCTTTACCCGCGGTTGCAATAGCGTCGGCCAAACCGCCGCAATAGCCCTGTTAGCATATCCTTATAGTGACGTTTTTCACAAACGCTGGTATAGTCATTTTTATTGCGACGGTCGATGTAGTGGCAGTTACAAATGTCGCTATATCTTGAATTTACCAATTACTTGCTAACTTTATAGCGACGGATCGACTGTTGCTATATCCTTCACTTTTGCGACATTTTGTGAACCGCTACTATATTTTGACTCTATTCCATCAGTTTTACACTGTCGTTATAACCATAGAATTCGTTTTGAATTTTATTTACAGCGACGGTTATTAACCACGGTTGTAGACTTTTTTTATTTTTATTTTTGGGAGGCGGGGTGAATAAGTCATAAATAAAACGACAAAAAACTACAAGATACAAGGGGTATACTCTAGGAGCTAATCAACTATACAAAGACACATAAACCAAAAAACAAAAATAGACAATGTAGACAACGAAAACCATCATGTTCACACACCACACAAGCAAAGAGCAAATGAGGGCAAGAACAAGGCAACCAATACAAAAAAAAACCTAAGAGCAACATAACTTGGTTACACTGAAAAGATCGAAACAACAAAAGGAACTAGAAACAAAACCCAAAAGGCCATATTACAGGGACAATTTGATTACAAAATGATCAAAACAGACACCATAACCCCTACGATAGCAGACAACAGCAAACTGTGGACAAACTGTTGACAATAAACACCAACCATAGCACTATGCACCACCAGCAGCAGCAGCAATGACACCAGGCATCAAAGCAAACAGCATCAACCAAAAAAAAAAGCCAACAACCTACCATAAGCATGCACCAACAGCAACACCAACAGGAAATTGTAGACTATGTTTGCTATTCAATTACCAATAATGTATAGCTTGAAATTTTCAATGATTTGCTAACCATTAATGGTTGTCTCTCACTTATACCTGCTCACATTATATATCCATAACAACACTATTTTATTCTAATGGCTCAATACTCAATAATTGTAAAAGGTAAAAGAGTCTGCATTTTCATAATCCCAAAATATCCAAAACACCTTAATTAAAAGGTTCATTACATAAGTCTGTAATATAAAAAAGATCCAATGTTTCTAGCAAACTAATAGCCCACACCATAATCCAAAAGATAAACTTGTCACATAACAATAGTACTCAAAAGGATTACTCATGATGCCATTTTATAAAGACCTCCATGAAAAATGTTCAAATCGAGAAATGACGTCCATTGTTTGATACTTTCATATTATCTTATTTCCTGCAATAAAAATAATTGAATGAGCATAAGTATAATTTTCAATTTTAAAATCTGTAAAGAAAATTTAGTCTACAAATAATTCTTGACAAGTCTTATTTTTATTTTTTTTGGGTAAGCATATGGTTAGCAAATCAAAAAATAAAGATTACAATGAAGTTGAAGATCATAAAGCCAAACATTAGTAGTAGCCACCAAATCAAAAACCACTAGTAACATCCAAGGGTCTATTTTTAATTATATATTATAGTATGATACGTTGCAGATATTCAAATTTGTTCGATTGCCCACTTCTCTATTTCACTAGTTTGTTTGGTATTTTTACAGATGCCAATAAAGGAAGCAAAGTACAGAAGTCAACCTATCTAATCCCAAGTTATAAGAACAAATTGGGTAGGATACGAGACACCCACAACAATATTTTTTTTGACATCCATTCATTTTAATCTCATTTTCCCCTAACCTTACCCAAAAAGGATTTTTTAAAAAAATTCTTTCAATTTCGTTTCTTTTTCTATCTTTTCTCTCTACAAATTCAAGATTCAAAAATTTATAAACTGCACAATTTTTATTTTGTCAAACGCATTATGAAATCTTCGAAGCCAAATCACTTGTACAATGCCACATGATCCAAAGACTAGCAGCCTAAATAAAAACGACAGACAACCTGAAGGAATCAACACCATACAACTCAAAAAACACCAACAAAATCAACACCATACAACTCAGAAAACACCAGCAGAACTGGTAGCAACAGAATGAAACTTAGCCCAGATCACCCACAAGCAGAGCTATAGCAGTAGAATGAAAACACCAGATACTTGAAACTTAGCCCAGATCACCCACAAACAGAACTGATAGCAGGAGAATGAAAGCCCATATCACCCACATAAGACCAGCCCATTGCTTAGCAAATAGAAGCAGACATCCTAAACCAGACCACCACTTGAACTTCATTTTAGTTGGTTAGTGTTAACCAAAAGAAATGTTTTAGTTAGCTAGTGTAACCAAAAATAAAAAATAATGGCTTTAGGTATACAATTGAATTTGTGCAGACAGTATACATTGAACCAACGGCTGAGCCAAAGAGGGCCCAAACTTTCTGAAAATTTCTCTTAAATTTTATAGATTTTTTTTTTGTCATTTGTTTAAAGCTACTTTAACCTACATTTATGGGGAAAGAAAATGAAATTCATCCCTTAACGCTCTACATAAGACTTATATTCACAACCTCAGTATGAAGGTTGAAGAACATACACTAATGTGACCTAAAGTCATGGAAATTTTAAAATTTCACTTAGCTCTATAATTTTCATTTTTAGCCCACTAAACTTTTGAAATTTTCACTTAGCCCTATAATTTTTTTTCAAGTACATATCATATATATAATACAAAATAATATTTTGATCTCAAGGTCAAAGAAATTTTAATCTAACTCCTAAACACAATCTCTAAGTATGCCACCAGTGAAATTTAATTATTTAACCAACCTATATTCTTTTGTTTGATGATAGTGTTTGAGCTCATGATAACATGATAATTATTGTGAAGCATATGTCATGTCAGTGTTCAAATTTCATTGACACTAAGATTCAAATGAACAACCAAAGGATTGTTTATGAGATGATCCACATATGTCATGTCGGTCCATATATTCCAGGTTCACTCTAAACACACCAAACCTAATAACACCTAAGCTTCCATAAAGCATCACAAAAGCCAAACAAACAAAGGTAGCAAAGAAGCCCATTTCATACTAGCAAAAAAAATTCTACTTGATTAAACTCACCCTCTCTGTTTTCTGTCACTGTTTTTTGTTTTCTTTTTTCTTCTAAACCCAACAAAAAAACTCTGTATTAGTTCTTGGTGCTATTCTTTAAGCACTACAAGTTGATCTCTAAGATTAGATATGCTTGAAGACATCTAAAGGGCTTAGAACATGTAAGTAAGCAACTAACAGGACCATTAGCAACATCCAAGGGTCTATTTTTAATAGTATATTACGGATGCCAATAAAGGAAGCAAAGTAGAGAAGTCAACCTATCAAACCCCAATTTTGTCCAAACTAACTAACAATTTATTGGTAAAGAAGTCATTAACAGTGGTTCTAAATTTGTGTCAATGTATGTGTATTGTAATGATGACTTACCCCGATTAGAAGGTTACATTTCATGACTTCCAAAAGAGGATCTTTGATGTGTTTGTGAAGAAGCTTGGTCCGGAATGTCATTGGTCCGGAATGTCACTAGATCTATCTGTCGCCTAATTTATACAATAAAATTTACATAGGTATGCATAAATTTAGAAAATGATAACATATGATAAATACATCATATAAAAGAATATGCTATATGTAGTTATACTTACAAACCACTAGAACTATGTCTCTGACTCATCAAAAATGCTACTTGCTCTTTTAAAGAGTTTATTACAGCATCTTGAGCTTGCAATTGAATACCTTGAGTTTGCAACTGATCACCTTGAGTTTTTAGTTATTTCTTCAACGCAATTATAGTGTCTTTGTCTCTCATTCTCTCTTCATCAGAAACCATTCTTAAGTGGTGTAGACGCGCCCGTGGACCTCGCGCTACAGTTCGGACTCGATTTGTGTCACGGTTCTAAATCTGAACCAAAGAGTCCAACTCTGGCAAATCGTTTTGAGAAAAACTGATTTTTGAAAAGAAGTGTCAAACATGGACTGCTTTGCCAGATTACAGAGTCGCCACCTAAATATTTTTTTAAAATGGGAAATTTAGGAAACCCTGACTCGGTGCCGAAGGCCACGTGTCCGTCATAACCAAAGTTGACTTGGCTCGGGAGCTTGGGTACGATCGGGGAAGGTCAGCTATGAGCACCCCCTCTCGCCCGGTCCGAAGACCGGCCTCTACTAACCGTGATATCCGATTTTGAAAACATTACGTGTTCTTATTCCGGTTATTAGCCTAGATTTACTATGTTATGCGCACAGCAAACAAGTATAGACTAGATTGCCTAATTTGGAAATAAACATTGCATATCCGTTTGTTTTGAAAACAGTTTGAGTTTGCTACTCGCAAGTAGGCTAAAACACGGATTTCAATGAGTATTCCCAACTCAAGTAATCCAACCTCCACCCACAGGCATTCAAGCAGTTTATCATGTAAGCATTTAGCCGCATGGCAAGCATACTGTCATGGTAAACATTCACACGCATGCGATATGCTAAAGCCATAAAAACTTACATCGTACTCCGTGCCAAAAACAAAAACCCGGTTAGCAAACATGCATGACCTAGTTCATGCTAAGTGGCTAATGCAACACAGGTATAGATGCAATCTAGAGTAGGCTCGGCTAACCCTAATCATGGCACATGAGATGCAACAACTATCACGTATTCAATTTGGAATTGAAAGTACGATGCAGTTTGCATGATGTGCCGAGCCCGATGCATGTAAACAAATGCATGAATGCACACATGCATTGCATAAGGTATGCTAAAATAAGTATGCCCTAATCTACCATCGAAAGCGGGTAAATAAAAGGGATAGAAAGAAATGGGGATTGGAAGACATACACCCACTCACACACACTTATTACAATTGCGCCCTCACTCGGAGGGACCAAAATAATAATACAGTCCAACGAATAAATGAATCAATTATTACAAATTCTAATTACTAAAATTAAATTAAACAGATAAAATAAATGGAGCCTCAGCCCTGCCTCGGAATGCGCGAATGATGCATGCTCGTCGCGGCTCGCCCGGAAAACCCGTGTCATGGCATTGCTGCTTCTGTTTTTACTGCCCTGCCTCTCCAAAAATTTCCAAAGTTCTGGAATACCTTCCAAAAGGTCTGAAATGCCCCACCGGCTGGGGAAAGAGATCATCGGCTGCTTTTATTGACCATCGGCTGCTTGTGGTGGTTATCGGCACAAATAAAGTGCCGATCGGCACATTAAACTGCCGGCCGGCAGAAAGTCCCTGCAGCAGACAGATTGACAGCAGCAGCAAGACAGCAATGCATGGCATGGATTTTAGGGACATGTAAGCATGGTCATTGCCTCCTATCATGCTTGGGGACTCAAGGAAGCATGGCTCTTGGTTCTAAGGCTATCAATTGTGCACTTTGGTGCATGATAGCCTAAGAACCAAGGTTGCATTTTCAATGTAAAAATGCATGCAAACAAACAAATGGAACCAAAACTTTATCATCCTTAAGTCAAAGGCCTTGGTGACTTGGGAATGGAGGTATGTTTTGCCACTTGAAGTGCAAACACCCCTCACTTCTCACACTTGGTTTGACACCCCAAACCAAGTAATGAAATGCATGTATGCAACATGGTTCAATGATGCAATCTAATAATGCAACTATCATGTTAAGTATGCAATGCCAATCATACAAGATGCAACATGCAATGTTAACATGAACAAGTCAAACAATAGGGCCAACCTTTCACAACACTTAGTTAATCAAACATGCAACATTCATAAAGCAAGCATGCCATGGATTTAACTACAATGAGGCAGCCTTCAAAACCCCAAAAAAAGGTAGCAAAACAAGCCTAAAGTAGTGACCAATGAGCATGCCAATATGCGAACCAAATAAGGCCAAGTTTAAGGCACCAAAAGGGGCACACCTTGCTACCATTAACAAGACCAAACATGGTATATACCAAGCAAGCAAGAACAGATTTCTAGCATGCAAAATGAGCCCAAATCCTCCCCCTCATGGCAACCCCAAAATTCAATAAACATGGAAGCACACACAATGCTCTTTTTATGGCATAAGAAACCAACAATTCCAAGCATGGATGGGATGATATATGGAGACATAGAGGCATGAAATAGGGACTGAAATGACATATGAAATGAGCTCAAATCATCTAAACATCCTATCCAATGCATATGTATGGGTCATGTGTTCAAGGCCTACAAGCATCAATGCAAAACAACCATGTCAAGCATCTCAAATGTGACAAAATCAGTGGTTCACAGCCCTCTAACATAACAAAATAATGCTAGCATCTTCATGAAACTAAGCTAAAACATGCAAGGAAACATGACCTCAAGGCATGACATCTTCTAGGCATAAGAAAGCATTTCAAAGCAAACATAAGAGACATGTTAAGGACTATGAAACCAACCTAAAACAGAGGCACAACGTGTCAAATGAACCACAAATACGCTCTGAAATGAGGCTCAAAACAACTATACAAACATGCTATTCTTTGGGCCTAAAATAAAGGCAAACAAAGAACCAAGGGGAGAGGGGTGTCCCTCCCCTAAATGTGACTTAAAATCATCTTCCTCACCACTGAAAACCCACTGGTTTTCAGTAGTGAGAAGGCCAAGAACACCAAGAAAAGGAGGTCTCAAGCAAAAGCACTATAAGTGGCCAAATGAAGCCTAATGGGATGAGGCTTTACTCAAACCATAAAATGACCTTAATGAAGGTTCAAGAACAAGTAAAAACAAGAGTTTTTTATGTTAAACACAAAGTCAAAAACACAAAGTAAAGAGGGTAGAAAGTGGTTGCAAGAATGGGGAAACTAAAGTGAAAAGCTCACCCTTGAAGATCCAATGAAGAACAGGTGGTCCAGCCCTCCTCAAATGATCAAAACCAGTCTGAGATCACTCAAAACAAGCCTCCAAGTCTCCCAATCTCGGAGCTAGATGTAATAGTGTGTGTAATGGTGCAAAAGTGAGGTAAAACACACTACTTGGGCCTAAAAACACACACACACAAGGAGGGAGAAGGGAGATATAGATATATATGGATGTATATCAGAGAATATATGCCTAAGCTCTGGTTTTTGACCTAAAGTTGCTAACCCTAAACAATGGAGATGAATGCAAGTATATATAGCCAAAAACTAAGCCAAAACTTAATGACTAAGCAAGGCCAAAGGGTGCAAGGGGTTCCTAGCTTCCAAGGGAAGCTAAGACAGCTGGCCAAGCTTCTAGAAGCTTCAAGGGTGGTCAAGGGTGCAAAAGGGTTCAATCTCTCGTATGGGGAGTGGTGATGGTGTAATCCAGCTGGCACAGCTGGCATGCACCATCCTCAGAGGGGTTCAGAAGGGTCACCGGCCGGCCAAAACAGTCACCGGCATGAAAATGTGCCGGCCGGCATCATACAGTGCCGATCGGCCAAGGATTTGGATAAAAGAGTGCCGATGGCTACTAGGGAGAGCCGGTTGAGGTGTGAGGCAGCCGGTGGGTTCTAGGGATGGCTAACAAGCCTTTCCCTACCCTCAAATGCAAACACACACAAGCCTTGGTGGAAAACCAAGCACAGAACAAACCGGTTAAGAGATCCTGAGGCACGGCAATGATCGAGACCTCCGGGGACTCAAAACGAACACAAACATGGATAATCACCGGGTGTTCAAGCGGTGATGTCCAAGTCTTGAGGACGGTCAAAAATGGGGTGTCTACAGTTGCCCCTCTTTGACAGAACTCGGAAGTCATAACAATGATGGGAGTGAATGTCAAAGCCCAGAGACGACCCATCTTTGACAAGGCCGAAGACTTGGACAAGCATATAAGGCAAACAAGATATGCGCCCGAGGGCAGGGGCAAAATGCAACTGAAAATGCAAGAAGCCTAGCATAACTCATGAAAATGCAAAGGAAGCTGTAATGAAGCACACATGCAATAGTTACAAGCTAGCATACATCAGTCTACATTACAATGCAGAAAGGGTGTAAGAGAATTATGGAATTCTCAATACGTCTCAACTCGGGAGATACAATACCTGTGCGGTTCGTCCGGTTTCACCGGCCTCAAATGAGCCGTACATACAATATCGTGCCTGAAAAGAAAACAAACTTAGCAGGTATGACACTGTTAGCAATATCCATGACAATGCAATCGACAGTGCGTGACAACGCATTCAGTGTATAGAAAAGTGTGATTGAACACACATAGTAAAGCAGAGCACGCATACAATGCAATGTGTATAGTGAGATAATTGAACACATGTAAGTAAAGCAAAGCACGCATACAATGCAATGTGTATAGAAGGTAATTGAACACATGTAAGTAAAGCAAAGCACGCATACAATGCAATGTGTATAGAAGGTAATTGAACACATGTCAGTAAAGCAAAGCACGCATACAATGCAATGTGTATAAAAGGTAATTGAACACATGTCAGTAAAGCAAAGCACGCATACAATGCAATGTGTATAAAAGGTAATTGAACACATGTCAGTAAAGCAAAGCACGCATACAATGCAATGTGTATAGAAGGTAATTGAACACATGTCAGTAAAGCAAAGCACGCATACAATGCAATGTGTATAGAGAAAGGAACTTGAAATTGAACATGGTAAAACATGATGTTGAAATGCAACGTACTGCAACACAGTATAATTGAAACAATTTCTTTTGAAATTTACGAGACATAAAAGGATACGAGAAGGGACATCCTTCGCATGTTCCGAGCATTGTTCACAAAAGTCATGGCTTGAAATTAGCTCGAAGATCCATTAACATTTCAGAAGTGCACTTCCCCGCGCTGTTCTTAAGTGACGAAGGTGCCAGACCTCGTAATCAGCCCGGACAAGGGCATGAAAGGTACTCTGATTGCAAGGGGAGGTTTTCGGTATCAATCCCAGATTCTGTTACCCCGCTTACGCTTACATTCCTTTTACTAGGAGTTTGAGCACATTACCTTTGCCTCGAGCAGTTTAAATTCTTTCGAAATTGCGGGTTTTTACAAAAACACATGATGGAAATGAAACAGCTATTCGCTTGAAAAGGTATTGTACTTGTGTGCATCGCATCACAAGGCATCACATAACAATGTGAATGAAATTGAAACTGCTTTTTGAAAACAAAGCATCGCATCGTAATAATCAGGTAGTGGACCGACTTACAACTCGATAAGCAAATCAAAGATTCGACAGACTAGCCAAGTGCAAGCACAACTTGATAGACACAGCAAAGACTTAAAGTGAGTGACATACAACTCGATAAGCAAATCAAAGATTCGACAGACTAGCCAAGTGCAAGCACAACTTGATAGACACAGCGAAGACTTAAAGTGAGTGACATACAACTCGATAAGCAAACATACAACAACTCGATAAACAAATGCACGACTCGATAGGAATCAAATCACCGGAGAGTGCTGTAAGCGATGGAATTCCCCAATATTCAGCAAAAACAGCTTAGAAAACACAGGAGGAAGACCATCGGCTGGACACAAAGATCATCGACCGGGGGGGGATGGTCATCGGCACATAATTTGGTCGGTCGGCACAAAATTATGGCCGGTCGGCACTATTTACTGCCGGTCGGCTGTAGACTGCCTGCGCCAGCAGAATGTTGACATGTGTCCTCCACTCAACCTTATCCTCTTCACAAAAGATCTTGGCCTCGTGGTCTTCTTCATTTCCACACTGATTGGCTCCAAATGGAGGAATTTCTTGCTCAAAATCTCGCAACTTGGATTAACAACTTGGACGGCTCGGAAAAGCTGAATTTCCGGACTTTCGGCATAAACGCACTATTCACTTTTTGCGCCGCATTTGCATTTTCCGTTCCTCCATGCCGCGGCAAGGTTACGGGACGGTAACACATGTCTTTAGCTTTAGCGGGCAAGAGGTGTGTCCCACTTTCGAAGATTTCCAAGCTCTAATGGAATCTGGGCGCAATGAGGAAATCCTGCCCCAATTTCGTTTTGGCCATGCTCAAGCCTTAGGACAAATGTGTGGGCTCTCAATACCCGATGCTCGTTCTCTGATTTGTGACGGGACACTAGATGTTCCGAGTTTGGTTTGTCGTTTTTCTGAGACTGGTGATCGTGGCGACCATCACTGGCAAGGCTTTCGGCGGCACGCCCTCTGTCTATGCATGCTATCTCATTTTCTGTTCGTCTCTGGTTCCGGAGGATCCAGTGTCCGGTTGATTGAAGTTGCCCAAGGCTTGAAGGAGGGCAAAAGCTGTATTGCCATGGTCCTGGCTGAGACACTGCTGGGTTTAGACGCCTTTTATCGTCGAGAGACGATCAGATTAGCAGGGAGTCCACTATTACTACAGGTAATGTTTCCCGCCCAATCTCACTTTTTATGTTTGCTCCCATCACTCGGCCCTCAGGCTCGGTTTTTCTCACAAAACCTTTTCTCACTTTTTCTCTCATCGTACTTCTCTCTATTCTTTATTCTCTCATTTTTCATCCCTCCCCAGGTGTGGTTAATGGATAAACTGAAGGTCGTGGACTCTTGCCCAGCATATTCAGCGCGCGGCTATTTCTTCAGGCAACGCCTAGTTGACGCCCTTGACGAGGGTTGGTGGTTTGAATGGATGTGCAGTTTGTCTGCAGATCGCATTGCTTGGCGGTGCCCTTGGCTCAACCTCCCAATGATGAGTTACAGCATGACCCGTCAGCCGGGGATCCAATTGATTGGCTTGACTCACTGTGTTTTCTACTTCCCATTCCGTGTCCTGCGCCAGTTTGGTCATGACCAGACTTGCCCGCCAGAAGGGATAGAGTACCCGGCTGCATTCCTTATCCGAGGCTCACAGTTGGCCAGGTATGCCACAGCATGGAGGACGAGAGAACTCCTGGCCCCCGCTCCCGCTTTCAGTTGCACTTTGTCTGATGAGTGCTTGGATTGGCTTAATGAAGAGGCACATGAAGGGCCCACTTTGGCATCAGAGGCTTCGACCCGGCTACGGGAGGGCGCGAGGGCATTTGACTTGACCATGCCCCGGATTTATTGCTTTATTAGTACTTTCAAGTTTTCTTTATGAATGTAATAAAAAGCAACTTCAATTGTATGCAAGAGCAAGAGAACTCTATTTGAAATCAATGAAATTGAAGGTTGTGGTACTGAAAAGTTTCCGTTTTGGTCCAGAAATGGTCTTAGTTGTAAAAAGATTTATTTGAACAAAGTCATCTTTTATCAAAACTTTTTCAAAACCATTTTCGATATGGATCGAATCGACACGCTGAAATTTGTCCGAGATGCACAACCCAGATTCTGCAATTGGAAAATTGCCCTAGTTTGAATAGTCTCGCGGCCTTTGCATAGCGGAAAGTTGCCCCTAGTCTGAATAGCACCTTTGCAGGATTGCGATGAATCTTGATGGACAAAGATGACCAAGATGATCAAATGGACAAAGGCGATCGGGAAAATGTTTATGGTGAACTTCAAGAAGGCGCCTCGTATCCCAAAGATGGGAATCAAGCCTTCGTAGTTCGGGCTTGGGTTCACTCGAGTATTAACTCTCTCCTTTTGCACTCTAACTTTTGCCAAGGCCGCCCTTTGCGGGTTTTCAACCTTGCGAGCTCAGTTTTTATATTTTCTAATTTTTTGTGCTCTGAATTTTGCCTAGGTCGCCCTTCCGGGTTTGCGGCCTAGCGAGCCTCTCAGGGGTAATATTTCTTCAGCTTGTCCATGTTGATCGGTTGGGAGAACTCTAGGCCATCTAGGTCCATCAGAACCACAGCTCCACCTGACCAGATAGACTTGATGATATAGGGACCAGTCCAATTGGGTCTGAACTTGCCCCTTGGGTCATGGATGGGAGCTCGGTTGTCCTTGAGCACCAAATCTCCTTCCTTCAAATTCCTGGACTTAACCTTCTTGTTGAAAGCCCGGGCGATTCTGCGTTGATAACCTTGGACATGGTACAGTGCTTTCAGCCTTCTTTCATCAAAGAGCATGAGTTCCTCGAACCTACTCTGCTGCCAATCTGCCTCAGCTATCTGACACTCAGCCAACACTCGCAATGACGGAACCTCAATCTCAATTGGTAGAACGGCCTCCATCCCATACACCAAGGAATAAGGGGTTGCTCCAGTTGAAGTTCTAATTGAAGTCCGGTAGCCCCACAAAGCGAATGGCAACTTGTCTGGCCAGTCCCGATAGGTTTCCACCATCTTCTGCAGTATGTGTTTGATGTTTTTGTTGGCGGCCTCAACTGCTCCGTTGGTCTGCGGCCGATACGTGGATGACTTATGAAAAGCCACATTATACTTCTCCAGCAAATCAATCACCTCTTTCTTGAAGTGAGAACCATTGTCTGAAATGATCTCATTCGGGACTCCATAACGGCAAATAATGTTGTTTCGGATAAACTTCGCGACGTGCGCGGCCTTCAACACGGCATATGATTGGGCCTCGACCCACTTTGTGAAATAGTCTATTGCTACCAAGATAAACTCATGCCCATTCGACCCCTTGAGAATGACTCGATCACATCGTTTCCCTATACTGAGAACGGCCATGGTGATGTCATGTTGTATAACTTTGATGGCGGGATATTCATGCGGTTTGCGTGAATCTGGCATTTGTGGCATCGCCGAACAAAACC
The DNA here is from genome assembly GCA_025200525.1 of Camellia lanceoleosa. Taxonomy (NCBI): domain Eukaryota; kingdom Viridiplantae; phylum Streptophyta; class Magnoliopsida; order Ericales; family Theaceae; genus Camellia; species Camellia lanceoleosa. The sequence continues at coordinate 175,303,762 of CM045765.1, forward strand.
GATACAATCTTCCTCCATGGTAGACCAGTAGTAGCCTTGTCTGAGAATTTTTCGTGCCAGCATCACCCCATTCACATGTGCCCCACATTCTCCCCCATGGATGGCCTCCATCGGTAACCGACTCTTCGGCTTCCACACAGCTTGTGCATGCCCAGATGACCTCTCTTGTACAATTTACCCCCGCAGATGATAAACTGAACAGCCATTCTTCTGATTGCCCTTTTGTCTTTGGCATTTGCCCCTAGTGGATATGCCTCATTTTCCAAGAAATTCCATATGTCATGATACCAAGGGTTGTTATCCTGTACTTCATCTATGGCAGAGATTGATGCGTAGGCAGGTGCAAATTTTTGGTCAATAATGACTGGACGCATCCGAACCCCAGATGGGATGTCTATCATAGAAGATAGAGTTGCTAGCGAATCTGCAAACCTGTTGTTCTCTCTCACTAGGTAAGTGAAATTTAGCTTTTCAAACCGAGGGATTAACAAATCCAAGGTCTGGTGGTATATTATCATCTTTTCCTCCTTCACTTTCCAATCTCCTTTTGTTTGAGACACAACTAGGTTCGAGTCTCCAATGACGTCCAATCGCCTTGCCCCTAGTTCTAGGGCCGCTTCCAGACCGGCAATACATGCCTCGTACTCTGCCTCATTGTTCGAGACCTTGAACTGAAGCTTGAATGCTAAAGGGATACGGGACTCGTCAGGCGCTATCAGCAGCACCCCTATTCCATACCCGTACTGATTTGACGCTCCGTCAAAGTACATCGTCCAAGTTTCATTTTCGATGTGCAAAATAGCTTCATCTGGGAATAGGTACTCAACCGCTTCATCCCTTTCAACCGGGTGGTCGGCAAGGAACTCTGCCACCGCTCTCCCTTTCTGAGACTTTTGGCGTCACATACTTGAGGTCAAATTAGAAACATGACAACCAACGAGCTAGCCTACCCGTAAGCGCTGGTTTCTCGAAAAGATATTTGATGGGATCAAGTCGTGAAACCAACATTACAGAGTGAGCTAACAGGTAGTGCCGCAGCTTCCTAGTAGCCCATACCAAGGCCAAACAAGCCTTCTCTAGCGGAGTGTAGCGGGTCTCGTAATCCAACATCTTCTTGCTCAGATAGTAGATGGCCCTTTCTACTTTGTCTTCCGACTCTTGCGCGAGCATGCAGCCCATTGTGGTTTCAGTCACTGACAGGTACAGTATCAACGGTTTTCCTGGCTTTGGTGGTGACAATACAGGTGGATTCTGTAGATACTCTTTAATCTGTTCAAATGCGGCTTGGCATCGGCCGTCCCATTGGAACTTCTTTCCTTTCTTCAAGAGACCAAAAAGTGGTTCACAAGTTAAGGTTAGTTTTGAGATAAACCGCCTTATGAATTGCACTTTACCCAGAAAGCCTCGCACCTCCTTTTCAGTCATTGGTGGTGGCATTTCTAAGATGGCCTTGATTTTAGAAGGGTCGACTTCGATGCCCCTTTGTGTAATCAGAAATCCCAACATTTTTCCCGCTGTAACACCAAACGTACACTTCTGAGGATTCAACCGCAGCCGAAATTCTCTGATCCTTTGGAAAAACTTTTGCAAGGCGGTGTAGTGGCCCTCTCTCTCTTTGGACTTGACAATCATGTCGTCCACATACACCTCGACCTCTTTATGGATCATGTCATGTAATATTGTAGTTGCAGCCCGTTGATACATAGCCCCAGCGTTCTTTAGCCCAAATGGCATCACTCTGTAGCAGTATGTACCCCACGGGGTGGTAAAAGTAGTCTTCTCCTGGTCTTCGGGTGCCATTACTATCTGATTATAGCCTGAAAAGCCATCCATGAACGAGAGCAAAGCATGCCTGGCATTGTGAAATCTACCAACTTCGTCGATATGCGGCAAGGAAAGTCATCCTTGATGGCTCTGTTCAAATCCACGAAATCCACATACGGATTACGCCATCCTTTTTAGACCTTTGGAACAATGTTGGCCAACCAAGTCGGGTATTCCGATACCAACAGGAAGCCTGCGTCAATCTGCTTGGTGACCTCTTCCTTGATCTTAATGGCCCAATCGGGGCGGATCCTCCTGAGTTTCTGTTTGACAGGTCGAGCCTCGGGGTCAAGAGGGATCCGATGCTGTACAATCTCAGGATCGATTCCAGGCATGTCTTCGTAGGACCACGCGAAAACATCTTTGAAATCTTTTAATAAAGCGACTAAGCGCTCGCGTTCCTCCGAAGACAACGTGGACCCGATCTGGACCAGCCGCGGGTCCTTCTCAGTACCAACATTCACGGTAGTGATTTCATCAATTAAGGGTTTAACAAACCTCTCTTGCTCTTGTTCAATTAGTCGTTGCAAAACCGGAGGAATTTCGTCCTCGTCGTTTTCATCAAAATTTTGAAAGTCCTGATTTAAACAATAAACCAAAGGCACAGAAAAATACTCGGAAACCACAGTTACCTCATTCTCATTAGATACTTCCAAACCGTCCGATTCCTCTGTTACAACAGACTCAAAAGAGAAAGAAAAAGACGACCTGGACAGGACTGTGGCATCCGGGTTATCACTCCCAAGAATCTGGGACCCAGACTTCGGGCAGTTTGGAACTGATTCGACTCACAAGACTTCAGTGGAATCGATTAGGCTCACTACTGACCGGTCTTTGCTTGATAAAAATCCTCTTCGTCTTGCCGGTGAGGAGGTGCGATGGATGCATCAAAATAGGCGATGGTAGGCCCTTGTTTCATCTCCGATCATGGACAGAAGAGTCGTCCCCAAGCACACTGGTTGATCAAAGGATCTGAAAGTAGACATGCGATTACTACCCCATTTGAACTCTGTGTCCGCAGACTCCAATTCCTTGCTATGTTCAGCCTCAACTGTCGGGTCTGTTTGCTCTTCGGCAACATCATCCCCAGATAATTGCAAGTCAAAGAAAATCTCAAATCCCGGCGTGCGTTTCCCTTCTTTATTCAGCCATGGCTCCGGAAAACCACAGAATGGGAAGTCTTCCCCCTCCCGGACGAAACGTCCGTTCAAGGTACCCCGGATGGGCCGGTGCATCAATTCAAAAGGTTTCCCCATCTGTTTTGCTTTGGCTCTTCCAGCCATCTCTTTTCCTTTTCTTACCCAATCTTCCTTAGTGGGCAGGTAACCCAAGCCGAAGGTGTGAGGGTTGTGCGGCGCTTCGGCCAATGTTGCGACGCCTTTCCGACCGCTTCTTCCCAATCCCATTCCGGGGATGTGTTGGAGCTTGTTCATGAGATATACTGCCTGCGCACTGACATATACTCCCTCACTAGCTGCCATGATGTTCTGTACAACCTGAGCCTCAGCCAAGGTAAAACCCGATATGAACACGTCTTCCAGGCCATGCTCTATCTCCAGAACAGGCGTGGATACTTCCGGTGGTGGATGAATTGATGAATTCCCGAAAACGATGGCTACTCCCTTCCCATAGGGGTATTTCACCATTTGGTGCAAAGTAGATGATACTGCCTTCACCTGATGTAGCCACGGCCGCCCCAACAACAAATTGAAAGTTGCAGGTACTTCCAAGACATGAAAATCTATCTCCTGCTGTCCTGGGCCAACCTTGGTCTGGATTTTAACGGTTCCCATCACCTCTCGGCTTGTATTGTCATATGCCCTGATGACCTGGACTGTTGGTACAAAGTCCGCGACTTTCAGACCGATCGCGTAAGCTGTCCTTGCAGGGCAGACGTTGATGGCGGACCCTGTATCGACAAGGACTACCGGTATCCATTTGTTTCTACACTCTACGGAGATGTAGAGTGGCTTGTTGTGATTCGTGCCCTCAGGCGGTAATTCCTTATCGTGACGTCAACGTCAGGCGGCTCCTCCGGAAAGACTAACCCCACTAGCTGTTCTGGCGTTGTCTCTATGGAAAGTTTTGCCTTATCCATGGCTGATAAAACAGCCTCCCTATGCACTCGAGAAGCCATAAGCAGTCCCCAGATGGAGATGTCTGCTTGTATCTTTTTCAACTGTCTTAATACGGCCTCATCCTCAAGTTGCCTTTCTTTCTGTCTCTCTGCCTCCCTATCCTTTCCGGACGTCTCTGGTTGCTCCAGGTGCGGAGGCTTGAAATACCGTCCACTCCTAGTCATGTGGTCGATTTCCCCCAGGTACCAGGTACCGTCAGGTTGATCATTTCCCCAGCCTTCGTCTGTATGGGCAAGACAAAGATCCTCATCTTCCCACCACATCCCATCAGTAACTGACAAACATCTGTCGGGCTCTGGCATGGACGTTCCCGTACTCACGGCACTTTCCATTCTCGTACTCGTAGCATTATCTGTCTCTGTGCACCACGGTTTGATCCCACATGGGCCTTTGCCTTCCTGGCTCTCTCAGATTCCTCAAACCTTTCCTATTCTGACTGTGCCAATACATCCGGTTGTTCAACAATTCCGGTGGTCAAGATGCTCCAATCCCGAGCGAAATTCTTCGTCTTGGCTCTCGACAATATACTCTGTTTTCAACCTTTACATTTATTCTTGATGTTCTTGCCCTCTTTGGCTCCTTACATTTGAAACTCTTCTATCACATCTGGGTGATCGTCCAACCACCCAGTGGCCTCTGCTGTTTCCCCATAATCGAACCAGTTGACCGCTGAGTCCTCTGGATCTTGGTTGTAGTAAAACCGAAGGTTGGCAAAGTTCTCTCCCACGATTGTTACACTATCCATTTCCTGTCCTAGACTATCTCCTTGGATTACACACAGTTCTCCTCTGGCTGGAAGCTTCACCGCTGACACATCCTGGCCTATCGGTAAAATGTAGTCACTCGGACTATACGTTTTCTCAATGCAATTTGTAAATCCATGACTTTGGCTCAACAACTCGTTTTCCTTCGGGATCTCCTCTCCTTTGTTCTCGGTGGTCACCACCTTGGCTTAGGTTGGGTGATGGAGGTGCCTATCATGCACAAGTTGGTGCAATCGGGAAGGACACACCTACGGTTTGGGCGAGATGAGTAGGTGTGATGTAGATACTAGGGTCGTAAGACACGCCCCAATGTGGATGAAGTTGAGTCTTTTGGGTGGTGGAGCTTGGTTGTATGTAGGGAGGGATTTGTAGTAACGTTGGGTCTCTCGAGGTAAAATCACCCCATTATCAATGAGATCTGGATTTCATGGCGTAGCAAATAACAACGGTGGATTTGTCGTGGCCGTCTTTGTTGGTGGAACGCATACGATGCTGGCGGGTTATGGTTAGGGGGAAGTTTTTCTGGTAGGGGCCGCGGCTCCAGGGGCTTCAGGTGCCCTTTCTTAATCAAAACCCCCAGAGCTTTGGATAGGGGCATGTATAGTGGAGCGAAGGTTCGGGTGTTCTTGGGTGGGTATTTGGTTGTTTGCGGGTTGCTTCCGGACGCGCCGGAGAATGGCGTAGCTGCCGTATTCCTTGGAGGGGGGTTGGTGGTGACCATGCTTACTTCGGTAGCTCTTGCAGTTGTGACGCCGCTCGGGCCTGCATTGCTACCACGGTTGAAAGTTCGTCGGGGTTGCTCCCGGTCATTATCAATCCAGCCTTGTTTCAAGGCATCTTCAATCTGCACCCCCATTTCATGCAGGTCAGAAAAGGTGGGAAATGGGACTACTATCATCTTTTGCATCAATTTCGGCTGTAGATTGCGCACAATCATCCGAATCTGGTCTTTGTCCGTAGGCCTCAAGGTCATCATTGAAGCCTTGGCCCTCCATCTGGTTACGAACTCTGAAAAACTCTCCTTAGGCTCTTGTCTGGTTGTCTCGAGATCACGAGTCGTAATCTCAATCTGCGTGTTGTACGAGTATTGCGCGATGAAGGCCTCGGCCATTTCGTCCCAATTTCTCTTGACGTCATCTTCTAGTTTGGCATACCATGCGGATGCCACTCCTGACAAGGTCCGACCGAACAAAGACAACTTCTGGAGCCTACTGAGGCCCATTGGCCTTAGAACGTCCGAAAACAGTCTTAAGTGTACCATGGGGTCCCCGAACCCATCAAACCGATCGATATGAGGCATTTTGAACCGATCTGGCAGCGTCACGGCTGCGTCTGTGTATCCATCTTCAATGTCAGGGATGGTCTTGACTCCCTGGGATCTCTTGAACAGCTTCTCAAGCTTGCTCAACTTTAATGCGGTGAGATCAGTCTCGAACTCAAAGGGAGAGTCCGGTAAATTGGTGGGTGTTTTTGACAGCTGGGGTTGGATTTGGGGTGGAGCTGGAGGCGGAGGTGGTCCTGTGGGAAGTTCTGTATCAGTCTGAGTATTGGTCGTTTCCCCGGCATTAGGAACTCCTGGCGGGGGAGGAATTTGATGCGAAGCAGATGCTCCAGTCTGCTGCTCCAATCTGGCAATTGTCTCTGCCTGTTCTCTTACAACTGTGGCCTGTTGCCTGGCGAAGTCTGCCTGACGGACGGCATCCTGTTGCATCGCTTTCATGCTTTCTTGAAGGTGGCGCACCATCTCCTCCAAACTAGCCATATTATCTTGTTCTGGTTGAATTACTGGTATATTTTCCCTCTCTGTTGGTGACACAGAATCCGGATCCCTACTGAACACAGGTGGGGTAGACAAAGCTCTCTGAACTGTCTGCTGTACTGATGCTTTCTGCCTTACTGACCTCCGTTTAGTAACCGGGGGTAGTGAGTAGTACACTGGTTGTCCGTCTATCAGATCCTCAGATCGAAGGAGTCGACGGCCTCTGACCCAGGGTGCTTGGGAAATATCTATCGGATCGGTAGCAATTGTGCTCAACTACCTAATAAAAAGATAAATAAAGCGTATAAATAAACAGACAATCGGACAGCATAACAGCGCAAAGTAAATAAACACACAACATACGGTCGGGTATTTTAAAGTAAACGGTTGAATGCTGGATGCACTGTTTCTCAAACACTGATCACTGATTCATGAACCATTGCCCCTAGGCCTGAATCTGATATCCACAGACAACTGATTCTCAAAACACTGATACTGATGCCCTCGGACCTGATACTTAAACTTCCAAACTGATCTGTACGTTCCCTGCAGAGTTACACTCTAAAGCACATAACAGATAAATGAGAACCCAAACACCCCTATATTGGGGTAGGGTTTCCCTGTCCTATTTTGCCAGGAGCTAGGGTTTCACTATGCACGCAGCGGTTTCAAACAACCTATATCGGGTAAGCAACCTGTCCTAGTTTGGAATGGTCACTATGGATTCCGAATATGCACTAGGTCGAATGGTCGAAAAGGGTGCCCCGGTAAAACCGGGGTTTGTGTTCCCATACTGGCAGAGCCCGCAACCGGTCAGCCTTATGGACATGCCTTGACAAGACAAGCCTCCAGCAAACCGCTCAGGAATAGCAGATGGCCAACACGGTGTCCTAGGCGCACCAATGCACATGCAATGCAAAGAAACACATAAGTGTAGTCAAAACAGGATATCACGAGTTCGAGTCAAGCTCTCTAAAATCCCCAGCAGAGTCGCCAGAAACTGTAGACGCGCCCGTGGACCTCGCGCTACAGTTCGGACTCGATTTGTGTCACGGTTCTAAATCTGAACCAAAGAGTCCAACTCTGGCAAATCGTTTTGAGAAAAACTAATTTTTGAAAAGAAGTGCCAAACATGGACTGCTTTGCGGATTCTGAGTCGCCACCTAAATATTTTTTAAAATGGGAAATTTAGGAAACCACGACTCGGTCAGAAGGCCACGTGTCCGTCATAACCAAAGTTGACTTGGCTCGGGAGCTTGGATACGATCGGGAAGGTCACTATGAGCACCCTCTCGCCGGTCGAAGACCGGCCTCTACTAACCGTGATATCCGATTTTGAAAACATTACGTGTTCTTATTCGGTTATTAGCCTAGATTTACTATGTTATCGCCTGACAAACAAGTATAGACTAGATTGCCTAATTTGGAAATAAACATTGCATATCCGTTTGTTTTGAAAACAGTTTGAGTTTGCTACTCGCAAGTAGGCTAAAACACGGATTTCAATGAGTATTCCCAACTCAAGTAATCCAACCTCCACCCACAGGCATTCAAGCAGTTTATCATGTAAGCATTTAGCCGCATGGCAAGCATACTGTCATGGTAAACATTCACACGCATGCGATATGCTAAAGCCATAAAAACTTACATCGTACTCCGTGCCAAAAACAAAAACCCGGTTAGCAAACATGCATGACCTAGTTCATGCTAAGTGGCTAATGCAACACAGGTATAGATGCAATCTAGAGTAGGCTCGGCTAACCCTAATCATGGCACATGAGATGCAACAACTATCACGTATTCAATTTGGAATTGAAAGTACGATGCAGTTTGCATGATGTGCCGAGCCTGATCCATGTACACAAATGCACGAATGCACACATGCATTGCATAAGGTATGCTAAAATAAGTATGCCCTAATCTACCATCGAAAGCGGGTAAATAAAAGGGATAGAAAGAAATGGGGATTGGAAGACATACACCCACTCACACACACTTATTACAATTGCGCCCTCACTCGGAGGGACCAAAATAATAATACAGTCCAACGAATAAATGAATCAATTATTACAAATTCTAATTACTAAAATTAAATTAAGCAGATAAAATAAATGGAGCCTCACCGCCTCGGAATCTTGTGAATGATGCATGCTCGTCGCTCGCCTGGGAAAACCCGTGTCATGGCATTGCTTTATACATTTTCTTGCCTCTCCAAAAATTTCCAAAGTTCTGGAATACCTTCCAAAAGGTCTGAAATGCCCCACCGGCTGGGGGAAGAGATCATCGGCTGCTCTTATTGCCCATCGGCTGCTTGTGGTGGTTATCGGCACAAAAAAAGTGGCGATCGGCACGAAAGTCCCCGGCAAGAAGAAGAAGACAAAGAATGCATGGCATGGATTTTAGGGACATGTAAGCATGGTCATTGCCTCCTATCATGCTTGGGGACTCAAGGAAGCATGGCTCTTGGTTCTAAGGCTATCAATTGTGCACTTTGGTGCATGATAGCCTAAGAACCAAGGTTGCATTTTCAATGTAAAAATGCATGCAAACAAACAAATGGAACCAAAACTTTATCATCCTTAAGTCAAAGGCCTTGGTGACTTGGGAATGGACGTATGTTTTGCCACTTGAAGTGCAAACACCCCTCACTTCCCACACTTGGTTTGACACCCCAAACCAAGTAATGAAATGCATGTATGCAACATGGTTCAATGATGCAATCTAATAATGCAACTATCATGTTAAGTATGCAATGCCAATCATACAAGATGCAACATGCAATGTTAACATGAACAAGTCAAACAATAGGGCCAACCTTTCACAACACTTAGTTAATCAAACATGCAACATTCATAAAGCAAGCATGCCATGGATTTAACTACAATGAGGCAGCCTTCAAAACCCCAAAAAAAGGTAGCAAAACAAGCCTAAAGTAGTGACCAATGAGCATGCCAATATGCGAACCAAATAAGGCCAAGTTTAAGGCACCAAAAGGGGCACACCTTGCTACCATTAACAAGACCAAACATGGTATATACCAAGCAAGCAAGAACAGATTTCTAGCATGCAAAATGAGCCCAAATCCTCCCCCTCGTGGCAACCCCAAAATTCAATAAACATGGAAGCACACACAATGCTCTTTTTATGGCATAAGAAACCAACAATTCCAAGCATGGATGGGATGATATATGGAGACATAGAGGCATGAAATAGGGACTGAAATGACATATGAAATGAGCTCAAATCATCTAAACATCCTATCCAATGCATATGTATGGGTCATGTGTTCAAGGCCTACAAGCATCAATGCAAAACAACCATGTCAAGCATCTCAAATGTGACAAAATCAGTGGTTCATAGCCTTCTAACATAACAAAATAATGCTAGCATCTTCATGAAACTAAGCTAAAACATGCAAGGAAACATGACCTCAAGGCATGGCATCTTCTAGGCATAAGAAAGCATTTCAAAGCAAACATAAGAAACATGTTAAGGACTATGAAACCAACCTAAAACAGAGGCACAACGTGTCAAATGAACCACAAATACGCTCTGAAATGAGGCTCAAAACAACTATACAAACATGCTATTCTTTGGGCCTAAAATAAAGGCAAACAAAGAACCAAGGGGAGAGGGGTGTCCCTCCCCTAAATGTGACTTAAAATCATCTTCCTCACCACTGAAAACCCACTGGTTTTCAGTGTGAAAACCAAGAACACCAAGCAAAGGAGGTCTCAAGCAAAAGCACTATAAGTGGCCAAATGAAGCCTAATGGGATGAGGCTTTACTCAAACCATAAAATGACCTTGATGAAGGTTCAAGAACAAGTAAAAACAAGAGTTTTTTATGTTAAACACAAAGTCAAAAACACAAAGTAAAGAGGGTAGAAAGTGGTTGCAAGAATGGGGAAACTAAAGTGAAAAGCTCACCCTTGAAGATCCAATGAAGAACAGGTGGTCCAGCCCTCCTCAAATGATCAAAACCAGTCTGAGATCACTCAAAACAAGCCTCAAAGTCTCCCAATCTCGGAGCTAGGTGTAATAGTGTGTGTAATGGTGCAAAAGTGAGGTAAAACACACTACTTGGGCCTAAAAACACACACACACAAGGAGGGAGAAGGGAGATATAGATATATATGGATGTATATCAGAGAATATATGCCTAAGCTCTGGTTTTTGACCTAAAGTTGCTAACCCTAAACAATGGAGATGAATGCAAGTATATATAGCCAAAAACTAAGCCAAAACTTAATGACTAAGCAAGGCCAAAGGGTGCAAGGGGTTCCTAGCTTCCAAGGGAAGCTAAGACAGCTGGCCAAGCTTCTCCAAGAAGCTTGGCCAAGGGTTCAAGCTTCTAGAAGCTTCAAGGGTGGTCAAGGGTGCAAAAGGGTTCAATCCCTCGTATGGGGAGTGGTGATGGTGTAATCCAGCTGGCACAGCTGGCATGCACCATCCTCAGAGGGGTTCAGAAGGGTCACCGGCCGGCCAAAACAGTCACCGGCATGAAAATGTGCCGGCCGGCATCATACAGTGCCGATCGGCCAAGGATTTGGATAAAAGAGTGCCGATGGCTACTAGGGAGAGCCGGTTGAGGTGTGAGGCAGCCGGTGGGTTCTAGGGATGGCTAACAAGCCTTTCCCTACCCTCAAATGCAAACACACACAAGCCTTGGTGGAAAACCAAGCACAGAACAAACCGGTTAAGAGATCCTGAGGCACGGCGCGCAGTCGGGACCTCCGGGGACTCAAAACGAACACAAACATGGATAATCACCGGGTGTTCAAGCGGTGATGTCCAAGTCTTGAGGACGGTCAAAAATGGGGTGTCTACAAGTGGTCAAAATTATTACACATGAAGCCATGCTTGGAAGGAGTAGGCCCAAATCCTAAACCTCGAACACGACTATGATGCTCTTTACCCATCACTTGAGAATAAATATCATTTGGTGCCCAAGATATACGTCCACTAACATTTCCTTCGGAGCTACTTGGTTGTGAGCTCATCAAAGCTTCTAGTTTTTCCTATAGCATAAATGGGGGAAAAAAAAAAGAAGACAAAGAGCGATAGTGATTGTTTGCCACAAACACATTAGAATTTTGAAAATGTAACTTATTAAATGGACATACAATTTTTGTAGTTGTTGCTTCATTGACTAGTGTCCCATCATTCCTTCTGTGAAGCGGTATATATAATTTTGCTCGATCTAGTGCAATCTTATCTTTTTGCTCCTATGTAACAATCATATCGTTTGAGAATAAATTCATAATACAATGTGCTAACCAAATTCAAAATATAAAACAAGGAATGAAGTTTGAAATACCATATCATATGCATGTTGTGCATAAGTTTTAGATCTTCCTGTATGTGTACTTGTTTGCTCTCGCCTGCCTTCCTTATTGATTGTACTAAGTTCCTTCACTCATAAATGCATAACAATATGTTTTAAAAAAAATGATATAATGACATTGTATTATTTGATAGAAAACATACATCTATGCATACGTGTCCTTCCTTTGAAAACCAATTCGCGACAAGGTCAACATAGTGTTCACGGTTAACTGTTAAAGGCGCAGTAACTACTATCTGTGCTGCTGTCTTTGTCTCATCATAGTACTTTGCTTTTAAACTATATTTCCAATTTCTCCATTTCTCTCCCATTGACTTCAATGTTCGATGCCTAATCATATCCCTTATCTCATATTGAGGAATGGCAAACTTAGACTACCATTGTATGTTTTTTCATGTTATGAACATTCTTAAAATTATCAATACAATAATATAAACTAAATTTGTGCATTTCTTTGCCTAATTCTCATATTTTTACTTGGAGATAATGAACCACACTAATTTCATACTTCTTACTTCTAGACGAAACCTATATCTTAATATAGGAAAGGAACTTTTAGACAATCCTAACAACAAACGTATGTCCTAAAAAGATTTATTCAATGAAGAAAAGCCTCAACAGTTATATAATCAAAGATTTGAAAATTGTGACAATTCTACCTACATGCAAAAGCAGAGGAGTTAGGAATTGAGAAATTAAAGGACTGTCTATTGGGAACGTTTTGAACTGCTTTACAGATTAAATTCTGGATTTTAATTTTTTTTTTTCTAGGATGAGTTTTGATTTTTTTTGGAGTGGGGGTAAAATTTTATGTAGAGCGAAAGAAAAAAAAATGAAAAGCAAGGTGGCTTAGATTCATAAGCAAACAAAAGAATGGAGTGACGATTGAAGCTAAATGAGAGGAAATCATTATGAAGACAAGAAATGGAATAGATACATTTCAAAGAATTTTCTCAGTGCCTTTGATGTTAAAGTTGTTTGTCCTGGTTATATTGAAAAAAGGCCAACCTTTTGTTTTCATTTGTAAATCCTGTGCTCATTTTCTGCCAATCTGCTAAGAAAACCAGTGTATTATAGTATTGTCTTATTGTATATTGATATGAACAACATATTTGATTTTGGATTAATGATAATTATATGATCAACAATGTGTTATTTGTTGTGTAAGAAAATTGAATCTTTGATTGTGCTTTTTGAAGGTCATTTGCAAATAAGCAACATATACATGCACATGCTGGTATTAGGAATAGAAACCAAATTTGTGATTCAATTATAACTTAAATTTGTTATAAAATCTAAGATTGTAGTTGAAGTTAATACAATTTTCTTTACTACTGTAGTAGAATTATCACAAAATACTTGTAGTTAGAAAATTACCTCGATAATATTCCAACAATCTTCTTTATACGGATCTGGCACTTCATGCCAATTCTTGTAGTTAATTGGGCATAAGTGTGGCTTCCTAGCAGTGGTGCCTATGAAGCGACTGCATATACCACCCTCTGTAGAAACAGCCTGCAAATCCTTGTTGAATGTGAGCATAATGCGTTCTTTTAGAGTCCAATTCCACACTTCAACCATACGTGTAATTCCCCGCGTATTTTGCTTGGTCAATTCATCTATTACAATACAACAATGAAATATATCATGGAAGTTAAGGGTGACTTGTAATTTGTACCTCAACTAAAAATCTAATTATACCTATACGTTGCATTTCTTCTTCCTTTAACTAGTCCTCATTGTAACAACCCTCATACCGTTTATCGATAAATTACTGAATTACATACTGATTGCTGCTAAACTAGACTGCTTATGACTGATAGTTGAACTAATCAAATCTTGAATCGATTGAAAATTGGAACTGAATTGACTAAGCATATCTATTGTATTGCATTTTTACCTTTTCGATTATTTGATTATTTGTTCATGTTTTTATGTTTAAACTGCAAATTGAAGGCCTTATCGACGGCCAAACTGAAAATTGTTTAGTGTTTCATGGTCAGTAGGATTTTTGTGATTTAATGGTATGTTTATTTAAGATGTGATTAGGTATGACTAAATTAGATCAAATGGATTAAATTACTTGAATTGGTGTAATTACCAAAATGCCACTAAGTGAGTCACTATCCTACACAACTAGGACTTGTATTACACTTGAACAAATTCATTCATCAGCCTTTTCTCACACTTAGCCGACCAAAGAAGAGAATTTGAGAGAGAGTGAGAGAATTAAACTCAACTTGGGGAATTAGCTTGAATCTTGAAGAATTGAAGTGTAAATTGGCATAATTGAGCTCCTAAACCTTGAATACAAGACTAAGGTAGGACATTCATCTTCTTGTTGTTGTCATAGCACTAATTCTTGCATGATTCATGCTTCAACTGTAGAGTTAAGTCTTGTTTTAGTTCATACATGTAGGATTAGAACATAATTCATGCATGCATGTTTGAATTGATGAGTTTGAGTTGAATTTATGGTAAAATTGTACATGCATGTTCAGAATTAGGCTTGAGTCCATGAATTCATCATGTTCTTGAAGAAATGAGTCCATTTGGACAAACTTTGAAGGTTGAATTTGGTTTCAATCCATGCATGTTACATATTCTCCATGTTCATGAAAAATGAGTTTGAAAAATGGTTTTAATTGACTCACCTTTGGGGCTTGAATTCACAAATTGAGCTTTGTAACTTGTTATACAATGAATTTAGATGTGTTTTCCAGAATTTGGGCCCAAGAGGTCGAGTTTTGAGTGAAAGAATACTTGGTTTGAGCTTAGGAGACAAATCTGGAAATTCCAGAATTTGGCTTCTTCGCTTGAGCGACCAACCTTTGTTCGAAGCTACGCTCGAGCATAGAATTGGTGGCTCGAGTGTAAAATTTCAGCATCCAGTACTTTTACTGTTTCGATAGACCGCTCGAGCGAAGGATTTCTCGCTCGAGCAAGGCTCCTATTTTCAGCAAACTTTGCAAAATGTTTTCTAAGTGTATTTTTGCATCCTCATCCCATTCTAGGCATTCTTAGGCCTAGTTTAAGACATCTTAATGAGGATATAGATGTAGAACACACCAAGGCAAATTAGGGATTAAGTTTTGATATTTCCCAACTGTGTAGCTTAGTGTGTGTTCAACCTGTGAACTGTGTAGGGTTGGCGATCGGGAGACACGCTCTAGCATATCTTGAGCCCAAACTCGTGAGTAACAATAGTGTAAAGATATGTTCAATTGAGAATGTTTTTACATTTGTTTCTCAAGTGATTATTGTTATTTGATTGAATGTATGTCCTATATTCGAAATGTCTTGTGGCATCCTTAGCACCTCTCATTTCGTCATCCTTTATTCAGAGATCTCTGTCGGTTCCTCGTGGAACCATTATCGCATCTTGATTGATGGCCATCATTCTTGTTAGGTCTTTAAGACCTCTCATTTCGCTATGCTAATAGATGTACCACATATAATCGAATAAGCGTTTCGATCGAAAGACTGAAATACTGTTTAATGAACTGTTTTCATTACTGTAAGGAAATTTCATTCTTAACCTCTTTACGCATTATGTTATTCACTAGGCTTTAGCTCACTGTTTATATATATATGTAGGTGCTCAGCCACCAGATCGGAGCTAGGAGCGTGGGTTAGACTCCAGTTTTGTCAAGCTAGCCTATGTGCCTCACTGCGAGGTTCCGAGTTGCCATGTTATGGCTTTGGGGTGTTTTGTTTTTCTCCCGTCTGTCTCCATACTGTTTTGGATTACTGTATAGACCGTCAGCTAGTAACTATACTGTTATCAAGGGATTAAGTCCCTGCACTGTGTGACTGTAAATTTTGTATAGTCTGTACTGTTTGAATGTATGAATGCATAAAAAATCTTTTTGGTATACAGACTGTCACAGCTCAATGGACATTATTTATTTACTGTATTGGCTTCCGCCAGCCACGAACTCGATTTCTTGTACTCTTGTTAGCGGACCTTGATAATCTCGGATTCTTGGCGATTCTGATGCTAAACCCATAGGGCCGGGTTTGGGTTGTGACACTCATCTAAATCATCTTCAAACTAAGGGTTAACCTCTGATTCTTGAGGTTGAGGATGTGGAACATGTGATGCAGCATGTGAAGAGGGATATGACCAACTAGGTTGTGAAGAGCCATTTGATCGACTAGGCTATGAAGTTCCATTTGGCCGATTAAGCTATAAAGAGGCATTTGAACGACTAGGTTGTGAAGTTCTATTTGGCCAGTCCAGCTGTGGAGAGCCAATTAAGTGACTAGGTTGTGAAGTTCCACTTGGTGCGTTAAGCTGTGAAGAGTTATTTGACTGGCTAGGTTGTGAAGAGCCATCTGATCGCTTATTCTGGGACTTATTCTCAAGATTGTAAATTCTAAATCGTTTATTTGCCATATCTGCTAGATAAACAATAGATGTAATTAATCAAACACAAAGATATTAATCAAATTAAATGAGCATTTATCATAGTATACTAAAGATATTAAAGAACATAAGCCATAGGAAAGCTCATATACACCTCATAAGATTATTTTCTTTTTCTACTTCTAAGGAGATTTTCTGTACACAATGCATGGGAAGAGGAACAGATATGTTACAATGGTGGATTGGGTATAAATTTAGAATCTTGGAATGGAAAATATAGGATGTGTTTCCTTTTGCTGCACTGTGGTATTTGTGGAAGGGCAAAATGATTGTAAGTTCATTGGTTCTCAACTAAGGGTGCAGTCTCTAGTAAATGGTGTTTGATTGTCTTGGTACGATTGTAGGGGTGAAGAAGGTGCCAATCCTGAGTCTGCTCTTGATTTTTTGGCAAAACACTGTCAGTGGGCTGTGGTGACATTAGGCCCTAATAGATGCATTACAAAACATGGAAAAGAGGTTAGTGATATGTTATATTTGTCTCCTCTTCCATAGTTTTGGTTATTAGAAATATTAATATATATATATATATAAAATCTGTGGAACTTTGAAAAGGTAACTATTCCATGGAATCTTATAATAATCTCTCTTCCAAAGGCACATGTGTACCCCTTATGGAATGGATATTATAATTGGTATCATCCTAAACATTGTGAATCTGAATTTGTTATCTAATGATCATGGCAAGTACACAAGATTAACACAAGACATTTATTCTGTTTTAAGTACACAATATGCTCTCTTTTAGTATATAGTAAGTCTACAGACACAGATCTAACTACAGAAATAGATCTAACTACAGAACATTAGCACTAAAAAAGTGCACTTTTTTTATTTTTTTACTTTTTGGTAAGTAATGAATAGAATTTCATTACCTCTTTCAGATTGTTCGGGTTCCAGCAATTGGGGAGGCAAAGGCAATAGATGCCACTGGAGCAGATGACCTGTTTGCAAGTGGGTTTTTGTACAGATTGGTAAAGGGGCTAAACCTAGAGAAATGCTGCAAAGTGGGCTTATGCAATGGTGGCTCTGTTATTCGGGCTCTTGGGGGTAAGGTCACACCAGAGAATTGGCAATGGATGCATAAACAAATGCAGACAAAGGGCCTCACTGTCCCTAGTAGTGATGAGTGATATCTTTTGTCAAAGAGGATTTTTTTAGGGTTTGGGTAATCATTATTGCTATTGTTTCATGAGTCAATGTTATTTGGCATTAATGATAGGCCAAATCAATTAACTAACCATGAACTAATCAATATTTTCACAAACCATAAGATTTAAACACTGAAGCCAAGCAAAACTGTACACATTTTGTGCCTTTCTTCACCAATAATACTAACCATTTAGGTTCAAAGTATGAATCAAGGTGTGATCAGGAAGATAGATAAAGAGACATGCATGCGGATAAAGAACATAGCATAACAAGGTTCAACATAAGCAAATATAGCATGACAAGGTTAAACATAAGAATTTGTCTCTGTTTTGTTCACGTAAAATTGGTGAACATTGAAAAAACCCTCAAGGTACTTTAAGTGGAAAATGTGGGGCCTAACCTGGGACCAATACCTTATTTGTAAGTAATATTCCTTTTTGTGGGACCTTTTGGTCATTTAAAAAATATTTATAAAAACTGAGGGCTCTCTCATAGGTTCTTTTGATGTACATGAGTGGTATCCCCTTGATGCTAATTAATGTAGTTATTATTTACTAAATAAATAAATAAATGGTGTAGGAGTTTACATAGGCTACAATACATGTATACAAATATGTATGTGCATGTATACATATATTTATGTCTCGGAAGTTGTAGAAGTTCAATCTCAATTAGATCATAATTTTAACCACAAATGGTTATATTCAGAAGATGCCCAAACAAAATATGAGGTAAACAAGGATCTGCAAATGTTAACTACATATATGAAACTAAGAAATTTGAAATTTATATTCAAAACCAAATAATGTTTCAAAGATTAACATGAGAATAAATAAATTAAAATCAAACTAGTTGAAGTCAATAGCTAGACATCCTCATCTAAATCATCTTCATCGATCAGTTGGTTATCAAGTGAAAGTGGTATATTGATTGTCGTTCCATCTGTATCATTTCTAGCCCAATTGAGGTTTTCATTCGCATCCACATGAATGTCTTCAACTATCATGTTATACGGCTTGTTATCATAGTAATTGTCAACATCACTATCACCCAATTCACTAGTACCAACATCAAACACATGCCTCGCTTTTGTTTTAACAACAACCAACCAATTTTCATGCCTTACATCTCCCACATAATAAACTTGTGTTGCTTGAGATGACAAGACAAATGGTTCATCATTTAACCGTTCTCCAATATGTATCAAATGCGAAAAATTTACAAGGTTAAAACCATATTCATCTATCTTGTAGCCTCTACTTGTGTTCACATCAGCCCAATTGCATTTGAATAGTACATATTTCAACTTGTCAAAATAATTCAGCTCAATGATATCAAATAAAACACCATAATACATGGTGCCTCCTTTAGTGGCCACACAAACCCCACTATTTTGAGTTTTCTTCGCCTTCTCGTAATTTTTAATTTGGAACTTAAAACCATTAACAACATATCATTTGAATCGTCTAGCCAGAGTGTTTGGGCCTTGAGCAAGCCACTTGATTTCATCAGTAAGTTGTTGCTTTCTTGTGTCATCCATAGCTACAACCTGATATATTATAGGATCCATTAAAATGATTACATTAATCTCTACGCTAAAAATTGTATATGGTAATAGTAGTATTTAATAGCTACATACTTACATATGATCGAAACCACTCACAAAACTTTTCCATATGCATCTTATCAAGAACTTCATCAGTTAGACGACGCGGGCGACTTTGTCTCTTTATATGCTCCTTGTGTTCTCTATATGTTCATTCCTAACTTGTGTTACTATTGCAAGTATTAAAATGGAAAACTCAAACTTATTTATATACCATAACTCATAAATATTGCTTACATCCGATATGGTTGAATTTCATCATTGTTAAATAGTACATAACGATGTGCTTGTATCCATGACTTTTGATCAAGTTCGATATTCATTATTGCCCCTGTAGAATCTTCAACATTTCTTAAGGGTCGATTGAATACAGTTTCAATAGATTCCAAATACCACGAACAAAATATTAAGCACTCTTCAGCTATGTATCCTTCTGCAATAGAGCCCTCTGGATGGGCTTTATTACGAACATAAGATTTTAGTCGTCGGAGTTACCTACATGAAAAACAGCATAATTATAGATCGACTAAATTGGATGTCATTGTGATGTAGGTTAAAAACACAAATGGATACAAGTTGTCATGCCTAACCTCTCAATGGGATACATCCATCTATAGTGAACTAGGCCAGCAATTTTAGCCTCAGTGGCCAAATGGACGACTAAATGCACCATAACAGTAAAAAAGGAGGGAGGGAAGATTCTCTCCAAATTGCATAAAGTCAGTACAATTCGAGATGCAAGTTGGTCAAGCTCTTCCACTTGCAAGACTTTGGAATATATTTCCCTAAAGAAACAAGATAACTCAATTAGAGGTGAAGCGATTTTTTTTGGTAATGTTCCTCGTAAAGCGATAGGAAGAAGTTGCTGCATCAAAATATGACCATCATGACTCTTCAAACCTATAATCTTACGATGTCTAAGTTGGATACAACGTGAAATATTTGAAGCATAACCAGCTGGGACTTTTACCCCTTTTAAAACTTTCAAGAAGTCATCTCTCTCTTTTAAAATCATTAAAAAACAAGCTGGAGGCAAATATGTCTTATTGGAACTGATCTTTTGTGGGTGAAGTTCACGTTTTATACCCATCTCTTGTAAGTCAAGACGTGTCTTCAAGTTATCCTTTGTCTTCCCATCTAAATTCAACAATGTTATATATACATTATCAATCACATTTTTCTCTATATGCATCACATCAAGATTGTGACGCAATTTTTGATTTGCCCAATATGACAATGTAAAAAATATACTTCTTTTCTTCTATGGTTGTATCTCATCACCATCCACTTGTTTCTTTCTTTTTTTGTTTTTTTCATTTGCCTTTGTCTTCCCAAATTTGTAATTAAGGTCTTCTATTTGCATCATGATCTCAAAGCCATATAGTATATCAGGAGCTGATTCTATTTCTTGTTTGCCATCAAATGATGCTCTATCTTTACGAAATCTATGATCTTTATCCAAGAAATGCCTATGGCCCATAAAACAATATTTCCCTCCATGTTTTAACCATCGAGAATGAGTCTCATAATTACAAGAAGGAAATGCAAGAGCACCCTTGGTATTTCCACCAGACAAATCACCATATGCGAGAAAGTCATTTATAGTTCACATTAGAGCTACAAGCATTTAAGAGTTCTCTTTGGAAGATATATCATAAGTTTGTACTCCAACATCCCATAATTCCTTCAATTCTTCAACTAAAGGCTGCATATATACATCTATGTCATTCGAAGGGGAGCTCGGACCAGGAATAAGCAATGATAGGACGAAAGATCTTTTCATGCACATCCATGGAGGCAAATTATATGGGACCAATATGATTGGCCATATACTATAACTAGTACTCATATTCCCATAAGGGTTAAATCTATCTGCTGAGTCAAAGGAAAAATCTACATATCAAGAGTCGAATGTTTTCCAAGCCATAGAATCGGCAGGATGCCTCATTATGCCATCATTTGTATGACCTTCAGCATGCCATTTCATAGAAGTAGCTGTTTTGAAGACATGAACAACCTCTGCAATCGAGGCTTCAAGGGAAACCATCGTAAAATCTTTGCAGCCTTTTTCTTTCTCTTTTTAGATGAAGTACTCATATTATGCTGCAAATCATTCTCATTTGTTGCCCACCTTGAAGCACCACAATGACACACTTCATCATTTGCATGTTCTTTCCAAATTAACATACAATCATTAGGACAAGCATGAATTTTTTCATAACCGAGACCTAAATCCTTAATAATCTTCTTGGCATCATAAGAGGCTTTTGGCAAATTTGCATTTGAAGGAAGCATATCTCTCAAAATTTGAAGCAACATTGTGAATGAGTGGTAACTCCATCCATTAAGACATTTCAAGTGATACAAATGCACAATTGTTGACAACTTGCTAAAATTCTTGCACCCTTCATACAAAGGCTTCTCAGCATCTTTTAGTAAGTCATAAAATTTGTGTGCCTCTTCATTAGGATCTTCTTGAGGTCATTGCATGCTTGGACCTTGATCAGATGGTTCTGGTAAATTACTTTCTTCAGCATATTCATCTATATTTGGGTGTGCATAGGAAACACGTCCCGCAACATGTCACGTATATCACTATACTCAGGTCATATTTCTTCATGGCTTTGACTAGTTCTACTAGAAGTCGTTGCAGACATAATTTCCCCGTGAAGATACCAACAATTATAACCCGGACTAATTCCATAGGATACCAAGTGATCATGTACAACTTGTAGGGTCAACATGTATGAATTCACACATCTCATACATGGACATGAAATCGTTCCATCATTAGATACATTGTAAGAAGCAAACTCTAAAAATTCTTTAATCCCTTGCATATAATCTCTTGACAATCTACTCTTCTTCATCCAACTCTTATCCATTGATAATTAACTAAATTGAAGTACCACGAAACAAAATAAAAAGTTAAATATATTATATAAAAAGTTATCTATACTAATATAAAAAAGCACTACACAATTTAGTGTAGGTACACATAATTGAATTATTTGTATATGACTTTTCATGTGTATCTTTGCCTAAAATTGAACTATTTTATATTGATACGTTTCATTTTTTATTTTTATTTTTTGTTTTCTTGGGTTTCATTTTCACAATTTATGTAGCATTTTAATTTTTATGAGTTATGATTTTTTTTATCCTATCGACCCCATTTGATGGAACATAAGGCTTAGTTTGGTTTGGTTATGAATTTTTACTGTCTTTCATGTGCACATGCAAATACATAGTGAAAGTTTAGTTATTGAAGGTTAAGAAAAATCTCTTGTACAATACATTATATGGTTTAAACTCCAGGATTAAATTTAAGTATTACATAATAGATAAGAAAAATCTCTAATATAATACACTATTTCTAAGAAAATACTACAATTCTACCTTAGTACAGAAAATTTTAATGAATTAAAGGGAAAACAATAACATTGAAAAAGTAATCTATACTAAACTTGTGGCACATTGATTTGTGTCCAGATTAGGGATTCAACTTTTATTTGAGTAATTATAACTTGCAGTATTCTACTCATGTAATATATACAATGTACACATACAGTTTTTTTTAGTATTTGTGTTTCATAGTTAATAATGTGTCAAGAAAACAATCATCTGCAAAGCTAAAGCTATTAGCGAATGGGTCCAACAATATATATCAAACTCTCAAAGAACTTCAAGTACTGCATACATAGTTCATTTCTAATCTCACTCTTCTTTCGTCAGTTAAATCACATTCTTCTGCAGTACGATTTATGCATGTGAACCAGACAAGTAACACCAAAGTAAATGATAATAAGCAGACACTGATGTGAAAGAAAACTATATAAGAATAGATGACATTATGATCATCAAGTTCTAGACACTAAACAGAAACAACTTAACTTGTAATATTAAATGTTTAGCACAACCAATATCAAGAAAATTAATTCACAAGAAAAGTCACTAATTAAGTGTTTCCCCTCCCAAAAAATTAATATTTTTTGTTTGCAGATAAATAATAAACCAATAAACAATTAACATTATCCTTAAAAACTAACATTCCAATCCTGCAGCAACATATTCCAACATTCCTTTCAATCAAAGCTCACAACATAGTAGAGATTCACAGCTCAAGATGGCATAAATAACATACCATAGTGCAAAAATAGTAACCGACGGTGGTAAAATAAAATGACATCATTCGGAAGAAATCAAAAAGCTGCCCAAGTCTTCCAAATGGATAACTCTTAAACAGCCAAATGGATAACTCTCAAACAATGAAACCTAGTTGTGCAACCAGTACACCAGGAGCCACCCCATTGCAGCTGCCCCATTACACATCTGGATGTACCCAAAGCATCAATGACAGCAGACCAGTGCAGAACAGCAGAAGCCAACCACAAGCCACAACCCCCTTACTATTAACATTACCTCCCACCCTTACAATCATGCATAACAGAGTTTAACAGACAGAGTTGAGAAGCCAAGAATTTAGACTAGTTGCAGGACACACCAGAAAGCATAATACCCATTATGCACACCAGAAAGCACACCAAATTTTTTTTGAATAGTTGCATTGTTTGAATATAAATTTTCAAACAAAAATAAAATATTTGAATATAAACTTCATAACAAAAATAAACTACAAAACAAAAATGAATGGTGTTCGCAAATTTTCTGTGATGTGCATCCCAGAATTTTTTTCCCCCTGATTTGAGTAAAATTTCCCCCTATATTGCCAGCTCACAAATAAGAGTGCCTTGGTGAAAGAAAGAAATA
Organism: Camellia lanceoleosa; assembly: GCA_025200525.1. Classification (NCBI taxonomy): domain Eukaryota; kingdom Viridiplantae; phylum Streptophyta; class Magnoliopsida; order Ericales; family Theaceae; genus Camellia; species Camellia lanceoleosa. Next base: position 175,327,547 of record CM045765.1, read on the forward strand.
TGGTTCTAAGGGATTGTTTGGCTTAGCTAAAAAGTCACTAAAAAAATCATTAAAAAGGTCAAAAATTCCTTCCATTCTCTTTACTATTTGCAAGTTTTTGTATAGAAGTCAAAATTATTCCCAAACACTAATTTTTTTCACCTCATATTTTAACTAAACAGCCACTAAAAAGTTGATTTCCAAACAGACCCTAATTTCTATGACAAATTATTGCAAGTGTTTGAAGAACTAAAAGTGGTTATGCAATATATCCATTAGGACATGACAAGCCGTAGCACCTACAAAACATCCCCAACCTCAAGAAGACAAAAGCTAAACTTTATATTTATATGTTAATGGAAAAATCTAGTGGGTTCACTTTCTCAAATAATAATATAAGGAGATATATGTACATGAGTATCATGAAACGCTTATAATCTGGTCATGATACCAATGATTAATTATAATTTCAAAAAAGTAAAATATTACAAATTTCCAACTAAACAAGGTTTACATATATGGCAACAATAATAACAAAAACAACAACAAAAATTAGTAACAAGCAATGGTCAAAGGATCCTGTAGATACCCCATTTTTGACCGTCCTCAAGACTTGGACGTCACCGTTTGAACACTCGGTGATTATCCATGTTTGTGTTTGTTTGGAGTTCCCGGAGTTCTAGGCTACGCGCCTTGCCTCAGGATCTCCGAACTCGACTGTCTTGTGTCTGGTTTTGCACCAAACACTTGTGTTTTGCCTCAGAGGGACAGGGAATGCCTTGTGAGGCCTCCCCATACACCACCGGCACTAGCTAGAGGCCACCGGCTGGTTTTTCTTGACACCGGCAATGTATATTGCCGGTCGGCACTATTTGTTGCCGGTCGGCACTCTTTTTTGGCAAAATGACATTTTTGCCCAGCCGACTACTGTTCAGTTGCTTTTTGAGATATTTTAAAGCAGCTGTCTTGCATCTTCTTTCCCTCCATACACGTGTATGGAGGGATTAGCTTCTTGGTGGCTTAACTTGTAAGTTTGGTTGCCTATAAGAGAACCCTTCCTCCTCTTGGCTCAAGGGTTGGAAAGTTAGACATTTTGGAGAGAAAAGACCTCAGAGAAGCTCTGGTTTTAGGGTTTGAGTTCTATATCTATCCTATCTCTCTTTTTCTCTCTTGTTTGTACACTAGGTGCTTTAGTCTACATTATTGCACACAAGCACCTAGTGTTTCACCTTCCCTTGGCTACTGAGGTTCCAAGAGGTTGTTCTTAGAGTTTTTGGCTGGATTAGAGCTTAAGGAAGCAACAACATCATCTTTGGTGAAGAGGTCTACAAGGGTAAGACACTAGTCCTCTTTTTACCCCATTCTTGCACTCCATTTTTACCTATCATTGAACTGTTTTTGTGCTTGGTGTTTAATACAAAAAAGTTCTGTTTTTTTGTCCTCTTGATTGTTTGTTAAGAGTGTTTTGTGGTTTGGAAGGGTTTGACCACCCTTAGGCCTTGTAAGGCCTCATTTTTGTGCTATTTTGTTGAGCTTCGGGATTTTGGTGTTTGGGTCTCTTCACCACTGAAATCTTGAGGGATTTCAGTGGTGTAGATGATGTCTTGAAGTCCTAAGAAGGAAAGGGCTACCCTCTCTCCTTGTTGTCCTTGAAAAGGACAAGTTTTGGCCTCTTGAGGAAGCCTTTGTTGGTGTGTGTGTTGAGCATGTCTAGGCTGCATTTTATGTTTATTATGCCATGATATAACATTGCTAAGAGTTGGTTTTGGTCCCTTATGCATGCTTAGCATAGTTGCCATGTAATGCCTTGTGATCCCTTAACATGTCTTAGGTTGTGTGCCTTTGTTTCTAGCATGTTTTAGGCTTACATTTGTGAAGCTTTTATGCTTATTTTTCCATGAATGAGGTCTGTCCATAGTTATTTTGGTCGACCCTAGCTTGCATTGTATAGCCTCTTTGCGTGTTTGGCTTGTTGGCCTTAAGTGCATAAATGTGTAGCATGCCTTGTTTGCATTATTTTCAATGGTTTGGAACCATTTAGCATGCAATTTCAGTCCCTTAGACATGCTTGTTTGATTGTCTTGCATGCCTCTTTGAAGCTTTGAATGCATATGTTGTATGCCTCATGCCTTGACCTTTGTGTATGCCTTGCTCTAGAGCCCCTTAGATGCCATCTAGGAGGTCCCATTTGTATGGTCTAAGGCTGCCTTAGACCTGTTTTAAGCCTTCTTGGCCTTGTGAGGCTTGGTTGGCTTAGCCATGGTTTAGGTCTCCTTTGGCTTGCCTTGGATGCTTGGGCCATTTGTTGCTTGCTTAGTCTATTTTGTTGCTTGGTTTGGCACCATGTTTTGCATAATTTTCAGAGCTTTCTATGTATGCTAATTGTCCATGTTTAGCTTCCTTTAAGTGTGCTTAAAGCTTGCTCACTTGATGCTTAAGTTGGTACCTTAACATGTGCATGTGTGCATGCGTGATTAGCCTTCATTTTTGGGCACTTTGGCCACTGATTTTAGGCCTATTTAGAGTTGCCTAAGTCATGTTTAAGACCATCATTTGCTTGCTTGCATGCTTACCTCATGTTTGCTTGTATGCTTTGCATAAGTACATTGCATTGTTCATATTGTATGATAGCTAACATGACTAGGTTGCATTGCATCAACATGCATTCCTTGTCCCTTGATTTGGTGATAGGGATTGGGATTTTGGTTTGTTTGGTTTGCATGCATTTGAGATTGAAAGTGCACATTTGATCCTTTGGGCCATCATGCATGGGAATGCGTGATTGGTGGCCCGAGAATCGAGGCACATGCCCCTTTGAGTCACAAACATGATAAGGAGTGTGTTTAGTGCATACATTGCTTGAATAACATTGCCATGCAAGATTTTGCCCTTTGCTGCTGTGAATTGCAGGTTCTGCAGACATTTAGTGCCGATCGGCAACATTTAGTGCCGGTCGGCATTAAATTATCAGCCGATGAGTTCATTTTGTGCCGGTGGCCACATACTTCAGCCGGTGGTATCCCCCAGTGCCTTGAGAAGTAGTTCTGAGACTTTGCGCTTTTGAAAGAAAAGCAGGGAAAACAGAGGCAGTCTAGGTATGGCAGTGCAATTCCGAGCAAGACCCAAGCACGTGCTGCATTTGGCTCTCCTCCCGAGGCGGTTTACTTTTTTCTTAGTTTAGTTAGTTTGTCAACTAATTAGGCTATTTGTAATAATTAATTAGCTTGCGTAGTTAATTATTTGTATTATTCTTTCGGTCCCTCTGAGCGAGGGCAATTGTGTAATAAGTGTGGGTGAGTGTGTGTATGTCTTCCAACCCCACGTCTTTTTTCCCTTTTATTTACCTGCTTATGATGGTAGATTAGGGCATATTTAAATTAGCATACCTTACGCTGTGCATGCGTGCATCCATACATTTGTCTTACATGCATCGGGCTCGGCGCATCATACAAACTGCATTGTTTTTCAATTCCAAATTGAATACTTGTTATTTGTAGCATTCCACATGCCATGTTTAAGATAGCCGAGCCTGTCTAGATTGCATCTTTGCATGTGTTGCATTAGCCATTTTTAACATGAACTATGATCATACGTATGATTACTAACTAGTTTCTGTTTTGGCTTGGAGTACTAGGTGAGCTTTTTATGCTTTAGCATATCGCATGCGTGTGAATGTTGCCATGATAGCACGATTACCATGAGGCTAGCTGCTTATATGAGATAAACTGTTTGAAGGCCTGTGGGTGGAGGTTGGATTGCTTGAGTTGGAAAAACTCGTTGAAATCCGTGTTTTAGCCTACTTGCGAGTAGCAAAATCCGAAACGCTTTCAAAACAAACGGATATGCAATGTTCATTTCCAAATTAGGCAATCTAGTCTATACTTGTTTGCTATGCGCATCACATAGTAACCTAGGCTAATAACCGGAATAAGAACACATAATGTTTTCAAAACTTGATATCATGGTTAGTAGAGGCCGATCTTTGATCGGGCGAGCAGGGGTGCTCACGAAGTGACCTTCCCCAATCGTACCCAAGTTCCCGAGCTGAGGCAACTTTGGTGACGACGGACACGTGGCCTTTGGCACCGAGTCAAGGTTTCCTAAATTTTCCAAAATAAAATATTTAGGTGGCGACTCTGTATCTGGCAAAGCAGTCCATGTTTGGCACTTCTTTTCAAAAATCTGTTTTCTCAAAACGATTTGCCAGATTTGGACTCTTTGGTTCAAGATTAAGAACCGTGACATTTGGGTCCTTGAACTATAGTAAGCCCAATATGAACAGAACGGGGATTCATTCCCCCGGGGCGTTTGGGGACGTCTACAGTTTCTGGCGACTCTGCTGGGAAATTTAGAGAGCTTGACTCGAACTCGTGATATCCTGTTTTGACTACACTTATGTGTTTCTTTGCATTGCATATGCATTGGTGCGCCTAGGACATCGTGTTGGCCATTTGCTATTCCTGAGCGGTTTGCTGGAGGCTTGTCTTGTCAAGGCATGACCATAAGGCTAACCGGTTGCGGGCTTTGCCAGTATGGGAACATAAACCCCGGTTTTACCGGGGCACCCTTTTTGACCATTCGACCTAGTCCATATTCGGATCCATAGTGACCATTCCAAACTAGGACAGGTTGCTTACCCGATATAGGTTGTTTGAAACCGCTGTGTGTGTAGTGAAACCCTAGCTCCTGACAAAATAGGACAGGGAAACCCTACCCCAACATAGGGGTGTATTGGCTCTCTTTTACCTGTTATGTGCTTTTAGAGTGTATCTCTGCAGGGAACGCATATATCAGTTTGCAAGTTTGGGTATCCGGCATGAGGGCACCAGTATTAGTGTTGTTGAGAATCAGTTGTGTCTACGAGTATCAGTTCAGTTTTGAATAGTGATTCTGGGGAACAGTGTTCAGTAGTAGAGTGCAGTTGTTCGACTATACCCGTGTTTGATCATTTGAAATGAAATCTTGCTTGTTTTCCGTTTGATTCGAGATTGAGGGTCGATTCGTAACGACTAGTGTCTTCTCCTTCTTGGCGAGGCAGATGAACATGACGCAGAACTCAGAAGAGATTGTGGTCATGACGGCCGCGTTGAGTCAAGAAATCACCCCACAGTAATCTGAACCAAAGAGTCCAACTCTGGCAAATCGTTTTGAAGAAAAAACAGATTTTTGAAAAGAAGTGCCAAACATGGACCGCTTTGCCAGATACAGAGTCGCCACCTAAATATTTTTTAATGGGGGAATTTAGGAAACCCTGACTCGATGCCGAAGGCCACGTGTCCGTCATAACCAAAGTGTCTTGGCTCGGGAGCTTGGGTACGATTGGGGAAGGTCAGCTATGAGCACCCCCTTTCGCCCGGTCCGAAGACCGACCTTTAGTAACCGTGATATCCGATTTTGAAAACGTTACATGTTCTTATTCCGGTTATTAACCTAGAATTACTATGTTATGCGCACAACAAACAAGTACAGACCAGATCGCTTAAATTGGAATAAAACATTTCATGTTTGTTTTGAAAATGGTTTGCTACTCGCAAGTAGGCTAAAATGCAGGTTTTGCCACCCTTAAGTGGGCTTTTAGAAAAGACAGTTTTGCCAATATCTGGTGGGCTTAAAACTCACAGTTTTAATGCATTATTCCAATCTAGGTAATTTGACCTCCATCCACAGGCATTCAAGCAGTTATATTACATAAGCACTTAGCCTCATGGTAGTCATGCTATTATGGCAACACTCACACACATATGATATGCTAAAGCATAAAAGCTCACCTAGTACTCCAAGCCAAAACAGAAACTAGTTAGTAATCATGTGCATGATCCTAGTTCATGTTAAGTGGCTAATGCAACACATACAGAGGTGCAGTTAGAGTAGGCTCGGTTATCCTAAGATGGCATGTGAAATGCTACAAGTAACAAGTATTCAATTTGGAAATTGAAATACAATGCAGTTTGTATGATGTACCGAGCCCAGTGCATGTTAGACAAATGTATGGATGCACGCATGCTATCATACTTTATGCTAATTTAAATATGCCCTAATCTACCATCATAAGCAGGTAAATAAAAGGGAAGAAAGAGATGGGGGTTGGAAGACATACACACACTTATTACAATTATGCCCTCGCACAGAGGGACCCAAAAGAATAATACAGTCCCAAAATAATACAGTCCAAATACAGAATAAATTAATTATTACAGAAATTTCTAATTATCAAATTAATATTAACATAAAAGAAAGGGCCCCACCTCGCCGGATCTTGTGAATGATGCATGCTCGAATCCGACTCGCCGGAAACCCGCATCATGACATCTTGTTTCTGCTTTGGCCGCCTCGCCTCTCGAAAGCGCCAAAGTCTCAGGACATGCTCCCTGAACACTGAGGATCATCATCGGCTGAATAGAATGTCCACCGGCCGTGTACAATAATCACCGGCCATGAGTGAAGTTATCGGCATAAAATGTTTGCCGGTCAGCACCATATCCTGCCGGTCGGCACAAAATTCCTGTAGAGGACAGTTTGACAGCAACAATAGGCAGACAATGCATGATATGGATTTTAGAGGAAATGTAAGCATGGTCAATGCTCCCTATCATGTATGGCACTCAAGGAAGCATGACCCTTAGTTCTCGGGCCCTCAATTATGCATCTTGGTGCATGATAGCCTAAGGAACCAAGATTGCATTTTAATGTGAAAGTGCATGCAACACACAAATGAGACCAAAACCTTATCATACATGGATCAAAAGCCTTGGTGACCAAGGGTTGAAACAAGTTGCACCACTTGTAGTGTGAACTCCACTCAACCCTCATGCTTGGTTTGACAACCCCAAACCAAGCCATGAAATGCATGTATGCAACATAGCTCAAATGATGCAACATGAGAATTAGGATGCAAGCACACCAAATGTCATGCAACCACCATGTTAAGCATGCAAAATGCTAGAGTATACAAGGTGCAAATGTCATGCAAATATGGGCCATTATGTAAGAAGAATCATCATGCTACCACACCTAATGGACCCAACATGCAACAAGCATATGGTAAGTATACAATGATGGACTTAACCACAATGGGGCAAGCCTTGAACCTCTCCAAAACAATGGCAAAAGATGCCCGAAATGGTGACCAATTGCCTATGCAAACATGCAAGTCAAAGGGCCTAAGGTTAAGGCACAAAGGGAGCACTCCTTGCTACCATTAACATGGCCACTCATGGCATATATTGGACAACCAAAAACAGATATTTAGCATGCAAAAATACACCTCAAAACCTTGATATGGCAGCCCTAAAATGCATTAAACATGGAAGCATGCAAAAGGGCCTATTCCTAGGCATAAAATTGTAACATTTCAAAGCATGAATAAGATGGTAAATGGAAACATATAGGCATGATATAGGGACTGAAATAGCATATGAAAGGACTCCAAATCACTTAAATAGCCTAACCAATGCATGTTCATGGATCATACGCTCAAGGCTAACAAGCCATCATGCAAAACAAACATGTCAAGCATGCCAAATGGGACGAAATCAGTGGCCCACAGCCTCTAAACATGGCAAAATGATGCTAATACCTTCATGGAATGAGGCTCACACATGCAAGAAACATGGCCTAAACTCATGGCTCATTTATAGGCAAACTAGAGCATTACAAAGCAAGTATAAGAAGCATGCTAAGGACCACAAAACCAACCAAAAACAGAGATGACATATGATCCAAAACACCCAATTAAGCTCTGAAATGAAGGCATATAAGACTAAAAATGCATGCTACCATGTGAGCCAAAGTAAAGACCAAAGAGGGACAAAGGGGAGGGGGGTGTCCCTCCCCTATATACGACTCCAAAATACCTCCCTCACCACTGAAAACCCATTGGTTTTCAGTGGTGAGAAGACCAAGAACACCAAGTTAAACAAAGCTTCAAAAAAAAGGCACTAAAATGACCAAAACAAGGCCTAAAAGGGTGAGTTGGCACCCAAACCACAAAACACCCTTAATGAATGTTCTTAAGCATGAAAATGTAAGCCTTTTTTATGTTGAACACAAAGCCAAAAACACAAAGCAAGATAGGTAGAAAGCTAGTGCAAGTTTGGGGAAACTAAAGCAACATGCTTACCCTTGAAGACTCTTTGAAGAACAAGTGATGTAGCCCTCCTCTAATGATTAAAACCAGTCCAAAACCACCACAAACAACCCTCCAAGTCCCTCAATCTCGGAGCTAGGTGTAATAGTGTGTGTAATGGTGTAAAAGTAAGGTAAAACACACTATTTAGATCTAAAACACACACAAGGATGAGAGAGATGGAAAATATAGAGAGAGGAAGTGTATCTCAGATATAGAGATATATGAGCTATGGTTTTTATCTCTCAAATGGCCAACCCTTGACAAAGGGAGATGGATGGTGCTTAAATAGGCAAAATCCAGACAAGAAGCTTAGAGGCTAAGCAAAGGAAAAGGGTTCAAAGGGTGCAAAAGGGGTCTTGGCTTCTTGGAGAAGCCAAGACAGCTGGCCAAGCTTCTTCAAGAAGCTTTGGCCAAAGGGTCAAGCTTCTAGAAGCTTGGAGGGTTCAAGGGTGCACAATGGTCACACTTGAGCACGGGGGAGTGTGATGGTGCATTCCAGCTGGCACAGCTGGCATGCACCATGTCTCAGGGGTTCAAAGGGTGCATGCCGGCCAGCCAAAAAGATCATCGGCACAAAAAAGTGCCGGTCGGCTTCATATAGTGCCGACCGGCCAACGTTTTTTAGAAAACAGTACCGATGGCCAAAAGGGAGTGCCGGTGGAGGGTGGGGGCAGCCGGTGGGATTCAGGGATGGCTAGCAAGCCTCTTTCTACCCTCAAATGCAAAAACACACAAGTCTTGGTGCAAAACCAAGCATAGAACAAGCCGGTTGAGAGGTCTTGAGGCACGATGCGCAACCGGGATCTCCGGGAACTCAAAAGGAACACAATCATGGATAATAACCGGGTGTTCAAGCGGTGACGTCCAAGTCTTGAGGACGGTCAAAAATGGGGTGTCTACAGTTGCCCCTCTTTGACAGAACTCAGAAGTCATAACAATGACGGGAGTGAATGTCAAAGCCTAGAGACGACCCATTTTTGACCAGGACGAAGACTTAGACAAACATACAAGACAAACAAGATGCGCCCGAAGGCAGGGGCAAAATGCAAGACAATGCAAGAAGCTGAGCATAACTTATGATCATACAAAGAAAGCTGTAATGAAGCACGCATGCAACAGTTATAAGCACGCATACGCCAATCTACACTACAATGCAGAAAAGATGTAAGAGAATTATGCAATTCTCAATACGTCTCACTCGGAGGATACAATACCTGTGCGGCTCGTCCGGTTGCACCGGCCTCAAATGAGCCGTACATACAATATCGTGCCTGAAAAGAAAGCAAACTTAACAGGTACAACGTTGTTAGCGACATGCATGACAATGCAATGATGAATGCAAAATGATATGCACTATATACAAAACTATGTATGAATAATGCGAATGATATGCAATGCAATCGAAACTATGCAAACTACATGCAAAGCAATTGAATCATGATCCAATCATGAGCGGTTCAAAACCACACAAATGTCAAATAGGTTGATGGAAGTAACAAGTCCGTCTACCATAGAAAAGGTGCTGCTACCCTCAAACCAACATACCAGCGTGGAATGACCAAGGCGCGTACACATGTAGAACTATGAGTGATGCAGACGGACACAAGAACAAGTATTGGGTGGAATGACATAAGTGGGGTGACGACCCGCTAAGGAAAGAACAATGATCCTAATGCCGGATGCAACAATTACACTACAATGCAATAGAAATGGATATGGCATGTAGCCAAAACCGTATTTTGCCTAGGAAAGGCATGTATACGTACAAGCCATGTCTAACACAGAAATGGTGCCGCAACCCTCAAACCAACATACCAGCATAGAATAGGCGCGTACACATGCAGAACTGTGCTTCGACGTGAAAAGTAAGGGCACATACCAGACCAAGCTCAACAAGGAAAGGCGCAAGCCATAGATGGAGGGTGATGCGGTGGATGCATGCAACTACAATGCAATGGAGATGAATACAACGGATATGGCACGCGGGCCAAACCAAATCTTGCCTAGGAAAGGCATGTACACGCACAAGCCATGTCTAGCACAGAAAAGGTGCCGCAACCCTCAAACCAACATACCAACGTGGAATAGGCGCGTACACATGCAGAACTATGTTTTGACGTGAAAAGTAAGGGCACATACCAGACCAAGCTCAACAAGGAAAGGCGCAAGCCATGGATGGAAGATGATGCAGTGGATGCATGCAACTACAATGCAATGGAAATGGATATTTACAGAAAATGCATGACATATGCACTATATTACAATGATGATGCATGACATAATCACATTTTGGAATGCATGACATATGCACTACATACAATGATGCATGACATATGCATGTTTTTTTTGTTTTTTGAAATGCATGACATATGCAATATTTAGAATGATGTATGACATATGCAGTATTTACAATGATGCATGACAATGCTCTATGATGCAACGACTATGATTGCAGCTTTCCCTATCTTACCAACAGGGCGATATACTAGGTTGGTTCAGTATCCAGGATTGAGGTGTAGACATGCCGCCTCAACCTATGGGGCTTCCATACAGATTTCAAGCCGAGGGTACACCCCCTGGGTATTTAAACCAGACTTTAGTCTTGGAAATCCCGAACCTTTGTGTTCTAGGCATAAGCCGTTCGAACTCTAGTTTTCACCGTCCCAGTTGGTCTTCTAGGAACTGTAGACGCGCCCGCGGGCTTCCATCTAACAGTTCGGACTTGTTTTGTGTCGGTTCTCAATCTGAACCAAAGAGTCCAAATCCGGCAAATCGTTTTGAAGAAAAACAGATTTTTTGAAAAGTAGTGCCAAACATGGACTGCTTTGCCAGATTACAGAGTCGCCACCTAAATATTTTAAAATGGGAAATTTAGGAAACCCTGACTCGGTGCCGAAGGCCACGTGTCCGTCATCACCAAAGTGGCTTGGCTCGGGAGCTTGAGTACGATCGGGGAAGGTCAGCTATGAGCACCCTCTTTCGCCCGGTCCGAAGACCGGCCTCTACTAACCGTGATATCCGATTTTGAAAACATCATGTGCTCTTATTCCAATTATTAGTCTAGAATTACTATGTTATGCGCACAGCACAAAAGTATAGTCTAGATTGCCTAACTTGGAAATAAACATTGCATATCCGTTTTGTCTCGAAAAACGTGTTGGTTTTTTGCTACTCGCAAGTAGGCTAAAATACGGATTTCAATGAGTTGTTCCAACTCACGCAATCCAACCTCCACCCACAGGCATTCAAACAGTTTATAACACATAAGCATTTAGCCGCATGGCAATCATACTGTCATGGCAAACATTCATACGCATGCGATATGCTAAAGCGTAAAAACTTACATCGTACTCCGTGCCAAAACAATAACCCGGTTAGCAAACATGCATGACCTAGTTCATGTTAAGTGGCTAATGCAACACAGGCATAGATGCAATCTAGAGTAGGCTCGGCTAACCCTAAACATGGCATGTGAAATGCGCGAGTAGCACGTATTCAATTTGGAATTGAAAATTGCAATGCAGTTTGTATGATGTACCGAGCCCGGTGCATGTCAACAAATGCATGGATGCACGCATGCATAGCATAAGGTATGCTAAAATAAGTATGCCCTAATCTACCATCGAAAGCGGCTAAATAAAAGGGATAGAAAGAAATGGGGGTTTGGAAGACATACACCCACTCACACACACTTATTACAACTTTGCCTTCGCTCGGAAGGACCAAAATAATAATACAAATTAATTAACTACGCAAGCTAATTAAATATTACAAATTAATTAAATTAACAAAATAATTAATCTAAGAAAAACAGTAAACTGCCTCGGGGCGAGGGCCCAATGCATGCACACTCGGGTTCCGCTCGGAATTGCACTGCCATGCCTAGCCTGCCTCTGTTTTCCCTGCTTTGTTCCTCTGAAGACTTCCAAAGCCTCAGAGATGCCTCTCTGAATACTGGGGATCACCACCGGCTGAAAGGGGACATCACCGGCTGAAGGATGTAGCCATCGGCACAAAATATATCCACCGGCCATTGATTGACTGCCGGTCGGCACTAAATACTGCCGGGCGGCAATGAATTCCTGCAGAACCTGCAACTCACAGCAGCAGAGGGCAAAACTTGCATGGCAGCTCAATTCAAGCAATGTATGCACCAAACACATTCCTTATCATGTTTGTGACTCAAAGGAGGATGTGCCTCGATTCTCGGGCCACCAATCGCGCATTTCCGTGCATGATGGCCAAAGAGTCAAGTGTGCATTTTAATATCAAATGTAATGCACACCAAACATACAAGGGACCCAACCTCAATCATGGTTGATCAAGAGGCAAGGTAATGCACAACAATGCACATGCAACCTAAGCATGCAAGCTAACATACAAACATGCAATGCAACTACATGGCATACACAACGCTAACAACATAACATGCACAACGCATTGAAACATGGCATACACAATGCAACATGGACTTATACCAACACAAGTGGGCCTCTGCCACACTCACATAGGAGGCCATCGGATAAAAGTGAAGTGCCTCGAAATGCGTGCACACAGGCACGCAAACCGAGGCAATGGCATACGGAATGCAATGATGCTAAAATGACATAAACAATACAATATGGGCTTACACTAACATAAGAGAGCCTCAGCCACACTCACATAAGAGGCCGAGAGATGAAAAATGAGATGCCTCGAAATGCGTGCACACGGGCACGCAAACCGAGGCAATGGCATACGCGATGAAATGGCATGGAAATATGATATGCAAACATGCAAATGAATTTCAGCACTGAAATGTGGGGCAAAACAGTCCCGAAACATGGCCAAAGTGTACCCGATGCATGGAATGATCCCGAAACATGAATTTTGGCACCCGAAATGGCCTATAGCTACACCAAACATGCATAATTGATACATGAAATGAAAAGGAAGAAGCAAGGCAGCCACATAACTCACATTTTTCCAGCACAAAACATGGCCAAACAGCAATCATAAATAGGGCTAACATGGCATACAAAAATGGCTCCACAAGGGAGGCTATGAAGCAAGTGATATATGAAAAGCCCAAATGGAAAAACACCCTTCTACAACACTGAAGAGGGACCAAAAATATGACTACTCACAGTAGATGACAGCCCCCAAATCAATATGAAAACATGCTCAAAATGCAATGCAAGATTAAGGCCACAAGAGGGCTATAACATGAAGTATACAAAACATGCATAAAACAGCCAAAGACCCTTAATGAAATATGTCCAGGGGGTCAAAATATGACCCATTCCAGTTCTGATGATGGCCCAAAAACAGAATAAAGATAGGCTAACAAAGCATGCAAAATTACGGTAAATAGAAGAGATTATGAAGCAAGTGCAAGATAGGGGTCCTAAACAGGGTTGAGCCCTTATTCAATGTTGAAGAAGGGCTCAAAATGAGCCTACTTTCATTTTACATTATGCTCAAAAACAGATCACACATTGGCTAGAAATTTCATGCAAAAATGAGGCATACCAAGGAGTATTGAAGCAAGTGCACTATGGAGGGCTCAAACAGGGTTGAGCCCTTAAAAAAACATGAATAATGGCTCAAAATAATTCCCCTTTCAGTTAGGGTCGGAGCCCAAAACAGTAAGAAAATAGGCCTAAGCAATAGTGCAAAAAAAGTGCTACAAAAGAGGGAAAATGGTCTTACCCTTGAAGATCACTTCTTTGCTACCTCTTGGACCAAGGAATGTTGCTTCTAAGCCTTTGAAAAATCCCTCCTTGTTGCTGGAAATGGAGTGGTGATGGTGGTGCTTGGTAGTGATGAAGAAAAGGCCCAAGAACAAGGGTGTTTAATGGTTGAATGGAAGAGACATAGTGAGAGATGGAGGGATATAGGTGTATATATCAGATATGTATGTCTATATCTGGTTTTTTGCTCCAAAAAAATCCAACCTACACCAAGGAAGAGGAAGAGGGCTGAAATTTTGCTTTGAAATTTCTAGAGAGAGAGGTTTTTTGGAGTGAGAAGCTCCCAAAACTTCACTTTTTGTTCTAACCCTAAACATATGAGATATAAGGCCCTATATATGTCAAAATAAGAGCTTTTGGTCGAAATATCCCAATTGAAAATATCTTCCACAGTGTATTGATAAATATCTGTCAAAAATCTGAGTTCTGGGCACTTTTGGCCGGCCGGCAATCTTTTGTGCCGGTCGGATAAATGGATGGCCGGTAGGCAGCCGGTAAGGTCAAAAAGTGCTAGTGGAAGTCCAGATTGAAGCCCCGGAAGTTAGCTTTCCAATGGCGCAAACCTTGCATTAAAATTCCTTCTGTAGAAAATGTTATGCCAGTTTCCGTAAAGCCGCGCAGATTCGGTCCAACCGGACTTCAACCAAGCATATCTCCTCCCCTCGGATTTGGAATTAGGAGATTCTTGAGTGAAAAATGAAGCCCCGGAAATAAGATTTCCAATGGTGGTGGCCCCATATTTTAATTCCTCTTGTACAAAGAGTTACGCCCGTTTCGGGGAAGCCGCGCAGACTTTTCTCCTTTCCGGATTCATGCTGAACCACTCCCAAACTAGTTTTCTCCCCTCTTCTCCTCTTTTCTTCAACTTCAAACCCCTAAGTAAGGTGTTTTGAAAGATTTTTCAAAGATTTCATCTCTCTTTCATTCATCTCCCCTTTATCCTTGCTCGGTTTACCGAAAAGCGCAACATTTACCGAAATGCGAGCGTCGGAACATCGTGGGAATTTTATTTCAAAAATGTTTTGAAAGAGAGGGTTTTAAGGTATAAAAACCATCAAAAATAATTTTGGTCCACAATGGGGTATGAAGTTGAGATTTGCCTCTCTCTTTGCCGAAGAAACTGAACCTGTGCACTGCACACCTTTCTCCAACAAGTAAACCATCAGTAGTGCCCAAGTCTTAAGGGCGGTCAAAAATGGGGTGTCTACAGGAACTCACCGCAAAAATAAGCAGGTGGCTTTACCAGACCACCGAAAGTCGTTCGGGCACGACAAACACCAAAGGAATTGCACCTTCAGAGGATTTAAGGTCTCCTAGACCGTGATGCAAAATGTATGCATGACAATGCATGTTTTTTTGTGTTTTGTTTTTGAAATGCGCATGATGCATGATTTTTTTTTTTGAAATGCGCGCCAACGCGCGGCTTAGAATGCACGATGCATGAATTTGAAATGCGCGGCAACGCGCAACTTTACGAATGCATGACAATGCATGAATTGTGTGTGCTGAAGCAACGAAGGTCTTGCACCTTCCGAAGATTTAAGGTCTCCTAGACCGTAATGCAAAATGTATGCATGACAATGCATGTGACAACGCACGTGTTTTGAAATGCATGACAATGCGAATGATGCGCGAGGCGACGCATGTATTGAAATGCAGCATGTATTGAAATGCACGATGCATGATTTCGAAAGGTGCGACCATGCGCTGCTTTTGAGATGCATAACAATGCAAACGAGCAGGTTTAAGGTTTCGCCAAACCGTGCGTGTTTTCGGTCCCGCCGGACCATGGGTTTAAGGTCTTCTAGACCATTGTGCGGTAAAGGTTTCGCACCTTCCAAGGATTTAAGGTCTCCTAGACCGTGCGTGTTTAAGGTCTCGCCAGACCAATGTGGGGCAATGCATGAATTGAGATGCGGTGCACAAGACAGTGCGATGCGCAAGATAGCGCGATTGAATGCATGCAAAATGCAATGAGATGCGCAAAATAGCGCGATGCGGTAGACAACGCAAGTGCACAAGACAGTGCGATGCGCAAGATAGCGCGATTGAATGCATGCAAAATGCAATGAGATGCGCAAAATAGCACGATGCGTTAGACAACGCAAGTGCACAAGACAGTGCGATGCACAAGATAGCGCGATTGAATGCATGCAAAATGCAATGAGATGCGCAAAATAGCGCGATGCGGTAGACAACGCAAGTGCACAAGACAGTGCGATGCGCAAGATAGCGCGATTGAATGCATGCAAAATGCAATGAGATGCGCAAAATAGCACGATGCGTTAGACAACGCAAGTGCACAAGACAGTGCGATGCGCAAGATAGCGCGATTGAATGCATGCAAAATGCAATGAGATGCGCGAAATAGCGCGATGCGGTAGACAACACAATTGCACAAGACAGTGCGATGCGCAAGATAGCGCGATTGAATGCATGCAAAATGCAATGAGATGCGCAAAATAGCGCGATGCGTTAGACAACGCAAGTGCACAAGACAGTGCGATGTGCAAGATAGCGCGATTGAATGCATGCAAAATGCAATGAGATGCGCAAAATAGCGCGATGCGGTAGACAACGCAAGTGCACAAGACAGTGCGATGCGCAAGATAGCGCGATTGAATGCATGCAAAATGCAATGAGATGCGTGAAATAGCGCGATGTGTTAGACAACGCAAGTGCACAAGACAGTGCGATACGATGCATGCCAAATGCGATGAGGTGCACACCTTAATGCACCGAAGGTCTTCACCTCCTGAGGATTTAAGGTCTCCTATACCGGGATGTGAAAGGATGTACAACGCAAGTGAGACACGCATGCCAATGCAAATGTAAGACGATGCAAACGAGACATGCATGCCTTCGTATGTGTTGAGGTGCATGACAATGCAAAGGGAGTGCGTGTTACACCACGTGTTGAAGGCGCATAACAATGCCACTGTGAGGCGCATGACGGCGCGACGTAATGCACCAAAGTAGTGCAATGAACGCGTGCAACGCACACGGGGCAACTTTTAAATCTTATGAAAGACAAAAGGATACGAAAGGATACAACATTGCATGAATTTGAGTGCCACGCACAGAAGACACAGTCCGAGGTCAAAACGGAGGCCGGTTGAGCATCGAAAGTACACTTTCTTGCACTTTCTTGGGCTATGAAGACCAGAAACCACTCACATGGCCTAAACAAGGCTGTGGGAACATCACCGGCTGGGCTAGGAGGCCACCGGCTGTCCATCGGCTGAAAATAAATTCCATCGGCACAATATTCTGCCGGCCGGCACAAAACGTTGCCGGCAAGCAAAAGTTCTTTGAATCAGGCGATTTTGACATTTCACCTCGGGTCTTTTAAAATAGGGTTTTAAACCCTATTCTTTCACTTCTCTTCTAGCTGAAATTCACTCCCTCTCTCTCTAGAGCTCTTTTTCTCTCCTCATTTCCTCATTTCTTTGAGTTTTCGCGCCATTTTCGTTCGATTCGAAAGGGTTCATCGCGTTCGACATTTTTCGATTGAAATTTCATTTCGGCGCTCCCTTTGCTATTTCCGCCTTTTTGGGACTTGTTCCCCTCGATTTCCTCTTCATTTCCATACCATTTTCCGTCCCGACCTTTCCGGCCATTTTCCACCCTCCCGGGGGTTGACTTTCGAGTTGACTCTTCGTATTTCGAGCCTATTTTCATTCTTCGACCATTTTCCCGTCATTCTTGACATGGCCGACGACGTTCCATGCGGCGGGACTCCCTCGGATCACGAGATGGATCCCGAGGTCGAGCTCCTCCCGTTGAGCGAGCGCCCTTTCGACCTGGCGACCTACCGGCCGGCGATCCACGTTCTACCACCCGACGAACTACGCCAGTTCAGGAGCTTCGACATGGCGTTGGATCCTGAGCTTCTGCTGCGCGAGCCTACCTCTCACCTTTCCTTCGGCGCTTCCGAGGTAACATCCTTTCTCTGCTTTAATTTTCTGCACTGTAGAACCTTTTAACTGTCGACTGCCACAGCCAAGTAGATTCTTTAATTGCTTTAGTTCTGATACTCTGATGCATTGTGTATTGTAATTGATCGCAAACAAACTTGCAACTGAAACGACACATGCACACATACTGCACTAGTTTTGATCACCCAGATACACGGCACACACCGTATTTCACTGCAAACACCGACACCTGATAACTGTTTGAATCTGAAAATATGCACGCATGCCACATTTGCACCAAGCCACTCAAACATACTGATGCATCACACGTTGTAGTTCACTGTAAGCACACCGGCACCCGGTATCTGTTTGAATCTAATAAACTTGCACGTATGCCAAATTTGCACTGAACCATTCAGACACATTGACGCATCAAACATTGTAGTTCACTGTAAGCACACAGGCACCCGATATCTGTTTGAATCTGAAAATATGCACGCATGCTAAATTTGCACTGATTTTGACCGTTTATTCAAAACTGTACATTTCATACTGCTTTGCAACTATTTGTTTGAAAACAGAGAGATTCCCATACCATCCGCGGGTATGGGAACACCGTCGCTCGCGAGTGGTACGCCGAGCTTCTCGACGCGGTTCGCCACATTGTAGACGAGGCGGGCTTTGGCTCCTTTTGCAAGGGACTCTCCAGGCTTACTACCTGCAGGCCTCTTCTTGCCGCTTTGGCAGAGAGATAGTGGGACACCACCGATTCATTCCATTTATCTGCGACCGGGGACATGACGATGACCCCTTACGATTTCTCGGTGCTCACCGGCATCGGGGTAGGGGGTGATCCGATCCCCTTTGATATTGCTATGGATGTGTGGACCGCAGCTCAGGTCTACTTACTTGGGGCGGCTCCGCCTCTCGCCCGTCCTGGCTTTGTCTGGTACTCCTGGTTCGAGGTGCAGTTCCAGGTCCAGCCTCTTCTTATTGACGCAGCTCCGATGACTCAGGAGGCCGCGGAGAGGTATGCAGGCGGCTTTCTGATGTTCCTGTTCGGGACGACTCTCTTCACCGACCGGGCGAACACAGTGCCTCTCTGCCTTCTCAGCGCACTGGTGGATGTCTGGGACATCTTGCGTTTTGACTGGGGTGGTGCCGCTCTGGCCACTCTGTACGGATACATGAGCTCAGCCTCCCGCGGCAGCGGACAGTTGCTCGGGGGCTATTGGCGTGCTTGGGAGGTACATTTCCTTTTGCTGCTTTTCATTTCTGTTCTGTACTTTTTGTACTCTGCACACTGCACACACTGTAGTCTGCTTTACATTTACTGTATACTGTACACACGGCACACACATACTCCCGCTTACATCGACCGCATAATCGCTTACACGTACACTCTGCTCAATACACTGCACAACACTGCTCTGTTATTTTTGCTTTATCTGATATTCTGCTTTATCTGATAAACATTCTGGTATTCACCTTGCAGTTGTGGGTTTATGCCTACTTCCCTAGGCTCGCTCCTGTATCGGAGGCGGAGACCCTTCTGGTTGTCCCTTTTTCACGCCGCTTTGACGGGAGATGCGCCCGAAGGCCGCGGGAGACTTTCAGCTTCTTCCGCCGCTACTTCGACACCATCACCCCTGCCGAGGTATGCTTTACTTGCAGTTCATTTAAGCTTCGCTTTTCCACTGTATATTTGCAATACCAGTAGGTACCAAACTGTATTTCATTTTCAGATCACCTGGCGACCGTGGGCTCCACTGCCTGCGATGATGCGAGATCGGTTTGCCGGTGCCGTCGAGACCTCGCGCTACCAGATTCTGCTGGAGGGCCCGGTCTATCGGGCTTGGTACCTGGGCGAGCGCTTCTTGCGTCAGACCCTAGGCGTACCTGAGCAGACAGTCCCGGTGCACCCTCCTGAGCATATGAGGGACACCGAGCGTTTCACCGCCGAGCAGATGGCGGACTACACCATCGGCTAGGAGGCAGACGGCTACAGAGGCGAGGGCGATTACTCAGAGTACGTCCGGACCTTCATCATGCGGCCCCTGAGCGGTGGCCGTCGGTGAAGAGAGAGACTGCGCGGCCGGGCGAGTAGGAGAGGAGCGCCGAGGAGGGCTCGAGTCCGCAGAGGCGGTTCGAGAGAGGACAGAGGCAGTTGGCTCGCCCGCCTTGGCCGACTTTCCGAGGGTCGGATGGGGCGACCTATCAGATCCCTTTCGCCCCTCCACCGGCTGATCACGAGTTTGTCGGTGTCCTCGACTTGCCTCCGGTATGTGTTACTACATTTCTGTACAGTTATTTCATTTCAGTTTATTTGATATTCCACAAAATATTGATGCATCTGATTCCCTTGCAGGCGTCTTCTGGATATACCCGGCAGTTACTGGAGATGAATGCCTCCATGACAAGGATGCTGCAGCGGACCTTCGACTTCCTGGCCTTTTACGACCTTCCGGTATGTTCTCTCTGTCATAGCCTCAAACCATACACAAACTGCTTCGCATAATCTGATGCACGATACAACACTGGATACCCAGCCCTCACGGCACTTGATCCCCTTTACTCACACCGATCCTCGCATCGATTCAATCGCTCACGGCATGCACATATCAGTACTCATATCGCATTACTGCGATAAATTGCTCGCAGTATTCATACTCAGACTTCATACGCATCGAAAACTGATTTATACATATCTTGATGCATTTGCCTTTCATGTTTTTTAGCCTCCCTTCCCGCTTCCTCCGGCGGGTGGCGTTCCAGCTAGACCTCCTATTTCTACCCGAGATGGCAGGATATATCCTCGTACCAGAGGGGGACGCACTTACGTCGAGAGCAGCTCGCGGGCTCCAGTTCCAGACGATGAGTCCGAGGAGGAGACAGAGGCGGAGGCGGGGGCGTCGGAAGAGGAGATCGGGGATAGCTCGGGCTCAGACGGCGAGGCTCCTGGTGATGCTCTGGCTCTGCCAGAAGAGGGCGAGAGCGGATCCTTAGGCGAGATCATCGATCTTTGCTATAGACTTTTTCATTTGCTTTTTTTTCTTGTTTTCTTTGTATTTTTTTCTCTTTTGGTTGTTAGATTACCTTGTACTGCCGCGAGCAGGTTTTTGTCTTCTTCAAAACTATGTACTTGAAAAAGATTATGAAGTGAAACAAACTTTTTGTCTGAAAAAGTGTTATATTTGTACATATCTGTATATATCTGCGCATTTCATACTTTGCACTGCATTGCATCACATTACACCTCAAATGTAAATGATAACGATCTATTGTCTGAAAATTGAGCAATTGTACTGTAGTAATCAGATAACCAACCAATTAATCAGCAAAACATCTCATACAAACCACTGCTCAAACTGGATATACAGCCCATACTCTACTGGGGATTGACCTGCATATAGCCCATAACACAGCATTTGGTTCATTCTGCACACAGCAAACCCTGAACAAATAGCCCCAATCTGACAAGACGGATCACAAAACTGATACGGTTGCAGTTGAAACACACTCGGATGTCCCAAATTTTTCCTTTTCTTCTCCTGCCTCGCATAGATGCAGAGAATGGCACAGCATTCTGAGCACAAACAACGATTTTTGAAATAAGGAAGGGTTTTCAACCAGGGTATCGAGCCTACCACAGAACACAGCGAGACAGCCTCAAACAAAGAAACAAAAGGCACACAACCTAAAAGAACGAGACACGCTCGAAAAAGACTTAAAGCTAAAATCGAGACCGACAAATCAAAAAGACATGACACACAGACATGTTTACAAAAAGACCTCAAATCTCGAGGAGCCAATTCCTCCGGGTATTATTCCCACCCTTTCTGATTTGTGATGCTCACATCACTCGGCCCTCAGGCTCATTTTTTTTTCTCTCAAAACCCTTTTCTCACTTTTCGCTCAACTTGCTCCTCTCTATTCTTCATTCTCTCATTTTTCATCCCTCCCCAGAGTGGTTGATAGGTAAACGAGAGGTTATGGGTTCACGCCCAACACTGTTAGCTCACGGTTATTTCATCTGGTGAATAGAGTGCCCTCTTGGCAAGCATGTTAGCGGGGGAAAGACAGAAGACCGGACTCAATAGTGCCCCTAGTTCGTTATTTTGACCATTTTTTGTTTTTTTAAAACAGTTTTGATAAAAAATGAGAGTTGGATTAACATACTTATTCGATTTTTGATTTGAAAATCATGTAAGTCAGGCTGTGAGCACAGAAAATTCTCCTTTTTGGTTCTAAACATGGTCCAATTTTGAAAAATGAAATAGTTTTTGAGAAAATAATCAACTTTAGTAAAAATTTTCAAAAATTATTTTTGCAAACAGTCGATGCTCGACGAGCATAGAACTTACCCCCGAGATGCGCAACTTCGGATCGGAGGCAATGGAAAATTGCCCCTGGCTTAAAGGGGGATAAGGCAACGGAAAGTTGCCCCTGGTTTGGACGGTAACTTAGGGCAACTTATGGCAATGGATGGCAACGGAAAGTTGCCTCTTGTTTGGATGATGCCACGGCATGTTGCAAGCCAGTCCTTGTTGATGACATTCGGGCCTTCAGGCGCGGAGGAGTCGAAGACGGTTTGAACCAATATATGGACACAGTCACCTGGAAGGTGTTGGTGGTTTGGCTTCAAGAGGAAGTTGGTCACGTAATTCTAGGTCGCTGCAATCGAGACATTGGATTCGGAGGAGGCAAAAGTGATCAAAACTTATGACATGGACTGAGACGCTATGGAAGCGTTGGGGGCTGGACTTCAAGATGAAGTTGCCTACGTATCCCAAATATGGGAATCAAGCCTTACGTAGTTCCGGTTAAGGTACACTCGGGTATTTTAACCTTCACTGTTTAGGCTCTAACTTTTGCCAAGGCGCCTGTTGCAGGTTTTCGACCTTGCGAGCTTCTTCTTTTTTTTTTTTCTTTTTTTTTTCATTCTTGCTTTTTCTGTATTTTTTGTATTTTGTATTTTGTATTTTTTCTTTTTTTTCATTCTTTTCTTTGCTCTAACTTTTGCCTGGGTCGCCCTTCCGGGTTTTCGACCCAGCGAGCCTCTCAAAGGGTAAAAGTGTAGCTTTGTCCATGCCAAATGGTTTTGAGATTGAAGCCTCTCTGTATCCGAGAGAGCGACTGTTGTGTTGATTTGCAGGAAAAGTCCATCACGGTTGCTTCTCGAGCTTTGCTTGGTGGGATCTGATCTCCCTGATCTGACTTTGATGCCTTTTGCTCGAGGGCTGCCTCGAAATGGGCCACACAGGCGTTTCATGGCACTGAATGCTTTGAACGGATTCCAGGTTTGAACAGATGAATTGAATCTTGAGACCGAGAACGATCCTGGGTTGCACAATCTCAAGAGTGGTCCCACACGGGTCTTCGCAAGACTGCACAAGACATTTTGTTTTTTGAAAGTTTTTAAGAAAGCGACAAATCGCTCGCGCTGAAGATAGTGTGGAACCAGTCTGGATCAGGCCAGGGTCCTTCTTAGTACTCACGCTGACAAGTATGATTTCCTTCATTAAAAGCTTAGCAGGCCTCTCTTTCTCTCAAAATGATCAAAATTTTACAAAACCCGAGGAATTACTTCCTCTTCGTTTTCATCACCACAGTGTTTGGAAAGGGGTTTTATGAAAAGCTTAGGTCATTACGACGATGTTTAAGGCACAAGAGTGTAGGCGAAATGCACTGGAGAGTAGGCGAAATGCACTGTCGTTCCATTCACATCTTCTGGCACGGCTAACTCAAATAGCAACAAATACGGCACATGATAGCCGCAGCTGTTTCATTCAGATTTGAGGCAACAACCCCGAAATCACCTGGTATACTATACAAGAGGGATTGACTCATTACAACAAGACAGACCCTGTAAGCAAAAGGACTGACTCCATACAAAGAGACAGACTCAAAACAAAACAAAAGACTAACTCGACACCCAAGTCAGAATTTTACAAAACTAGCGTTGGCAAGTGCTCAAAAATGCGTGCCAAACGCCACATCCAAAAGCGTGCCAGGCACTGCCCACGGGCGGTCTACCCTCTGATTACATACTTGCAGTGTCTGTATCCTCAAAATCCAATAACTGGGTGGTGACGGACTTTGCTGAGGTGGAGGGGAGGATAACCTCATTGTCAATCAAATCTTGCACCTCGTGCCAGAGGCGGAAACAATTGTCGGTAGCATGGCCAGTCTGTTGGTGGTACGCACAGTACTGAGCAGGGTCATGGGTATCAGGGAGATTCTTCGGAAGAGGCCGAGGCTCCAGGGGTTTAAGGTGTCCCCTCTCGGCAAGGATTTGAAGTGCCTTGGACAATGGCATGTAGAGAGCATGGAAGACCCTGCGCCCTCGGGGCAGGTACTTTGGAGCCTGAGCACTGTTGCTAGATGCACTAGCAAACGGATCGGCGGGTGCGGCCTTGGGTTTCTGATCCTTTCTGGATGCAAGGCTAGGAGGGGGAAGAACTGTTTTGGCATGACGGGGCCTATCCCGATTTTCTGATTGATTGGAATTGCCCTCAGGCGGAGTGGGGAAAACATCCTCCACAACTTTTGACATAACTGCGGATATTTGTTGCTTGTTCATTCCTCTGGCTTTCAAAGCCTCTACTGCCCACAGCAGTTGTTCGATAGGGTCGGCATCTGCCTTCATCTTGCCTTTGTCTCTGGCCTCAGCCTGATTTAGAACTTGGTTTGATGCGTCATTGCCATAGCTGGAGGCCATCTCCGGTTGGCTGAGTTCAATTACAATTCGTCCCAGTAGCAGGGGCTCTTGGGGTATAAAGCCTCCGGCATATGGTCCAGCTGGTGGCGAAATAGACATCCCATAGGCGAGATCCGTCACGGATCTTTGAAGATCACCTATCATTCCCATTAGTTCAAATGTAGTAGGCTTGCGAGCCTGATATAGTTGAGGGGTCCAAATTGGATGTGAGGCAGGCGACCTCGGCGGATGCGGCATGTCAACAATAGTTTCATCCTGTGGGGTGATTTCTTGACTCAACGCGGCTGTCATGACCACAATCTCTTCTGAGTTCTGCGTCATGTTTAGTCCTACCTCAGCAAGGAGAAGACACTAGCTGTTCTGAATCAACCCTCTGAATCTCTGAACTGAAACGAAAAACAAGCAGTATTTCAGCCCCAAACAGATCAAACACGGGTGTAGTCGAACAACTGCACTCTACTACTGAACACTGTTCCCCAGAATCACTATTCAAAACTGAACTGATACCCGCAGACACAACTGATTCTCAACAACACTGATACTGGTGCCCTCAGGCCGGATACCCAAACTTGCAAACTGATATATGCGTTCCCTGCAGAGATACACTCTAAAAGCACATAACAGGTAAAAGAGAGCCAATACACCCCTATGTTGGGGTAGGGTTTCCCTGTCCTATTTTGTCAGGGGCTAGGGTTTCACTACACACACAGCGGTTTCAAACAACCTATATCGGGTAAGCAACCTGTCCTAGTTTGGAATAGTCACTATGGATCCGAATATGCACTAGGTCGAATGGTAAAAAAGGGTGCCCCGGTAAAACCGGGGTTTGAGTTCCCATCTTGGCGAGCATAACCCGATCGACCTTATGGTCATGCCTTGACAAGACAAGCCTCCAGCAAACCGCTCAGGAATAGCAGATGGCCAACACGGTATCCTAGGCGCACCAATGCACATGCAATGCAAAGAAACACATAAGTGTAGTCAAAACAGGATATCACGAGTTCGCGTGAAGCTCTCTAAATTCCCCAGCAGAGTCGCCAGAAACTGTAGACGTCCCCGAATGCGTCCCGAGGCGAGGAGTGCGAGTCCCCCCCCCCGGTTCTGGTTCGATATTGGGTCACTACAGTTCGAAGGACTCAAGTGTTTGTTTGTTGCGGTTCGTAATCTGAACCAAAGAGTCCAACTCTGGCAAATCGTTTTGAAGAAAAAACAGATTTTTGAAAAGAAGTGCCAAACATGGACCGCTTTGCCAGATACAGAGTCGCCACCTAAATAATTTTTAATGTGGGAATTTAGGAAACCCTGACTCGGTGCCAAAGGCCACGTGTCCGTCATAACCAAAGTGTCTTGGCTCGGGAGCTTGGGTACGATTGGGGAAGGTCAGCTATGAGCACCCCCTTTCGCCCGGTCCGAAGACCGGCCTCTAGTAACCGTGATATCCGATTTTGAAAACGTTACATGTTCTTATTCCAGTTATTAGCCTAGAATTACTATGTTATGCGCACAGCAAACAAGTATAGACCAGATCGCTTAAATTGGAATAAAACATTTCATGTTTGTTTTGAAAATGGTTTGCTACTCGCAAGTAGGCTAAAATGTAGGTTTTGCCACCCTTAAGTGGGCTTTTAGAAAAGACAGTTTTGCCACTATCTGGTGGGCTTAAAACTCACATTTTTAATGCATTATTCCAATCTAGGTAATTTGACCTCCATTCACAGGCATTCAAGCAGTTATATCACATAAGCACTTAGCCTCATGGTAGTCATGCTATTATGGCAACACTCACACACATGTGATATGCTAAAGCATAAAAGCTCACCTAGTACTCCAAGCCAAAACAGAAACTAGTTAGTAATCATGTGCATGATCCTAGTTCATGTTAAGTGGCTAATGCAACACATACAGAGGTGCAGTTAGAGTAGGCTCGGTCATCCTAAGATGGCATGTGAAATGCTACAAGTAACAAGTATTCAATTTGGAAATTGAAATACAATGCAGTTTGTATGATGTACCGAGTCCAGTGCATGTTAGACAAATGTATGGATGCACGCATGCTATCATACTGTATGCTAATTTAAATATGCCCTAATCTACCATCATAAGCAGGTAAATAAAAGGGAAGAAAGAGATGGGGTTGGAAGACATACACACACCCACACACACTTATTACAATTATGCCCTCGCATGCAGGACCCAAAAGAATAATACAGACAAAAAATAATACAGTAAAAATACAGAATAAATTAATTATTACAGAAATTTCTAATTATCAAATTAATATTAACATAAAAGAAAGGGGCCCACCGCCTCGGATCTTGTGAATGATGCATGCTCGAATCGACTACCTTGGAAACCCGCATCATGACATCAATTGCCTCTGCTTTTCGCCTCGCCTCTCGAAAAGCGCAAAGTCTCAGGACATGCTCCCTGAACACTGAGGATCATCATCGGCTGAATAGAATGTCCATTGGCCGTGTACAATAATCACCGGCCATGAGTGAAGTTATCGGCACAAAATGTTTGCCGGTCGGCACAAAATTCCTGCAGAGGACAGTTTGACAGCAACAACTGGCAAACCGTGCATGATATGGATTTTAGAGGAAATGTAAGCATGGTCAATGCTCCCTATCATGTATGGCACTCAAGGAAGCATGACCCTTGGTTCTCGGGCCATCAATTATGCATCTTGGTGCATGATAGCCTAAGGAACCAAGATTGCATTTTAATGTGAAAGTGCATGCAACACACAAATGAGACCAAAACCTTATCATACATGGATCAAAAGCCTTGGTGACCAAGGGTTGAAACAAGTTGCACCACTTGTAGTGTGAACTCCACTCAACCCTCATGCTTGGTTTGACAACCCCAAACCAAGCCATGAAATGCATGTATGCAACATAGCTCAAATGATGCAACATGAGAATTAGGATGCAAGCACACCAAATGTCATGCAACCACCATGTTAAGCATGCAAAATGCTAGAGTATACAAGGTGCAAATGTCATGCAAATATGGGCCATTATGTAAGAAGAATCATCATGCTACCACACCTAATGGACCCAACATGCAACAAGCATATGGTAAGTATACAATGATGGACTTAACCACAATGGGGCAGGCCTTGAACCTCCCCAAAACAGTGGCAAAAGATGCCCGAAATGGTGACCAATTGCCTATGCAAACATGCAAGTCAAAGGGCCTACAGATACACATGTCCTCTTTTCTTTTTTCCTTTTTTTTTTTATTTTTTTTATTTTTGATTATTACATACATATGGCCACAAACTCAAATTCTAAAATATCAATGAAAGTGCATTAAATTTATGTTAGACTACATAAATAGATGTCAATCCTATACTAGCTCTTCATTTAAAGGATTACATGATGGTATCATCGAAGTAAAGAATGCTGTTGAAATAACATTTGTCCATGCATAAATCATCAATCAAGATGGCCATAATGAACTTTATGTTGGAAAATTTATAAAGAGGTAGTTGTGAATTGAAATAGACTCCATTTTGAATGAAATGGTGTAACCTTTCATTGTGTCTTTTTGTTTTAAAGGAAGGGTCAAACCTCCATTTGAATGAAAGGGTGCAAACCTTTCATGGTGTCTCTTTATTTTACAGGAAGGGTTATGTCCCTTCTTCATACCTTTTCTATTCAAATTGAATATGTGCCAACAAAGCCTATATAAAGGCAACCCCATTCCAATTTTGATTGATTCTGAAAATTCATTTTCCTTGACTTTATTTTGCTCTCTTGCGTCCTTTATTCTTCATATTAGATTTAGAATAAATTTCAGAAAGTTATAAAAACACAAGGTTCTAGTTCGCCGAACAAATTTGCTTGAAGTGCTACTACAAATTTGTAAAGATCATTGTATCTTGAGAGATAGACGCCACATAACCGTAAACACCATAGCGGGGTGAATCTGTCTTAAGGACAGAGTGTCACACACTCGACTTGGTCTTTAATTATTGATTTGGTTCAACAAAATAAATTCTGTAAGTTTTATTTTATTTTGTTTGAATTATTTTAATTTATTTTATTTACACAGAAGATTGTTCCAACAATCTTAAGACAGACTCGAATTATTCTGTTTACAGAATTTTTCATTTGTTTCTTTTTCTCTTTCTTCTTTTAAGAAAATTATTTTCTGTGGATTTACAAAATAATATTCTGGTTGAAAAAACAAATAGTGATTATATGCTATTTGACATATAGTAATAATATACTGTCTATTTTCTTTGACAACTAGTAGTACGATACTGGTGTCATTAACAATTCAGAATATATTTTTGTGGAATTTTTTCAGAAATTAATTTTGGGTTTTAGAAATTATTTTCTATGTTTTCATTACTTAAAATTCTGTTTTAGTATTTTAATTATTGAAGTGTTACAAAAATTAATTTTCTGTGTGAAATTAATTTGGTTAAATAAAATTTTATTTTATTTCTAAATTAATTGAAAAAATAAAAGTTATTTTCTTATTTCTTTTATTTTACAATCTAATTTTCTGTGTAGAATTAATTTGGTTAAATAAAATTTTATTTTATTTCCAAATTAATTGAAAATATAAAAGTTATTTTCTTATTTCTTTTATTTTACAGAATTTAATTTTCTATGTGGAATTAATTTAGTTAAATAAAATTTTATTTTATTTCCAAATTAATTGAAAAAATAAAAGTTATTTTCTTTCTTTTATTTTACAAAAATTTAATTTTCCATGTGGAATTAATTTGGTTAAATAACATTTATTTTATTTCCAAATTAATTAAAAAATAAAAGTTACATTCTTGTTTCTTTTATTTTTACAGAATTTAATTCTGTGAATTTGGATTAATTTTCTATGTAGTATAAATTCTAATTATAATTTTGTTTTATAAATTAGAATTGATGGCTACTGAAACTAATGCCCAAACAAATACTACTGTGGTGGCTGCAATAACGCCAACCCCCTCTTCTGTTGTAATAGTACCGGTAAATCACGGTGAAAAGCCAGAGAAGTTCTTAGGAACTGACTTTAAAAGATGGCAACAGAAAATGTTGTTCTATCTTACAACTCTGAACCTGGCTCGTTTCCTTCGTGAAGAAGCTCCTATTTTAAAAGAGAATGAAATCGACCGGCAAATGGTTGCTGCGGTTGATGCTTGGAAACATGCCGATTTCCTTTGCTGGAACTACATCTTGAACAGACTTGACAACACATTATACAACGTCTATAGTCCTATCAAGACAACAAAGGAACTTTGGAAGTCCTTGGAGAAAAAATACAAAACGGAAGATGCCGGCTCAAAAAAATTTGTGGTTGACAAATTCTTGGATTTTGTAATGGTTGATTCAAAAACTGTGATCAGCCAAGTTTAAAATTTCCAACTCATTCTGCATGACATTCACGCAGAAGGTATGTCTCTCAGTGAATCCTTTCAAGTTGCAGCCTTAATTGAAAAATTATCAAAAGGCTGGAAGGAATTCAAGAACTATCTCAAACACAAGCGCAAAGAAATTTCTATGGAAGAATTAATTGTGCGTTTAAGGATTGAGGAGGACAACCGCAATTCTGAAAAACGGGCTAGTAAGCATCCTATGGAGTCTAAGGCAGATGTGGTGAAACTTTCTTCAAAAACCAAGAAACGAAAGTCTTAGGGAGAAAGTTCATCACAAGGCTCTAAAGGGGGGGAAAATAAAAAGTACAAGTTTAATGGCAAATGTTACATTTGTGACAAAGAGGGACATCGGGCCAAAGATTGCCGTAGCAACGGCAAAAGCAAAAGAAGAACAAGCAAGAAGCCTGCTCAAACCCATATGACCGAAGTGGACAAAATTTCCAATGGTGTAGATGACATCAATCTTTCTACAGTTGTTTCCTAGGCAAATCTTGTCGGAAATCCTAAAGAATAATGGGTGGATACTGGTGCTACTCGCCATATTTGTGCCGACAAAAAGATGTTCACATCTTATTCTACAGTGGACAATGGTGAACAACTTTTTATGGGCAACTCCTCAACTTTCAAAGTTGAAGGATAAGGAAAGATTGTACTCAAGATAACATCTGGAAAGGAACTCACTCTCAATAATGTGCTGCATGTACCGGACATTCGCAAGAATCTTGTTTCCGGATCTTTGTTGAGTAAGAATGGGTTTAGGCTAGTATTTGAGAGTGATAAATTTGTACTTACTAAGAATGTGATATATGTAGGAAAAGGTTACATGTCTGATGGCCTTTTCAAGTTAAATGTAATGACCATTCTACCCTCAGTTATTAATAATAATACATCTTCCTCTTACTTACTTGAGTTTTCAAATTTATGGCATATTAGACTAGGACATGTTAATTATGGATTTTTGCATAGATTAATTAATATGGAATGTTTACCTAAATTTGACATTGATTCAAATCATAAATGTGAAATTTGTGTTGAGGCAAAATTATCTAAAACTCCTTTTCATTCAATTGAAAGAAGTATGAAACCACTTGAATTAATTCATAGTGACATTTGTGATTTTAAATCAATTCAAACTAGAGGTGGAAAAAAGTATTTTATCACTTTTATAGATGACTAGACTAGATATAGTTATGTTTATTTAATTCGAACCAAGGATGAAGTTTTGGAAACTTTCATTCAATATAAGAATGAAATTGAAAATCAACTTGGTGAGAAAATCAAGAAAATTAGAAGTGGTAGATGTGGTGAATATGAATCACCTTTTGGTGAGTTTTGTAAAGAACATGGAATAATTCATCAAACTACTGCTCCTTACTCACCTCAGCAAAATGAAATTGCTGAAAGGAAAAATAAGACTTTAAAAGAAATGATGAATGCCATGTTAATAAGTTGTGCATTACCTCAGAACTTGTGGGGGGAAGCAATACTTTCTGCTAATTATATTTTAAATAAAGTACCCCGAAAGAAAGTGAATCAAACACTTTATGAATTGTGACATGGAAGAGTACCATCCTACAAATACTTAAAAGTGTGGCAGTGTTTGGCTAAAGTGGCTATTCCTAGTTCTAAAAAGACTAAGATAGGTCCTAAGACCATTGATTGCATTTTCATTGGTTATGCTAAGAATAGTAGTGCATATCGGTTTTTGATTCATAAATCAGAACATACCGAAATGCATGTAAATACTATTATTGAGTCTCGAAATGCATCATTCCTTGAACATGTATTTTCAAATAAGACTGGACAAGAGACTAGTAACAATAAAAGATCTCATGATGCTATTACTAGTCAAGATCAAGAACATGATCAAGAACAAGAGCAAGAGTTAGACCAAAATGAGGAAGAGGAACCTAGGCGTAGTAAACGTGCTAGAATCTTAAAATCTTTTGGTCCAGATTTCCTAACATTTTTGTTAGAAAATGAGCCTTTAACTTTTAAAGAGGCTATGTCCAGTCCTGAAGCTCCTTTATGGAAAGAAACTATCAATAGTGAAGTTGAATCCATCTTGCAAAATCACACTTGGAAATTAGTGGATTTGCCACCAGGTTGTAAACCTCTTGGGTACAAGTGGATTTTCAAAAGGAAAATGAAAGCGGATGGATCAATTGACAAGTACAAGGCAAGACTTGTGGTCAAAGGATTTAGATAAAAAGAAGGTCTTGATTACTTTGACACATACTCACCGGTTACTAGAATAACATCCATTAGAATGCTAATTGCTATTGCATCTCTATACAATCTATAAATTCATCAAATGGATATGAAAACCACTTTCTTAAATGGTGAGTTAAATGAAGAAATTTACATGGAACAACCAGAAGGTTTTTCTGTTCCAAGAAAAGAAAAGAAAGTGTGTAAATTGGTTAAATCATTATATGGTTTAAAACAAGCGCTAAAGCAATGGCATGAGAAATTTGACAAAGTAATGATATCAAATGGATTTAAAATTAATGAGTGTGACAAATGTGTTTATATTAAAAACACAGACAAAGGTTATGTCATTGTATGTCTTTATGTGGATGATATGCTCATCACAGGTAGTAATAATGATATGATTAAAACTATTAAGAAAATGTTGAATAAACATTTTGACATGAAGGACATGGGCATTGCTGATGTAATTCTTGGTATGAAAATTAACAAAATATTAGACGGATATGCTTTGTCACAATCTCATTACATTGAGAAAATACTTGACAAATTCAGCAAAGATGATGATCATCTTGCTAGAACACCTGTAGATGTTAATTTGTTTCTATCTAAGAATGTACAGGAAAGTATTTCTCAATTAGAGTATGCCCAAATTATTGGAAGCTTAATGTACTTAATGAATTGCACTCGCCCGGATATAGCTTATGTAGTAAGTAAATTAAGTAGATATACGAGTAACCCGGGAGTAGAACACTGGAAAGCAATTATAAGGGTTCTAAGATATCTTCGATTTACTCATAACATTGGGCTTAATTATACTAGATATCCAGCAGTACTTTAAGGATACTGTGATGCAAATTGGATATCGGATACTAGAGACTCGAAGTCCACCAGTGGGTATGTCTTTACTCTTGGTGGTACGGTTGTATCTTGGAAATGTTCCAAACAGACTTGTATTGCTAGATCTACTATGGAATCAGAATTCATAGCTTTAGACAAAGCAGGAGAAGAAGCAGAATGGCTTCGCCACTTCCTTGAAGATATTCCAATATGGCCAAAACTGGTGCCTGCTATATGCATGCATTGCGATAGTCAATCTGTAATAGGTAGAGCATAGAGTCATATGTATAACGGTAAGTCTCGACATATTCGTCGTCGACATAATACCGTAAGACAACTACTCTCTAATGGAATTATTTCTATTGAATATGTGAAGTCTAAAGACAACATAGCGGATCCACTAACCAAAGGGTTAGCAAGAGAGCTAGTTGAGAATTCATCGAGAGGAATGAGACTAAAGCCTATTAAATAAGAGTTAGCACAATGGCAACCCAACCTAGTTGACTGGAGATCCCAAGATCTAGGTTCAAAGGGACAACCGAGTTGTGAATGACTCAGAAATATTACTGGGGAGTCTAACTCCTACCCATTTTTATGATGAAATAATGATGTCTGCAGTGTTTTAGGTTAAGTAAAACCTTTAATGATTCTTATATCTAGGTAAACCTAGTGGAGTATGGCAGGATACTCTTCATAAGAATCACCTATGTCAGTGTGAACTGGGCCGGTTCTATGAGATTTGTGAAGGGCTACAATTCATATAGCACTCATGAAAGACCAGGTTGTTCAGGGCCAAAATGAACACAATAGTGAGAACTAAACTGTATCTGGGGATATACTGTGTGAGTTCTATTGTCTTGGTTTACACAAACGGCTGAACAGTTCAAGACATCATATTCACTGGTTAGCTAGTAAATCCAATAGTGTCTCACAAGGGAAGGTTCAAAGCCAAAAGCTACCTATCCTTTGCAGAATATTTCCAATTTCTGTACTATCTGTATTTACATCATGTTGTTGCATTTTCTCTTTGTCAATTTCATTCATGTGGGGGATTGTTGGAAAATTCATGAAGAGGTAGTTGTGAATTGAAATAGACTCAATTTTGAATGAAATGGTGTAACCTTTCATGGTGTCTTTTTGTTTTAAAGGAATGGTCAAACCTCCATTTGAATGAAAGGGTGCAAACCTTTCATGGTGTCTCTTTATTTTAAAGGAAGGGTTATGTCCCTTCTTCATACCTTTTCTATTCAAATTGAATAGGTGCCAACAAAACCTATATAAAGGCAGCCCCATTCCAATTTTGATTAATTCCGAAAATTCATTTTCCTTGCCTTTATTTTGCTCTCTTGAGTTCTTTATTCTTCATATTATATTTAGAATAAATTTCAGAGAGTTATAGAACACAAGGTTCTAGTTCGCCGGACAAATTTGTTTGAAATGCTACTACGAATTTGTGAAGATCATTGTATCCTAGGAGATAGACGCTACATAACCGTAAGCACCGTAATGGGGCGAATCTGTCTTAAGGACAGAGTGTCACACACTCGACTTGGTCTTTAATTATTGATTCGGTTCAACAAAATAAATTCTGTAAGTTTTATTTTATTTTGTTTGAATTATTTCAATTTATTTTATTTACACAGAAGATTGTTCCGACACTTTACCTATGAAGTAAGTGTGGCAGCTCTAACTCTACAAGTACTTCACGTACAACCTTGCAAAATGGGGAACCCTGAAAGGAAAAATGAAATATTACTATTTATAAGTAAAAATTATAGCTACAATGCTCCACTGAAACAGAGGGAAGTATGACCAATCTTAAGAATACATGTCTAAAATGAATTAGGTGCCTTATCTGTACTGAAATATAAACATCAAATATCCATCAGTAACCCACAGTCTAATCTCATATGCCCATATTTCAAGAGGTTTGGGTGGCAGTTTTGATGGAGTAAAAGAACCCCCCAACATAAATAACAACATGAGACTGTGAAAAGAGGAAACAATTTTCTCGACACAAAAAAAAAGAAAGAAAAAAAAAAGAGACTAAAAAACAGAACAAACCAATAAACAAAAATGTAGGCACTATTACTCCATTGTGGCATTTTATCAAACATCTAGCATGCATAATGTTTAAAAGCACAGGGATAAAGTAAATATAAATAAAAATATAGAACATAAATATACATGTACGGAAGCACAATTAAAATGCCAAATTACATTAAGATTACATATTTACATACATACAACACAACAAAACACAACCCAATATCATATCCACCAACATATCATATAACAAAACCGATGAAACAAAAGCGACACAAAACACATAAAGCCTTCTCAACAAAGCCTAAAAACGAGCGGTAGGCTTCAAAGCCACAAATCAAGCGGTGGCCGGGCCTACTGACTTCACCTGGACAGGTTTTCAAACTAACTGGCTTCAGAGCTTGCGGCGTAAATACAAATAATAACCTAAATATGATAACATAATACCAAAATACAATATGCAAGTGAGTAAGACAGTATAATAAATATAATAAAGCGGTTAGTGCGATTTAAGCAACATATTTTAATATAAACAACCATCCAAACCATAAGCTAAATCTTTTCAACAAGCCGACCTACCATATTTTAATAATCTATATAGATACTTCATATTTCACACAGTTAAATACTCTACTAAACGATCTGTGAGATCTAAACATACCACCATAGAATTCGATAACTCATTGCGAATACATAATAGATGAACAAAAATATCCATAATAATATATCATAATAACATTAATATCATTATGAATCATATTAAAATATTTTGCATATATATCTATCATGATATATCTCATACTACCATTGTCTTCAAATTGCTAATGAACATCGGCGATTACACATTCTCAATACACATAAACATCATTCATTACATTTTAACAACATACATTTCCTTTCTTCTTCTTTCTTATTCTTTCCATTCATTTCTTCATTTCCATTCATTTTTACATTTTCATTCATTCATTTTTTTTTTTTTTTTTCATTATTTTTTTTTATTTTATTTTATGTTTTATTATTTCAAAAATCAAATCAAAATACAAAAGAAATTAAATGAAAAAAACAATCGCCAACATTTCATCCTTCGCTTTTAATTAAACCTTCTTTTATCATTCACACAATTTTTAAATTCAATGTGATCATATTTGTGGGTTTCTTTCGCCGCTCGGCGAACGGACTCGCTCGCCTCCGCTTCTGGTTTCTTTTCCCACTTCTTCATTTTCTTTCATTTCTTTCCTTTTTTCATATTTCCCAAAAACAACATACAAACACAATAAAAAATTCAAAAAAAAAAAATTCAAAAAACATTCCAAACAACCAACCCATGACCATATGAAGAAATAATGAAGATGAATGTGACTATAATATAGGCTTTATATCTCTATACAACTATACAGGTTTTCAATATATCAAATAACCAAACATGAACCAAAATATGTAAAACCATGATCTTGATGTCACCATGCTCTATTAACCATGACCAAACCATCACACAAAGAACAACCAACCTTTTGCTTTGCTATTTAACTTGTTTCAACCCTCCTCCTCTTCTCTTCTTTTCTTCCCTTTCTTTTCTTTTCTCTTTCTCTCTCTTCTCTCTCTCTCTCTTCTCTTCTCTCTTTTTCTTTTTTTCTCTTTTTGGTCAAATCAAATGAGTCATCCTTATCTATATATATATATATATATAATTTTACAAAAAAATCTCTAGCCAAACATGGCCTGAAAAATCGGAAATCACGAATATTAATTTTATTGTTTTTATAGTTTCTA
The DNA here is from genome assembly GCA_025200525.1 of Camellia lanceoleosa. NCBI lineage: Eukaryota > Viridiplantae > Streptophyta > Magnoliopsida > Ericales > Theaceae > Camellia > Camellia lanceoleosa. The sequence continues at coordinate 175,364,280 of CM045765.1, forward strand.
AAATTTAAAATATCACAAGAGACATTTCAATCATTTTTTTTTTCATTTCATTTACGGGTCATCATTTCGTCCGTCGGTCGTCTCAATGATGAATATTTTTTTTTTCTTAATTGTCGAGATAATAACATAATTATAATACGCTAATATTCCGATTTATTTATTATAATTTACACATAATGAATCCTCAAACATGAGATTTTATTGTGTAGCATCAACAACAATCTATTCACTTCACTAATTATATTGGTTAAAATATGAAAATCATAGAAAATCAAAAATCAGAATACCAACAAATTTTTTTTTTTTCTATTTTCTAAATTATTTTCCCAAATCAAAATCATTCAAGATGTTCATGAAATCCTTCAAAGTAGAGAAGTTTTGGAGATATTAGAAGCATTGAATGGAGTGGCAAGTCGTAGATTAACAATGAATTTCATTGACCCAAACTTGCCTGAAGATAGTATGGGAAAAACGTAAACAAAGATAGCAGAAGAAATGCAGAATGGCAGAGAGATAAACCGAGAGGCAAGAAGAAAGAAAGGGATAGAGAAAGGGAAACAGAGAAAGCAAACTGACCTTGAAATCACAGTGGAAGGATGATAAATGCTGCGGGGAAGGATGAACGCCAATACGTCACCGCTGGGATGATGAACTCTGATACTTCGCCAAAGAGGGGTGGTGGACTAGGGCACAAATTGTGAGTTGAAAGGTTTTTTTTTTTTTTTTTTTTGGACTGAAATTTTGATATGTTATCCACTCTCAAAAAAAAAAAAAATCTCATTTCGCACGAAATCAAAGTTCGATTTGGCAGGCTTCTATTTTGATTGGCTTTTTAGTAATGGTTGTGTACAAACCGTCACTACTAAAAAATATATTGCAGCGTTTTAGGCAAAAAATGTTACTAAAAATTTAATTTTTAGTTGTGGTCAATAACCGCTACAATAGCCCATCTATAGCAGCATTTTTGGGCCGCTGCAATAAAAAACACTGCTAAAACCTGATTTCCTTGTAGTGTAATTTTCTGTGAGAAAGAGTATATACACAAAGTGTGTTCGTTGTGCGAATAAAATTTGTAGTGCTGCAATTATTCTTTGTTAATCATTTTATCCCTGGAGATAGACGTCCGCAATCTGAAAGCACCGTGGAAAGAACGAATCTATCTTAAGAATACAGTGTTAAACACTAGACTTGATCAGAATTTTATTTAATAAATACATAAGGTTGGTAATTAATTTACTTTATATTTTATTTATTTATTTTTATCAGATTTTGATTTTGTTTTTATAACAAAATAAGAATCTATTGTTTTATTTTATTTTCTTTACTGGTTTGATTTTTGTAATCAAACAGTCTCTCTCATTCTTTATTTATTCTATTTGTTGTTAAGTACACAAAATTATTTATTCTTAATACGGTGAAAATTGTTCAACAAAAATAACATTACTCATAAGTAAATTCTCTCTAAGAATATACATTTTCATATAAAACATTGAATAATGATATATATATACATAAAAAAAATATTAAAATTATATACAAAATGATATGATTGAAATGAGACAATAGAGAATTTCTACTTTCACATACCAAAAACTCTTGGCACATTTCTAAGTCTAGTTTCGTTTTTAAAACTTATATTTTTTTGTCAAAAATAAAATAAAATGTTGTAAAAACTAAAAAACTAAAAAAAATTATCATTTTAACATAATTTTATCTTTGTTAGAATAGGAAATAATTTTTAAAAATTTGAACATAATTTTTGTTAACAAAAAAAATGTTGGGTTAATTACACTTTTTACCATTGTAATTTGATTCAAATTTCACTTTAGTTTCTATAACTTAATTTGAATAATTTGGTTTTTACACTTTAAATTTAAATATAATTTCAATTTAGAGAATGACTAAATTAAAGGTTTTAACAATTTTTGTATATTTGCCATTTTAATTAATTTGGTCATTCCATAGAGGTTAAAATTAATAATTTTGGGACACTTAACAAAAACTTAAAAGGAATGACCAAATTAAAACTGGACTTCAAATGTATGGACCAAATTATTTAAATTATTTAAGAATGAAAAATGTAATTAATCTAAAAAAAATTATTTTTTTTATCAAATCAATAAAGTTATATAAAAAAATAAAGAGTATTTATTTATTTATCAAATCTATTTTAATATTTTAAAAAAATCAAAAAACATATGTTTGGTTTGAATTTGTAGAGTGATTTTGAGAAATTTAAAAAAAAAAAAAACTTGTTTGGTTGGTAATTTTTCCAAAATAATTTCCAAAATCACTTTCTCTCTCTTACACATCAATCAATCACTTTTTCTCTCTCCTCTCTCCTCTTTCATTCTCAATCGCTTTTTCTCTTACATACATCTACTCAATTATAACAAAATATCAAATCATTTCAAACTCCAAAACTACTTTCAAAATACACAACCAAACAAACCAAAAAAATTTCTAAACTCTCTTCTGAAAACAATTTTTAAAAACTATGCTCTCAAAACCAAACCAAACATACCAAACATCTTTTACATTTGTTTACAACACGACCCCGATAAATTATTCAATACTTTTGGAACACTATTTTATTCCACTTACAAGTAAACACTTAATTATTTATTTCTTAAAATTCTAACTCTTTTGGCTTTAATTTTTTCGAAACTAATTATTTTAGTTGATTTTTTAATTTTTATTAAAAAAATAAAGAGAAAGTTATGATAGTGATTTTTTAACCCAATAAAAAAAATGCTTAGCGTTTTCTTAAAGTGAAACAGGTAAAATAAAATAGGATTAATTACCTAAAAGTCCTATCTATATATTTGGTAGTAGCTTAAGTCCTATCAAAAAGTTTTTGAACCAATAAATCCCATTTACATATAAAAAAACGTTTTTCCCTTTAACCCAAACAAGTGTATATATAATAGCATTGTTGTTAAACTAGGTCATTACATCAACAACACATTGTTTTGAATTCTTAAATATATATATATATATAGAGAGAGAGAGAGAGAGACCTGATTGATGTCACGCTTAGGATTGCCATAATTAATAGGATCTACCATTCCATCTGAAACAAAGCTTGGGAAGCCACCGAAGAAGCTGATTCGTCTCAACTTCAACCACCCGTACAGTCTTCATAGATGCCAATGTAATCTAATTTGGCGTATCATCAAATTCCCAAAACATACCTCCAAAATTTCAAAGCAAAAAAAAAAACAAAAACAAAAACAAAACAATTATCAATACCGATCTTCTTCAGATCTCCTTTGCCGAAATGCTTCAAATCTTCGATCCAAAAAAAAAAAAAAATACAAACACAAAGATTGAAAAGTAAAAAAAGAGAAGGTTTGGGAGTGTTAGGAGTTAGAAATGGTTTTGGGAATGGGATGTATTGTTTTGGAGCTGTGTGATGAGAAGAAGATGAAGCATAAAGAGAGAGAAGAGAGAAAGTGGTGTTACATGTTTACGCCAAAACTAAGAATGTTTTCAATTTCAAAACAGAAAATGATTTCAGTATATAATTATCAAAACAAAGAAATTCCTCAATTTTTTTTTTAGTATGAACTGAGAATATTATCAGTTTTGAGAAGTTTCTCGATTTTTTTCATGATTAAAATTGAGAATATTATAAACTGAGAATGTTCTCAATTTTAAATAGAGAATGATTTCAGTTTATAATTATTAAAACTAAGAAATTTCTCAAATTTTTTTCATGATTAAAATTGAGAATATTATCAATCTACTCTCTCTCTCTCTCTCTCTCTCTCTCTCTCTCTCTCCACACATTCATCAAATAAAATTAGGGCTTGAGAGAGAAAAATTTGGATTGAAGATGTCACAGCAGAGCAACGAAAGCGGCCCAGACTTTTATCTACTCGATGAGATTCTGGTGGTAATTCCAACTGATCCCTACGACCAACTCGATCTCGCCAGGAAGATCGCGTCTATCTCAATCGCCTCTCGCATTTCGAAGTTCGAGTCGAAGGTTAGAGAGAGAGTTTGGTTGTTGTCGTTGGAAGAGTAGGTGTAAAAGTAAGAGAGAATGAATACAACAATTGTTTGGTAATGATGGAGGATGTCTTGGAAGGGTAAATTGGTCTATTAAAAATTAATGGGACTTGAAGGAGCAAATAATTTTATCTAGGACTTAATGGATTATAAGTTCACAAAATGGGACTTATATGTAAATGACCCAATAAAATAAAGACAAAAAAAAAAAATGGAGAGAGAGAAGGGTTGGGATCTTCTGTTTCAAATTGTGTCCCAACTCTCTGTCCCACTCTTCACGGGCTGTTATCTATCCATAATTAAAAAATTAAGGATAAATTACAAATACACTATAAGATTTGATTAAAATACGAATTGTCTCTGTAATTTTGAAAATTACATTTTATCTTGAGATTTCTAATTTCATAACAAATTGTCATTTTTATTAATAAATCAGCAAGTCAATTAACAGTTTTAATGATATTAAAAATATATTTCAATTAATAATTTAGGTAAGTTTATTATTATATAGGAGAGCAATTATGAATTTCATTTTTTTAAGTTAATTCTGTTAAATAAAAAATACTAATAAAGGGTATTTATAATTTTTCAAACCACAATAGATAATTTATATTTTAAGTAAACTTTAGGGTGTATTTGTAATTTATCCAAAAATTAAAAACCTCTCAATCTAAGGCCTATTTTGAGAAGATGGTAAAAAGTGGCTTTTTAACTTTTAACCAAGCTTTTGGCTTTTTTAATTAATATTTGTTTATGATATCAAATCATAATAAAATAACCAAATTACCCCATTCAATTTAAAATATTTACAACTTCACCCATGTAAGTACATTTCAACCCATGAGAGATAGAATTACAATTTTGTCAGTGGCTAAAAACTAACTTTTCAAATAAAAAAAATATAAAAAAACCAACTTTTACCTTTTATTACAAATCTAAAAAAATGACTAAAAATCAAATTTCCAAAACACCCCTAAGTCTCCGTTAAGAACCTATTCTTCGTCGCTTTCTTCATTAGCTTTTGTTTCCACCGCCAACTGATTATAAAATCATAATCAGTAGTGTGGGTGTCAATTTTCGACCACACTGCTAATCAAGCACTCAATTGGAGAACACTGGTAGAATAGATTAAGCCCGAACGACCTGCAACAGAAAGAAGAGATTTCGGAGGTGGTTCGTCCACCCGGGGGCACTCCGACGATCAAGTCAACAAAATATCTCTCAAAGATAACCAATAGTGTTTAACTCACTAGACAAAGCATAAAAAGCATATCTTAGACCCATGGGGGTGCCTCTTTTTTATAGCCAACACAATCCTAATCCCAATAGAAGCCTAGCTCTAATAGACTTAGGATTTCTGCTAATCTTGGACTCCCAGTAGGATTAGGATAAACTCTCTAAGAGTCTTATCTTTACCCAAATTGAAGTCTTCTCTCATTCTAGGACTCTTGTCCCTTATCTGCTTATCCCGGATTCTGGTATCTTCGTAGATAACCTCGCCCTAGCTGAGATTACCTCGGCATCATGAGCATGACACGTGGCACCTCGGCTGGCACTCCGGTGACACCTCGACCACATGTCATCATTCAAAAAATGTCCCCACAACTGCCCCTTAGGTTCTATTACCTCGACATCTTGAGGTGATGGAACCTATATCATTTCTTCCATTTAACACGTCGGCTAAGCTCGCTTCATCATTTATTGCCGAAGTCATAACTTGTCGGCTCAATATGACCAAGACCTATAGTCTGCTTTTATCAATGCCTTAGAACCAACGACCAAGTTCATTCAAGTTTCTCAGCTGAAACTGTCCTCCTAGCCGAGGTATTTGCTTCATTGAATTAAGAACTCCAAGAGTTCCAGCATGCGTATGAGCTGGCACGTACAGTATTTCAACCGTTTTTACCACGCGTCTTTCCCCTACTGGACCGTACCTGATACGCGCCATCAAGTCGCATCACTTTTGCATGTGCCGTCTGGCAGGCACGTCGTTCAAGGAACCATAATTGCCATTTTGCCGCCATTTCATGCTTTTGATCAAAATCAACTCTCTCTCTGTCTTTTCACTTCTGCATCTTCGTTCTTGTTCAAACTTTCCCTCTTAATTCCTCCATTGTTGTTTTTGCGAAGCTTTCTGCAACTAGTTTCACTCTCTCCCTCCGGTGAGGCTTTCGTTGCACTTCTTTGCTTACTACCACCGTCTGATACTGGCGTATTTCACACCGGCCTTTTTGTAATCTAAACAATCATTTTTCAATGTTAGGCCGAAATGCCTTCTCTTTTTTTTTTTTTTTTTTTCTTTTCTTAATGCATTTTTTTTTCTTTTTTATTCTTGTATGATTTTACACTTAAAATAATTTGCATGTCTTCAAAATACACCTTATCTGTGCAATCTCCTCGGGGTGTAACACCTCGGTTGTACCCACTAATCGGTTTATCTCAGCCTCGGCTTAACACTTGAAAATATTTTTTACAATATTTTCACAAGTGTTATTTACAACTCGATACTTCACTCTTAGCAAGACTTCTATCTTCAAATTTCTTCTAAGTCTTGGCAACATGGTAATCTCGGCAAGTATGTAAATACTTCTTTCAACATAACCCTGGCTTAACTTATAAATTTTTCTCAAAAATTTTAACAAGTGTTTAATCCAATCTTCTTTTAACATAACCTCGGTTAACTTCAACTTGTAAACTTAAATTTCAACAAGTGTTAAATATGACCTCGATTTTCAACAAGTGTTAAACATGACCTCGGTTTAACTTTAACTTGTAAATTTCAATTTCAACAAGTGTTTAAACATATCATCGGTTTAACTTCAACTTGTAAATTTCAATTTCAACAAGTGTTAAACATGATCTCGGTTTAACTTCAACTTGTAAATTTCAATTTCAACAAGTGTTAAACATGATCTCGGTTTAACTTCAACTTGTAAATTTCAATTTCAACAAGTGTCTAAACCAATCCCAAGCATCATTCTCCAACCCTCTACATGGCTTCCACCTACTTCTTTGTGGACCTTATATAAAAAGTTTTTAACTTAGGCTGAGCTTTTCTCTTCTCAGATTTAATCATCTAGGCCGAGATCTTGTCTTCTAGGATCTGGGATTCGAGATCTGGAATCCGGGATCTGCTTATTTGGGCTGAGCTCTTGTCTTCTCGTATCCAGTGTTATCTCGGCTTTGTTTCGGTGAACCATTTCTCTTCTCTTGTTTGGACGCCTTTGTCCCCAGCGTGTCCTTCTCGGCTTTGGCATACTTTTTTATCATGGCCATCAGCTCCTCCATGCTTTTCGGCAATGTCTTTGCCAGTGATTTTCGAAGCAGACAGTCATCCTTCAAGCTGTTTTTAAACGATATGACCGCCACTTCTTGGTTGCATCCTGGTATTCGGTTGAATACCTCATAATACCTTTTGGCATAGGCCCTAAGGCTTTCATCCTCACCGATCTTCAGGGCCATTAGGGCGTCCACGCTCAATGGCTGTAGCTTATTTGTCACAAACCTGGTTACAAATATCTCGGCCAGGCCTTCCCAGGTTTTCACAATTCCTTTCGGCAACTTGTGAAACCAGTCCGATGCAATTTCTCTGAAGGATAAAGGGAACACCTTGCAAAGCAACGGCTCGTTCCCGGTGTACAACGCCATCGAGTTCAGGTACAAGCCGACGTGAAAGTTCAGGTCTGACTTACCGTTGTATATCTGGAACCTTGGCATACTGAACCTTTTCGGGGCTTTAAATTTATCCAATTTTACCGAGAACGGTGTCCTCGGCTTGACAGAAGAGGTCACCTCGGCATCTTGTCGCTTTCTCTGGAGGTAATCCCTTAGATCCTCCTTGATTCGTCCAGGAGCTCGGCAATCTTCAGATTTCAGCCTCTTTGGTGCACTACTTCCAGTGTCATCGTGAGTTCTTTTGGATCTCCTTCCATTGGTCGCGTCGAAATAAAGTTCCTTCCCCTGAATATGCCGATGTTCTTTGGGGTCAGCTTCCTTGGTGCGATGTGTCCTTCGTAAATCTCCCATTCTTAATTCTTCTCGCTCGACCTCCCTTGAAGGCCGGTAAGAATGTTCCTTGGTCCTATCGTGCTGAGAAGTCATAGGAGTTGTCTTCTGCCCCCTTGTCTAGACATCTTTCTTGGCCGCTGGAATCAGCATATCTTGTAACGGGAATGATGGCTGCATGACGTTATTCTACATCATGAAATTGACCATTGTTTGTAGGTTCGCCAATTTGTTCGCCATCCCCTTCACCTCTTTGTCCCTCCGTAGGCATTTGTCTTTCTATACTTTGAGGTTATCTTCGTTAGAGTACCCGCTTTGGTCTGTTTTCTTTGGTACATCGCCTTCCTGGCCAACGTTTTTCACTCCGTGATTCTGGTCACGAGTTTCTTCGTTACAATTGTCTTCTTCGACGTCAAGATCAATAGGTCTCCCACTCCCAGTAGGAGTGTTATCCCCAATCTTCTCTTTTTGTCCGTCGTTAGCCATCTATTCTTCTTTCGTTCCCACAAATGGCGCCAAATTGTGGGTGTCAATTTCCGACCACACTGCTAATCAAGCACTCAGCTGGAGAACACTGGCAGAATAGATTAAGCCCGAATGACCTGCAACAGAAAGAAGAGATTCCAGAGGTGGTTCGTCCACCCGGGGGCACTCCGACGATCAAGTTAGTAAAATATCTCTCAAAGATAACCAATAGTACTTAACTCACAAGACAAAGCATAAAATCCATACCTTAGACCTATGGAGGTGCCTCATTTTTATAGTCAACACAATCCTAATCCCAATAGAAGCCTAGCTCTAATGTACTTAGGATTTCTGCTAATCTTAGACTCCCAATAGAATTATGATAAACTCTCTTATTTTTACCCAAACTGAAATCTTCTCCTATTCTAGAACTTTTGTCCTTTATCTACTTATTCCGGATTCTGGTATTTTCAAAGATAACCTCGACTTAGCCGAGATTATCTCGACATCATGATCATGACACGTGATACTTTGATTGACACTCCAATAACACCTCGACCACGTGTCGTCATTAAAAAAAAAATATATATATATATATATGTCCCACGACTAGAAATCCAATTCCTTAAACAACTGTTATTCATTTACGTGTGTTGTCAGATTTTACAAAAATCCCAGGAATGAAATTTCTAAAACTATTGTTGATTTCTGATCTCGTCTGATCTAATTATTATTTTTTATTTTTTATTTTTTTCATCTATAATTTGATAAGAAAAAAAAACGGAGAGAGAGAGAGAGAAAGGGGTCGAAGCAGACAGAGGAAGACGAAGCACACGGAGGAAGAGGCGAGGCACGTCGGCGGCGGCCGCCATCACCACCGTCCTCGGCGAGGCATTCCGGAGCATACTCGGTATCTAACCCTAAACCCCTCTCTCTCTCTCTCTCTCTCTCTCTCTCTCTCTCACTCACTCTCTCTGCATGTTGAATCTAATTTTTAAGTAACTTGAAAGAATTACCATCTAAAATCAAACCCTAACTGTCCAAATCCCTGTAATTAAGGTCTTCAGTTTGCTATTGATCTGTATATTTTGTGAATTTGGGGGGCTTAATCTAAAAACAAGAACAGTACAAGCCTGGTAGTACTGTTAATTTAAAAAACATAAAAAAAAAAATTTGGGCACAACAAAAATATTTAGAAGAACAAACCTTTGAAGCATTCAAGCTGTTTTGATTCCACCGGCCGTCTCTGGTTTCGAAAAATTGAACAAGGAAATTGTACTGTGATTCAATCGTGCATAGTCAATTAATTGCCAGCTTCAAAGTAATCAATAGCTAAATTAAGAGTATAAATTATGGGATTTGTGTTTGTGTATAGTAATAAATGTGTAGTTGGTGTCTAATGAAGAAAACAGAGAGGGTTGAGGAGGGTGTACCAGAGCTCTTCCGCTACATCAGCGGAATCCGCTAACATATGCCTGGTGCGGTAGCTCCGATAAACCTTCCGCACCCACATGGCTTATTAGGTCATCCCCGGTCCTTACTCAAAATTCTACTCACATTTGAGTAAAAATTTGAATAGAAGTTTTATTTGATATGAACCACTTCAATAGACAAACTCAGATTTAAGCATGAAATTTTGAGTAAAAGCTTTACTATTGACGGAGTGGTAAATTTGAGAGCCACAAAATAGTCTTGAAAATTTAGAGTAAACATTTGGGTCTTCCTTGATTTGGGTAAAAAATTCAGTAAAACTCAATTTAGTGTAAGTTTGGGTCAAGGAATGGAGGGTGTTTTGAGGGTTTTTTACCCAAATTTAAATTTGACATAGCTTTGAGTCAAGGATTGGAGATGCCCTAAGGAGTTATTAGAGAGGATTAGATATTAATATTTAATGCATAAACCTGTAGTGCATGCATTTAACTAACAAAAACACAAGGAAACAATCCTCCAATACGAAGAAAAAAGACTCGACAAACTTAAAGTTCTATAAAGCCTGTTGTGAACTTTGAATTCTGATTGCATCATTGCTTCAAATTTGAACTTAGATCTCGGTATATGTTTTTGGATTCACATTCCGACATTTATTGGATCGTCAAATTTATTTTTTTTTTGGGTGAAAGATTTTGCATTAAAGCAAAAGCAACAACTACAAACAAATCAAGAACATACACCCGAAATCAAAAATATAAAAGCCAAGGAAGAAAACAAACTTCCACCCTGTAGCCAAAAACAAAAATAGAAAAACTAGCCAACAATAATAGTATGCATATGATCACTTAGTGACTGAAAATCCTAGTAGAAATGCGCCAATCATCATGCATTCTTCTAGCACTAGGACAAAATTCCACATTTCTTAATGAGCTAAGCTTAGCTCTAATATCACCCACTAGCCCATCCAAAACCCCATGAACAGGTAGATCTATCTTCTTGAATATTCTACTATTCCCTTCCTTCCAAACATGATACATAGTACCAGCAAGGGTCAACCTGTAATCATAAGCTGTAATAGCCTTACCTCCACAATTTCTAGTAGCCCAACTAAATTCTTCAGCAAAAGTCAGCAAATCTTCTACCAGGAAAAATTCTCCTCAAAAGAACAATCCAAATATATGCTGAAAAATTACAACAAAAAAATAAATGATTTTGATTTTCTTCAAACACATTGCACAAAACATAACTGTTTTCAGAAACAATGCCCTACTTCAACAACCTATCCATTGTGGCTAATCTTCTCTGAACAACAAACCATTGGACAAAGCTCCACTTAGGAACATTTTGAGGAAACCACACCAATTTTGCCAAGGGATGATAGGGAATACAGTTTGAATTGCTTGCCAAGCTGAAGCCACAGTATATTCACCATTACTAGAGGGTAGCCAAAACACAGTCAGGCCTATTAGGATTCGGTAGGAAGCTAGCAGGGGTATTAGCTTCAATCTCAGTAGGAACCACTTGCTACCTCTAGGCCATGCTGGATTGCCATTGAAATCCAACCTTTTTGTATACAGGTGGTATCCTCTTAATGTCTTCCTTTTGAATAAAGTTTGTTTACTTATATATATGAAAGAGTGCCAGAAGATGAAGGCAGAAGATGCTTGCACCTTTCAAAAACCTTGATGGGCTTCTTGTATTAGTTGCTTTTGAAATCATTTCCATTCGTTTGAGCTTTTTGTAACAGTGGATGACATACTTTTAAATTCCATTTTCAATGCTTGATGTGATTTATGATAGGTAGCTAACTAAACTCCATTGACTGCCTCTCTCTCTCTCTCTCTCTCTCTCTCATGTATGCTTCATAATAGCCAATTAATAGGTTTTATTTTTGGGTAAATAAATAGTGACTTCCCCAAGGAGCGGTGTAATAACCAGATACTCAGCATGACATGCCAAATTTTTGTTTATTTGTAGGTGGAGTTAACAATGTCGTCGGTGATAAAGAAGTTTTTCATTGCCTCAATGTTTATGTGGGTAGCTCCAATTGCAATTTTATATGGTTTTAACCATAATTTATTTCCCGGTAAGCTTACTTTGTCTGTAAACCTCTTTAATCTTATCATCTTGAAAGATGCTCGAGCATTTCCTAATATTTCTTGTTTTAAATTTTGAAAGAACGCTTTAAGAATTGATGGTGTGTCATGGAGGTTTTTCCTGAACTCGAACAATGATTTTGTGTTCAACTACATAGCTCCTATGTTCAAAATTTGTGAATATAATGGTCAAAACTTGGTCATTAAGTACCGCGGCATGTCCTTACTGCATGAACTTGTGTCTGTTTATGTCTTCCTTGATTCTTATAGTGCCTTGAACTTTAACCATGTAAAGTTTATAACTTCTCCTTACTCTAGTCATCACTCCAACTATCTTTTTTTTTATCAGCAAAAAGAAGACTTTATTGATGAAAGCAAACAAGAAAAGAACAATACATCAATAAAGCAAGGCAAGAGCGAGCAACTACATGCAGCCAAACCTAATCCCAACTAGGTTGGCACCAAGATGACCACAGTATGACTGCTACTCAAGCCCAGGTTGGTAAGGCACCAACCAAAAAAGAAAACAGAAAAAAAAGAAGCACAGATACCTCGAAAAAACCAGAAGAAAACCAACAGCCAATTAGCCAATGGATCAATCAACCCCTACCAAGACACCTTCTAACTTGATTTAGATTATAAATAAAATCACTCACTGGGTATTGCCATTCCTTTGATGATGATCTGAGCCAAAGAGCCAATCTAGTTTTGATAAGCTCAGATAAGACCTCAACATCAGCTTTTGCCTTATTGAAAACACACTCATTCCTTAGTTTCCATATAGACCAAAGAGTAACAAGAGGGACTGATCTCCAAAACACCTTTTATTTCTTCTTAAACTTACCACCCTCCCACCAATGCATTAGAGAATCAACCGTGCCAGGAATAACCCAACGTAACCCCCACCACTTCAACAAGGATGACCAAACCTTCCACACAAAAGGGCAATGAAGGAGTACATATGTTACCGACTCAAAATCTTGTTTACAAAAACAACACAGAATACAGTTTCCTCCAGACAGGACCCCAATTTTCTGTAAGAATGCAGAGGTTTTTACCTCATGTTTCCAAGCAAGCCAGCCAAAAAACTGAACTTTAGGAGGTAAGACATTATTCCATGGCAATCTACTAACCTTAAGGTAATTTCCAACTTCCAATGAACAAAGCTTGTACAAGGAAGATATCGAAAAAATACCTGATGCTGTGGCTGTCCACTCTGGGTAATCAATTCTATCCGAGCTTACTGAAGGACTAGATGAGAAAATAGATAATAATCTTTGCAATTCCACCCTTTCCCACTCAAACAACACTCGTCTAGGCAAAATGTTCCACTCCCTTAAGGTTTCCTTTAAATCTGCAAACAGATGAATTGAACCTCTCTTTTCCTTTGATAAGCTGTACAATCTGGGAAACTCTATTTTCAAACAATGGGAACTACACCACACATCCTCCCAAAATCTTACCCTACAACCATCCCCCACCCGTACTTTAAAATTATTTCGAAAACACTCCATTACAGAAGGGTGTTGATTAGCCACTAAACTAATATCATTCCATAATCTTGACTGCCAAGAGCTATTCCCAGGAATAGGTAACCAGCTACACTCCTCAATATTATACTTACTGCAAATCACTCTCCTCCACAGTGCATTTGTCTTACAAGCAGATCTCCACCACCACTTAACAAACAAGAATTTGCAATTCTAACCTTCCTATTGCCCAAACCTCCTTGATCAATACTTCTAGTCACCTCCTCCCATTTAACCAAGTGAATTTTTCTTTTGAGATTTGAACCTCCCCATAAGAATGCAGCTTGTAATCTTTCAAAATCCTTGGCTACCCCCTCGCATTCTAAACAGAGATAAGTAGTAAATAGATAAGCATGATAGGTCTCACTTAATCAAAGTTAACCTACTAGCAAATGACAACAACCTCCTTTTCCAGCCCGCTAATCTAGCTTTAACTTTATCAAGGACTGGTTTCCAAGTCGTCCTCCTACTAGGATTTGGCGCCAAAGGAATCCTAAGATAATTCAATGATAATGAGCCAGTCTTACAATTAAGTTTACCAGCAAGTTCTGCCAGGATATCTTCCTCCACACCTACTCTACAAACCACACTCTTATGATAATTTATTTTCAACCTAGATACAAGTTCAAAACATCGTAGAATTCTCTTGATATTTACTACTTCCTGCTCATTAGCTTCACAGAATAAAATAGAATCATCAGCAAACTGCAAATGGGACACAAGTACACCATTTGCCCCAACCCTTACACCCTTAATTAGACACTTTTCGAGAGCTCTGGATAGTAGTACATTTAAACCTTCTACCACTATATTGAATAGGAAAGGGGAGAGAGTGTCACCTTGCGTTAACCCTTTTTGGGGACACAATTCTTCAGTGGGAGAGCTGTTCACAAGGACTGATACCCTAGCTGATGTAACACATTCTCTTATCCAAGCTATCCATCTATCACCAAAACCAAATCTTGATAACATTGAGAATAGGAATTCCCAATTGACTGAATCATAAGCCTTTTTAAAATCAAGCTTTAATATCTTTGACTTCGTCCACCCATCAACCACCTCATTTGCTATTAAGATTCCATCCAAAATATTTCTGCCACTTAAGAAAGTAGATTGAGCCTCACTGATTATTTCTGGCAGAATATTCCTTAGTCTATTTGATAACACCTCAAATAGAACCTTATAAACTGAGCCCACTAGACTTATAGGGCTAAAATCTGTCAATCCCACTGCATCCTCCTTTTTGGGTACCAATGTTATAAAAGAACTATTAATACGTCTGACCAATTTACCATGAGTGTGAAAATCTTTCATGAATTGGATCAAATCTCCCTTCATTATCTTCCAATGCTTTTGGTAGCATAAAAGGTTAAACCCATCTGGGCCTAGAGCCTTGTTTCCTTCACAATTTTTGGTGGCTGCCCATATCTCATCCTCTGAAAATTCTGATTCGAGCATTTCAAAAGCTTGACTGTTCCTTACTATTTTGAAGACACCGTCCAGTGATGGTCTGCATTTCCATTCCTCTGAAAAATGTCTGATGAAGTGCAAGCATACCTCATGTTTGACTTTCCCAAGATCTTCATACACCATATCTCCAACAGTTACTGAATTGAGCCCATTTTTGCTTTGTCTACTAGCAGCCATGACATGAAAATACCTAGTGTTCTTATCACCCTTCAGTGCCTAGTCAAGTCTAGCCTTTTGAAGCCACATCCATTCAACCCTCCTACTTAACTTCCAAGCCTCACTTATCACTTCTTTTCTTCTTGCCTTCTCAACATCTGCTAAATCTCTTGTTTCTGCTAGTAGGTCAAGCTTGTTCAATTCCTTCTCGACAGCCTTGAGATTGGTTGTAACATCCCCAAATACTTTGTTCCACTTTCTCAAAGCCTCTCTTAGCAATTTAAGTTTACTATGGATGAAACCTGCCCACCCAACTACTCTAGCCTCCTTCCAAATTTTCTCCAGAAAAGCTGAAAACTGAGGATGTAAGATCCATGCATTGATAAATCTAAATGGTCTAGGGCCCCAATCTCTTTCATCCTCCATTAAAAAAAAGGGGCAATGGTCTGATAGTAATCTAGGTAAACCCCACAGCTTGAATTTGAACACTTCTAACCACTCTGGATTTGCTAGAAATCTATCTTTCTCCACTTTTCCCCCTCTTGTGCATTGCACCAAGTGAACTTCCTACCCAAAAGAGAGATATCTGAAAATTCACAGGACTCAAAGAAATTGTTAAAATCCCTCATACCTCCGTCCCTCCTAGAGCAGCCTATCCTCTCACCTACACTTCTAATTTCATTACAATCACCACCTATACACCAGGGCTTAGAGAAAGCAGACTTCAACCCACCCAGAATATTCCAAAGCTTTTCTCTCTTACCCACTACATTAGGGACATATATATTCACAATAACACACTCAAAAGAGTTGAAAAGCTTACCTGAAATTAGAATAAAGCTCCTATTACTGCAACATTCCGAGAGCTGGAATATCCCAGGATCCCAAATACACAGGAGACCTCCTGATGAGCTTTCTGAATCTACACACGAATATTCCATTTTATCTATTGGCCATAAAGCTTTAACATCCAAATTAGAGCAACTAGTTAACTTTGTTTCTTGGAGCAGAATAATATCAATCTTTCTATCAGCAATCAATCTTCTAATCTTTCCCCTCTTCTCCCTCCTACCCAATCCTCTGCAATTCCAAGAAAGTATCTTCATTAGGAAACAAAATATAAGCTCTGAAGCCTCCTATGGACACAGCTCAAACCACATCCTTTATCCCTCCACCAATCCTTCCCTTGTCCTTCAGCTCCATATCTGAAATCATCTTCAAAGCATCTGCTTCATTCCCATGATAATTGATCCCCAACAAGCTCCCCATTTGAAGAGTAGCATGAGCTTCCTTTAGGATTAAACTTCCCTCCCCTGAGCTGCTACCAAGATGAGATGAAGATAAAGATGCTAAAGCTGCCACAGCTGGTCTGAAAATAACATTCTTAGATCCTTTCTTACTTGATGACACAGCTTTATGGCTAAGGTTTTTAACAAAACCTGAGAATCCGCCCATTTGCATTTGATTGCAATGCCCTCCTTTCCTTTTTTCTCCCATCTTACCTTTACCCTTCAAAGTCTCCTTCCCCTTCGAAACTTCCTTCCTCAGATGGTTCTGGCTAGAATGATTACTCCTCTCATTTGGCCTAGAGTGGTTACTACTCTCATTGGGCCTATCAACAGCTTTCTTTTTGGTTTGACTTTTATCTGGGCCAATTTTATCCACTGACGCACATAGCCCACAATTAATTGTTTGATCTTGGCCCAAAATAACCTCAAGGTTGATACCTGGTCTATCTTTGCCCGATCCAGTAAAGCTTTTAATGAAGCCTGGTGTATACACCTGCCTCGTTTCCACCCGTATCAGAGCTTTCCAACAGCAACAATGCCTCCTTTTCAAATACTTTTCCAACATTTACCTTTCCTAAGTCATTTAATGAATCCTCAAATGCTGAAGCATGTGTCAAACCATTAACATCGTCCAGCTCAACCTCTTTCCCCATCTGACTTGTCTCACTAACATGGTCCAACTCATTCCTTCTGTCCGGCTCATCCACTGAGTTAGCTGCCTCGTCATTCTCTTTCTCGTCCTCCTCTCTATTTCTGACTTGAGACCCTTGAACAGTAATGTCGAAAGAACCAGGTTCTTCATCTTGATGAATCTTACACTTGCATACCCCTTTTACCACCTCAGATACTACTCTTTGCTCCTCACATACCCTTATTGGATAACACTGCCCTTTACACTCCAGGTTGATTACATTATTAATAAGCTCCATACTCGTTGTTACTCTGATTTTGGCACATTTGAATGAAGCTGGATGGCTTGCATCATCATCAAAATTAATAACTTCACCCCAGATGCTTCCAATCTTCTTTAGAGTGTTGCCATTCCAAAGATTTAATGGTATACCATAACAGCTTAACCATACCATTCTTTCTTGTTCTAGCTGCAGACCGATTTTCCATTCAGTAATAAATTCACACCACTTGTGGATCCATGGATAGAATCGTGGTAGTTTAGATTTCATGTCTTCCTTTGAATTGAAAGTTACTACCACATCTCTACCACCTCCTTCTCTTACCAGAACATCTCTCACTCCTCTTACCTTTAACTCCTTTTCCAACTCATGAGCATTGAGGTTTGCTTTGAGCCTTAATATAACACTCTCGTACAACCATCCATTTCCCACCTCAGTGACTGCAACTGTTGTACTTGCTCTGTTTTGATTAATCTTTGCATTTATTGCTTCTGCAAAGGATCTGTGGTCCTTAACCTGAAACCTATTCCCTTCACCCCTTACACTTTCGAACCTTTGACTAATGGAATCATGCGCCTGGTTCTGATGAATATCACTAATAACTGCTGTCTTCTTGCCGTACACAGCCTCTTTCACTTCCAATGCTTTATCATCCACCCACAGTCCATTTGCTTTTTGAATTGCCATTTCCTTAGCCACTGGGCAGTCAAACCTCACAAAACCAAAGCTTGTATTCTTGACCTTGCATCTCTTCTGTTGGATAAATACATCCTTTACAATGCCACACTTCATGAATAACATATATAACCCTTTTGGATCCATAGAGTTGGGAATATTATCCACAAAAAATGTGAACAAACCTTCCCTTGGCCCATTGATTCTTGTTTCCTGTCTTCTCGTCGTTTAACCACATGGCATCAAGACCCTCCAATCCCTTCCATCACTCCAACTATCTTGTTAACTCTTCTCTCGTATCTTGCTTTGTTGTTGTTGCCTCTAACTTCTCATGGATAATAGCTTCATGACTAAGGTGCTATTTGATAAAGTTGAAAATTGAAAACTGAAAATTAAGTATTGAAAGCTGAATGCTGAATTTATCAAGTTAAAAAGTTGTTTGATAAAAATTTAAATGCTGAACTAAAAATAGATTGTTTGATATGTATAAGATTAAATTTGAAATTTATTATTTTTAAATTATATATTTTAATTTTTATATTGTGATGGTAGTGGTAGGGGCAGGGGTGATGGTGGTGATGGTGGCAGCAGTACCGATGGTGGTGGCGGTAGTGGTAGTTGTAGTGGTAGTGATCATCATGGTGGTAGTGCTGGCAGTGATGGTGGTGGCAGTGGCATGAAGGTGGTGGTGGTGGTAGTGAGTTTATAATAGTTAATACTGATACTTATATTTAGTATTGATAAATTCAGTCAGAATTAAGCAAGTTTCGTATAACTTACAATTTTCTTAAGTTTTAGCCAATATTTGAAGATGCACTTCAAATTTTAAGTGATATCAATTGTGGTTATCAAACAGACTTAATTAATTATAACTTAATATATTCAGTTTTAAGTGCTGAATCATATTATCAAACACTCTCTAATTTTGTATTGTCATTTTATTTTAAAACTACGGACACAACTAGAAAGGTTATCATTTTATTTTAAATAATATAGTATCATTTTTTAATCAATCAAATTGTTAGTTTCTAGCATACATGACTTTAGTAGGTTTCATTGGCATTGTTGTGCTAATGATCACCCAAGTCATTGTGCAAGTTTTCTTAAATCAAAGAAAGTATTTGGCTTGTCATATCAATTTTAGCAACATCCTTGTGATTTATTTAGTTTGCTGAAGATGTGAAAGAGAAAATACACGTATAACTTTCTAGACACTTTCTTTGGCTTCACTATAGTAACTGAATGAAGAAAAGTTCAAAACATGGTCAATCCTCTCTCATTTACTACATTAGGACCAATACTTTTAATAATACAATGTGCTATTTTAATTTGAATCTTATAATTTTAGTGTTCCATGGAATCTGACTAGAATATGATGATATTCTATGTTAAATTTTGTGGTTCAAGCTGTGGAGTAAGTATTTCATGTTGCTGTTGCAATTTAAGCATTATTCATCTTGAACAGGTTCAACCCAGTTGTCCTCCCATTCCATAACGCTATTGAGCGGATTTCTTGCTGTCATATCAGTGAATGTTGTCATTGCGTTCTACATATGTATGGCGATGAAGGAACCTTCAGATAAACATGAGCCAGATCCTGCATTCCTCGCTAATGCCAAGGCTAGTCTAAGGCAGAATAGACCAAACGAAGATGAGGATTCATCGCAAACCCGCAAAAAGAAAGAGTAGGACTTTCACCAACCAGGAAAAAAATGCAGAATTGAGGTTTGGGCAATCATTTATTTTATTATTCTTGAGATTCACACATTAATGTCACATTCTGCATTCGGCTACCAAAAGGAAGTGAAGTGAATTGAGGGATGCACAAATCTTTTGAGCGACTACCATCAAGTCACACATCTTTTTGTGCTTATAAAACAGGGTTGTGTTTTATCACACATTTATGTGGTGTCAATTGGTACAGATGTTGTGTTAGATGATTAAAATTTGTTTTTTTTTTTTTAAATTTATTTGATATGTTTTCTAACATTTCTGTGCTATCTCTTTCTGCGTGTTCATCAAATTGATAGTATACTTTGACGTCTAGAGAAATTTATCAATACAACGGCAATCAAATTTGTATCTTCAATGGATTCACCCCTGTTACTACTCCCAGACCTCATCTAATGGGACTAAATTGAGCGAGCTTCTCTTTTTCTTCAAAAAAGTTTAAAGGCCACCATTTATGTAATTATGTCAGTTTTGGCTACTTTCTTTGACTGTTATGCCCCAAGATCGGTTCCACAAATACCTATTTCCATGATCGAAAAAGTATTCACCTTGTAGGGTCCGTGGTGAACATTTATGCAAAATATCAAATTAATTAGATATCGATAGTCACATGATTGGATTAGATTTAGCTCCAACAAAATGGATTATTTATTGTCAAAGTCACGTTACTATCCGTTTTTAATACAAATATGATATAATTATGTGGCTATCAATATTATCAATTTTTGGCCTATGAAATTGTGTTTGAGGTAAGCCCCATCTTCTTTTGGTTTATGGAAGTAGACAAGTTTTGTTGAACTGCTTAAAGTATGGTATCTTTTGCGAGTGCAATATATTTTTATTTTGATCTTGTTGGCATCAAATTATGGCTATTCTAATGCACAACATGGCTGGTAAAAGAAGGGGAGGATCAGGACATGTATGAGTTGATTCTAATACAGTCATCTCATTCTAGGCACTACTAGCCTAAAAGGTGAGCTTTCTTCTTCCCTAGACTTTATAGCTAGGCACCAAGTCATTATTCAGATAGGGCTTAGAAAAGCTGAGGTTGACATCAAAAGCTATGACATTCCAAGTTCTACCCCACATTGGTTGGTCACCAATTCATGCATTTGTTCCTCCATTGAGAGCCTCAGTTTAATCTCTGTAAATATTTTAAATCACTTCCTTCGAATTTTGATATGAACTGCCAATTTGTCTAGTTGAAACTATTAGCTAGCCTTTTATGAAATGACATTCCTTTCTAATAGTAAATTATGATTCCATTTGCAATAAATTTTGTCATCATTTTTCTTAGTGAGTTAGACGTAAGAATGATCATTCTATAACAGATTCATTTTAATAAATTATACATTATCTCAATCTTGAAGCTAATAGCAAAGGGATTAACAATATCTTAGGTTATTTATCTTATTCAATGTTTAGAATGTGTCTAGATTAATAGAATCACTAAACATGGAATATATGGTGTAATGACCATAACTTCAGTATATTTTGAAATTTTAACTCTAATTTGAGTTTCCCTCAACCCTCCCGTTTTGTATCCTTCCTCCTCTACGAGACACAATAAGCTCTCATATGAAAGATACATAGTTCAAAAAGACAAGTAGATTGGAAATCCACTTTTATATCTAAACATGAAATTTATAATTAATTAGGAAAATTTTTATGTTTCTTTTGACTCATTCAGGGCCCTTACATATACCATAGTCAATTTGTAGAAATCTTCATCGATAGACGAAAACAACTACTAACCCACATGCACAAAAAGAGGAGCAAAAATTAAAAATAAAAACAAGAACAAGCATAAACCACTACTAACAAAGTAGCCCGATCTTGGCCTAAATTTAATAATTTGTGAGATGGCGAACTTTGGTTAATTTTTTCCATATCAACAAGTCAAATTATGCTCAACTATCATAAAAATGTGATGTAAACAAAATCAGAGGAAATGAAACATTCCTATTTTATAGAAAAAGTAGACAAAAATGAACAACTTTGCTACCAAATTTATGCAAAACATGTAAAACAAAATCATAAAATTTATGTACACAAGCACTTTTTTTAAGCCCACTTTGCCAAGATGGACATGAACCCAGCCCCTATAAGAAGTGAGAGATTGGAACTAAGTTGGAGTTTTAGATTGCTTTGCATTCTAGGGTTCATGAAATCAGCGGCAAGAAGGTCGACCAGCGCCATGTAAATTAGGATTCCAGCAGAGGCGGAGTTGAATATGCCTTCGACAATGAGAGAACTTGGGCTATTTTCGTCGTATATGTTTGAGATACCAAAGCCGATGGCTATTCCAACTGGTGTGGTTAGGGAGAAAAAAATCGCCATAACCGTCGTTGCTCGAGCCTTGAATTTGGCCTGCAAAAAATCAATACCAACATTGATTTATTTGTGTTCTTTTTTTTTTTTTTCATGGAAAAAAAGTCATGTGGGATTGGAATAGTTATTTCCTAAAATATGGGTGATATCTCTCAATAGAATAATGCTATATGCATAAATTGGTATACTAACGAATAATATGTTATAATTTTAAAAATTTTGGATATTTTTAGTTTGTATAATGGGTGAAGTTATAGTGTTGAAGCAATAATGTCATAATATATATTGGTATACCAATTGACACATGTAGCACCACCTCTTCGCTTTAATATTGGTGCATGTAGCGCCACCACTTTAAAAATTTCAAATATTAATATCGGTAAGTAGTATTTATTGATGCATTTAAATATTTAGATGAATAATTGAAGATGAATTGATGCTCTTAGCTGTTTGATTCAATGGTAATTTGATCCTAGTGATTCTATTCCATTTGAAGAAAGTGAAATCTCATTGCCTCCAATGCAGTTTTGTTATTACCAAAAAATAATAATATTATTATGCAAGTGAAAAAAATATATAAAATTTATATGTGATGGCATGATTGCACTAAGACTTAAAATGTATTTATTTTTATTTTTTTTTATTAAAAAAGAGTGCATATATCATTTTCATCCCATCCAAAAAAAAGATATACTCGGAGAGTTTTTAAGTTTGAAAAGGTCAAAATATATAAATTTATAAATAACAAAGGTCCTAAAATATTTATTAATAGTTGATTGAGTTTTGATGTAATTCAATAAAATTTTCAATTAGGCAATGCCAAAGGTTAAAAAAATAATTAAAAAATCATTAATGTTGTGTTTGGTTGGGGGATTTAGGGAGAAATTTGGAAAAGAAAATGGAAAAGATAGGTGAAATGTGAATAAAACATGCCTATATTTCACCTAATTTTATATATCTTTTTCCTTTCTCTTTTTAAATCCCTACCCAAATCTTTCAACCAACAGCATAAGTGTTTCGAGAGCCCCATCAAAGCTGCTAGATACAAAAAAAAAAAAAACAACTTATTGCATGTGAACATTTGTAATGCAGTGGCAAGGACGAAATGGCTATAGTGGAGAGGAATGCATGCGGGGTTTTTGGAAAGTTGTCAAAAAAAACTTTTCGACTTTTCAGTTTTTTTTATAAAAAAAGTCAGTTTTTTTTTATCTAAAATAATTCAGTTTTTTTGTTTAAAAAGTCGCTTAAAAAAGTTAAAAAATCAAAAAGTCAACTTTTTATTAACTTTTTAAAACACCACTAAGTAGTATTTTGAAAAGTTGATAAAAAATTAATTTTTAAAATTTTTAAATTTATTTTGTCTTTTTATAAGTAAAAAATATAAAAAGTAATGTGATTCAAAATGTATAAAAAATTAAGACTTTTTTTTACTATCCAAAAGACCCCCAAGTGACGCATTATTTCTATAATAGTATGACACGACTACACAAAGGGACATCCATATTTTTGACATTTACCACTACCACCACCACCCCCTTTGTTGATGACTTTGTGGCATGAATCACCAACTAGACATCTTTTTGCATTTTGTTTGTGCCTTCTAAGTGCGTTGGGGGGATGCTCTCTGGGGCCATAGACGTGAGATAAAAAGGGAAATAACCCCACATGATGTAGGACATGTAGTCCTATTTTTACTTTACCTATTTTGTTTGTTCCTGCCTTCTAAGTGGGTGGAGGACGCTCTCTAGGGCGATAGACGTGAGATAAAAAGGTAAATAACCCCACATGACGGGACGATTTATTTTTAAATATGTGTTTCATTTTATAAAATATATTTGTATTTTTAAATTTATTGTGCCCCTCATATATGGTACTCTACTATAGAAGTATTATATATTTTTGTGTGTTATAAAGTTACAATAATATGAATCGATCAGAAAATTAAATACATAATTCTTTTATATAAGTCATATTTTATCTTTTTATGAGTTGTGTATTAATATAAAAAGATTGTATATTATAATTAATTCTGTGTAAATAGAAAAAGTGCCGTGATGAATTATGCATGTATGCAACACATTGAAAATAATGGCCCACTCCTATACGCTACTCCAAAAGTAATGTGTCTTTTGTGTGTTGGATCATCAACTATGCATGCATGTAACACAATGACGAAAAATATTGAATTGACTAACAAAGTAAGTGGGGCCCATGATATGGCTACTCTAGTGCACGAGTATTGGATGTTGTTTTTTTATACTAGATCAACTAGTGCATCGTGTATGTATACGCATTGAAGATGTAAATTACATTCACCACCTTGACATTTAGAAAATATATGGCACTGTTTGGGTAGATGGTTTGGGAATTTTTTTGGTTATTGTAGTCATAAAAGATAAATAAGTTATTTTAACTACAATAAATAAAACAAAACATCATATTTAACTTATAACCATTACACTATTTTCTTTAAAAAAAACAAGTCAAAAAGATATTCCCAAACTAAACTTTTTAGCCCAGACTAAAATAGTCAAAAAATCAAAAAGCCAACCCACTTCCCAAACGAAGCCATAATAAATTTTATAAGGATGATACAATTATATTGATATTTTTTGTAGTAAGGTTAAAATAATTATAAAAATAAAGATCAGTATAAAAGTGATAGTGATTTTATTTTTTTATCCATACGATTAACAAATTGCTAATAAAAAAAATTACATATTATATCAAATAAAACTTTAATAGAACTTAATATATAGTTACCGATATTGTAATGATTGATGTATTTTTTCAAACCTCAAGAAAAAATAGTGTAATTTATCCATGAAAAAAATGTTGACCAACAAATTAATGATAATAAACAAAACAATCATGCTACAGCAAAGACCTCAAAAAAATAAAAAATATAAAAACATAAAAAAAATAATATCTAATTCATATTCAACAATAATACGGTGAAACTCACGCACTTAAAATGAATCTGAATCACATACTATTTTCCTTAGATATTTTTTTGTGTTTGTTCTTGATCCCCAATATTAGGGTAAGCTAAACTTACGATATTTGAATAAAAAGCTA
Source organism: Camellia lanceoleosa (assembly GCA_025200525.1). Taxonomy (NCBI): domain Eukaryota; kingdom Viridiplantae; phylum Streptophyta; class Magnoliopsida; order Ericales; family Theaceae; genus Camellia; species Camellia lanceoleosa. Next base: position 175,389,461 of record CM045765.1, read on the forward strand.
AACTTACAATATTTGAATAAAAGGAAATGAAACAAGTAATTTTACCTGGGAAATGCAACCTCCAAGACCCATGCCTTCAAAGAATTGATGGAAAGTCAAAGCTGCAACAAGAGGCTTTATTGTCTTTGGAGTTTGAGAAGCACCCAAAGATATGCCAATTATCACAGAATGAACCACAATCCCCAACTCCAACACCTAGGTAAAGGCAACAATCATTTGAGTAATCCAAATATTAAAATGCTAAAATAACTTTGACAGAGATCAAAATCATTTTCCAAGAACTAAAATATACATTGAACCTCTAACAAACTAATTTTATAGTTAGTTATTATTTGTAGTTACTATAGACTACCTCAACAAATTTGTTGATGCACTATTCAATAATTTATCATTTTTTTAGATATTTGGCCTATTAATTTGAATTTTTTTGGGGCGCTATTCATTGAGATAATGGATATTGAAAGAATTTTTTTAATAAAATAGAGATAAAATAAAGAGTCTTCCGATGGTGTATTTAAAAATGTAGCTACTTAGAACAGAAAATTTTACAATTTTCATAAAAATATAGCAAAATCTCAAATAAGATTTTTATTCTTAGAAAAAAAATTTGAGAAAATCACATTTAAGTAGGAATAACTTGTAATTGCATACCTTTATAAAGGTATAAATCGAAGTACGGTAGTGTTACATCGCTCGAATTTATGCCCCCCGAATCCCCCGAACCAAAAACGACGTCGTTTCGTCGTTTTTGGATTTTTTTTTTCCGTTCAATCAGAGATGAAGTAGACGAAGAAAGAAGAAGGGAAGAAAGAAAGAAGGGAAGAAGAAGCAAAGGCGAGCAGCGTGAGGCGAGGCAATAAGCTGTGACGATCGGCGGAGCTGCGACGATCGGACGATCGGCCGGAATGCAGGGGCCTCTGTGTGTGTGTCTCCATTCTCTCTTCTCTCCCTCTCTTTCCCTCTCTCCTCTCCGCTCTTCCTCTCTCTTTCGCCCTGTCCCTCTCCCTCTTCTCCCTGCGTTTTGAGCTCGAAAATGGTGTCGTTTTGGACATTAGATAGATTAAGGAGGGCAAAGTTTCGAGTTTTCAAACATTATCTATCGAAGTAAGTGAGCAGGGTTACATGTCACACTTTGACTTGCACTAAATGTTGCGTAGTTGCACTTCTGATGCAATTATTTTTAGTAAATTTTTTTAATATTAGAATTTTTTTTGTTTGTTTTTGTATTTGATGATTTTTTTATTTATTATAAGTATATCAAGATTAAATAAATATAAAAAATAAAAAAATTTAATTAAAATATTTTTAAAAATCACTAAAAAAAATATAAATATACAAATTGAAAATCCAAAAAAATTGTTTTTAAAAATTTCAAACCAAAGAGTGTGCGCGGCACAATTTGAACGATTTGAGAGTAAAATTATAAATTGATTGTTGGATTGGTAAATTGTGGTTTGAATTTTTTTTGGACGAATTGACAAATTGAAGAACATTTTAACAAATTATCAAGCATTTACATAATGTATAACATTAATTTATATAATATTTTTCATATATATATAACACAAACTAATTTTACATAATATTTTTTATTTATATAACTACTAGTTTGTAATAAATTTCACATTTTAAATCTCTCTCACTCATTTTTATTTTAATATTTTATTATAGGTTAAAAAATATATATGTATTACTTATAACAGAGCGGAATAGTTTTAAAAGCGAATTATAATAAAATTTAAACTGCAATTAGTGGATAGAACAGTACATATTGATACACGGATTAAATAATTTCATTGACTTTAAACTAAAATAATTAAAACTAATACAAATACTAAATAAATACTAAAATAAATAAACATAACTATATATACAAGTACAAAAAAATATGTTTGACATAAAAAGTAAGGTAACCACTCTAGGCCAACTCGTGGTCAACTCATTAAATCATTGTTCCTAATTGACTGGTTAGGTAAACAAGTATAATTTGAAAGCAACTTGAAGCTCAACAACTCGTTTTTAGCACCAAAATAACGCCTTATGATGTGTTTAATTGAGAAATTTAGAAAAAAAAATATGAAAAGTGAAAGAAAAACAGTAAGTGGAATGTAAATATTTCATATAATTTTACAACTTTTTTTTCTTTTCTTTTTTTCTTCAAAATTCTTTTTAAATCTCTCTACCAAACATACAAAACTGAGAGAATTTGAAAAAAAAATATTAAAGAAAAGAAAAAAAAAATGTAATATCTTTTCTTTTTTTAAATTCCTTATCAAATCCTCAAAAACAAAACAGAGTACAATTCAATTCCAAACCAAAGTTACATTTAAGTTTCGTTTCACATGAGTTACAGTAGTAACTTTTTTATATTGAGGCTTTTTTTAAAGCCTCTGAATTTTATTTTTAGATTTTTTTAATTTTTGTGAAAAAAAAAAGTATAATGATTATGATTTGAATATGACATTTTAAAATGTTTTGAAAATATGGTCAAAAATAATTTTTCACTCTTTTATGTGAAAAGAATAGTAAGTTAAAAGTTAAAAAGTGACTTTTAACCTACTTTACAAAATGAACCTTTGTCTTATTGATTTATATAGCTTATTTTGTTTCTCTAACGAGAAGTTAATCAAGGAAAAAAAACATATAAGTTACGTTTGGTAGAGTTTTGTAAATATGATTTGAGAGTATGAATTATATTTTGAGTTTGTGAATTGTGAAATTATGATTTGAGTGTAGAAAATTTGTTTGGTTATAGTTTTTGAATAGTATTTGTATTAGTTTTAATTATTTTAGTTTGGTTATGAGTTTTGAAAAAAAATTTCAAAACTTAATTCAAATTGTTATAATTCATAAACAAAACACACTACTTTTACACTATTAAAAATTCTGATTAACATTCACAACCAACCTCTTTTTAAAATTTAATTAAAAAAATTTATTATTAACAGAAAATAATATTAATCAATTTTTTAATTAAAAATACTACAAAGGAAATAATTTTTTTTTTCAAAATAAATATTCAAAAAATTTAAATCACGAATATTTAAATAATCTAAAAAATTTAATAAATAAAAAATTTAAATAAATATTCAAAAAATTTAAATAATTTAAGATGTTAATATTTTAAATTTAAAAATAACTCTATGCTCAAATCGTAACTAAATACATAAAACAAAATTAATTAAGAAATTATTTTCAAAACTCATAACCAAACACATAATTCGAAACTCCATACTACTTTCACAACTCCGTACTCAAATATATAACAAAAAAATTAAAATATTTAAAAATAATTTTGTAAAATAGAGTTGGAATTTATTTTTATAAAATAAATTAAAATTTAAAAAATTAAAATCATAATATTTTGAAATTAAAATATTTAAAAATATTCAAAAAAACTAAAAAAATGTAACATATTTAAATATTAAAAAATTTAAAATATTAACAAAATTAAAATATTTAAAAAATTAAAATATTGATTTGAATTGAATTTTGAAAAGAGTTTTGAATTATGTGTTTGGTTATGAATTTTGAAAAATAATAATCAACATACTTGGTTAGAGTTTTCTAAAAATTCTTCCAAGAAAATTTTACTTTCTTATTTTTCATTTTTTTTTGTTTTTATTGAATTTTTTTAATATTTTAAGTAATTTTTTTTTACTTTTTAAACATACTTATCATAAATATATCTAAAAAGTAAAAAATTTGTAAAAGAAATCTTTTAAAAATTCATTAAATACTAAAAATATAAAAAAATACGAGAATTTAGTATATTTTTTGTATTTTTATATATTTATTAATTTTTTAAAATATTTTTTTATAATTTTTTTACTTTTTAGATACTAAATAAGATGCATCTAAAAAAGTAAAAAAAATATTTAAAATTTAAAAAATATTCACTAAAACTAAAAAAATACGAAAACTAAAAAATTTAATTTTTAAAAAACTTAAACCAAACACACTGATTATGTTTTAAATTTTAAAAAATAGATATAGAATTATAATTTAAAAATATAAAACAAACAACACACTCAAATCAATTAATGAGTGAAACTATAATTTAAAAAGTTTACCAAACGAGTAATGTTAGGGATCATGAAAAATATATTATGAAATACATCATGAAGATTTTTCATCTATTGATTAATCTTGATTAATGTCTGATATTTTATTATAGAGAAAAGATAGAGATCATGAAAAAACTTTCATGAAAATGATCATGAAAGATTTATGACTCTTGAATTACCTTGATTAGTGTGTAGTGCTTTATTTTAAGTGTAATCCGAGAATCATAAATATTTCATGATTATTTTCATAAAAATTTTTCATGATACCTAACATTGCTCTTTATTATATGAATAATTCAAAGGTTAAAAATCTTTCATGATATATTTTTCATGATCCCTAACTGTTACCAAACATAGTCATAAAATCCCAAAACTCTCACAAACCCACCATACCTGAGATATAATCCGATGCCTGAGAAGCTCCGAAGAACCCGAATCAACCTCGTCCTGCAACCCCAAACCCGAGCCATGGGCATGCCCATGGGTCGCATGTGTATGAACATGAACATGCCCTTCATGTTCACCACCATGATGACTCTCTTCATCCCCATTCACAGGCCTCGCTTTCACAAAATGCGTTCTCGTATAATAGCTCGTCGCAAAAGCATCCACCATCATCGTCCCTATCGCCGCCAACATAGCCACCAGTCCGGTCACCGGAAAGTCCCCGCCGAACGGAGTTCCGGCGAGGCAGGGGCTAGTCAGATCGGAGAATGCGTCGGGCAACACGTGGATGAATCCTGTGGCCAGGATTACTCCGGCGGCGAAGGCTTTGATTACGAAGAACACATCGTTTTCCACGAAGGCTTTGCCGAGGATCGGGAGAGAGACTCCGATTGCGCTCGCGGTCAGGATTGAGGCGATCGCGGCGAGCTTGTATTTCAATGCCTCTGATTTGTTTTCATCTCCGGTTTCGGACTCGCATGTGCAATCTCCCAGGACTGAAATGGGGAGAATGAGAAGGAAACAGAGGAACAAAATGGGTACCCTGTTCATGTCTAGAGAGAGAGAGAGGAGAATGTAGGTTTAATGGAAACAGAGGAACAAAATGGGTACCCTGTTAATGTAGTCTATATGTGAAGGCTATCACAAACACACACACATATATATATATATAGAGAGAGAGAGAGAGAGAGAGAGAGTGAGTGAGTGAGTGTGGGTTTAATGGTGGCTTGGCTGTGAAGGCTATCACATATATATAATATATATATTGGATAAATTACACTTCCACCCCGCTATTTGAGTTTAATAGATATTACTGTTTTACGTATGAGAAATTACACTAATTTCTTATCTTTGTTATTGTTTAGATAGAATAGAGATATTAAATTTATATATTATCTCTTTTTTATTTTACTTTAATTTTTAAAATATAATTTTTTTTAAATTTTTTTCTATAAAGAGTTATTGGCTTTTTTATAGAGAGTTTGTAAAATAAAATTATTAACCATCAAAACGAAAATGTAACTTTTAAAACATGAGAACATAAAGTGTAATTGAACCAAACTTCGAAGGGCTGTCAGTGCAATTTGCTTATATATATATATATACACAGAGAGAGATGGAGTAAGTGAGAATCAGAGGAGAGAGTGACAGGGGAATGGCGACATGGAAATGGAATGAAGGACGAGAGTGGGGGGAGAGAGTGACACGTGTAGGGTGGTGTTAGTTAAATGACGACATTATGAGTTAATAATAAAGTTAATTTCTTTGTTATTGTGAAAGCTTTAAAGTAGGCCCTGTCTGTTTGTTTGGTATTCTCCTTCATTTTAGGTGCACAAAATGTGTACAGCTCTCTTTCCAAAGTGCTGGACAATATTTGTTAATTAATTAAAGAATTATCCATTTAATATAATTTACCATTCTTATGTCAAGGAAGACCTACGTGTGAAAAAAAGATAAAGGGAAAAAATGAAGAGTGATGTTGCCTTCTTTGGATTTGGATTTGTCTCGAATGATTTAAATTTTATTTTGTTAATTATTTGATCAGTCATTTGATCGGTCATTTGAAAAAAAAATGATAATCATGATCAATAAAATAACAATTACAATAAATAAATATTTTATCCAATTATTTTGGTAGTCGTTTAACTGATCGTCTGATCAATCAAACAAATATAAATTCAAATGATTTGGGACATCTCAATTCGAAATATTAAATTTTTTTGAATAGTCAAAAGTGACAGTGGCAAATAGGGGTCCAAAACAATGTTTGAATAAACAATTCCTAAATTGATCCAAAGTGGGCCCGTCGAATAAAATGATGACATGTATAGGACATGAAAAATCACTCAGCGACTTGACTTGGGAATAATTGGGATTGGGATGCTTCCGTGAAACACAGCAGCAGTCTTGTGCGACTTACCACCAAAGGCCATTGGAGTTTGCTCCTCTCTTCATTGATTAAACCTTGAATTTTTTATTTAAGAAGAAATCTGATAATTTAAATGGACCAGTTAGTTTATTTATTTATTTATTTATTTATTTTGGCTTATAAGAATGGATAGTAGAGAATTTTATTTTAGAGGTGTTGGATATCTAAAAAAAAAGTCTGTGCGACTTTATGGCTATACAGTGCCGTTTCATTTAAACAATAGCATTTATTTTTTTTGGTTTTAATTTTTTAAAAATTAATTTTTTTATTTTTAGTGAATTTTTTTAGTATTTTAATAATTTTTTATTTACTTTTTAGATACACTTAATATAAATATAATTAAAAAGTATAATATTTGTGAAACAAATCTTCAAAAAAATCACTAAATATCAAAAATTAAAAAAATAAAAATTCAATACATTTTCTTATTCTTGTGTATTTATTAAATTTTTAAAATTTTTTATGTACATCTAAATTTTTTTACTAAAAATAAAAAAAATACGAAAAAACAAAAAATTTAATTTTTAAAAAATTGAAACCAAATAAAGTGATTGATATTTTAAAAACAGTTCATTTGGTTAAACACTTGGATGGTCACATTCAAATAAATATCCTTTGATTTTTTATTTTTAATTAAAGATATAAAAAAATAAAATTTAATAAAAAATATATAAAAAAGCAAAGAATATTTATTTGAATGCAAGCATTCAAATCTTAAACCACAAGAGTTGTTTGTGAGAAATCAATAATTTTTTTTAACTGAAATGACACTACATAACAGTTACTACTATTGTGCTTATACGTAATGAATTTGTGAGAATTTTAAGAATTTGAGATTGTGAAGATTACGTTGATTGTGTATCATATTATATAATATATTAATGAAGAATGACAAATATATTCTCTTACATGTTTTTCTCGATAAGTTTATCATTTTTTATTTAACTTATTTTTGCATAATTTTTTTCTTTTTTAAATTTTTAATAAAAATTCATTAAACACAACCACACAACCCCCCTCCCAAAAAAAAAAAACTGCAAAAAAATAAAAATAAATGCCAAATGTCACAAGAATCTAATAACATAATTGAACAAAATTATTTCACCTAAGGCAGAACTTACACATTTAAAAGGTCACATCCCATGTGAAAGAGTTATATATATGAATCATACTATTGTACACTTAGATTGTATTTGATCGTAGATTTAAATACAGATTTAGAGAGAGAAAAAAAAAGTAATAAAAATGTGAATAAAATATAATTAAATTTTTTCTTCATTTCTCTTTCTATTTTCAAATCTCTATCTAGATTCGTGAACCAAAAAAAAAAATTACTAACACTTGCTTTAATCAAGTTGGGCTCTTTATTACCAAACCACTACTATGATTCTCAAGTACTAGCAGTAGGAGGATGGGGTTGTCTTCGGCTGTCCTCAAAGTTGACCTAGAAGAAATGCAGCAAAATGTAGTGTTGATATTCTGTTTCCTGAAATAAAAAAGAAAGAAAAAAAGATGGCCTTTGCTTTGTGTGTGTGTGGTACAAAGTGGAAACTATTTTTAAGGACATTTTTGAAAGTTCGTTTTGATTTTTGTTCTGCAGCAACAAGTTCCGCCATGCATAGTGGAGAATACTGAGAATTTCTAATGATTTTATACTATACAGAGTATAATTAGTCAAAATGTATATTTGAAATTTATTGAGCGAGTCTAAATTGACTTTTTTTTTTCCCAAGTAATTATCAATCTTCTTGGAACATTATGGCCTATTTTGAGAAGTGGGTTATAATTATAACCCATTTCCTTTCTCACAAAAAAGCTATTTATAAGTAACTTTTTACCAAAAAATTAATTATAACAATCTTTCCAAATGCCTACTCCATAACAAAGGGATTATGTCCTAACATGACCCACAAAAACAAAAAAATTAGAAATAATCTCAAAAAATCACGAAACGCCCGTGGATAATGGATAAAAACTAGATTCTCTTGTTTTAGTTGATTCAATTTTACTCATTATTTTAAAAAAAATATTTTGCCTTAATTTAATCCAATTAATAACAGATAAAAACTTGATTCTCTTGTTTAAGTTGATTCAATTTTACTCATTATTTTTTTTAAAAATATTGTCTCAATTTAATTCAATTAATAACAGATAAAAACTAGATTCTCTTGTTTTAATTGAGTCGATTTTACTTATTAAATTTTTTTTTATAAATATTTTGTCTCAATTTAATTCAATTGATAACATTTGTTAGCATTTTTGACAAGAATTACGCATGTGGGTTGTTGACTCACAATATATGACAGTGAATAATTGTGGATCAAAGGCCAAACCCAATGTTTTGTGCAAAAGTGGTTACACCTTTTTTTCTTGGAGTTGAGTCACTCTGGGCCAAAAATTGGGAGCTATTTTATAGGTTAAATCATATATAGTCCCTATGGGCTAAGTAAGAACCTAGCATCAAGGCCTTGAAATGAGAATTGTTAGGTTACATTGCAACTAAGGCCCCAAAAAAAATAAAGCTATGCCCCTCCCCATTCGGCCATTAGTGACATACAAGAAGCACCCAAAAGAAGTGCAAGATTGGATCCTAGTTGGAGCCTAACATTGGTTTGCAAATTAGGGTTCATGAAATCAGCTGCAAGAAGATCAACAAGAGCCATGTAGATCAAGATCCCGGCCGATGCCGAATTTAGAACCCCTTCCACAATGAGTGAAGTTGGGCTATACTCATTGTAAATGTTTGATATTCCGATGCCAATGGCAATCCCCGCCGGAGTGGTGAGAGAGAAGAAAAGTACCATAATTGTGATAGCTCGAGACTTGTATTTTGCCTGAACAATTCATCAATGAAATTAATATGCAGACATATAAATAGAGCAAACACAAAAAATAAAATACTTAAACTATTTTTGAAAACTCAAAATCAAATAAAGTAAATATTGTTTATTTTAAAAGATTTTTTTTTTTTTTTTTCCTTACAGAATTGTGCAACTTAAACCTGTAGTGTGATCCCATTTATAAAAATTCATGGAGTCGCCATTGTAGCTAGCTACCGATGGTAGTTAGTTGTCCACAACAATGGTAGAAGAGGGTTGTTGGTGGCCAAAGGTGGTTATCGGAGGTGGTGGCGGGGATGTAATAGGTAATAGAAAATAGAAAATTGTTTACAAAACTTTTTTTTTTTTTTTGAACGATTTACAAAACTATAGAAGATACTCATTTTTAGGGAAGTTGCAAATCAATAACGAGGACTTTAAAAAATTGCAAAAAATATTGAAGTACAAGTAAATCTGTGCTCCGCTGCACACACATAATCGCTTACATCTCCATGTTTTTATAATTATTATATATATATATATATTTTTACCTTGCAATTCTCTCTCTTTTTACTCCCTACAATTTACTATTAATTAGGAATGGTAGTTGGGGGAGCTTTGAAGCTGGCCCTAATTTGTTCAGATGATGGCAAAACTTGTAAATAGCGAAGATGCAATATAAGCCAATCAATTTTTTCACTCATTGTAATATACAAAAAAAATATAATATAATATAAAATTATATATAAAATGATGTGATTATTAAATTTATCATTTTAAAATAAAAATATCTATTAGAATAACATTTAATTATAAAAATATCAGCACCATATCTTTTTTATTTTCTGTCTTTTACAGATGACATCTATATTCTCATTTTCTAAATCCAATGAATATGTTATTGATCAAAGGCACTATCCTCAACCTAACAATATGTCTTTATATGTTTGTTAATATTTGTATGTCACATCATTTTCAGCAAACATTGGCTATGCCAAAAAATTTAAAAAATACTTTTTATTTCTCCTTTATTGGCAAAAAGAAAAAATCTATTAACTAAATGTAAAAGAATTACCACTAAAGATTTTTGTTTATAAGCATCTCGCTAACTAGATTCTTTGTAATCTAATTCAACCAATTTCATATAGTTTTGAACTAGTACAAGACTCCCTTATAAGGTATTGAGAATTTAATTAATAAAATTACTTTTCTTTATCAACCTAAGCTTTTAATTGAATTGATTATCAACAATTAAACCTTAAGCTTCTAGGGAGCATAGCATCAGTTACAATAAGATATGTTCGAAATTATGTTTCAATCATATTATCTCGTAACTCCCCAGTGTGTTTGGTTTGAGTTTTCTGAATTAAGTTTTTTAAAAATTGAATTTTCTGTTTTTCGTATTTTTTTATTTTTAGTAAATACTTTTAAAATTTTAAACATTTTTTTTAGTTTTTTAGATGCACCTTACTTAGATGTATCTAAAAAGTAAAAAATTTGTAAAAAAATATTTTAAAAAATTAATAAATACATAAAAATACAAAAAATGTACTGAATTTTTGTTTTTGTTTTTTTTTGTAGTTTTGGTATTTAGTGAATTTGTAAAAGGTTTTTTTTCATAAATTTTTTACTTTTTAGGTATATTTATGTTAGGTATATTTAAAAATTAAAAAAATTACTGAAAATATTAAAAAAAATCATTAAAAACAAAAAAATACGGAAAATAAGAAAGCAGAATTTTCTAAAAACTGTTTTCAGAAAAACGAAACCAAACAATAAATTATTCAATGTGTCACAATCCAAAATTATGCTCCAGTTTGTTTTTAATCGTAATTTCGAGCAAATTACATTGTAATTTCACACACATTGTGTCGTAATCAAAATAGATGTGTATCATTTTTTTTTTCTGATCGAGAAAAAACACCCCAACAACTACATAGAAGTGGAAGATAAGCACCTAACAAGACCCATAGGTGGTTGGGCAACCCAATTAGTGGGTAGAGATTGTGAAAACAAGCAGAAGCAACCCAGTCGGCTGCCCTATTGCCCTTTCTAGGACACCAAAGAAATTTATCATGACCCATATAAAATATATATATATATATTTTGTGTATATCATCATTCTTTATTAAGACAAGAAAGGAAATTGGAATAAAAAGGAGAGTAATTGACGAAATTTGTAAGTACCTGAGAAATACATCCACCAAGTCCCATGCCCTCAAAGAATTGATGGAAACTCAAAGCTGCGATGAGGGGTTTGATTGTTTTTGGACTTTGATTAGCCCCCATGGATATCCCAATAACCACTGAATGAACTACAATTCCCAACTCCAAAACCTATATATATATATGAATTGAAGATTATATCAGCGGTCTAAAAGTAAATTCAATTTCTCATCAAGAGGTTGAATTTAGCCTATTATGCTTTCTTATAACATAGTAATCAATCTTTTTGGTGTGTTTGACAATTGGCTAATACAGTCAAAAAGTTACTAAAAAGACCAAAAAATCATACAAAAAACTCAAAAATTTCTTTCTATTCTCTTTATTTTTTTGCACATTTTTCTATAAAAAGTCAAAAAGCATTTCCCAAACACTTCAAATTTTTCACCTCATATTTTAGCCAAAAAGGCACGGAAAAAATCACTTCCCAAACTAACCTTTTAAAGTACAAGAATTTTACTATCACAAATAAAAAATAGAGTGAAAATTTAATAGAAGTGTAAAGATATTAAGGATATGTTTGGAAACATAGCCAAAAAGCCAATACAAAAAGTCGAACACATTTTCTCTACTTTTTTTTTTATTTTTTATGTCTTTTCGTAAAATGGGACAAGTTACTAAAAAATGCAATTCCCAAACCAACCCTAAGTGTAACTAATTTGCTATTTAATTATAGCTCTAGAACTTTTCTGCCATTGAACTACGAATTTGATAAACAGATCATGAACTTATAGCAACCAAAACAACAAAATAAAGATCTAAATCTGCTTTTTCACTTTCTTCTTTTGATAAAATTTAAGTCAACTGAAACAAAGGATAAGGAAAACTGTGCAAATCCCATGTAACAGCAAAAAGCAATAATTGGCAAGTAGAATTCTAATAAACCAATAGAAGAAGCAGCAACCCCACAAAAATGTTCTTAATATCTCCTTTGCTTAAAAAAAAAAAAAGAGAACGTTATTCCATTTGATTGGTGATGTAATTATCAACAAAAAAAAGAAGTAAATTCAAAGCTGAAACAATAGAACCTAATTGGCATAAAAGAAAAAAGGTAACAGGAGGTACTTTTTAAAAGAAAGCATGTTTATTGATTAGAATAAAAATATGTGTATTGTCAAATTTCTGATACTTATCAGTTTATAATTGATGATCGTGACACTTTGATTCCTAATATGTATACGAACAAGTTCATAGCCAATTCACAATTTGTATGGCTGGTTCAACTACTATAAAGTTCTTTTTACTGTAGATTTTTTGAAAAAAATTACGATAGCAACACTTGATTTCTAATACGTATAACTCAATATTCTCAATACATGCCACAACTGATATAGATACTTCTTTAGATATTTAAAATAATCATGGATGGAAGCAAGAGGAATAACCAACCATCACTAAGGAAAAAAATTTAGAACCAATGCTACCTGGGATATGACTCGACTCCGAAAAAGATCTGACGAATCTGATTGCTGCAACATGATGGCAGCGGGCCCATGAACATGGCCAGGGCCACCTCCTCCATCGCTCTCCTCATCACCATTCACAGGCTGAGCCTTTCTCAGCTCCGCCCTCTTATGATACCCAGTGGCAAAAGCTTCCATCATCAAAGTCCCAATTGCCGACATCATAGCAATAAACCCTGCAAATGGAAAGCCCTGCCATGGATTTTCACTGAGGCACGGACTCGTTAGGCTGTTGAAGGAATCGGGAAGGACGTGAATGAAACCGGTGGCTAAGATCACACCGGCGGCAAAGGCCTTGATGAGGAAGTGAAGCGCACTGTGTGCTTTCAATGCTGAGACATTTTTTAGCAGCAAAGGCATGGAAACTCCAAGTGCACTGGCAACTAGAATTGAAGCTATGGAAACAAGTTTGTATTTGAGTGCCTCTTGTTTGTTTTGGTCCTTGTATTCAGCTTCACATGTGCACTCTGCATGGACTGAGATGGGTGGGAAGAGAAGATGGAGGTATAGGAGAAGGGTTAGGGTTTTGTATGTGTATGGCTGAAGCTTGTTCATGGTTTAAGAGAGAGAGAGATGGTTGGAACTTGAAGGAAAAAAGAATATGTGAAGATGTATTTAAGTGTCGTACATATTTATATGTGTATAGAGAGAGATCATGGTTTTAATTAGAGGTATCAGGAGACGTAATAAGTATTGATTGCAACATAATATTGAGAGTATAGAGTATTTATTGCGACATAATAGTATTGAGATTATAGAGTGATTAGTGTCAGAAATTGGGTATCGCGGTCATGAATTTTTAAAAATTACTAGCCACAAAAAAAATGTTTTATAACAAACTGAACACGGCGTATCAGCTTTGAACCGGCCATATCAACTATAAACCGGTTATGAATCAAAATTTATTAGGAACTAATCAATTTATCAATTGTGAATCAATTGGCTATTTTAGTTAGCTTTTTAGCTATTTTATGAGATGAAAAAGAGTTGTGTTTGAGATAATTTGTTATTTTTTTATTTTTTTTTTGTAGTTGAATAGATGGTTGTGAAAAAAAAAGAAAAGAAAAAGTGATTAATTGATGTGTAGGATGTGACATTTTGTCTTATTGATTATTATTATTATTTTTTTTTTGTCTTTATTAGCTATTTTAGCCAAAATCTTTCATGCTAAACACCCTCTAAATATCGGGAATTGGATGATTTATCAAATGTGAATCAAGCTCATAAATCGACTATGAATCGATATATATCAATAATCAATTGATATAGATGTGATTTTTATTTCCATTGGTAGGCAAGGAACTTAGCTGTATGTAGCATTGAAAAAGTAAGAATGAATAGAGCTACTCACAAGGAAAAGTGAAAGAATAGTTTTAGTTTTTGTGCTATTTGCATGGCTCTATTAATAATTATAAGAATTGAAAACAGCCACTATAGCTATGGCCAATATATGTATTTAATATATATATATATATACTTACATAAAAAGAGAGGGAGAAAATGACAGGGAACGCAGAGGAGGAGGGTACCGACAAGAACTACCACTCTTTATATCATTGTCTATTTTATATTTTTTGAAGTCATTGATTTTGATATCATGTGATAGATATAACAGATAATGAAACATAGAGTAGGAGAGATGATTTCTACTTACTTGCGTTTAAAATAGAACATGACCCTTTTTCTTTTCTTTTCTTTTTCTTAAGATAAATTACAATAATTTCTCTTAAGATTTTTTGAAAAAAAAAGAAAAAAAAAAAAGTGACAAGAAAAGAAAAGAAAAGAAGAAGAAGAAATACATTGAGTCTCACAAGTTTGAAATAATTTCCTTATGCTCCCTACATATTTTAATTCATATAACACAATCTCATTTTCGTCAGCCATATGTTAATCGTGTAAATACAAAATAATGTTGTCGTATCTTTTTAAACATGCACTTCAAAGCATATATTCCACGAAAGTGTTACTATACAGGGGAAAACATTCAGAGTTCTAAGCTCTGGACAAACCCTGCAAAACAAAAACAAACAACATACACTCAAGAGTTCCTACGATTGGCTAAAACTAATGATATCAGATTTTGCGTACCTTTGAACTATTGATATGCTTGGTGCGACTTCTTACAAGTTGAAAGTTGATAAATAAAAAGTTAAAATTAAAAATATTTATCACTCAAGTTTCCAATAATTAGCTTTTTAAAGTTATTTAAGTTATTTTTATCTCACAACTTATAAGCAAAAACTGTACCGAACATTAGACTCTTAATCCTAAAATAAATAAAGCTATTAACAGTTCCCATAAACTGCACCAAATAGAGATTATCTAATTGACATTTAATTTATAATGCTTGTTCCATGGTCACGAGAATTTCATGTAGTTTCTAGATAGAAATATTTTGTCCATTTCATGAAGGGTTGTAAATGAGTTAAGTGTTAGGAAAAATCGATGATTCCCCACAAGTAAATCAATCAATGGGAATAAAAACTAATGCGGAAAAATTAAATCAAAGGCAACACAAGAATTTTTACGTGGTTCCCTCAATGTGATGTACGTCCACGGGATCGAAATCCGATTCCACTATCAACCAAATAAGTTCCAAACGATTACAAACGAGACACTAATGGTCTCACAAAACCACCCTTAGGTGAATTCCAATAATCACAAAATAAACAAGAGGAAAGACCTCACCAAATAGATGAACCAAAATCTTCAGAACCTGAGTTGAAGAAGATCCAAAATAACGAATCAAATCAACTTCCACACAAAGAAAACAAAAGCTTGAACAAATCAAGCACTGTTCACCAAACCTCACCAATTGTCCATACACGGGCACTATTGTCGAGGAAGTATATCCGCCGCCACTTTTTCCTTAGGGAAAAATAATACACCAAAAGATATTATATATTGTAAATCTAGGGTTTTGTAATCAAACCCTAATTGTATCCAAATTGGATTGGGCCTCCACAAATATAATATATAAAAATATTATACCTAAACCAAGTCAAATTAAAACTCTTTTTCCAAAACCAATTGGGTCCCACACTCCACCAAGGAGGTATACCCAACAATTCTCCCCCTACCATCTTAGATGGAGACATCAACTATACCCGCCAAAGTTCGACACTTTAAATGTTTGTCCCTCGACAAAGTCTTAGTCAGCATATCTGAAATATTATCATCTGTGTGAACCTTTTCGAGTTGCTACAATTTCGAATCTAACACATCACGAATCCAATGGTATCTCACATCAATGTGTTTCGATCTCGAATGAAAGGTAGAATTTTTACTCAAGTGAATAGCACTTTGACTATCACAATAAAGCACATACCTTTCTTGTTTCAAACCCAACTCTTGCAAAAATTTCTTCAACCATAACTCTTATTTGCAAGCTTCTGTAATGGCAATAAATTCAGCTTCGGTAGTTGAGAGAGCAACACATTTTTGTAATTTAGATTGCCATGCCAGCCTCCTACAAAAGTCATCAAATACCCAAGTAGATTTCCTAGAATCAACATCACCACCATGTCGAATCAGGAACCCATCAAGCATCGGCTTACCATCCCCAAAACACAAACACACCTTCGAAGTCCCTCGAAGATATCTTAGAATCCATTTTACAGCTGCCCAATGTTCTTTACCCGGATTAGAGAGAAAACGACTCACCACACCAACGGCGTGAGCAATATCCGGCCTTGTACAAACCATGGCGTACATCAAAGAATCAACTGCTGAAGCATAAGGAACTTTCAACATTTCTTCTTTGTCTTTCTCACTTGTAGGACATTGATTCGAACTAAGTTTGAAGTGACCTGCAAGTGGACAACCAACCGGCTTTGCTTTATCCATGTTGAATCTCTCAAGAACTTTCTCAATGTAGCTCTCTTGAGACAACCAAATCAGTCCATCTTTGCGATCACGAACAATTTTCATACCAAGTATTTGCTTTGTCGGTCCCAAATCTTTCATAGCAAAAGATCTACTCAACTCCAATTTCAACCTGTTAATCATGGTAAAATCTTGACCCACAATTAATATGTCATCAACATAAAGCAAAAAAATAATAAATTTGCCATCTGGAAAATTTTTCACAAACACACAATGGTCCGAAGTGGTTTTAGAAAAGCCATTATTCATCATGAAAGAGTCAAATTTTTTATACCATTGCCGCGGAGCTTGCTTGAGGCCATACAAACTTTTCTTCAATTTGCAAACAAATTTCTCTTTCCCTTTCTCTACAAAACCTTCCGGTTGCTCCATGTAAATTTCTTTTTCAAGATCACCATGAAGAAATGCGGTCTTCACATCAAGTTGTTCAACTTCAAGATTCATACTTGCAGCCATGCCAAGTACAATCCGAATAGAAGACATCTTTACAACCGGTGAGAAAATCTCGTCAAAGTCAATACCTTTCTTTTGCCCAAAGCCTTTCACAACAAGACGTGCTTTGTACCTCAGATTCTTCCTATCATTCTTCAATTTGAAAACCCACTTATTTTTCAAAATTTTCCTCCCTTTAGGCAACTTCACTAAATCATAAGTCTGGTTTTCAAGCAAGGAATTCATCTCATCTTCCATAGCCTTTTTCCAATCATCTTTCTTTGCATACTCAATTGCTTCTTGGTAACTCTCGGGCTCCCCTTGATCAGAAATCAACACAAATTCATTGGGAGGATACTTTCTTGAAGGTTGTCGGTCCCTTGTAGATTTTCTTAACTCAAGTTGTGGTGGCGGTTCTTGAGTTATATGCTCTTCCTCAATTTCTGGCTCAACTTCATTAGGATTAGCATCATCCTCCACTTCTTCAATAAGTGGCTGCACATCTCCCCCATTTTCATCATCAACTGAAGATGAAGGAGATGGATCTATGTCAATGAGATCACTAGTTTTTGGCTCCGGTTGATCACCTTTACCAAAGTCTTCAATTGTTTGGTCTTCAAGAAATACAACATCACGGCTTCGAATGACTTTCTTGTCGACCGGATCCCATAATCTATACCCGAATTCATCACGCCTATAGCCAAGAAAAATACATTGTCTTGACTTACTATCAGGCTTGGACCTTTCATCCTTTGGAATGTGAACAAAAGCTCGGCAACCAAACACTCTCAAGTGCTCATAAGACACATCTTTGCTACCCAAACTCTTTCAGAACATCACCATTCAAAGGATAGCAAGGAGACAAATTGATCACGTCAACCGTTGTACTCATTGCCTCACCCCAAAAGGATCTTGGCAATTTAGCTTGTGAAAGCAAACACCTTGTTCTTTCTACAATAGTGCGGTTCATACTCTCGGCAACGCCATTTTGTTGAGGAGTCTTCTTAACTGTTTTTTGGTGCCGAATACCTTGGCTGCGACAATACTCATCAAATGGCCCAATGTATTCACCACCATTGTCTGTTCGGATGCACTTCAATTTCTGTCATGTTTCTCTTTCAACCATGGCCTGAAATTGCTTAAATACTTCTAGAACTTGATCTTTAGTTTTTAGTAGATAAACCCAGACTTTCCTTGAATAATCATCAATGAAAGTAACAAAATAAAGTGCACCACTATGTGTTCTAACTTTTAAAGGACCACAAACATCCGAATGAATCAACTCCAAAACCATTTCTTTTCTAGAAGCAACATTTTTATGAAAAGAAACTCTATGTTGTTTACCCGCCAAACAATGAACACAAGTTTTGAGATGTGTACCTTTCAAACTGGGTAGAAGCTCTTTCTTGAACAAAACTTGCAGCCCCTTTTCACTCATGTGCCCAAGTCGCTTGTCCCACAATTCAGTAGAAGTATCATCTTCAAGTGCATTGACAACACCTTTACAAATTTTTCCTTGCATCGAATAAAGTGTATGAGTCTTCTTGCACCTAGCCACCACCAAAGAACCCTTTGTGAGCTTCTATATTCCATCACCAAATTTGTTGTTGAAACCTTCATCATCTAGCTTCCCAGTAGAGATCAAATTGAGGCGAATATCGGGAACATGCCTCACATCTTTAAGCAACAATTTACAGCCCAAATTTGTTTCCAAGCAAACATCACCCATACCAATAATCTTGGACAAACCTTCATTACCTATTCGAACAGAACCATAATCTCCTACAGTGTAGGTAGTGAAGAAATCAACTCGAGAAGTCACATGAAAAGAAGCACCAGAATCAATCACCCAATGACTCTCTTGGACCACAAAATTGATACAATCATCTTTACAAACGACCATGATATCATCGGTAGTAACTGCTGTTGTGTCTTCTTACTTCTTATCCACACTTTTGTCACGCCTTTTCTCTTTATTCTTGAGCTTTCGGCATTCTCGCTTCATGTGCCCTTTCTCATGGCAATAATAACACTCAACGTCTTTCTTTGAAAAAGAACTATTTCTTGACTTGTCACGGCTTTGATCACGACCATGAGGAGTCTTACTCCTCCCCCTTGTTTTACTTCGGCCTCTCACAACAAATGCTTCCGAATGAGAGGTACCGGCTGATTTTCTTCTAGTTTCTTCATTCAACAAGCTACTAGTGACTTGACCCATAGTGACAACTCCATCGGGCGAATTACTAATCGTCACAACCAAAGTCTCCCAACTTTCGGGTAAGGAACTAAGTAGCATCAAAGCCTGCACCTCATCATCAAAATAATTTTCATAGAAGCAAGTTGGTTAACGATACTCTTTATTTCATTCAGATGTTCCTAATAGGGTCGCCTCTTTATATTTTAAATTAACCAACTTACGAAACAGAAAGGCTTTATTTGTGGCTGATTTTCTATCATAAAGACTCTCTAATTTTTTCCATAAATCATGTGCTGAAGTTTCAGTAGCAACATGATGAAACACACTGTCATCAATCCATTGACGGATAACACCAACGGCTTTCCGATTAAGCCTCTTCCACTCATCATCTTTCATATCAGCAGGTTTGCCACTATCACCCTCAATGGGTCCATTCAAGTCTTTACAAAATAATAGGTCCTCCATTTTAGTTTTCCAAGTTACCCAATTGCTTCCATTGAAGCTAGACATGTGACCCACATTCCCCTCCATTGATTTACACAAATAAATAAACCCCAATGAACCGTAAGCTCTGATACCAGTTCTTAGGGAAAATCGATGATTCCCCACAAGTAAATCAATCAATGGGAATAAAAACTAATACGGAAAAATTAAATCAAAGGTAACACAAGAATTTTTACGTGGTTCCCTCAATGTGAGGTACGTCCACGGGATCGAAATCCGATTCCACTATCAACCAAATAAGTTCCAAACGATTACAAACGAGACACTAATGGTCTCACAAAACCACCCTTAGGTGAATTCCAATAATCACAAAATAAACAAGAAGAAAGACCTCACTAAATAGATGAACCAAAATCTTCAGAACCTGAGTTGAAGAAGATCCAAAATAACGAACCAAATCAACTTCCACACGAAGAAAACAAAAGCTTGAACAAATCAAGCACTGTTCACCAAACCTCACAAATTGTCCATACACGGGCACTATTGTCGAGGAAGTATATCAGCCGTCACTTTTTCCTTGGGGAAAAATAATACACCAAAAGATATTATATATTGTAAATCTACGGTTTTGTAATCAAACCCTAATTGTATCCAAATTGGATTGGGCCTCCACAAATATAATATATAAAAATATTATACCTAAATCAAGTCAAATTAAAACTCTTTTTTCAAAATCAATTGGGTCCCACACTCCACCAAGAAGGTATACCCAACAATTAGAGTAGTAAATATGAATAATAAGTTGTTTAAACTTGAATTAAATTATTTGTGAGTTTCAAAATATGTTCAGACTTGACTTATTTACCTTTCGAGTCTAGCTCAAACAAGTTTTAATCGAACAAAACTCAAGTAGTTTAATTTTTTAACAAAACTAAACACAAGGCAAGATCGAATAATTTAGTTGGGTTTAATAGCCCTATACTTTGATAGATTGTTGTTGGTTGGATAAGACTCCATCTTCTGACCTGTTTCTCTTTTAGCCATAAAACAGTTTTGAGGCAGTACTTTTTATCATATATAAGTGGAGAAAACACTCAAAACTTTGAGGTATGTACGACATGTTCAATAATTTTCTCCGACCATTATTCACATGTGGCTGAGAATCTAGGGGTAAAACGATAACCAGACTCCAAAATGATTCTGTCAAACTTGGGATAAATTGAATTGGATTGGTTTAAATAATACAACTTATATTTTTCAAAAAATAATATAAAAATGGCAATGGGTGATTGACTTACAAATTTTTTTCTTGAATTATCCTTCACATTCTTCTCAAATCAGGGCCTTGCCAGTGAGGTAGCTAGCACACCAATGAGCATTGCACTTAATTTCTACAATTACAGATTAATTACACCTTTGATGTCCAAGTATATGCATTTTATGGTTACTTTATCCTCAATAGGAAAATATTTGAGAATTCTAATTTTTTTCTCTCTTTACCAGATACTCTTGCTCACATTATCTCTCTCATTTCTTCTACATTTTCCTCTGATTCATCCTCTTTGATAGCTTGAGAGGCTTATACTCTCTCACTATTTGCTTCATAGACATGAGACTATATCTCTCTCCTCAACTCCCTCTCCTCCATCAGATCACACTTTGTTTGAGTCTTTCAACGAGACGTGTTCAAATTCAACTCAAGTCAGATTTTCTCTTTTTTGAATTGGACTCCTATAGTTAATAAGTTTAAAACTACTTGAATTTAAAAAGCCTAGTTTAGAATGACATCAATTGGTAAAAATAAAAAATTCATTGGCACCATCCATGCGTCCTAGGCATGTAGAATTGCAGACATAGGTCAAGGTCTAGGTCTTTTATCCACTATTCTCCCCACTAATCACAAGGACAGAGGTTACTAGTGATGGAGACTAAGCCACTATTTTTGCAACTTTCACAATGTTAAGTGGGTCACCATTTGCAAATGGGCAATGTCCTATGATTTATGGCCATTCACCGTCAAAGTTCCATTGACTGCATTTTTAGTGGTAAACAAGCCCATAAAGAAAAAAGGATAATGCTAAGGTACAACCACTTTAAAAAGGTGTGTACAATATGTAAATAATGTATTATTAGTCTTATTTGGTGCAGTTTATAAGATTATTTATAACTTTTTATTTATTTATTTATTTTTTATTTTTTAAATCTACGCTAAAGTGTTTGGTGTACCTTTTTAAATAGTTTATAAGACAAAAATAATTTATATAAGCTAGGGAAAAAAAAAAAAAAACTAATTATTGAGAAGCAAAGATGGAAAAGATGGATGCACTTTTTTAGAGTGGTATTATTTATTATGACAGTATGAATTCAAATTTTCTCTAAAAACCAATTTTCACAATTTTTATTACACATTTTTCCATAAACAAACATCCATATTTTCAACCTCAATTTTTAGTCTTATTTAGTCTTCCCAAACAAAGCCTAAGTGATATGAAAATTATGCATATTGGTTATGACTCGGTGATTATTTATATATTTATTTATTTTTACTAACTTAAAGTGGTGTTCTTTTGTAGGATACATGACAGGGACACGTGTGTTCAAATATAAATGATCTATTAATATATTTAAATGTAGTGGATAATGTTAATTTTTATTAATTTTGATTGTTTAATAACATAATATTAATTTACATAACAAATATATATTAAATAAAAATTTACCGTGTTGCCTTCATTTTTTTGAAATCACTGTCCGCATAGCGTCAGCGCTTCATAGCTCATGGGCCAACAGACCTAGTCGGACCAAGTTTCAACGCCTAGTCCTAAGCATAGCCTTACTCATGCTAACATGGCCCACTTAGGGTACGGGCAGGCCTAGGCCTAGGCCGGGTCAAAGAATGTTTAGGTCAAATTCTGACCTCTAAGCAACAGTAGGTAATGACATTTTAAAAAATAAAAAATAAAAAAATAATCTTCAAAGTATGCTTTGCTTGGTCTAAAATAGGTTGAAGAAAAATATGTATAAGATGATCATTGTGATTTGATAGGAATGTGATTGAAGCTTGATCATTGTTTTATAAAGACTAAAGAGATCAGAATTGAGGAGGTAATTATTGTTTGCATAGAATTGAGGAGGATAAGGAGGAGATTGTGAAGCTCTCCCATTGGAGTGTGCCAAGTGTGGAATAGACTTCTTGTTGTTGCTTATACATACATGTTAACATACACGGAAAAATAAACAAGATTGAGTTAGCTTAATCTTAAATAACAATAAACAAACAGTAAATTTATACAAATTTGTATAGAATGATGTGATTTAAAGTGAACCATTCACTTTAAAACAAAAAAAATCCACCGAGGTAACTTTTATCACAAATATGTCGCTACCACGTCAAATTATTGTAGCAATTCTATATACACATTTTGATGCTTTAGCATTTTCCTTGTTCTTATTGTTTTTTTTACTAACTGAGATAGCTCAGTTGATTATTTCCTCAATATTAGAAGACT
Source organism: Camellia lanceoleosa (assembly GCA_025200525.1). Lineage (NCBI taxonomy): Eukaryota > Viridiplantae > Streptophyta > Magnoliopsida > Ericales > Theaceae > Camellia > Camellia lanceoleosa. Next base: position 175,412,874 of record CM045765.1, read on the forward strand.
GTTTCTTAAGTTATTTATTTATATTAATGTTGTGATTATTGATATTGATATTGAAGGTTAAGTGCCGTTAAACTTTTTTTATAAATTGTCCAAAAAATTGACTCCCTACTACACAAATATTTTGAGGAAGCTCTTTGATAAGAGAATTTAAACTTTCCAAAATCCCCACACTAACTTTTAGATGGGAATGTATGAATCCAGATCCTTTGTAGAGAGCATTACAGATTCGAAATTGTATCCCTAGCATGGTCTTTCAATTACTCTATAAGATAGACTTTTGATAAGATTTGATGCTGTTAATTTAAATGCAAAAGGAAGCAATATCTACCCCCTTATTTTTAATAATCATTTTCCAATGATTTTATCTCATAAGCAATAATAAAACTTCATCAAACACTCTAATGTAAACTCTTAAAAGAAAAAATTTGTCTTACTTTTTCAATGAAATTTCAATTGCATTCTATTAACACATCAATTAACCCTCTCAAAATAATAAGACTCAATAAAAGATTTATTGGAAAAATAAAACTTATTTGATATTTTTTCTTTAAAAATTATGGCAAATTACATTGACCACCCTTGAAGTTCATAAACACAAACTAACGAATAACTGATGAACAGGGAGCAAAATGTAATGTGAATTAAAATTTTAAGAGAGCATGGTGTAATTATAAAAACTCTATGGAGCTTCATGTATTTTCTCCAAACTTAAAGATAAGTCAGTGTAATTTACCCCAAAAAAATTACAAGCATCCCCCCTAAATTGCATTAAACATCTATGTGCTTTCACTTATACATACTTGTTAAATAGGTTTTTAATGATTGAAGTGAAAGCTCACCACTTGCCCGAATAGTCCTAATTGAACTCTCTTACTAATAACTTTTGCATCATCACCCATGGGTCATGTAATGTAACCACTGCCTGATTAAGACAGCACAACTATCTAGACAGTGCTTATACACAAATGCTACAATAACTATATATTTCTATCATCTTTTCTTACAAGTTACAATCTAATGTGTTAATCTAATTGTCTATTTCTATCATCTTTTCTTACAAGTTACAATCTAATGTGTTGATCTAATTGTCAGCACTGCATTGAATATACATAAATTACGGGACCCGTTTCACTAATATTGTATTAATAAATAAAATATTATCAAAATATGATAAGTGTAACACTACTGCTTTTTACATGGGTCTAATAACATGTTTTCAGTGAAAGCAAAAACATGTTAATCCGCAGCCACACCCTGTGCCTAGGTCAAAGGTAGGTTTTTGTTTATTGTTTTTTAATTCAAATATGTAATAGTTAGACACTGACTTGGACTAGATCACGATTTTGCATTTCTTGTTTTCTTTGCATGTGAGAATGACACACACATTGGGAAAGAGAATGTCCTACGTTTTTTAGTGATAGAACTTTTTAATGATGGACCCCATTGGTTTGGAAGGTTGTTCTCCTTAATCAAGAGTGAGTGTATCTTTACTATTAAACTGATTTTCTTAGAAAGCTTAACTATGCATGTCATTCTTGGATGTCTTTCTTTTTCTTTTTTAATCAGAATGAAATAATTTACAAATATCATAAGACTTGCATTAAATTAGACATTTAACTATAGAAGAAAGTTCAACAACACAATATGACACATATAATAAACGGAACAACCGAACATTTATTCACCCAAAAAAACAACCGAACATCACAAAAGAACATTTTCCAAACAAATAAATATAAGGAGAGAAAATTTACACTTATGTGGAGAGAGAGTGTAACCTGACCATCTATGGAGATGTTGGGGTTCTTCAATGTCATGTCACCAAAAAAAGTTTCCTAATATTTTTTTTAACTACGAGAATTTTGAAAAATATTACATATATCATATTTCTTACTGAAATCTTTCACTCATAGACAAAAGTGAGCATGGATTTCACTATCTTCGTGTAAGAGCTAAAAATGCGCTGAGAAATGAGAGTAACATCATTTTGGGCATGCTTGATTTGGTGAATTAGAGCATGGGATTGAGATTATTAATCCGTGGGCCCAATTATATATCCTATGTTTGTTTTAATATTTTGGTTTAAGATTATTAATCCAATAGATAATTAATTCAACAAATTTATAAGATTATTAGTAATGGAGTATGGATGAGATTATTAATTCAATGGATATTAATCCAATTAGAAAGTGAATACTATACTAATTTAATAGAATTATTAATACTTCACTATTAGTCTTGTGAATCAAACATAACCTTTGAGTACTGTTATTACATTGTACATTAAAGTCAACTTAATTTGTGAGAACCAAAAAAAAAAATGTTATCCAATTCTGAAGTTTGGCTCATTTTCTTTTTCCCACCACTGGGATAAGTGGGAAATCATGTCAATTTGGTTCTAGTTAGAAAAGACTAGTAAGAAAATGACAATGACTCCATCTATATACATAGATAGTGTCATGAAATCATAGACAGGGTAAGAGAGAAATGACAACCATTGATGACTGAAAGGTTGTGGGAAATGAGATTGGGATGGCTGTGGCTAGAGATGAGCTATCACTATATATAAAATTAGTGGTGTCATGCTGGTTCACGTTGGATATAGAAATTAAAGTATATAAAATTTTTTTATTTTTAATATTATGTATATAATCTGTGATTGTATCAATTACTAATTTAGTATTGTTTCCTTATTTATATCGTTTCTTAAATTGTATCATGAATCTATTATATATACATGGCCTCTACTTCATTCATGGAAAGCCAAATAATTCTTTTCATTCTTTTTGATATCAGAGCTAGGTTAAGTACCTAGTAATTTTGCTTCACCAGCGGATGGCAACCTTGCCTTGGCCGCCGGACCTCAACCCATTCCATTGCCATATTTTCTTTCAGTATCACTTCGTGGTGATCTTTTCATCTATCCACTAGTTTATTCCTATGCCAAATATCTCTATCATAATTTTTTTTTACTCGCAATCTTTTTTTTTTTTTGTGTTTCTGCTTCACTTTGTCTTTCCCTCTGTTTCAACCTCAAATAAGTTTCTATCTTCAAATCTCTTTTAGTTTGAGGCGGGTATTATACCTATATCCTGGTGAGTATGGTGATATACTATGTGAACTACCTAAGCCGCCCTATCTGGCGCAAAACCCAAGTCGCCCTCTTGGTGCACCACCTGAGCCACCCCTTGACGCACTTTCTAATAAGATGCCCCTTGGTGCACTTAGTCATCTGTTGCCATCATCGTTTAACACCAAGTCATAAATTATGTGTGTGCCACACTTGCTGGTTCAACATTCAGTTAGTCTCTACAACGGTCCAATATGACCCCTTAAACTATCCCAACATTGATTCCGGTTAGTTCCTACAATGCCTCGACATGACCCCATAAACTGTCCCGACATTGATTCTGATCAGTTCCTACAACAATCCAGCATGACCCCTTTAAACTGTCCCGACATTGATTCCAGTCAGTTTCTTCTAAGGTAGCTCAATCCCTGTTTTTTTTCCCTTTCTAGGGCGTTGTGCTGATATATTAAGTAGTTTTTTAGCCTTTTTTATTTAGTGGACTACTAGATTTGTTCAGTAGCATATATTTGGACTAGCCGTTGAGTTTTTTCATACTTTTTTCAGTCATCCATTGGCAAGCTGCGATTGTTGAATATCTTCACACTACCTTGAGGGGGAGTATTAAATATAGAAATTAGAGTACATAAAATATTTTTATTTTTAGTATTATGTATATAATTTGTGATTGTGCCAATCACTGATTTAGTATTGTCTCCTAAATTGTATCATGAATCTATTATATATACACAGCTTCTACCTTATTTATGGAAAAGCCAAATAATTCTTTTCATTCTTTTGCTCACTCCTAGTGTGAATGATGATCATGACTAAGGCCTAACATTAGCCATCTTTAGTGACAATATATATACATAAAGTACTAAACACAGTTAACATTTGCATCCAACACAAAAATATTTAAACATGATGATCTTATATTGAAAATGGCTTGGGTTAAGAAATATGCATTACATTACACGTGGTATACAATGCTGTTAATAGTGCATAATTCTAGTACGTGGTACCTTAATAACAGTTGCTTTGGTGATGAAAACAATCAATCATTATCAGGTAAAGGTACAATCACTGCCACTAGTTTTCTAACACTGGAGACGTATGTTGAAGGACTTAAAAGCAAATCTTCTTAGCATAACCCAAATTTGTGAAAATAATCACCCATACACAACAAATGCTTTAGTTTTATACTATTATTGGGTTATTCCTAAAGTTGCTCTTGTTTGCAATTGGGTAAAATTAGATGAGATTGAGTTTTGTACCAAAGGCTAGGGCACATTAACTTTGGGGATTTGTTTTAGGGTCATTGGCAAGGAGTTGGTGAAAGGTGTAGGATAGATAGTTGGATATATTGGATTGTAGTTGATGGATTGCACTTTGATGACATAGCTGGACATATTTTTGCACTATTAGTCAGTTTTTTTCAAGATTCAAAAATTATTTTGTGATCCTGGAGTTATTCAGGAAAATATTGGTAATAGTTCATAGAAGAATTCACAAAGAAGTGATCACATAATAAATTTATATAAAAACTTTCATTAACTATGAATTATTATTCTATAATTGTCCTGAATAATACCAACCAAAAAAAAAAAGCTCCGGAATTATTCATGATATTCGGAAGATATGATGAAAATAGCTGGATAAATTAGGGACTTGAAAAAAATTGAAGAATTTTGTTACTATCATATAGCGCACAAAAATCATTGAAGTGGAGTGTGGACGGACGAGGACTAGCCAACAACCTTGTTTCAGTCTAACCAACACAACATGAAAACCATGTTGAAGCATTGATCCACTATTATATTGCAGGAGGCCAAGAGTTGTATATGTCAGATTGTCACTAGTCACAAATAGCTTAAACTGTCAGAATTAGAAAATTGTCTCAATGAGAACTGATTCGCACCTCGAATAAGGATGAGGGGAGGAGGGGCCCAATTATTAGGGCTCTCTCTCTCTCTCTCTCTCTCTCTTTCTCTCCCTCTCCCTCTCCCTCTCTGGTTTAGAGAAAAAATGGAAGAAGAAGAAGAAAAAAAAAATAATAATAATAATAATGTCCAAAAGGAAATTCGGGAAAAAAATCATTTTTCTTGTCTCAATAATGCATACCAAACTCTTTAACACCCTCTCTCATGAGCAACCAGACTTGCACATGAAGACACAAACATCGAAACATATAGAGAAATAAAATACAAACAGAAAAACAAATGTAAACAAAGAGACTTGAACCTAAGACCTCTTCTAAATTAAACCATGATATCATGTTATATCACTACTAGTCCCAAAAGCATAGACTTGAACCTAATATTTCTCCTAACCTGACTGAGCTATGATACCATGTTAGATCACTGCTAAACTCAAAACCTTAAATGGTTAGGAAAGTGGTCCGACAATGTATATCAAGCACTACAATAGTACAAAATTGCAAAAAACTTTTGGCCTAAACTAGAAGAACTAGGGCACGAGTGCACTTTCACGTTGTGTTTGGTTGGGGAATTTGAAAAATGATTTAGAAAGGGAAAGAGAAAAGATAAATGAAATGTGAATAAAATATACCTACATTTCACCTAGTTTTACACACCTTTTCCCTTTCTCTTTCCCTTTTCAAATCTCTTTCTAAATCCCCCAACCAAACATAGCGTCACTAGCTTGGTAAAAAAGAATCCATGTTCTAATTGAGGAAAATTCCAAGATAATAGTGAGAAGTAAATTTAACAGTCTGCTTATAAGATGGTGAATTCAAAAGCCTATGCACCCTATGTGTATACAATGAACCTACTCGGCATACAGAAGCAAACAGTACAACAATCTGCAGCAAACAGTAAGCTAACACCTCAGTCTTACTAGTGTGTTCAGCTTGTTTTCCCTGTATTGCTGCCACTTGCAACAAAAGCAGTGGGAAGTAAAAGTTAACTGAAGGGATTGCAACAGATTACGACGAGGTTAGAACAGGTGTATTGGCGGTCTTCCTAGAGTTGTTAATGGGATGATGAACTAAAAAAAATCAGTGTCCAATAAATTACTCAAACTCTAAAAACCACTGGTCCCAAATTAGTTACAGCTCTACCAATGAATGTTATTGCGGTGCTAGGTACCAACACTTTTCAAGTTGATAGTACTGGTCGTGAATCTGAGACCTATGGTATTATTTGGATAGGTGCACTCATCCTACTGAAAGCAGAAAGATTGCTGGCTCCTGGATTTGTTCTAGTGATTTGCATTGCAACCGGACAAAAACAATTATAGTGAACCTCCAAGAATTCATGTTAATGTCGCTGAAATTTTTTTAAGCTACCATACCACCACGAAGAAAGGATTAGACTTGGGATTTAAGTGTGATTGCCCCCGAGGATTAGTCGGCGGGTCAAAAACCGGAGCCCGGATACCTCGGTCATCCAAAAAAAAAAAAAAAAAAAAATACCACCACGAAGAAAGAAAGATCAAAAAACTTGAAACAATTTTAATGTTGCATCTAGAATATAGATTTGCAGAAGTAAATTAGCAATATACAACTGCACCATATGGAAGTCCTAATTCCTTTCTACAACAAGCTAGTCCATTATCAAAAACTAAATCAGCAGTGAAACTACATTAGCAAAGAAATTCTTTCCTGTGATGTTGCACCAGCATCAATCAAACAATTATACAAATAGAAAGAATTGGAACTCATGATTGATTGACCTTTTACTGCATAATGGAAGGTTGGGCCAATATCTTATGTACATATATTTCACAAAATTAAAGGAACCTTTCCATATATTTCACAAAATTACATACAAAAGTGAAATTATCTTATGTACATAAATAAACGTATTAATGCATGCTACAGATGAAATATAAAAATATTTCAGGGTTTGGAGGAATGTACAGTTGTGCTTCTTGTTAACCTCCAAAGGAATGTACACTTATGCTTCTTGTTAGGTTTGCAAGGTTTGGAGGCAGCCAAAGAGCCAAAACTTAGTGGTCCTGTATAGTTTGTGCTATTTTTTGGTCCTCATGGCTGGAAAGGAATGCAAGGATCTTTGAAGGAAAGGAGTCAAGTGTTGAATCGTTATGGGACAAGGTGGGATATTTAGCTTCACTTTGGGCTTTTGTGTCTAGACCTTTTAAAGGAGTCCCCTTTTTCTTGATTTCTAGGGATTGGGCTACTGTTTGCCATTCCTAGTTTTTGGTTTTTGTTGTTGTTTTGGAACTTCATGTTTGAGGACTCCTTGTCCTCTTTCTCTTTTCTTGCCTATGCTTAATAATATTTTTCGTCGCTTTTCAAAAAAAAAAAAAAGATGAAATATGAAAATCACATTTTCATAAAATTTTATAGCTATGCTAATAAGCCATGGCAGCCAAGTAATGTTAATACTGATAAGAAAGGACTTCATAGTCATAATCCTAATGCAATATTTGGTTCACTCAAATGACATGGAATTGAACGCAATAAAATAGTCATTCCAATGTAATTTTCATTATTTTTTTAGTCAATCAAACATGAAAATGAACATTTTGATAGAATAATCATTTCATTCCACTCCATCAAACCAAACACTAATGCTACACTTGCTATGCATTTATGCCACATTCTGTTTAACAGGTGGCATATCCATAACCATTGATATAGTGAGTCCCACATGAGTTTAGTCGTCAATGGTTATGAATGTGCTACATTAGATACTAAACAAAATTTGTGGTATAAATAGATGGTAAGTAGGAACCCATTTTGCGTATCTAAATTTGGCGATAACCAAACAGACCAAACACAACTAAGAGAATTTGGGGTCATAAAACCAAATAGCAGAAACTAAAAAAAACCAATAATGCACACCTTCACTACGATTACCTTTCTCAGAAGTGGCAACCAAATGCACATCAACTGAATTGCTGAGAACCTAAAACAATTAACCACCGTTCGATCATCAGATTACATATACATACATATATAATTGGAAACACATGCATTGAGTAGACTCACAGAGTTGGAATCACCCAGGCGAAGCACGAGTCAAGCACTCAGAAGCAGAGAGATCAGCTTTCCTTCCATCACCAAACAATTTCACAAACAACGAAGAGAATTGCTAGAGAGAGAGAGTGACGTGTTTGTGCATTTGGGGGTTTTGTTTGGTAGATTTCGAAAGCGCTGTTGTTTATAAATAAACATAACTAAGGTGATTTCATTTATTCTCAAAGCATCTCGTCAAAGAATAAGCTAATTTCCATAAGCTATAAGCATAAGCTAAACCAAATATATCAAAACAGCTTAAATTAAACTGAAAGTTAAAAATAATCTCTAACAAACAGGGCCGAAGTTGCCGAGACAAGGAAGGAAGGAGAGCTGTGCAGCCTGCAGTTATTTTCTGTCCTCCTCTACCTATTTTGTTTTTTAAAATTTTATTTTTATTTTTAGTTTTTAAAAGTTTTTATTCATATAAAAATTATTTTATTCACACTAAGTTAATAAAAGTTTCATGTTTTGTAAATAAAAAAAATAATTATATAAAATTAAGTTAGTAAAGGAATTTTTAAAAAATTTTTTGAATGTATTTAGTTAAATCATTTTTTTTTTCTTTTGAGAAAGTCATAAGTAATTTTAAAGTGAATATTTTACGGAGAGAAAAAACAATTATACTTATTTTTTATTATATTTAATTTTTTTTAATACTTTTCATCATAGGAGTGAGCATGATCCGGATTGGATCGGATTGGAGTAAAACCAAGACCAATTCATTATTGACGGATCCTAAAAAATTGGAACCAATCCAATCCGTTTAAATCGGGGAACCAATCCGAACCAATCTATTTAAATACGGATTGGATTAGTTTAGGACCATGAATTTATATAATTAAATAACAAATATATATAACACTTTATTTTCATAAAAATATAAATATAGCACCATATTAGTTTCACAATAGCAACATATCTTTTTATAATAGCGACGAAGTATTCTAGAATTTAAACAATCATAAAGAAACTAGTTCTACCATAAGTATTTAGATCATTACAAATTAATACTAAAAATTAGCAAACAAAAATAATAAAAGAATATATTAAGCAAGTTTAGGTTTGGATTTAAGTTTTATATGAAATAAGAGAAGATACTATACAAGAGGGTGTATAATAAAAATATAGACTATTTGTATACAGTTCGGATCGGTTCCAATCCGGAACCGTAGGATTCAATCCGGAACCAATCCGTGAACTACGGATTTTTAATTTTTCAATCCGGAACCAAACCACGGATTCAAAAAATCAATCCAAACCTATTAGATTGGACTAAATTGGATCGGATTACGAATTTCACGAATTCCTTCCTCAGCCCTATTTCACCACTCTCATACTCAACAAGCACGAGCGGGACAAAAAAAAAAAAAAATTCTACATTTTCCATCATCGTTTGCCAAGAATTATCAGGCTTTAAAAAACCCATGTTCTTCCAATAGTGTTTAATTATGATTTAAGGTTTTCATATTTCAAAATTCTCATATAATCTAAGAAATGTGAGTGAATTTAGATAGGAGAGAGAAGGATTTGAGTGACCCTTGTGATCCACATCACATAAACATTAAAAGAATATAGTGGTATCATTCACAGAACTTTGCTGAGCTAACAAAATCAGTCGAGATTTCAAAATTTACAATTACCATTTATTTTAATGTTTTTTTTTAATCCAATAATGAAGGTAATGCAAATAGAACAAAGTCACTATCCCCATTATAACTCACTGAAGACAAGTCCATGTAACTTTTGCATCATTGTCAGCTTGAAAATGATGTACAATTAACCAATGATATGTACAAAAAGCAGATCAGTGTCTAGCTCTTAGTAGCAGAAACTCCAAGGGGAGCCTCCCTCCTACCCCGCTTTTAACCTCAGACTCTTCTATAAGGCCCTTGCTCCCCCGTCCCTGATCCTGCTCCCACCCCTGCTTCACGCAACTACGGTCTAATTGTTTACATTTGGGTTTCCAGAAATGTAAGTATTGCCAAACCAGCAGCCCAAACATCATCATCCAATACATATTCTGCAGGGGAATGACTGACGCCTCCACGGCAGCGAACAAACAGCATGCCAACCTATTCAAATCCCAGCAAATATTTACTTTCCCGAGAGAAAACCAAAGTCAGAGAGACAGAATTAGGACTATAAACAAGCCAAGCAGTAAGTTGGTCAAGCTTGGCTTGAAAATTAATGAGTTTCAAAATGAGTACAAACTTGACTTGCTTACCTTTCAACGATTCAAACACTAGTTTGATTCGTTTTACAGCCCTAAACAGAATTCGAAGTGAAAAAAGAACAAACCTTTGTTAAATGAGCCATGGCCATTGCATCGTGTCCTGCTCCACTCATCAGTACAGGCACATCATCGACATCCTCGCCAGCCATTCTCTTCATTGCAGAGTATGCTGCAGATTTCAGCTGCGAACTCAATCCAGTATCACAAGCCGCTGCATTGGCATCGTGCTGAAATGAACCATATTTAAGTCAATCATACACTGCATTTGGCGGCAAAGTAACGCAAAGATGAGATGGCAATCTCACACCTTACATTCAATATTACAAGAAACAGAACGGCGATCACATATTTGATGCATCCGGTTGGATAATTCGTATATAACAGCTTCCCGTCCCATGTCATCAATTGTTCGCATGTCCACAGTGAACGTTACCTGCACGGAGATGGTTTGTTTTCACTCTATAGATGAGTACACAAATCTTTTAATAGAACGGAGCAACAACCCTAAGAAGCATAGACACAAACATTGACAAGCAAACATAAAAGGGGCGTACCCAGTGCACGAAACTCCCGCTTAAGCAGGGTTTGGGAAAGGGTTGATGTACACAGCCAACCCGTGACCACCAGGTCACCAAGGGGTAGCTTTATCACTACGCCAAGCCCACCCTTCTGACAAGCAAATGTGTAAATTTTTAAAAAATATAGGACACGTAAGGACACATGCAAAACATATAATTTTATATATTTATTATGTCATATTTTTTAATATTATATATTTATTCTCATCAAATTCGTTAACCTTGAATATGCTATTCCGGTGAAATTTTAAAAATGGGGCACTGTCTGTCGCAATGTGTCCCCTGTTTGTCTCAACCATGTCCATTTCCTCCAGTGTGTCTGACATGTGTGTGATGCATGTTCGTGACAAATACAAACACCAGTACATGACCTCCGGATTTCATAGGCAACACCAAATGGATGGTTGTTATATTTAGTTATCCCAAGAGAGTTGAGTACTTGCCTCACCAGGAATGACATTACTTGCACTTGGCCAACATGATATCTCCCCAACAGTACAGACAAGCGATTCCACTGAAAACCCTTTGCATTGATCATCATAAGATAGAAAATCCTCAGGATGTTTACAAATACTCTCCAAAAGTACTATTAATTCGGCTGCAGCAGCCATAGGATCTTGCCGCATAGACATAGGGACTGTTCCGGCATGTCCTTGTGAGCCTCTCACTGTTACCTGCAAAGTGAGGGCATACAAAACTTGTAAAAGAACCAAGGTTTGGCTTAAAATGTGCTAGCATGCCTTAAAAGAGACAGGTATCATGGGAGCTACAAAATACTATTGACCAAAAGAATTAAAAATAGATACCCATCCAAAACTAAAACATTATACATTGAGAATGATCTTTCACATAATAGGAAACTTACATATATGCTTGTCAAAACAATAATATCCTAAATCCTAAACCGTAAGCAATACTTTACCAGAACGCACATGTATTCTTGCTGCAATTCTCCTATACTAAGAGCCAAAGCCTTTTTAATCATATGCCAAAAAAAATCTATGATATTTCATAGAGCAGGGAAAGGGTACGGATAAGTAAGGCAATCAGACACAATATTTCAGAGGCTACTAATAAAAGAATAGTCATGGAATTTCAAGGGAGGAACCAAAATGCATATTGGCTCTCAAAAGGGGTATCAAATGCAATAGTGCTTCTAAATAATTTCATAAATTAGAGGCCCTAAGATGCAGAACAAATAGAGATGTTTGATTATGATCAATAAACAAGCCATGTGGATGCATAGACAAATTGCATGGGGAGGCTAAAGTTAAAAAAAGAATCTCACAAGCTTATAAATGCCTATAATACTTCTGAGTTCAACCTGTGAGCATTCAAGGGCGAGCCTTCCATTACTGGTTTTCTTTAATTGCATATTTTTGGTACCTATGGGGCAAAGATGTCTGAGGGAAAGTCACTCTCTTACCCAAATAATGGAAATAAATGACCAGCCAGCGACTTACCCTCTTCATCAAAAAGCTTTTTAATTGCGACATGGTCGCACAGAATTCTAAAATAGATTATTGAGGCACAAAATTGACACTTTAGTTAGGCAGATCAAATAATGTCCACCATGTCTTAGTTTTGCACTGAAGCAACCGGTTATGAGAATCCCAAGACAACTAATATATGTCACAGCACACACAAAATGAATATTATATCCCAGTTCATTCCTGTATTGAATAAAAGTACAACAAACAGGAATGACAGTAGAAAATCAGGAGGACTCAATTCATTCAAATAGAAACACTTAAGCTTGTGTTTGGTTGGGGGATTTGGGGAGAGATTTGGAAAGGGAAACGGAAACGGAAAGAGAAAGGGAAAAGGGGTGTGAAATTAGGTGAAATATAAGTATATTTTATTCACATTTCACCTACCTTTTCCCTTTCTCTTTCAAAATCCCTTCCCAAATCCCCCAATTAAACACAGCATAAAGAAGAATATTTTAATCTATGTGCTGTAATTGTATCAAATACCTTTAACCGTGTCTGCCCAGCAATGCCTTTCACCACACCAAGAGGAAGGCCAACTGATTCTAGCACAGGTCCTTGTTCAATATGAAGCTGAAACAAGAAATTAACAGAGCAACAAGATAAGAATTCACAGCAAAAAGTTTCTGTTTGGTTTCGTTTTCACCACTCTGTTTGGTTTTGTTTTTAGAATCTATTTTCTGAATTTTAAAAAAATATACAAAACAGGTTTGACAAAAATAAATATCAAAAATATATTTTCACCCTCAAAAGAGAAAAACATATGAAAATGATGTGTTTGAGATATTTTCATTTTTTTTCCCCACCAAACTAGTGATTAATTTTTTTGAAATTTTTTCAACACACATTCCCAAATTGAAACCAAACAGAGAAAGTTGTGTAACTGAATAACCACAGGATATTCAACATGGCCCGAAATACCTCGATATAACCCCAAACAGACTCCGGATCATACTTTAGCTCAAAGAAGCTTTCCTCGGAAATTTCTATAGAGTTCTCTTTTAGAACATTTTGCACTGTCACACCACTGAACAAAGTCTACTTGTCAGTTTACTTCGAACAAGCAGCGTTACAACCAATTAGTATAACTTTTGAGTTCATCATAGAAACCTTTTATCCTGTATCTGCAATGCTGAAACTGGTAAAACACCGGCAATAGCAGCACTTCCTAAGAAAGCAGATTGAAATCTCACTCCCTCCTCGTCACTAAAAGCAATCACCTGCAAGGTTCAAGAGCAGTGTAAACATGATGTTATAGTTCCTAGCTAAATGTCACAACCCCATCTAATTCCAGTTTCAAATTTTAGGTTGATCAAAGAACACCTACTCTGTAAACCAATGCAAAAAAAAAAAGAGGGGGAGGGGTGGGAGAAGAAGAAGAAGAAAGGGGAAAAAAATTCAATTTTGAGTACAATTATTTTGGGTGGCATATGTAGGTGCTATGTTACTAGAAAATGCTAATACCCTAGCGAGTTACATATTGGTACGCACGTTCCAAAACATGACACACTTTCGTTCCAAAGCAGTAAATTTAGCGATCTAAAACAATCTCAAATTTTTTCCAATATATTTCCTTAAATGCCACATTAGGAGGGAAAAAAAATCAAATATAATGAACTAAAATCTAAGGTGACTTAAGTTTTGACAAGACAAAAATATCAAAAAAATATATATATTTATTGGATGCCTAATAGTTAAAAGAAAATTGCTCAAGAAGTACCTTCCATTCTTAAATGTAATATATACAAGTCTACCTCTATCGTACCACATTTTAGAGCACGTAGCATACCATATTCCTGTTCGCATTCCCGTTCCACATACTGGAACGATCCACGTTCTAGGTAACATAGCGCAGGTGAGTATTTTTTAAATAGTTAGCGTGATTATTATTATTATTATTATTATTATTATTATTACATCATTGCTAATCACAAGCCGCCAGCAATTCAATAAATAACCTTGGGGAAAACATTGATATGTAAGATGGATATATTCATTCTTAAAATTCTTAGAAATTAAAAAATGGCATAACGACAGTACTGCCATCATTAGAAGCTATGTTCAAGAAGTGTGTCTACAAGTAATACCGTGATGAAGCTAGTACTGGTATTTGACTACCTCAACTGGCCGCTTCAGATTTTTCAATTGCCCGTTGATATTCAAAACCTTCAGTGCAGATAATGCCGAAATTATACCAAGTGCACCATCAAATATTCCAGCATCAATCACAGTATCCTGGCAAAATCAGAGCACGGTCAGGAACAATTTGTGATATGTATGATACTCGTAATAAATAGATTGTACGGAAAAATAACATAATAAACTTCAGAGAAATAAATTTCTGCACCAAATGAGAACCAATTAACAAAGATTTTGCACTTGAGTTCATCCCGTCAACTCGACCATGCACATTGCCCATTTGGTCCACCCACCTGGATATCAACAATAGTATTATTAATTTAGTTTCTGGTGAACACTATAAGATTGTGTTTGGATCAAGGATTTGGGGATGGATTTGTGAAAGGAAAGGAAAAATGATGGGAAAAATGTATGAAATATAAACTAATCTTTTTTCAACTTTTCTCTTCCCTTTTTCCTTTCCCTTCATAAGTATTCCAAACACAGTCTGAGAGAGACAACAGTTAGGAAGCTCACGTTCGCAAACCAGCTTCCTCCATCCAGCCACGGATAATATTTCCTGCTATGATCGAAGCTGGGCTCAAGTACGTCCTCTCAAGATAGCCATCAGCATCACTCACCTGTCAAATTAGATAACAATATTAACATATGCAGAAAAAAAATAAAAAATTAGTGCTATAACATTGATGATAAGAATCCAGAGATTCCCATCAGCATCAGCATCAGCAACTTGTCAAATTACACAAAATTTAATAAGTATTTGAAATGTTTGTTCATAAGTGAACAGATTCGATGCTTGATTCTTTTTTTCCTTGTAGCATTATTCGGAACGAACACACATAATGCCAAAGCATTGATTTTGAAACTATGATAAGACTACTAAATAAATGTAAGAACAAAAGCAACAAAGGTTGAAGATTTAATATATAAGATATTGAAGTTCAGTTTTGTACCTTTCCAAGTACATTAAGTCTTGCCACTGCCTCATCCCTTAAAACTTCTAGAAACAGATCATTCTTAACCCCTTTTGTATCTTCAACACCTTGTCAATTCAGATGGTTTCTTAAAAGAAATTAAAAAGTAACAAACAAAAAAAATGATATAGATAACAAGATTGACTTAAAACTTATTAATAATTCAAATTTCTCCCCTATTTGTCTTGGCATCAGTAAGACTTAAAGAATATAACTAATTTAACTCACATCAAATAAAAAACTATTAATCATAAGTAACAACAAAACCAGCAACAATCCAACAGCTAACAATACTCAAAGAAACAGCAACAAAATTACTATACACACCCTAAAAAAAGAAGAGTAGTATATCATATACACTATCACTTTCAGCCGTTGGATTTAGAAAAATAAATTTGAGCCATTGATCATAGCCTTGTAACTAACACCACTTTAGGACTAGGGCATAACAGAAAGACCATTTTAGTCATAACCAAAGACTATAATAGGACCTAATCAACTTTTATTTGATAATTTATTGCTCCTTCAAAGGTCCATAGCCAAAAACTATAAAAGTCTGTAACCAACATCAATTTCAACCATAACTATGCATTTTATATACAATTTGAATGGAATATAAAATATAGAGACATAAATAAATAAATAAAAGCTAACATGGTATCTTATTCTTTGAATATGACAACTTCAGATTCAAAACAAGATTAAAATTTTTCAAAAAAAAAAAAAAAAGAGACCAGAGAATGAAATTACCAGCATAGAGGTGGGCAGAAGAAAGGGGTGGTAGCAGATAAAGAACCACTAGGAGAGAGAATATTGAAGAGTTGTGTGAGATGGTGAAACGGATTTTGGATAAGGGTCTGTTTGGAGAAGAGGAATGAGGAGGAGAGGCCATGGCTGCGAGGCTCTGCAACTTCAAGCAAAGCAAAGCAAGCCACAGAACTCCCTCGAGCACACGTCTCTCTCTCTCTCAAGTATGTAGTGATGGGCTTTGCCTTCGCCTCTTCTTGATGGATGCGCACACAGGTTGTGCTGTATTGTTGTGGCTTACTGGCTGGTGACGTAACAAAAGTGGACTGTGGGCCCCACCATTTGGGCCCTCGTATCATGGAGGATGAAATCAAATTTAGACCTTGATTGTTATAATCTAATAAAAGCAAAAAAAATTAAAAGGTAATTATCTTATTTAAATCCTATCATCTTATTTAAATTATATTATTTTTCTATCACATTATTTCTTTATCACATCACTTTAAATTTAACTAATATCTAACTCATATTTTATAAAAAGTTAAAAAATATACTTATTTAAATCATCCCAAACTACCTCTAAAATTTCTTAATTGGACTCTTTTTTGGTAGAAGAGATGATTTAATTTTTTTTTTATAAATCTTTTAAAGAGAAAACAGATAATTGGGTAAGAATAAAATAAAATATTTTTTTTATTTCTTATATAATATTATCAAAATAACATGTTATTGTAAGACAAAGTAACATGATACTGTCAAATAGAGTAATTATCAGACAGAATAACATGTCATGTTACTGTCAAACAGAATAACATATTACTGTTATTATTTACATGATTTTCAACAGTAATAATTTTTTTAAAAGAGTTTCATAGTCAACATAGATCTAATTTGATAGATATTGATGAAAGAATTTTAAAAATATTAATTTTATTAAAAATTGACATTTACATCAAAAGTTATATTATTTTAAAGTTTAATATTTTGTTAATAGGAATATTTATTAGATTTTTCAATAAAAAAATTTTTGTACTTATTCTTAATGTATTAAAATTTTATTATGAGGAGAGTTTTGACCAAACTCCCTAATAAAAACAAATATGTTAGGGCCAGATTAATTCACTCCGAAAATTTTAGGTGTGATTATATAGTATAAATTAAATTATGGCCTAATTTAGAAACTAGATTAAAAGTCATTTTTTAGCTTTTAATCTATTTTGGGTCACATCCTTTTTTACATTTTTTACACGTTTTTTTAAAAAAAAAATTTAAAAAAATCAAGAAGTTAGCTTTAACTATTTTTCTAAAACATCCTTATGTAACGTGAAATCTATATATAAAATAAATTTAAATTATAAAATAAAAATTTTGAATATTTTTTGAATTGATAAGGATTGGTTCCTAATGTTACTAAATGTTAACCACCATGAAATTCTATAGTGGATTTTATCTGGGTCAAAATGAGAATTTGAAAAAGAAAAACAATTATAAAAAAATTAAAGCTTTAATTTTGTAACAAAATAAATTTTATATTTTATTAATTTTAATTTTAATCTTTTGATTTAATTTTAATCTTTTGATTTATTTACAATTTAAATCATTTAACTATTTTCGATAAGTAAACAATGACAAAAAAAAAAGATATTTTAGTTATTAAACTTAATATAGATATATAAAATGTCTAAAATATTTTTTATTAAATTTAATAACTAAAATATTCATTTTCTATTGATTGTACTTAACAGAAATAGGCAAAAGGTTTAAATTGAAAACAAATAAAAAGATTTAATGTTTAAATTGATAATATTAAAAATTTATGATTTATTTTGTTTTAAAGCTCAAACCTTAAAAAAAAAAAAAAAATTTTGGGGGGTAATTTCTCCTTAAAAAAATTGATAAAAAAAGTTTGACTACTTCATATTGAATTAACAGTTTACTCAAATTTAAGATTAAGGATTGTTTTGAGAATTTACTGTTTAGTTATTTTGATAATTGACTTTTTTATTTTTTAGTTTATTAATGTGACTTTTTGACTATTTTAAAGCAAGTTTGGAAATCATCTAAAATAATAAAAAAGTCACTATCAAAAATTCAATTTTTCTATCTATTTTTTTATGTCTTTTTATAAAAAATTAAAAAATCAAATAAAATAATTATTTTTCAAAACAACCTTATTCTCCAAACAAGTCTAAATTAAATTTGAAAAAAAATTAATGAAAAATTGAAGATACCTTTTATATCTAGGATAGGGACAAATTTTCCATTCCCAACCTGTCATAATAATAAAATGAAACAAATTCTAAATAACACGATACCAACGCGAGCCTCTGCCACACAATTTCCACTTTTTTATAACCAATCAAATATTTAACTAAATAACTATACAAAGGTTATAATATTATATCGAATGTGATTAAAATACTTATTAATACATTTATAAATAATTTTATATTTTTTTATAAATTCAACAGAATCTTTTAGATTCATATGATTCAAATTTAACGTTTAATTAGTGCAACGGTGGCCGACCGATCATGCACGTGGTGGCATCCGACGATGACTTTAAAATGCTAATCTTAGTCATTCCCCAACATTAATATTTAATTATTAAAATTAAAAATAAAAAAGTAAACTGAGGAATATGCAGCTATTTTTTTATTGTTAGCCGTATATTCATTCTCCCGTATTTTAATTCCAATAATGTTATAAAAACAAATTAAATTATAATATAAAAAAGTTGTGAGTAAATTTAGTTATGGAGGGATGGACAGTTGATAGTTTATGTAACTGTCTTTTAAAAGGTTTGGGGATCACTGTTTTAATTAAAATTTTTAGTGAGGATGCACATAATGTTCACTTTTTAGATTATGATTTAATGTATACAAAATTACAACATAATGTGTTTGAATTGAAATTATATAATTCATACGTAGAGTTATTTGCCGAGGCCCTTATGGCCGAGTCTCATATAATCGTGCCTTAGGATGTTGTGAGTGAAGGTGTAAGGTTCGAATTGATGAATCAACGACGACCCATTTAAGTTGTAACTTAATTTTACTAATATACTAACATTCTATTTTTTATCCAAAAAAAATATTTATTTATTTTTACTTTTAACTTTGAATTAAAAAAAATTTTACTTTTAAGTTTGTCTCTTAAAATATGAGTTTAAATTGCCCCCCAATACTCAATCAACATGAGCTAGGATATTTTAAAATTTAAAAAAAATAAAATAAAATATTTAAAAAAGTATTTATATGCATCTGTTAAGTATTTTTTGGTCTAAATATTTTATGCATTCCTATAACTTCGAATAATACAGAAAAGGGCCAATGCATGTTTGGGCCACCCTATTCCTACAACCAACACAATTGTAGTTTGGCCCACTGGATGAAGACTGAAAATCAATAAATTGTTTGTGCGTTTGGGCTAAGCCCAAGTTACTCCGACAACTTCAATGTACAAATTTGCGCAACACCACACCTGAGCTGGCCTACTAAACCCCTCTCTGCCTATTGTTAGATTGTGTTTGGATTTTGGAGCTGGGGAGCTTTGAGTGATTTGATAAGATCCCTTTACACAAGTTCGAGTAAGGATATGTTGCAGAATCTAAAAAGACTATATGCAAGACTGTGGTCAAGTTACAGTCAAATGATAAATCAATGTTGTGAAAAAAGTTATTAAATGTTGAACTAAACTAACTTATAAAAAATAGTTGCCCAACACATAAAACCTAGTCTAATCAAGAAAGGAAACGTTTGCTAGACAAGCCCTTTCTAAAGACGGATTGGAGTGCTAAACAAAAATGCTCACCACTATAAATAGATATACAAGTTTAGGTATACAAAAAGTATTTCTTTGATGCAGTTTATTATAAGTTAAAAGTTGATAATCAAAAGAGAAAAAGTTAAAAGTATTGCCCTTAATTTTTAGAAAATTAATTTGTTAAAATTTATTTAAACTATTTGTAGGGACATATTTTGAGAATGACAGTACATGGCCAAGGTGATGCCGAAGTGTCAACCAAGGTGTCACGTGGCTAGGTCATGCGCCGAAATGATCTCAGCTATGCCGAGGTTATCTGCAGGGATATCGGAATCCGAGATGAGTAGATAGGGGACAGGAGTCTTAGAATAGGGAATGACTGCAGCCTGGATAAAGATAAAGCTCTTAGGGGGTTTATCTCTATCTAGCTGAGAGTCTAAGATGAGCATTGAGCCAAGGGAACTTATGTCAAGGAACATCAGCATGTTTGAGGGAAAGAACTTTGTTTTGACACAGTGAATGAAGAGAAGTCCAAGAGGACGCATAACGACACTGGGAGCAATGTACCAAAGAGGCTGAGGTCCGTTGACAGCCAAGCTCCTGGTCAGACTAAGGAGGATCTGAGGGATTACCTCTAGAGGAAGAGGCAGAATGCCGAGATCACATCCCCGGTCAAGTCGAGGACGCCGTTCTTAGTAAAGTTAGATAAGTTTGAGGCCCTAAAGAGGTTCCATATGCCGAGGTTCTAGATATATGACGATAATTCCGATCCGAACTTTTACGTCGGCTTATATTTGAATTCGATGGCACTATTTACCAAGAACGAACCGTTGCTCTGCAAGGTTTTCCTCTCAACCTTTGGGGAAATCACATCAGATTGGTTTCACAAGTTACCGAAAGGAACTGTAAAGAGCTGGGAAGGCCTGGCCGAGATGTTTGTGGCCAAGTTTGTTACAAACAAATTACAGCCGTTGAGGGTAGACTCCTTAATGGCTTTGAAAATTAGTAAGGGTGAAAGCCTCAGGGCTTATACTAAAAGGTATTATGAGGTGTTCAACTGAATACCAGGGTGCAACCAGGAGTTAGCGGTCGTGTCTTTTAAGAATGGCCTAGAGGATGACTGCATGCTTCGAAAGTCACTGGCAAAGACTCTGCCAAAGAGTATGGAGGAACTCATGGTCAGGATCGAGAAATATGCGCGAGTCGAAGAGGATACGCTAGGAATGAAGGCGTCAAAGCAGGAGAAGAGGAGCAGCCTGCCGAAGCGAAGCTGAGGTAATACAAATTTTAATAGACAAGAAATAGGACTGAGGGCTGCACAGGCAGTCACCATTGTATTCTGGATCTCGATTTATAAAGTCTTGGAAAGGTTCAGGAACCAACCCTATTATAGAGCACCAGAGAAGATTCTTAGCGAATTTATAGGAAGAAGTCTAGGGAAGCACTGTGCCTACCACAATGAAGATGGGCACCTGACACAGAGTTGTAGAGCCCTAAAGGCGTATTTAGAAGATCTAGTTAGACAAGGTCACCTAAGGGACCTAGTAGATAAGGCCCGGACAAAGGAAGAACAAGCAAGGCTGCCCTAGGTACCGGCAGCACCACCTCCACCAACACCATAACCATAGGCAGACGGAGCTTGGGTGATCAATGTGATTCACTCGAGGGTCAATGAGAACGAGGTACGTGGGGAGACTCAGAGGGTAAAGTATTTACAGCATGTGTATCGGGTTCGACAAAGGAGGTCTAGGATAGACGAGTGCCAGGGACCAATGGTGTTCTTTACTAAAACTGACCTAAACATAATGCAGTATCCACACAACGATGCTCTGGTGGTATCCCTCAAGATTGGAGAATGCCAGGTAAAGCGCATTCTGATTGACCAAGGCAGCTTTTATGACATCATATATGTCAGATGTTACAAGGAGCTCGGCTTTCACCGAGATAATTTAGAGCAGTCCAACTGCCCAATGGTCGGGTTCAATGAAATGTCGACATGGCCCCTAGAAGTAATAAATTTGGAGGTACAGGTAGACACCAAGAAGGTAAGCACAGAGTTCACAGTAATTGACATCCCCTCCTCTTACAACGTTATCTTGGGAAGGCCATGGTTGCATGTAGTAAGGGTTGTTCCCTCAATACTACACCAGCTGTTGTGGTTCCCAACAGAGCATGGAATTGAAAAGGTCAGAGGGGATCAGGTGTAGGCAAAGAATTGCTCCATGGCAGCCATGAAATCCACCTGCAACGTGCGAGAAGCAGAAACAGCAGAGATTGAGGACAAGGACATGGAAGTCCTAGATGACGCCAGTAAAGAGTCGGCCGACAAAAGCGAGGAAACCTTAAAGAAGATCCTAGTCCAACAAGGGGATGAAGAGTGCTTTTTCCATCTCGGCTCAAGTTTGACTGATGAGGAAAAGAAGGAGTTAGAGTCATTCTTGTGAGCAAACATAGAGGTGTTTGCCTGGACGCCATACGAGATGCCTGGTATTGATCCCGAGGTCACTTGCCATAGACTAAATGTAGACAGGTCGGCTAAACCTATCATTCAGCGAGCAAGGAGGCCAATGTTAGTTCATGTGGAGGCAGTCAAGGAGGAAGTGGACAAATTGTTAGAGGCTAAAGCCATTTGGGAGGTAAACTACCCAACCTTGTTGTCAAACACAATTGTTGTGAAAAAAAAGAATGAGAAGTAGAGAGTTTGCGTGGACTTTACCACCCTAAATAAGGCTTGTCCCAAAGACAGTTCCGCACTCTCCAAAATCGATCAATTAGTGGATGCCACTTCGGGGCATAGAAGGATGAGCTTCTTAGATGCTTATAGGGGGTACCATCAGATAGCAATGTATCCCCTTGACGAGGAGAAGACTGCATTTATCAGCCCCAAAGGGTTGTATTGCTACTGAGTGATACCTTTTGGGTTGAAAAATATAGGAGCAACCTACCAGAGGTTGGTGACCAAGATATTCAGACATCTGATCAACAAAACAGTGGAAGTATACATTGATGACATGGTCGTAAAGACCAAAGAACCTAAGAATCACTTGGACGACTTGAAGGCAATGTTCGATATTCTTAGAACATCTCGACTCCGACTCAATGCTTCGAAATGCGCATTTGGAGTTAGGTCTGGTAAGTTTCTAGGGTACTTTGTTACTAGAAGGGGCATTGAGGCAAGCCCAGATCAAATTAAGGCCATCATTGACTTGAAGAGCCCAACATCGGCAAAATAAGTACAGATGCTGACAGGAAGGGCCGCAGCCCTGAATAGGTTTATAAGCAGAAGTTCAGATAAGTGTAAACCATTTTTCAGTCTATTAAAGAAGGCCACAGATTTTTTGTAGACAGAGGAGTGCGAAGTTGCCTTGGCTGACTTGAAAAAATACCTTACTACAGTTCCAGTTCTCTCAAATCCAATACTTGGAGAGGAACTGTTCTTATACTTGGCGGTTTCAGAGCATGCAGTGAGTGCAGTGGTAATTAGATAAAAGAAGAGAGAACAAAAGGTAGTATACTAGGGGTGAGCATGGACCGAATTGGTCCGGATTGAGAGAAAATCAGGACCAATCCGCTATCTACGATTCTTGAAAAATTGGAACCAATCCAATCCGTTTAAATTGTGGAACCAATCCGAACCAATCCGTTGAAACACGGATTGGATTGGTTTAGAACCACGGATTTAAATAATTAAATAACAAAAAAAATATAGATATTACATTTTCATTCCAATAGCTATAGCTATCGAATGTTATCATTTCCAACACAGTGATAACATTTCCAACAGCTATAGGTGTCTCAAACGTTATCACTGTGTTTTGTACTATACTTGACATGAAAAGATCAATTTAATTATTTTTACCTTTTAATTTCACCAATACCGATTAATTTGTTTGAAATACAAAATAAAATAATAATGTAGGTATTTCAAATAAAAGATCGTATATTATTCCAAAGTTACAGCCATACCTTCATTCCAGGCATTTGGACCCACTCTACAGCGGTTCCAGTGGCCTTTGAAAAAAACTCTGTTAAAGTCTCTTCTGCAATGGACAAAAGCCTAGAATAAAAACACACAAGCATACAAATTAATAAAAACACACAAGCATACAAATGAATAAAAACAACAAGAAGTTCACATGAAACAATGAGTCAAGAACATATGAACTTGGCCAATGCTAACCATCTATTCATTAGTCCAGACTTCTGAACAAAGAGCCAAGTTTATTGGGTTGAAACAGATATTATCCAAATTGAATTACATTCTAACAAAAATACACAAACTGGGATGCAATAAAGGTAATCAATACTCGTATCATTAATCTCTAAATGTAAAGAGAGTATAAAATCAAATCCTATCAATTAAACACTAAATGAGTCTTTAGAATTAGCAATAATATATAATTAAAAAAAAAAGTAAATTTTAAATAGAATTTATACAATGAATAAAAGTAGGTATAACATTATTATAAAAGGATATGAAAAAATAATAATAATAAACTAAATAAAGAACCCAATTGACCTTGTTTCATACAGATCTTTCGAAAAGAAGTGGCTTAGAACTTACATTTCATTCTGCTGCTGAAGCTTCCAAAATATAATAGAATTATATATTCTAAAATTTGAAAATACTTCAAAACCTTGACCTTTAACTGCAAAATATATAACAAAAGCAACAGGGAATCAGAGAGAACTAAAGAAATGAAATTTAGAAGATCCAAATGACAGTCTTAAGAATTCATTCAAGCAAACAATATCTAAGTAACAAAAGAACAAAAAGAAGAACCAACAAAACCCAGATCCAAACTACACAATTTAACCTACTCTAAAGCCCCAACTTCAATACAGATCCAATAATGCAAATCAAGAACATGAAAAACTCAGTAATACATCCAGATCCAATAATCTCTTACTAAGCACCATCATAAAAGCTCAAAGTTATTTTTATTTTTTATTTTTTAAATCCCACATGCAGTTCTACACAATTGAATAAAACAAAACCAAATCAGATTCATAAAAATAAAAAAATAAAATAAAAACAAGAACAAGAAATGTACCTGAGCAGCAACAATATCACTGATATGAGCCATATCACAAAGCAACAAATTAATAAAAACACACAAGCATACAAATGAACAAAAATAGTCACCGATCCGAGAAAGAGAGAGAGAGAGAGAAAGAGAGCTCACCGACAGAGAGAGACGAGCAGCAGCACACCGATCTGAACTGAGATGGATGAGTGTGAGAGTCTGAGAGAGAACTCAGTCTGAGATGGGAAAGAGAAGAGAAAGAGACACCATCGATATAGAGACCTGAGATGAGAGTGAGAGGCGTGAATGAGAATGAGTGAGGCTGCTGGACTAGGTTTAGGTCACATTTTATATAAGAAATTATATGGTGTGGGAAGGTATATAGTATAAAAATATAGGTTATTTCTAGATGGTCCGGATCGGTTCCAATCCGGAACCGTGGGGTTCAATCCGGAACCGATCTGTGGCCTACAGATTTTGAAATTTTCAATTCGGAACCGAACCACGGATTCAAAAAACCAATTCAAACCTATCGGATTGGACTGGACCGGATCGGATTACGGATTTACGGATTCCTTGCTTAGCCCTATAGTATACTATGTGAGTAAAACCCTAGTAGGCGTAAAGACTAGGTACTTTCCCCTGGAGAAATTGACACTGGCCTTAGTAATGGCTTCCAAAAAACTAAATCATTACTTCCAAGCCCACAAGATTGTAATGTTAACCGAACACCCCTTGAAATCCCTGCTGCAACAAGGAGATCTAACAGGCAAGGTAGCTAGATGGGCAGTGGTATTGGGTCAATATGATTTAGAGTTTAGACCCAGGACGACAATCAAAGGCCAGGTTGTGGCTAACTTTGTGGCCAAGTTCACACCTGGTGCCATCCCACATCGAGCTCTGGTAAGTCGCGGCTTAGGGTGTTTAGGGGAACAAGAGGAGACCCACCTGGGAATGAAAAACCCCACAACAGAGTAGAAGAAAGAAAAAAAGTCGAAGCCTTACGATATCTACATCGGCAACTCCTTCCGCCTGTTTGTTGATGAGAGTTCAAACCGTCAAGGAACGGGGGCAGAAGTAGTACTAGTATCGCCAGATAGGCAGATAGTAGAACAATCAATTTGTCTAGGGTTTAAGGCCTCAAACAATGAAACAGAATATGAGACACTAATCGCAGGGTTGAAATTAGCAGCAACAATGGAAGCTGACGAGGTGGTAGTCTTCTGTGATTCTCAACTTATTGTGAACCAAGCAACAGGCGAGTATGTAGCCTGAGATAAAAGAATGATAGCCTATGTCAAAGAAGTTGTTAGACTACTAGCCTTGTTTCAGGATTACCGACTACAGCAGGTTAGTCGAGATGACAACAGCCACGCCGATGCCTTGGCTAACCTGGCTAATACAATGAAATTAGGAAAGACAATGACAATAATGGTCAATTATTTGTCGAGCCCAAGCGTGGAACCACTAATCACAGAGTATGAAGCAATGTGTGTGGAGATGGGTCAAAGTTAGATGAATGCAATAGTGATGTTTCTTAGAAACAGCAAGCTACTAGATGCTCGCAAAGAGGCGCATAAAACCAAACTAAAGTTGGCAAGGTTCTAACAGCAGAAGGACATCTCTACAGAAGGTCTTTTAGTGGTTCCTTTTTAAGGTGTGTACATCCCTCCCAGGTTGAAGACTTCTTGTATGAAATACATGAAGGGGTATGTAGTAGCCATGCTGGGGACAGATCTCTTGCTCATAGGGCCATTACTCAGGGGTACTAGTGGCCTTACATGCAGAAGGATGCTGAAGCCTACGTTAGAAAGTATGAGAAGTGCCAGAGGCTTGCACCTTTAATACATCAACCAGCAGCAAATTTAAACCCAGTATCCAGCCCTTGGCCATTTGCCCAATGGAACATGGATCTTGTTAGACAACTGCCCCAAGCAACTAGGCAAAGGAAGTTTCTGCTTGTAGCAACTGATTACTTCACAAAATGGGTAGAAGCTAAACCCTTTACAAAGAATCGAGATATTGATGTGAAGAACTTCATATGAAAAAACATCATCACCAGGTTTGGGATTCCATGGGCAATAATTGCAGACAATGGCACTCAGTTTGACAGTAAGTTAATCAAAAGCTTCTGTGCAAAGTAAAAAATCAAGAACTACTACTCTACTCTAAGTTTCCCTCAGAGTAATGGTCAGGCAGAAATATACAATACGACTATCTTGGATGGGATAAAAAAGAGGCTGGAAGCAGCAAAGGAAAAATGGGTGGAAGAGTTGCCCAATGTACTCTGGGCATATCGGACTACGTCGAGAAGATCAATTGGGGAATCTCTGTTAGACTTGTTTATTTTGATGATTTATTTAATTATGTTTTAATTTATTTGAAAGAGAAAAATAGAATCTAAAATTTATTTTAATAATTAATTTAATTATATTTTAATTTATTTGAAAGAGAAAAATAGAATCAAAATTTATTTTGTCCCATTATTTCTCACCTAAACCTTTATCCTAAATGTTGTTAGAATGTATTTAATATTTGATTAAATTAGGAGTTCAAATAGCCCAAAACAAAGGTTCAAACAGCTCAGCACAGCAGCAGGCCAAAAGGTTTAAAAGATTCAAGTGGAAGATATTCAAATTTGTAATGATAGAGTGGAAGATATTCAAATTAGTAATGATGGAAGTACAACGGATATAAACAATTATAAATTCAAATGAATACAACGGCTATAAACGGCTATAAGTTTCATTATATATACCAAAGCCTCTAATATAAACAAGCTACTAAAAAAACCAGAAAATATTATTTGATCTATAATCACTCATATCTATTCTCTGAAAAATTCTCTGAGAAGTGTTCTTCAATTTTTGTTTACATCCTCTTTTAGAAATTATACATTGAGCCTTATAGAATTAAGCTCATCTTTCTTGTGTGAGGTTTACAGAAAAACCAGAGCTTCATTTTTATATCTATCTTTGAGAGATAATTATTGTAACTTTCTGTTAATGCAAAAACACATTCTTTTCAACCTTGTAAGAGTGTAGTATACTTAGTGTTCTTAACTTAGAAAATCAATGTAAAATTTGTGAAGGATTGCTCCATCTGTGAAAAGGTTGTTAGCACACTGTGAAGCTAGAGTATAGTGGAACATCTCAAGTGAAGCTTGAGGAGTGGACGTAGGCCGAGTTGAAGCCGAACCACTATAAATTTGTTGGCCTCTCTCTCCTTTATCTCTTTATTTTATTTTAAATTTCCATAGCTATATTTCACATTTTTACTGTGCTAAAATCATTAACTGACATAGTTGTTAAGACAATTGTTTTAATTATTTTTGTTTCATTAATTATATTTATCTATTGTGCTAGTCATAATTTTTATTAAGATATTATTAATTTTAATTATAAAAACCTAATTCACCCCCTTCTTAGGTTGTTTTTTGGGTAAGAATTAGTATCAGAGCCTAGACTTTTGCTTTAGATTTAACCATCTAAGAGTTTCGATCCATGGCAACCTTAGCTAGCACTAGCACTACTGAAGGACAAGCCACCAATAGGCCACCATTATTTGACGGAAACAACTATAGTCATTAGAATGATAAAATGACCCTATACCTACAAGCCACTGATTATGCTATATGGATTATTGCCACCAAAGGTTCAAAAATTCCTACCAAATTAGTAGACAATATTAGTATACCTAAAACTGAAGATGAATGTAATGAGAGGGATCACAAATTATTACAAGCCAATACTAAAGTCAAGCTCACCCTTATTTGTGGATTAGACTCTAAGGAGTATAATAGAATTTCAAGTTGTGATTCGGCAAAAGAAATTTGGGACAAACTTGAAGTAACTTATGACGGTATAAACCAAGTAAAAGAATCTCGTATTAATATGCTTGTTCATAACTATGAATTGTTTAAAATGAACTCTGATGAATCTATTTCAAGTATGTTTACTAAATTTACTAAAATTGTAAACTCTTTGAAATCTCTTGGCAAAACTTATACTAATAGTGAGTTGGTAAGAAAATTTTTTTGGTGTTTGCCAAAGAATTAGGAAGCAAAGGTCACCGCCATTATAGAAGCCAAAGATCTCTCCACACTTGGATTGGATGAGCTTATAGGTTCCCTTATGACTCATGAGATCACTATGAAAGGACATGAAGATGTTGAAAACAAAAAGAAAAGTGGAATTGCATTTAAAGCCTCATCAAATGAAGAAGAATATGAAAACTCCAGTGAAGATGAAAGCTATGCCATGTTTATTAGAAATCTCAAAAAACATTTCAAGAAAAACAATTATAGAGGAAGAAGACCTTTCACGAAACAATACAATAAAAATAACAAAAAAGAGCCTATTATTTGCTATGAGTGCAAAAATCCTGGACATATGAAGATGGATTGTCCAAAATTGAAGAATCATAGAAAAGACTA
This sequence comes from Camellia lanceoleosa, assembly GCA_025200525.1. Lineage (NCBI taxonomy): Eukaryota > Viridiplantae > Streptophyta > Magnoliopsida > Ericales > Theaceae > Camellia > Camellia lanceoleosa. The sequence continues at coordinate 175,442,337 of CM045765.1, forward strand.
CAAAAGAAACAAAAAGGCCATAGTAGCAGCTTGGGGAGAAAGTGAAGATCAAAGCTCAAGTTATGAAATTAAAAATGAAGTAGCTAACTTATGTCTCATGACTCTTGAAGATGAAAACTCTATTTGAAGATGAAAACTCTATTCAAGATGAGGTAACTACTCTTTATGAAGAACTTGAAAGTGCATTTCATGAACTATCAAATGAATTTAGAAAAGTTTGTGCCAAAAACAATGTGTTGAAGAAATCTGTTGCATCTTTATCTATTAATATTGTGACGCCCCAAATTTTTGGAACATCAAGGGAAATTAAATAAACAAAATGACTTAATAAACCAAAAAGTTGACATCTTAATAAGGCATTCTAACTCTCGTACATAACCAAAGGTTCAAATAATATTAAATAAAAACTTAAAATTATCCAAATACAACATCAAATGAAATTATAAAGCCCTTAATAGCTGTTATATAAAATAATAAAATTTATTTGGCTCTAATCAGGGTTTCATGTTAGCCAAGGCTCTACGTTAGCGTCAACTCCATTTCAACTTCAATTATTTCCTCGCCAAAGCCTAACATAAAATGCCAGGACAACAAAAATATATGCCATGAGTTAAGTAATACAGTAAGAAAACATAACCAACTTACCATTCTTTTTAAGATAAAAATAATGAGATTATAAATATGAGATAACAATATAATTGTAAACATAAATTACAACTATAAAAATAATTTCAATAATTCTAATAAATTAGGTGACACTCGAAATCTCGCCAATGAGATTTAATTTACCAACCACTAAGCATGGCAATGGTTAATTTGAAACCCCTCCTTGGTCAAATATTCAAGTGTTACCAACCGCAACTACCAGGGATGCCAACGTCCGGGGTCATATACCCAAGTAGTGGCATCCGTGGTTTGCCTCAAGGAAACAGTCTGCCAGGGGTACGTAACCTCCTTGTGTGCCACCTGCACATCCACCCTTATTCCAAAACTGAATACTAAAAAGGGTTCAAATAAGTCTCGTACCATCTTAGGGTTTTGTGACACATTTTACGTGAGAATTCTCAAAATCAGGGCTCACCCTGAACAATCGGTATTAACCGTCAACCCTTAATTTCGTACACTTTTTAAAACAAAGAGCCACCCTAAACAACTAGTATGAACCGTCAATTGTTAGCTTTGTATATGTCGTTAATCATTTTAGTTAGTTTTGATATTAATTACAAATAATTTCAATTTTTAATCACAAATAATGTTATACCAACTCATTAAAATTCCTAACATAAAATATTACACATGTTTCACAATAATAAATAAATGTACAAAATTTAAATAAACAATTTATTTAAACCATGGTATGATATAATAATTTACATACAAAGAAAATAAATCATAAATACATACATGCATGGATTTTTAATTTATAAGATTAGACTACCACAATATTAAATAAACCACAATACACCCATACATGGATTACTAATTCACAATATTTAATGAATTAGACCAACACAATAATTAAATTTTTTTTTTCCAAATAAAAATTAATTGAAGTTATGATCTTAAACCTGTCTAGAAACTTTCAAGATATACCTTAGGTAAATAAAATTATAAATAAATTATTTATACAATTCTAAAATTCATGAAAATCTGCAGAATATTCAATAAACATGTTTAAGTCATTTTTCAAAAAGAATTTCCCAAAAATGAGTTATAAATAATTCTGTAAAATTTCCAGAAATTTCATGACACAAATTTATCACATTTTCTTAAATTAATTCCATACTTAAATTTATAAATCAAATCCATAATCTAACGTAAATAAAAAAAAATGACTTAACGAAAAAAAAAATGAAACAAAGCAATCCAAACACACTTATATACTCTGACTGGTATTAACAGAATGTAAAAAAAAAAAAAATGACTCTGAAACACAACCATTGAGTCCAAGCGATTTTGCAGTTTGTCCTGATGGGTTGAAATTGAAATTGATGGGCCGACCAAAAAGTTGGCTGACGAACTCATGATCTAACCAAAGAGTTGCTAATGAACTCATAACTCAAGCGGTGGAGAAGATAGAATCTCCGACTCGACTATGCCCCTAATTCCTTACTTTGATTTTTTTTTTGTAAAAATGTTTTGATCAATATGAGAGTTAGATTAGCATAAAGCTCGCATAAACTATGAGTCACATAATTCTATTCCTTCTAACACATGACACTACTCCTCAATTGAGGTTAAACATCTTCCCACCGTCCCTAGGTATTCTAACCTAGAGCTCTGATACCAAATTGTGACACCCCAAATTTTTGAAACATCAAGAGAAATTAAATAAACAAAATGATAAACTAAAAAGTTGACATCTTAATAAGGCATTCCAACTTTCGTACATAACCAAAGGTTCAAATAATATTAAATAAAAACTTAAAATTATTCAAATACAACATCAAATGAAATTATAAAGTCCTTAATAGCTATTATATAAAATAATAAAATTTATTTGGCTCTAATCAAGGTTTCAAGTTAGCTAAGACTCTATGTTAGCGTCAACTCCATTTCAACTTTAATTATTTCCTCGCCAAAACCTAGCATAAAACGCCAGGGTAACAAAAATATATGCCATGAGTTTTGCAGCACAGTAAGAAAACATAACCAACCTACCATTCTTTTTAAGATAAAAATAATGAGATTATAAACATGAGATAACAATATAATTGTAAACAAAAATTACAACAATTAAAATAATTTCAATAATTCTAATAAATTAAGTGATACTCAAAATCTTGCCAAGAGATTCAATTTACCAACCACTAAGTATGGCAACGGTTAATTTAAAACCCCCATTTAGTCAAATATTCAACTGTTACCAACCGTAACTACCAGGGATGCCAACGTCCAGGGTTATATACCCAAGTAGTGGCATCCGTGGTCTGCCCCAAGGAAACGGTCTACCAGGTGTACGTAACCTCCATGTGTGCCACCTACACATCCACCCTTATTCCAAAACCGAATACCGAGAAGGGTTCAAATAAGTCTCCTGCCATCTTAGGGTTTTGTGACACAATTTACATGAGAATTCTCAAAACCAGGACTTACCCTAAACGACCGGTATTAACCGTCAACTCTTAATTTCGTACACTCTTTAAAACAAAGAGTCACCTTGAACAACTGGTATATTAACCGTCAATTGTTAACTCTGTATATGTCGTTAATCATTTTAGTTAGTTTTGATATTAATTACAAATAATTCCAATTTTTAATCACAAATAATGTTATATCAACTCATTAAAATTCCCAACATAAAATATTACACATATCTCACAATAATAAATAAATGTACAAAATTTAAATAAACAATTTATTTAAACCATGGTATGAAATAATAATTTAGATACAAAGAAAATAAACCATAAACACACACATGCATGGATTTTTAATTTATAAGATTAGATTACCACAATATTAAATAAATCATAATACACCCATACATGGATTACTAATTTACAATATTTAATGAATTAGACCAACACAATAATTATTATTATTTTTTCCAAATAAAAATTAATTGAAGTTATGATCTTAAACTTGTCCATAAATTTTCAAGATATACCTTAGGTAAATAAAATTATGAATAAATTATTTATACAATTCTAAAATTCATGAAAATCTACAGAATATTCAATAAACATGTTTAGGTCATTTTTCAGAAATAATTTCCCAAAAATGAGTTATAAATAATTCTGTAAAATTCCCAGAAATTTCATAACACAGATTTATCACATTTTCTTAAATTAATTCCATACTTAAATTTATAAATCAAATCCATAATATTAAAATTTATTATGAAACTAGACTTCTCAAATTTTATCTTTTAGTTAGAAATTACCAGATTTGGCTTAATATAGAATTTTTAATAAATTTTTAAATATATAGTAAAATCTGTCTTACAGTTTCAAATTTAATTAAAAATTTGTATAAATTCATACAAAGCTCAATAATTGTTGAAAAAATTCATGAATGAACTAGACACCATTTCCAACAAATTTTTAGAAGAAGTCATCTTCAAATTTTGAGTATACAATTGTCTAAAAATTCGTACTAATTTTCTGTTTTCTGGCAGATTTAAGGGCAAATAAAATCTTCAATAATCTTTTTAATGGCATAAACTACACATGCAAGTCCAAATTCGACAATATTATCATGATTTTAAGACTACCAATATCTTCAAATATTTGATATACAAATCATAAATTTACATACAACTATAAATAAAATTCTATTTACAAGTTTAGTCATTTTATCATATAAATATAATTCAAAATTTTCAACATTAAAAAAAATGAGAGGGTTGAGAGGGTTTTCTTACTTAATAGTAGGATTGAAATGGAATAATAAAATGGTAGGAAAATATGCAACTTTAATCTCCTCCTTTTCTTTTACTAAGCTTGCTCACAGGAATTCCCTTTTTTTTTTTTTTTTTTTGAGGATCAAATTTGCATGTATGAATATGTATATATAGAGAGATTCCCCTACGGCTCCTTCTCTCTCTTTTAATCATTCCCTTTAGTCTCATCAAATCTTCTAGTTCCAAGGAGTATATTTCAGTTAATATGCATACAATCCAAGTGTTATTTTCTGCCGATTTTTTTTTTTTTTTTTTTTTTTTGTGTATTTGTGTGGGTTTCTTAAATTTGATACACTAAAATTTTAAACTAAGCTATTTAGTAAGAATAATTATCATGTTCGATCTTTATTAAAATAATTTATGAACAACAAATATTAAACACCCACAAAATTATTATTCTTAATAATGTCTTTGTTAGTGACTAAATTAGGTTAATTTAAAACTAACTTTTACACTAATATATATAATTTAGATAAACTCTGGATAAAATTAATTAATTAATTTATTTATTTATTTTCTTTTAAGAATAATTAAATGTGGGTTTTCACAAATGCAGAAGAATTAAAGAAAGAAAAAATTATTTTGAAAAATGATTTTGATACTATCTCTAATGAGAAAACTACTTTAAAAAACAATATTGATGATTTAACAAAAACACTTGAAAAATTTGTAAAAGGTAGAGATAATCTCAACATGTTTCTTGGAAATCAAAGATGTGTTTTTGATAAAAACGGGTATTGGATATGACCCTATTAAGAAACAAAATAATCTCAATACAATTTTTAAAAAGGCGCCTCTCATGAGACACCCTCATATTACTTGTCACTATTGTAGAAAGAAAGGCCATTATATATCTTATTATCCATTCAAGAATAATATGAACATGAGAATTAAAAAGATTTGGATTGTTAAGGGATCTAACAAAACTAACCAAGAAAGACCCAAGAAACTACGGGTACCAAAGACCAATACTTGATTGTCATCTTGTAGGTTTGCTTTAAGTTCAAAGCTAAAGAAGGGAAGTGGTACCTTAGTAGCAGATGTTCCAGATACATGACCGGAGATAAATCATTCTTTACTAAACTATCATCGAAAGATGGACGATTTGTTACTTTTGGAGACAACAATAAAGGAAAAATCATCAGTATTGATAGCATCGGTATTTCTCCTAACCCTTCTCTTGAAAATATTTTACTTGTTGATAGACTTAAGCATAACCTATTTAGTATTAGTCAATTATGTGATAAAGGTAATCGAGTTATTTTTGATAAATCACATTGCACAATTGAAAGCACAAATGATCATAAAGCTTTATTCGTTAGTAATCGCCATGATAATGTTTATGTTTTTCATCCTAATGATCTCTATGCTAGTGATGTTAAATATTTATATGTTAATAATGAAAATAATTGGTTATGGCATAGAAGACTTGGTCATACTCATATGGATTTAATTGATAAATTTTTTTAGAAAGGATTTGGTCATTGGACTTCTAAAAATTAAATTTGAAAAAGATTATCTTTGTAGTGCTTGTCAATAGGGAAAACAAACTAAAACATCATTTAAATCAAAATCTCATAGTTCCACAACTAGACCTTTATAACTATTGCATATGGATTTATTTGGTCCCTCAAGGACATCTAGTCTAGGTAGTAAACATTATTGTCTTGTTATTGTTGATGATTATTCAAGATTTACATGGGTTATGTTTTTAACACACAAAGATAAAACATTTTCTTCTTTCACAAAACTCTATCATAGAATTCAAAATGAAAAAGGCTTTCTTATTACTAATATTCGAACCAACCATGGTAGAGAACTTGAAAATGAAAAATTTGAATTGTTTTGTGATGAGCATGGTATTTGACATAATTTTTCAGCACCTAGAACCCCTCAACAAAATGGTGTAATAGAAAGAAAGAATAGAACTTTAGAAAAGATGAGTATAACAATGCTTTGCGAAAATAATCTGCCTAAATATTTTTGGCCGAAGTCATTCACACCATATGCTATATTTTAAATTGTGCATTAATTAGACCTATTATTAAAAAGACTCCTTATGAACTTTGGCATGATAGAAAGCCTAATATTAGTCACTTGCATGTTTTTGGTTGTAAATGTTTTGTGCATAATAATGGTAAGGATAACTTAGGTAAATTTGATTCAAAATTTGATGAAGTAATTTTCTTGGCTAGTCCTTAACTAGCAAAGCTTATCGTGTTTTAAATAAAAGAACTCTTGTTGTTGAAGAATCTATATATGTGGCATTTGATGAAACTAACATCTCTACTCAAAAGCAAATTGTTAGTGATAAGATAGATTTGGAACTAAATGTAGAAGATTCAAGTATCTACAAAGAAGAGAACCAACCATATAAGTTGAACAAAAAGATTGAACAACCTATTCTCCCACCCCATGAAGAAGGAGGAAACAATGATGATTTGTCAAGAGAATAGAAGTTTGTTCATAATCACCCTAAGGATTTAATCCTAGGTGACCCTACAAAAGGTATTGAAACTCACTCTTCACTTAGAAATATTTGTAGTAACTTGGCTTTTCTCTCACAGATTGAGCCTAAAAACTTTCAAGAAGCTAAATTCAATGAACATTAGGTGATAGCTATACATGAAGAGCTTAACTAATTTGAGAGAAACAAAGTGTGGGAACTTGTGCCAAAACCTAAAGATCATACCATTATCGGTACTAAATGGATCTTTCGAAACAAGCTTGATGAATTCGGCACAATTATAAGAAATAAGGCCAGACATGTTGCACAAGGATATAATCAAGAAGAATGTATTGATTTCGATAAAACCTTTGCTCCGGTTGCTAGATTAGAAGCCATTTGCATGTTACTTGCATTTTCATATTTTAGAGATTTCAAACTTTATCAAATGGATGTAAAAAGTGTCTTTCTTAATGGTTTTATAAATGAGGAAGTTTATGTTAAACAACGTTGAGAGGGTAAAAAGCGAAAATCTGGGCCGAGCTAGGACCTGGTAAAGGCGAGCTGAGCTATGGGTAAGTTGGAATGGGCTTCGCCGTTGGGTCTAGTTAGCTCGGTCATAAAATAACTCGGATAGCCCAGTTGAAGTATGTCGAACCGAGGTACAGGTGCTGAGGAGAGGAACCGAGCTAAGTACAACTCGGTTGAATTTACCGCATAAGCATAGCGATGTTAGCTCGGTCGTTTTGTCATACTACTGAGGTAAAACCATTTCACTTGGCTAAAGCAGTGGGAAGGGTATTAAGGGATAAGCATTATTTTTTAGAGATGTGATTCCTAGGAAGACTCTACATTGAGGAGTAAGAGTTCTACTAGGATTGTGCCACACACAGTCTATAAAAGCTCATAGCAGGACCTACGTACAGGTATCATAATTTTGACTCCTAAATATACAGAGCTTTTGTCTATTGTTTATTTGCTGACTTAGGCACCAGAGGGGTTTCCGGCACACACCTGCCAGCTAGCTTATGTTTATGTTTTCAGGAAGTAAAGCGACGACGTTTGGAGGAGCACACACTTGATCAACAGGATTATACGAGAAGAATTATTTCATGCTTGTACAATTGGCGCCGTCTATGGGAAAATCACAAAGAACGAAACCTTTTGATCAAGTTTATCTTTCTAGTTGAAAGCACTGGTGCACAATGAAGACTTGTCGCAATCTGCTATCGATGGGCAAACCCTAGAGGGGGGTGGGAGGCGCGAAGGTTTACCTTCCATGCCTCCCATAGCGGATTTAGAACCCCAGCGGCGAAACTCCCGGAGGGACGTAACGGAGAGACGGGGCACTAGCTCTCGTCGCTCTGAAAGTCCTGAAAGATAGAGGCGAAGGCTGGATCCTCAAGTTCTAGAGGATCGCGTGAGGGAGCAAGACGAGTTAATAAGAAGGATAATGGTAGACATGGAGACTATGAAGCGCTAGATAAAAGGGAAAGGGGTGACGACAAGAGAGGGGCGCAAAGGTAACACGCCCCCTCGCCACCCGGAAGATCGCGACAGACATACCACACCATCGTAAGCAGAAAGTAGGAGCCTTAGAACAGGCGACACTGAATCAAGGACCTCCCGGACTCGTTGCTCCAGGTCTAAGAGAACAAGGACTGAAAGGTTATATACGAAGGGAAGCACCTATCGCCCCTCACACACACACCAAACGACTTCCAGGCACACGGAGTTGCCTAGGTCGGCGGACTTGTGGACGGTGCTTAAAGAAAGGGCCCGACGGAGGGAGGACACCAAGGCTCGTGACCCACACAGAGTTTCAACCCTGCAACAATTGGCCCCCAGGACACATGGGAGTGTCGAGATAGGGATGCCAATGTCGCGCCTTGCTTGCGAACCAGCAAATAAAGTATTAGCAAGGTTATAGAGCTCGCCGTTCATTCTGGCAATAAAGAACGCACCACTACCTTCGGGCTTCCATCAGCCCAAATTCATATTTATGAAGGGAAGTCAGACCCTTACATGTACTTAAGCCACTTTTACCAAGTTATGGCAGTATACCGGCAGAACAAGGCTTTAATGTGCATGCTGTTCCAATCCAGCCTTAGCGACCTAGGTCTAACCTGGTTTGAAAGGTTGCCCAAAGGCAGCATCGCCTCATGGGCACAATTGGCAGAAGCATTTGTGACCAGATTAAGAACGAATACCAAAACACTGGTGGAGATCGATCAACTACTCTCCATTGACATGGACGAAAAAGAGACATTAAGGTCTTACAATAGCCGCTATTGCGAGACCTTCAACCAGATTGGGGATTGCCCTATAAACCTCGCCATTGCGCAATACAAACAAAGTTTACCAGTCGGCAACAAGCTGAGGGACTCAATAACAATGATGCCACCCCTCACAATGGAGGCCCTGATGGAGAGGGTGCATCAACATATCCGGGTAGAGGATGACAGTGCCCGTGCTAAAGCAAAATCTGGCACAACAGCATTGCCAGATAAAAAGACTACAGCGAAAGTTAACACGGTAGAACAACCTAGTAAGAATGGGCGAGGCAGGTGAGCCAATAGAGAGGACCCAGAAAAAAAGAAGTTAAGAGTTCACACTACTATCACTACCGTGTTTAATAAACCTATCTACCAGATTCTCAGTGAGATACGTAATGAACCCTTCGTTCGGTGGCCAGCCAAGCTGGGAGAAGCACAAAGGGGCTATGACGAGAGGTCCCGTTGCACCTTCCATGATAAGAAGGGGCATCGCACTGAGAATTGCACACTGTTGCGACAACATTTGGAAGAATTAGTGGCTATTGAACACTTGGACCAGTACATTGAAAGAGGAACACAACCAGCCCCACAGGACCCCAACAGGCCCAACGGAATGTCGGTCGACGGTCCACCTCAAGGCGTAATCAACGTTATACATGGAATTATCGAACCCGAGCGGGTATGTGAGCTCAAGGGAATGATCAAAAAGGCTGAGCACTTGAGAGAGGTACTAAGTGCACAACCAACTGTCAAAAAGGACAGAATAGAAGCCACAAACGTCATATCGTTCTCAGATAGGGACTTAGCAAGGCTACATTGCCCTCATAATGACGCACTGGTGGTCACGCTGCGCGTCAAGAATTTTGGTATCAGACGAATCTTGATTGACCAAGGAAGCTCATGCGAGATAATGTACTATGAAACCTTCAAACAATTGAAATTAAAGGACAAAGACTTAGCACCTGCAACATCTCCCTCGTCGGTTTCAACTCAATGCCAGAATGGCCAGTCGACAAGATCATCCTACCAGTCAAAGCAGGAACCGTAACAAAACAGGTGAAATTTTGGGTATTGAAGGTCCCTTCCACCTACAACATCATTTTGGGAAGGACATGGCTGCATGCCATGTGCTCAGTAGTGTCAACCTACCATCAGGCGTTGTGGTTCCCTAACGAAGCTGGGGTGATCGAAGAGGTCTTGGGAGACCAAATTATGTCAAAACAGTGCTTCGTCACAGTAAATGGCAGCCGGGCTGCAAAAGGGTATGTCCAGATGGTGGAAGAGCCAGAGAGCAACGAACTATTCGCAGATATCGGCAAAGCAGCAGAGCAGAAAATAGTGGAGGACTTGGTTGAGGTAAGGATAGATGAAAAGGACCCAGAAAAGTTCTTTTTGCTAGGCTCATCTTTGTTCAACACTGAAAGAACTGAGATAATGAAATTCTTAATCTCAAACATCAAAGTGTTCGCCTGGACACCATATGACATGCCTGGCATAGACCCTAAGTTCATCTGCCACCAACTTAATGTCCACCCAAACGCTAGACCAATCATACAGCACACTCGCTGATCGGCACTCCACCACGCGGAAATAGTGACAGAAGAAGTGGGTAACTTGTTAGAGGCAGGAGCCATCAGAGAAGTGCACTATCTTAGGTGGATCTCCAATACTGTAGTAGTGCCAAAGAAGAATGGAAAATAGCGTGTCTGCATAGATTACAAAACAGTCAACAAGGCATGCCCAAAGGACAGTTTTCCCTTACCATGGATAAACCAACTAGCGGACTTAACGGCAGGACATAGTCGTCTTAGCTTTCTTGATGCGTATAGAGGTTACCATCAGATCGCTATGTTTGAGCCAGACCAGGAGGTCATGTCTTTTACGACGCCTAGAGGACTGTACTGTTACAAGGTCATGCCCTTTTGGCCTAAAGAATGCAGGGGCAACTTTTCAACGAATGATCACCGAAATGTTTGAACCATTGTTGGGCAGAACGATGGAAGCTTACATAGATGACATGGTGGTCAAAAGCAAGGATGAGAAGGACCACATCAGGGACCTGGATGAAATGTTCCAAATCCTAAAGAAGAACAAGTCATGCCTGAACGCATCCAAGTGTGCATTCGATGTAGGATCAAGCAAATTCCTAGGCTTTTTGGTAACTAACTGAGGTATAGAAGCTGACCCTTCTCAGATCAAAGCAATCCAGGAACTTGAGAGGCCTAACACAGTCAAAGAGGTACAACATCTCACTGGCCTAGCAGCCACACTCAACTGGTTCATAAGTCGATCGTCAGACAGATATCGACCATTCTTCCAAGCTTTGAAAGCCAAATTTGAGTGGGATGAAGAATGCGACCATGCCCTAGAGAGCCTGAAGGAGTACATGACCTCTCCCCCATTATTAGTAACCCCAGTACCAGGAGAAGAGCTCTTCTTGTACTTGACAGTTTCACAGCATGCAGTCAGCGCAGTGTTGGTTAGAGCGGAAGGAATCCAACACTTGCCTATTTTCTATGTTAGCAAAACCTTGCTGGACGCTGAAACAAGATACCTATCATTGGAAAAGCTGGCCTTAGCTTTGATGATGGCCTCAAGGAAATTGGCGCATTATTTCCATGCCCACATCATAATCGCCCTAACAGCTTTCCTATTAAAGGCCTTGTTTGAGAGGGCGGACTTTTCTGGATGAATCTTGAAATGGGCAGTAGAGCTGGAACAGTTCGACATCAAGTTTCAACCCAGAACAACAATAAAAGCCTAGGCTTTGGCAGACTTTGTGGCTGAGTTCACACTAGGAAGTCATTACATATGCCCAATTGACTTGACCAGAACAACCGAAAGGGGGATGGGAAGTGCTGTAGGAACTACGCAGCCCTCAAAACAAGGTGCCCAGCTGCATTCCAAGCCATACAGGATTGAAGACAGGAAGGAAGGAACAAACCATGCTATTTCCAACGATGACTCATCAACAAGTAAAAACTTGGAGCAGTGAGATAGTGAAGAGCAAACCCCAACAGCAGGCATAGACTTGGAAGAAAACATCAGCAACACACATGACTCCAAGACATCATCCGACCCCTCTACTTGCTGGAAACTATTCGTCAGAGAGATGTGGAAGCTCTTCATGGATGGAGCATCCAATAGGCACGGAGTAAGACTTGACATAGTCCTCATCTCACCAGATGGCCTAGTAGTGGAACAGGCAGTCAACCTTGGCTTCCTAGCATCCAACATTGAGGCAGAGTATGAAGCACTGTTAGCAAGCCTAAAATCAACACTTTTTATGAAGGCCACCGAGCTAATGGTTTACAATGACTCCCAACTGGTAGTAAACCAGATTTTAGGCGACTACGAGGCAAAAGATAAGAGGATGACTAAGTACCAAGAGCTAGTCAGAAAGGAGATCATGAAGTTCGAAGTAGTGCGGATAGAGCAAATCGGCCGAGAAGAAAACAGTAGAGTAGATGAACTGGCAGGTTTTGCCTCAATGACAGACACATTTATCCCACATCCATTACTGATCGACTTCTTACCCAGACCAAGTATTGAAGAACCCGAGATAACTGAGGTATGTTGTGCCGAACTAGGCCCTTCATGGATGGATCCTATCATCGCATTCTTAAAAGACGGCATCTTACCCAAAGAGAAGAAAGAAGCCAACAGAATAAGAGCAAAGTCACAGCGATTCTGGCTTTCTCCATCATTGCCGTTATACAAAAAATTCTTCACAAGACCTTACTTGAAATGTGTCCATCCTAGCAAGGTCGAGGTGTTCTTGTTCGAGAGACATGAAGGCATTTGCAGAAGCCACCAAGGAAGAAGATCATTGGCTTATAGAGCAATCTTACAAGGATATTGGTGGCCATACATGCAAGCAGATTCTGAGAAGTATGTCAAGAGGTGCGAGAAATGTCAGAAGTTCGCACACCAGATACACCAACCAGCCAGAGAGCTTCTACCATTAACTAGCCCATGGCTCTTCGCAATGTGGGGCCTGGACATAGTGGGACCACTTCCAACAGCTCCTAGCAACAGAAAGTTCTTTCTCGCAGCAACAGACTACTTCACAAAATGGGTGGAGGCCGAAGCACTCGTATCAATAAAGGAGAAATACGTAAAGAAGTTCGTCTGGCAAAACATCATAACCCGATTCGGCATATGCAAGGCCCTAATATCTGACAACGGCACCCAGTTTGATGGCAAAATCTTCAGGGGCTTTTGCGAGGAATATAAGATAGAATTCTATAACTCTACACTGGCATACCCTCAGGCAAATGGCTAGGCAGAAGCTTCAAACAAAGTTGTTTTAGATGGCTTAAAGAAAAGGTTGGAAAAAGCAAAGGGAAAGTGGGTTGAGGAGCTTCCTCATGTTTTATGGGCTTACCGTACTACACCTCAGCAGTCAACTGGAAAAACACATTTTTCCTTGGCCTATGGCATTGAGGCTGTAATCCCATTGGAAGTAGGCCTCCCCACTATCAGAAGTGAAAATTTTGACCTAGACTTAAACAAAGAAGCCATAGCCTTGGAACTCGACCTTGCAGAAGAAAGAAAGGAAAGAGCTCTAGTTCACATTGTCTCATACCAGCAGGAGTTATTCAGAAAATATAACAAAACAGTGCATCCGAGGCAATTCAAGATTGGGGACTGGGTATTACGCAAAGTAATGGGCAACACTTTGGTGCCCGGAGATAGCAAGCTAGGACCTAACTGGGAAGGACCATACAAAGTGGTTGGTTTAGTAGGGAAAAGGGTCATATCACTTGAAGGATGAAGACGGCAAGGCTATTCCCAGGCCTTGGAACACCGCCAATCTCAAGTTATTTTATTTTTAGCTTTCTCTTAGAATATTTGTAATTTTTTCCCCTTTTTCAAATAAAACAAGTAGTTTACTTTCTCAGCATAAATCTTTCTATTGTAAAAGTTGTTCTAAGTCATTACCAATAAGTTGTAATCAGAAAGTTTGGCAGGAATAACCAGACATTGAGCTCTCTTCAGCTGAGATCAGGATCTAGGCTGAAGAAGTTGGTCGGAATAACCAATATTGAACTCTCTTCAGCCGAGATCAGGATCTAGGTTGAAGAAGTTGGCAGGAATAACCAACAGTTATCTCTCTTCAGCCAAGATCAGGATCTAGGTTGAAGAAGTTGGCAGGAATAACCAATAGTTATCTCTCTTCAGCCGAGATCAGGATCTAGGCTGAAGAGATTGGCAAGAATAACCAACAGTTTTCTCTCTTCAGCCAAGATCAGGATCTAGGCTGAAGAGGTTGGTCGAAATAACCAATAGTTATCTCTCTTTAGCCGAGATTAGGATCTAGGCTGAAGAAGTTGGCAGGAATAACCAACAGTTATCTCTCTTCAGCCGAGATCAAGATCTAGGCTGAAGAAGTTGGCAGGAATAACTAACGGTTATCTCTCTTCAGCCGAGATCAGAATCTAGGCTGGAGAGGTTGGCAGGAATAACCAACACTTATCTCCCTCCAGCCGAGATCAGGATCTAGGCCGAAGGAAGTTGGCAGGAATGACCAACATAAAAGCAGATTACAAATCCCTAGAACCGAGATAGTTGTCTCGGTAATGAAATGTTAAAAGGCAAATCATATATAAGTGTAACAGAACAAATAGTTGAAGAAATAGCAGATTTCATTGCATTTCAAAATATCCATTACAAGCAAGATACAAACCGAACAAAAAGATGAGGCAAAAATGAGGATTTCATTCAAAAGGGCGTAACAAAAGATGGGGCTTTAACTCGATTACAAATTCTTTCAACAGTAAAAGATGAAAATACAAGATCAGGCAAATAGATCATCCAGATTTGCATCCAGATCAACCTGAACTTAACCATTCGGTAGCCCGGTTCCAACAGGAAGGTCGGTCCCAACCATATCTTCAACCGTAATAGGCACCGTTGGATCCACCCGAGCTAGCTGTGCGGTTTGGAGATCAGGATCATTGGTAGCAGCTGGGGCGTTGTTGGGCTTTGGGGATTCCTCTTGATCCTCCCCTACTTGAAGAAATTTTTGTTGAATGGCATGGGCGTAGTTCGCCATATAATTCGGAATGAAGTGGGGATGAGGGTTCTGAAAGACCTCGGTTTTTTGGCCATAACCGAGCTTCGACACAGCTGCCTTCCATCCGCATTTGAAAAATATGTCCTTAGTAGCTTCACATTGCAGGATGTAAGTGGCCTCCCCCTCTTTGTAGTCGCGGTCCTCAACTTCATCCGCGCTCTTCTTTAGCTCAGGGATCTCGGCATCTTTTTTCTTTTCGAGCTTGGCCAGCTCGCGCAAATAGCGGTCTTTTAGCGTGGCCAAAGCCTTCTGATTGTCCGTTTCCAATGAGATGACTAACCCGGTAAGTCTGGCAATTTCAGCTTGGAGCTTGGTTGTTTTTTGCTTGGCTTCCTCCAACTCGGCTGTCTTAGCATTGGCGTCTGCAACGGCCAGCCGCGCTGTCTTACGCAGCTCCAACACACACTTGTGAGCAACGTGGTTCTTCTGTATGGCCTACAAAATGAGAGATAGCAATTATGATTAAAACCGTGCAAACAGATGTGTGAATTGGAAAAACAAGCAAAGGGAGAACTTACCAGCACCATCGACTTTGTTGCCGAGCGGATGGCCTTCAGTTCGGTCAGATGATCGTGATGCTCCATGTCGGCTGGCAGGCACACGCTCTTGGCGAAATTGAAGGCGAGCGAGTGGTCTTTCTCTGCAACCACTGAATTGGCGTCCGAGATAGCGCGGTTCTTGTAAGTTATTTTTGGAGCCCACTCTGAAGGGCTAGCTCGGCTTGATTGCCTTGGCTCAGGGCTTGACCGTGCTATATCAGGAAGCACGCGCTCATCCTCATCAATCAGTCGTTGTCGCTCGGTCGAAGCGGAGCGCGATCGCTTATTTGGTCGGGATGACGAAGCCCGAGCCGTTGGGAGGGCTACCACAGCCTCTTGTGTTTGTCCGACTTGTGGTGTTTCGGTTGGACCACCGGTGACAAGAGTTGTTGTCTCGGTGATCAAAGCCCGAGCAGCTCGGCGCTTGGCCATTTCTTGCTCTTCGATCAAAAGAATGAGGTTGATTTGTGGCAAGTTTGGGTCCGGTTCTGGAGATAGTTCGAGGAGGAAGTCAGTTACCCTGGTCTTCCTCCTACCACTGTATCTGTATGTTGGTTCAAAATTGAGTAGCTCGGCCTAACCTCGATTACGGTACTGAAGCGCGGCGCAGAGTGCGTCTAAGTTGGGGTTTTGGTATTGTGACTTTAGCTAGTTCAAGTCTGCATAAGGAGAAAGGCCAACGGTTAGCGCGGTGTAAAATTTATAAACAGTAAGGGCAAAAAAAGACAAACTAAGCCGAGGTATCCATACCGGCAATTCTTTTATTCCAATTAATACCGTAGCCCGATATTTGGGCTTCCTGGTCTTCAAAATTGCTAGAAATCTAGAAAAAGTCGTCATCATTCATATCTTTGTCCAGTGTATTTTTAATTATTTTCTCACGGCGTCTTCTTATTCTTAAATAATACATCCAGCCGTCTTCATTTTGGCCAAGTGAGTATTGATGAAATATCTCGGCTAAACCGAGGTTGAGGCCAAGCTGGCGGTTTAGCTCGGCGATGCCGTTTATTATTATGTATGAGTTTGTGCAGAGCTGAGTGGGGCAGAGTCTTGTTTGCCTAAGGAATTCGCAAAGGAGTGGCTGAACGGGAAATCGAAGACCAGTTTCAACGATGGATATTACGGTAAAGGGAACGAAGCCCGGTTTTTCCCAGGGCGTGGTATCTAGTTCGGCAAGTGAAAGATGGACATCGTCAGGAATGTTATAGTCCTTGCGGAATTTGGCGATGGCACCAGGGGAGTTTACTAAGAACCGGTATTTACCCATTTAGATTTAAATTATGTATAAATTAGCTCGAAGTCCTAGCTCGGTGTTGAGATGACGCTGAGTATCTCGGTTGAGCGTGCAAAGGTGTGCCTAGCCAACCTAGTCAAAGTCTGCAAAGGGGAGATAAAAAGTGTTATGCCCAGATAACTGAACCGGGCTAAAGAAATAAGGATACATAAATATAAACTCTAGATTGGCTAAGTGGGTTGTAACCCTTAGCTCGGTCATAGTGCGACTTTTTAGCCCGATTACTGAGCATTAAGGATCTTAGCTCGGTCAAAGCATGGGTTTTAGCTCGGTTATTGGGTAAGGATTTCTAATTCGGTCGAGTATGTACCTATCATAAATTGGTTCCTAGTATACACGATCAAAAGAATCGCATTTCAGATTGATTGAGGATTCCGCTAGGGTGTTTATGGTCGGGGATATGGTTTGTGAGTTTTCGTGGTCCCTACCCATTTGTGCGAAATTGCGGGAGCATGTTTTGGAAAATATATGTGTAAATACATGACTATATTGTACATGTTCATGAAATAAACAGAAAAGGTAAAGGATTGAGGCACTTACAGTTTTAAGATAGAAGGATGTAGATCAAAACCGCAAGGATGGCAATAAGAACGTGAGCTTTGCAGGCGCTATGCTTGAGGAAAATGAAGGCTCAGGGGGCAAGAGAGAAGATGAACAATGGTGTGCTTTGTTCAAAAAGTGGGGTTTTCATATAAAGCATAGAAAGGGCGGGACTGTTCAAAATTTGCGGAGTACGAAGACGACTATGACAGCTATACTTAGCCAATGGGAGCTTGCCACGTGTTCAAGGGAATAGAAAACGATTCAGACGTGTAGAGTAATTGAAAAGACGTTCATAAACCAGACTCATCGGTAGCCCGGTGGAAGGTGAGCTCAGTTGGCTAGAATATTTTTAGCTCGACGAAGAGAAAGGTAATCCTAAGCATGCGTTGTAGATGGCATTAAGGGGCAATTGAGAGGGTAAAAAGTGAAAATCTAGGCCGAGCTAGGACCGGGTAAAGGCGAGCCGAGTTGTGGGCAAGTTGGAATGGGCTTCGCCGTTGGGCCTAGTTAGCTTGGTCATAAAATAACTTAGATAGCCCAGTTGAAGTATGCCGAACCGAGGTACAGGTGCTGAGGGGAGGAACCGAGCTAGGTACAGGTCGGTTGAATCTACCGTATAAGCATGGCGATGTTAGCTTGGTCGTTTTGTGATACTACCGAGGTAAAACCATTTCACTTGGCTAAAGCAGTGGAAAGGGTGTTAAGGGATAAGTATTATCTTTTCGAGATGTGATTCGTAGAAGGACTCTACATTGAGGAGTAAGAGTTCTACTAGGATTGTGCCACACAGAGTCTATAAAAGCTCATAGCAGGACCTACGTACAAGTATCATAATTTTGACTCCTAAATACACAAAGCTTTTGTCTATTGTCTATTTGCTGACTTGGGCATCGGAGGGATTTCCGGTACACACTCACTAACTAGCTCACATTTGTGTTTCAGGAAGTAAAGCGATAACGTTTGGAGGAGCGCACACTTGATTAACAGGATTATATGAGAAGAATTATTTCGTGCTCGTACAAACCCCCAGGTTTTGAAGATCATGCTTTTCCAAATCATGTTTTTAAACTATCAAAAGCTTTATATGGTTTGAAACAAGCACCTCGTGCATGGTATGAACGATTAAGTAAATTTTTGATTGAAAATAATTTTTCTAGAGGAACAATTAACACAACACTTTTTGTTAAAACTAAAAATGATGATTTACTTATTGTGCAAATATATGTGGATGACATTATATTTGGTGCTACTAATGAAACCTTGTGTAAGGAATTTGCTAAGTGTATGCAATGTGAATTTTGAGATGAGCATGATGAGGGAGCTAAATTATTTTCTTGGACTTCAAATCAAACAATGCAAGGAAGGAATTTTTATCAACCAAGCTAAATACACAAAAGAACTACTCAAAAAGTTTGGTATGTATGACTCAAAAATAACTGGAACACCTATGAGCACATCTATTAAGCTAGACAAGGATAAAAAAGGTAAGTCCATTAATCAAATAAAATATCGAGGTATGATCGGCTTACTTCTTTATTTAACTGCAAGTAGACCTGATATTATGTTTAGTGTTTGTATGTGTGCTATATATCAATTAAATCCTAAGGAATCACATCTCAGTGTTGTTAAAAGAATTTTTAGATATCTTGTTAGCACTCAAAATTTAGGACTGTTTTATCCTAGAGGTGTTGCATTTGATTTAGTTAGTTACTCGGATGTCGACTTTGCCGGATGCAAACTTGATAGAAAAAGTACCAGTGACACTTGTCACTTTTTTGATAACTCATTAGTATCTTGGTTTAGCAAAAAGCAAAATTTTGTTGCTTTATCAACGGCCGAAACTAAATATATAGCTTCTGGAAGTTGTTGTGCCTAAATACTTTGGATAAAACAGCAATTGGAGGACTTTGATTTGCATTATGATCATATCCCCATCAATTTAGGCAAAAATCTGGTTCAACACTCACGAACAAAACATATTGAAATTCAACATCATTTTTTAAGAGATCGTGTTCAAAAAGGAGATATTGTACTTTAATTTGTAAACACCGACAAGCAATTGGCGGATATTTTCATAAAACCCCTAAGCGAGGATCGCTTCAATTTTATTTGTGGCGAATTTGGAATGTCGATTTCTACTTAAAAAGTTTTTTTATGACTGTGAAACTTAAATTTTTGTTAAAATGATATATGTGTATTGCTACGTTGATATGGAAACATTTATATCAGTTGAATGCTCTCAAGTCCTTTATACATTTATTCTCCTTAACAGTTTGTTATTCTCAACTGTGTAATTTTTTTTTGAGTTTTGCATCTTAAAGGAAAATTAATTTTGCATACATTGATTTTTTTAAACCCTCATGGTATTATTATTTTTTTTGCATTACCATTCCAACAACACCAACGTCCCATTAAATTTAATTTTTGCTGGTATTATTTTATTTTATTTATTTTTTTATTTTGCTATTAGGCTTAATTTCTTTTATTTTTATTTTTTTTTTCTCATTATTATTTTTTGTATGGACTTAATTTTCTTTTTTTTTTCTGCTTTTTAATTTCATTTTTTCAATACTTAAACATAAAAACAAAAACAAATCAAAATACAAATATTTACATAAAAAAAAAAACAAAAACACCCTTCATTTTTTTACGGCCATACGCCGATCAAAATAAACGAAAAAAAAAAAAAAAAACCTTCATTTTTTTCCAGCTATACGCCGATTTTACTTACTCGCCTCTTCCATCGTTTTCTTCCTCTTTTTATCACCTTGGGCAACCCTTGATGCCCCTGCCCCTGCCCCCGTGCTTTCATCGAGAACGACGACTCCCCGCTGACTATCAAAGGCCAAGAACGACGTTGCTCCAAATCGGGTTATGGAGGTGGTCTTTCGTTTAAACTCTTTATTTTCGGCCTTCAGTGTGCCTATTTCTGCTCGCGCATCCTTATACATACGTTGGAGCAGAGAGAGTTGAACGTTGACCTGATGGAGCTCAATCGTCATGTTCTGTAGTCGGTGAGCCAATTTTGTGACTGCAGTCACCGTCTCCATATAGGACGTTAGTGTGAAATGATTGGCTTCAATGTCTGATTAAGCTGTCATTATTTGCTCAATCAACATCATAAGAAGGTTGGGAAGAGTAGGAGCCGGGGCACTTGGCCTAGCAGAGCTTATGGGATCATTCAGGTTCGGAAACAGAGTGAGGAGACAGGATGAGGAAGCCATGGTTTAGAGGTGAGAGGTGTACAAGAAATGAGTTGCAAAGAAACAGAAGAGAGTGGTGAAGAAGAGATAGAAGAGAATAGTGAAGAAGAAAATGGAAGAGTTTGTGATTAAGAAGAAGGCAAAAGAGAAGAAGACAAGGAAGGAAAGGGAGCCTATGAGAGTACAAATCGAGGCCTGCTTTTGCCGGCCAATGACGCAAAAGTGAGGCCGCCTGTCAAATGCGTTTATCGAAGGAAAAAGAGAGACGCGAGAGAGTTGTATGTGTATGCATATATGTATATATATATTTTGAATTGTATAGATGCCATTTATCACTATCATTTTCCTCCTCCTCCTCTAGATTCTGAGCCATAATTTCCTTTTGATAATGTCACAGGGGGAGAAACTTATATGATGTTATGTATTATGGTATTATTTTCAAACTAATCTGATATTATGTATTTATAGTTTGATATCTTAATTTTATATCATGTTATTGATTAAAACTTATTTATTACACATGTGCTAACCTATGTATTTAGAAATGAATTCAGGGAGCATGACTAGAGGGGGGAGCCTTTCTTACTCTCAAATCACATCAAAACATCATTGTGTGCCATCATAAAAAATGGAGAGATTGTTAGACTTATTTATTTTTATGATTTATTTAATTATGTTTTAATTTATTTGAAAGAGAAAAATAGAATCTAAAATTTATTTTGATTATTTATTTAATTATATTTTAATTTATTTGAAAGAGAAAAATAGAATTAAAATTGATTTTATCCCATTATTTCTCACCTAAACCTTTATTCTAAATATTGTTAGAATGTATTTAATATTTGATTAAATCAGGAGTTCAAACAGCCCAAAACAAAGGTTCAAACAGCCCAGCATAGCAGCAGGCCAAAAGGTTCAAAAGGTTCAAGTGGAAGATATTCAAATTTGTAATGATGGAGTGGAAGATATTCAAATTAGTAATGATGGAAGTACAATGGCTATAAACGGCTATAAATTCAAATGAATACAACGGCTATAACCGGCTATAAGTTTCATTATATATATAAAAGCCTCTAATGTAAACAAGTTACTAAAAAAATCAGAAAATATTATTTGATCTATAATCACTCACATCTATTCTCTGAAAAATTCTATAAGAAGTGTTCTTCAATTTTTGTTTACATCCTCTCTCAGAAATTATACACTGAGCCTTATAGCATTAAGCTCATCTTTCCTGTGTGAGGTTTACAGAAAAACCAGAGCTTCATTTTTATATCTATCTTTGAGAGATAATTATTGTAGCTTTCTGTTAAAGCAAAAACACATTCTTTTCAACATTGTAAAAGTGTAATACACTCAGTATTCTTGACTTAGAAAGTCAGTGTAAAATTTGTAGAGGATTGCTCCATCTGTGAAAAGGTTGCTAGCACCCTGTGAAGCTAGAGTATAGTGGAAAATCTCAAGTAAAGCTTGAGGAGTGGACGTAGGCCGAGTTGAAGCTGAGCCACTATAAATTTGTTTGCCTCTCTCTCCATTATCTCTTTATTTTATTTTAAATTGCCATAGCTATATTTCACATTTTTACTGTGCTAAAATCATTAACTGACATAGTTGTTAAGACACTTGTTTTAATTATTTTTATTTCATTAATTATATTTATCTATTGTGCTAGTCATAATTTTTATTAGGGTATTATTAATTTTAATTATAAAAACCTAATTCACCCTCCTCTTAAGTTGTTTTTTGGGTAACAGTCTCCATTTGCCATGGCTTATGGCATTGAAGTAGTTATCGCTCTGAAAGTCGGCATTTTAGGGATTAGAACCCAGGGAGTGGAAAATGGTACTAATGAGGCATTTCTAGCCCGAGATCTAGACCTACTGGAGGAGAAAAGAAAAAGAGTAACAATTCAACTGGGGGCATACCAGCAACAACTTGCTAGGACTTACAACAAGAAGGTTAACCCAAGAGAGTTCAAAGTTGGGGACCTTGTGCTGGAGAAAGTAGTCAGCAATAAGAAGGATCATAGGGAGGACACGCTAGACCCAAATTGGGAGGGATCTTATAGAATCATCTCGGTCACTGGCAATGGGGCATATCAGCTTGAGGACAGTGATGACAAAGAGTTGCGAAGACCCTAGAACACTTGCAACTTGAAGTTTTTCTATCATTAGATTTTTTATTTTTTTCGAAATTTATGTGATAATTTTATTAGCCAAGGTAGTAATAAAATTTTAGTTTGATGAATTTGAAAATTGTGTGAAAGGACTGATCAGTCCCATGGCGATGTTTCTAAAGTGAAAACATGATGAATAACTTACACTTATTATATAGTAGAGTTGAATTAGACTTGCACATAATAGAGTTGAACTAAGTTGGTGATGTTTTTAAATGAAACATGACAAATAACTTAGACTTATTATATAGCAGAGTTGAATTATACTTGTATATAATAGAGTTGAACTAAGTTGGCGATGTTTCTAAGTGAAACATGACGAATAACTTAGACTCATTATATGGCAGAGTTGAATTATATTTACATGTAATGGAGTTGAACTAAGTTAGATCAACCTGGACTTGCCATATTGGTAGAGTCAAACTCAGAAGAAAACTAAGTTCATTAATAGAGAGATCGAGGTTGAAACACCTCGGAAAATCTCTGTTTGATACTAACTTCGGCGAAAGACCATAGACACATGCTTAATGTGAACTTAAGTAAAACTTAGGTTCACATTAGAGGGCAGGAAGTAGGAATGATAAAAAAAACTTAAGAGCTTGGGACTTGTTGAATTTTATAGAAAAAAAAATTACAAGTTAAAATGGGCTTAACACTTGTTGAAATTTCGGAGAAATTTACAAGTTGGAGTTAGCCGACGTAATTATGAATAAAATTTCTGAGATACATATTACCCGAGGTGACTAACTAGGTTGTCAAAACTTGGAAAGGGTGAAGTCTTAATACAAGATAGCATATGGAGGTAAAAAAGCAATACTTGTAAAAATATTTTGATATTTTTAAAGTGTTAGCCGAGGTACGAAAATGGTTGGCCGAGGAAAACAGTTAAGGTTTATATCCGAGGTATTATATCCCGGAGTTATTATACAGTTAAGGTATACTTCGAAGAAATGCAACAATATTCTAAGTATGAAAGCAGTAAAAACATGCATAGAAGAAAAGATGGCATACATTTGATAAAGAATATAAGATTTGTATTCAAAGGATGGAACTTGTTCTGATACAAAAAGAAGGCATATCTTCCAGATTGAAACTTAACATTATTCAAACAAAAAGGTTACAACAACTACAAAAGAAGAAATACAAAGCATAAAAAAGGAAAAGATTCTAAATGGATCGCTCTGTTTCAACGATTAGCTGTGTATCGACTTCGACAGACAACTGAGAAAGCTTCTCGGCAGTCATCTCCGCCTCAATTTCGACATCAATCTCGAGAAGAGTTTGGTCGAGGCTTTTCTCAGCTGTTTGTACCTCGGCTTCTGACATGGCTCTTTTGGGAGAGGCACTCTTGGAGACTTCGTCCTCCTCATCATGAATCAAGTCTACAACTTGATCATTCAGAGTTGGAGACTTGACCCCGGTAGCAGCGTCCTTCTTGTCAGCATCATCAGCCTTGGAGTCCTCGTCCTCGGCCTTATCCTGTGAATCCTTTGGAGCTAGAGGGAAGGACACTTCTAGCTGGTCAATATTCTGGAGTGGGGAGTCCACTGGGATAGACATTTTGTTGAGTGTTGCCGTCCAACTGAGGTAATAACCTCGGTTGCAAGCTAGGTTGACTTGCTCTTTATATTGATCTCGGACAGTGACCTAACCTTCTTCATAAGCCTTTTCATCAGTCGCCTTGACCTCGGCCTCCTTTGAGTCAACAGCCTCTTGAAGCTTAGGCCTCGTTTGGGAACAGGCTAATTTAGTAACTTTTTGGCTATTTGGTTAAAATATGAGCTAAAAAAAAATAGTATGTTTGGGATGACTTTTTGACTTTTCACGAAAAGATGTGCAAAAAGTAGAGAGAAAAGGGAATCTTTGACTTTTTGGTATGGGTTGTTGGCTTTTTGACTTTTTTAGTAACTTTTTGACTTTTTGGCTAAACGGACTGGTTCCCAAACGAGGCCTTAGCCTCTAAATCAGCTGCCTTGGCCTTGGCAACCTTGAGATCGATTCTCACGGCCTCGGCTTCAGCATCGACCATTTTTGTTTTTTCTTCGGCTAAGTTCTGAACAGCCTTGAAAGCCTTGGCTTGATCCAGCAAAGCTCAATTATTGGCTTCGGCATAATTGAGTGAGGTGAGGAGTTTGGCAGCTTCCTTAGTTTTCTTTGCCAACTCCTTCCTTGTTATTTTAGTCTTAACTGCATATGAATGAGCATGCTAGATAGCCTGCAAGAAGTAAAACAGATTAATGAAATTTGACTAAGTATAGAAAGACTGTAAAAGAGTAAATGAAGAGGATTACCAAGACTGAGTGCTACATCATGAGGCCAAAGTTTTCATACACATGGAGGTCAGCCATGTGATTCATATCCTCGGGTAACAGTATGACCGTTGACAGGGTGGCGTTGACCTCCACATCCTTGATCGTGCTGTCACCAGCCATCAAGGGTCTATCATCTACCATGACCTCGGGTGCCCAGATCATGTTGTGGGGAAAGCTGCTGTCTTCGGGATGGTCGGACCTCGGCTTCTTGGTCGGTGGGGCATCGAATGATAGGGCCTCGGCTGGCCTCTTGTCGGCAGAAGGAGTGCTCTTTTCAGCCTCGGCTAGTTTGGAGATTGGTACAATGTCCTCAGAATCAATCTAAGTCACTGTAGCCTTAGCCTTAGTGTTTGCCTTCTTGACCCTCTTTGGCTTAGGCTTGGATTGAAAAGGAGAAGAAGAGGATTGCACAGTCATTACCCTTGGGATGTTGGCTAGAAGGTCCTCAACAACTACTAGTTTGCGCGGCTCATTTTGTCGGCAGGGGAAGCAACTGTTACTTTGGTGCCAAAGTGTATTGCTGGAAGGGCAGTTGGGGGATTGACTGGGTCGTAAGCCGATGCCTCAGAATCTCGGCATTTGCGGCTGTGAGTTTTGCTGGCAGGAGCAGAAATTGGAGCTCGGCGTCGATGTTGGCGCTGAGATGGAGGAATTAGTTGAGGAGCTCAAATAGATGTTTGCTCAACTGGATCAGAGGTAGAGGCCTGATCTGGCCTTGGAGGTGAAGTTATTGGTAGAGTTGTGGCAGAAGGAGGGTCTTACTTCGGCATGGAACGTCGGGCAGGCCTGGCTTGTATATTGGTATGTAGTTCAGTAGAAGAGGGGCCTTGCGTTTCTGCACAGAGAGATCTAAGAGCTTCTTTAGATCTCAGCTAGGAACGAATGATTGCCAAAATCCCTTCACTGGCTGAGGAAGAACTATAAAAAACAAAGAGCAAACATTAGCAGAGATGAATAAACTAGCAAGCCTTAACCAAAATGGAATTTCAGTATAATGATTAAGTCTTACCATCACCTTTTTAAAAACTGTTCGGCTCAGAGGATAGAGATAGAGGTTGTCATCAGGTATAAACTCTCAGTTGCACGAGACGATGAAGTAATCATCTCCAGCACTCTTGTTGGAGTCTGGGAGATCGGCTATTAGTTTGAAAGCAGTGGGTCTGGGCTTTAGGTAGTATATGTAGCATTTTTCAAACTTAAGACCACACATGGTGTAGAAGAATTAGATGTCGGCTAAAGTAATACTAGCTTTTTCTCGGTATGCTAGTCCAATTATGCCATTTATGAACATATATGAGTTTATGGCGAGTTGCATGGGATTAAGTTTGTAGTAGTGGAGGATTTCTTAAAATAGAGTATCAAGAGGAAACCGAAGTCCGCATTCGATGAATGCAACAACGGGAAAGGACATGGAGTCTATGTTAGACATGATGGAGTCCTCTTCCCCAGCTAACCTCAAGTGGATGTCGACTGGGATGGAGAACTCTCTCCTAAAGTACTCAAGTTTTTCTGGGGTATCTACCCTCCACCTAAACATTCCCATGATGTTGTCTTAGTAACAGTTAGAGCAAGATTTGGAAAAAAAATGAGTGGAATGGGTTTGAATACCTCGGCTAAAACTAAACTAGCACTGGGGCTAAGGTTTTTTTTTTTTTTCTTTCCAGATCTAAGAGGAGTCTGTTTCGGGTTTTTCTAAGTATTTTTGGATTTTAAAGCAAATCCCAATCCTAGAAACTACAAAAACGGGTTGCAAAAGCAAGATTTGGAAATAAGCAAGAAAAACAAAAAGAACATGATTCAAACTCAAAAAAACAAACAAAAAGTCAAGAACACTAAACCCAGAGATAGATTGAACGACATAAAGTCGCAAACAACCATGTTTGACACCCAAATGATGAAATTCAAAGCACAAGCAAGGATTCAAGAACAAAAACTGGTTTGCGATGCCAGCAAACAACATGTAAACAAGTAACAAATTTGAAACAAATCAAAGAAATAATGAAAGACTGAAAATGGAGGAAATTAGTGGCTTACCAAGGAAACAAACGCCGAGATGAGGATCGCCGGAGTCAGATGACGTGAATGGTCGCAAATAGACAATGAAAAGGTCGCCGAAGGAGGTAATCGGAACAGTTGCAAAGCTTGAAAGCTTAAACAATGGCAGTTTGGAAGAGAGGCGTTAGAGAGAGAAAGTTTCAAAGCGAAATGAATACTCAGAAGTAAAGAGACGGAGAGAGAGGAAGACGTTTTGTCAAAATTGTGAAAAGGCGGCAAACCATAATGAATACGCCTTGGACGACCTGTCTGTCAGACGGCGTGCGTAGAAACGACGTGACCTAATGGCGCGTGTCAGGTACGAACCAATGCGAGAAAGACGCGTGGAAGAAACGGTTAGAAAAACCGTACATGACAGCTCGTGCGTAGATAAAACTCTTGGAGTTTTGGATTTAATAAGACAAGAACCTCGGCTATAGGAAACAATCTCGGTTAAGGAACTCAAAGAACTTGGTTCTTGGTCATTGATAGAGATAGGCAGTTGAGTCCTGAGTACTTAAAGCCGACGAGACATGATCTCGGTTGAAGGAAAGAGTGAATTCTTAGCCGACATGAAGTCTGGATAAACGGTGTCGGTTCCATCACCTCAGGTTGCCGAGATAATAGAACCTAGGGGGCAATTGTGAAGACATATTTTGAGAATGACAGCACGTGGCCAAGGTGACATCGAAGTGTCAGCCAAGGTGCCATGTGACTAGGTCATGCGCCGAGATGAACTCGGCTATATCAAGGTTATTTGCGGGGATATCAGAATCTGAGATGAGCAGATAGAGGACGGCAGTCCCAGAATAGGAAAGGACTATAGTTTGGATAAAGATAAAGTTCTTAGAGAGTTTATCTCTATCTAGCTGAGAATCCAAGATGAGCATAAAACCAAAATCCATTGAAACTAGGCTTCTACAAGGATCATGTTAGTGCTAGCTATAAAAGCAGGGCACCCTCGTGAGTCTAAGGTATGATTTTTATACTCTATCTAGTGAATTAAGTACTATTGGCTATCTTTGAGAGATAATTATTGACTTGATCATCGGAGTGCCCCCAGTTGGACGAACCACCGCCGGATTCTTTTCTTTCTGTAACAGGTTGTTCAGGCTCAATCTATTCTGCCAGTGATTCTTATCTTTCTGTAATAGGTTGTTCAGGCTCAATCTATTCTACCGATGTTCTCCTGCTGAGTATCCCTGTTTGGTTGTGTGGTCAAAAATTAACACCCACACTATTTATGCATAATAAACTTTGAACATAAGTTATATCAATTAGTTTGACACAAACTTTTAAAATAAAATAAAGAAACTATAAATATAGACAAATGGATAACAATTCCAAAATTTATACTTGCTGTGGCTGGGATAAGTTGCATTCCAATTTCAAAAAGCATAGAAAGTTTTATTTCTTTTTATTGGTTTCTTTGCTTCAAAGTGAAGAAGCAGTTGAAGCAACCCAACAAACACATCAATGCAAGCTCAAGCACAAATTCCTTTCCCTGATCATTTCACCTTTTCTCCAATTGATAAATTACACAAATTGCATCACCTTTAAATTTCTCTCTTTGACAGATAGTAACAAAAGTTCTTTCATTCACCCAAAAAAACAAAAGTTCTTTCAAATGACTTCCCCCACCAAACACACACACACACCAAGGTTGTGCATTCAGGTTTTGAAAAAATAAAAAAAATAAAATAAAATAAAAAGAAGAAATAATGAAAAAGTTGAAAGGTGCTGGATTCAGAGGTTAGGACATCTGCAAAATACCAACCGAACACATGAGCCAATGTTAGGTGATGTCAGTGTCAATAAGTACAAAAATATATATATATATATATGGCCCCACTAATTGAAAGGTCGAAATTGAATCACAAGCAAATTATATAGAAATCACAAGCAAATCAAAACCAAAAAAAAAAAAGAAGAAAAGAATCACAAGCAAATTATATAGACCCGACCCATTTACTTTATTTTGGTGATTGTTTCTAGTAGGGATGAAAACAGAACAAAAATGGCAAATTTGTAGTTTCGTTTGTCACCTAAGGCTTTTAAAAAGAATTTATTACTAAAAGTCTCAATTAAAGACTCAATAAGAGAATGTTTCATTTTGATTTTTAATCTAAAATTTAAAAAAATCTTAGGCTGCTATTATATATTAGGGAGGTAGCAGATAATAATTGTATCAACAAAAATAAGAAATTGATATAGTATGTTACAGATAATAATTTATAATTAATAAAAGTTAAATTGTAAAATGTAAATTAAAGAGAGCAAGAAAATTCATGTAAGACGGAACGAGGGATGTAAGGGTAGGACAAGGAATGATGGGAAAAAGTCATGCCGGGAAAATAGGAGATGCGGGAAAATTGTCATCTCCAATTTTAAGTTTAATCAATTTTAGGCAAATGAGAAAATGCCAATAAATCTTGCCATAAGTTCTAAACTTTTTAAAACTTAGTGAAATAAGATATCATTTTAATTAACAAAAAGTCTAGGAACTCAAATTTAAGTGTCTAAATATTGTCCATATTGGTAATATGGCCACAGCTTCTCTCCAGTCTAAATCTGGACTGGACGGTGCTGTCCGGTCCTTGGGAGCCCACTACGGGTCGTGTTTCGATAATCTAAATCGTTTAATGTGTAGAACTCGTCGAATACTATATGTTGTAAAAAATTACGTTGATCGGATATCGATAGTTATATGATCAAATCAGTTTTTTATGAAAAAAAATGGACGGTGCAAAATAAACGTCTTACAAAAAACTGATTTGATCATATAGCTATTGATATCCGATCAACGTGATTTTTTACAGGCTTATAGTACTCGACGAGTTTTACACATTGAACGGTTTAGATTATCGAAACACAATCCGTAGTGGGCTCCCAAGAGCCGGACAGTACTGTCTAGTCCAGATTTTGACTGGAGAAAAGTTGTGCCCTAGGAATATATAGGGGAGATTATTTGAATATCTTCTAAACCACATATTGAAACTTGTGATAGAATAATAAATTTTCTGAGTTAGCAGTATTATTGTTTAATTAATAAACTTGAGGTGTTAAAATGACTTAGGTGGGAATAGACCCCAAAACACACAACAGTTGCCTAGGATATAAACTTTATCTTGGAGAGTAAAAATATATACCTTTTCTTTACACAAAACAAATGTCAAACTTGTTAGGATCCTTAAAGTAAGAAGTTGGTCACTTGCTTACTTTTCTTTCATAGAAGAGAAAGAAGAAACATTCAAAAATGCTTACGCATCTACACGTACATCTACATCATACACATCTAAATATATATACACACATAAAATAAAACAAAACATCAAGAAAGAACAATATGTGTGATCCAATATCATATAACACTACTATTTTCTTTACAAATCTTAGTTAGCCCCTTCTCTTTCCATGCTCTCTCTCTCTCTCTCTCTCTCTCTCTCATGATATAAGTTATATAACTAGTGGGGTGTTTTCATAATCAACCATTCATCTACAAAGCACAGGAGAGAGAGAGAGAAATGGAAACAACAATGGGAGGAAGAGCTATAATAGTGTCCATAATAATGGGTTTGGCTAGTTTCATCCCAATTCATGTCTATGGTGAAAGTTCATCGCCGGTGGGTCAGTTTTCAGGCAGTCACCACCACAGTGACCAAATGCGAAAATTGCAATCTTTTAAGGCCTCATTTCTCCGGCGAGATTTGATCTCTATCCCTCCGAGCTCTGTGTCTCCATCTCCGTCACCATCGGTGAGCATTGTTGTTTAATTAATCTTTCATTGTCAGCAATTTATCATTGTAGCTTCTTCATTAATCTTTCATTTTCTTTTTTACATTTAATCTTTGTTAAATCTTGAAAGTGTATGTAATTATTACCAAGGATTAGATTTTTCTCTGTAATTTGTATAAGTAGACTGTAACGCACAATTAGAATGTAAACTCACTACAGATTTATAAAAAAATTCAAGTTAATCAAATAAGTATAATAATATTTTTTTATTTGAATTTATAAAATAGACCGTCTATTTTTAAAAATTTATTTACCATCTATTTTTTAAAGATAATCTAATAAAATAATGTCTTTTTTTAAAATAATTTACACCCAATGTCCAAAACTATGACAATTTAAATCCCTGAAAATGAGACATGTTTTAAGTCCCACACACACAATGGAGTCCATTTATATAGACAAGAAAGAAGTTTAATTTTATTATGTATAAATTTCATTAAAGTAAAATATAATCTTATTTCTTATTTTATTTTTCATTAACTATGATAATGTATTATGTAGGTAGCACCAAGACCACGAGTGTATCACGTGACATCTTATGGAGGAGACCCAACTGGAAAAACAGACAGCATAGATGCAATTCTGGGAGCAATATCAGATGCATTTCAAGGACCAAGTGATGGATTCTTGATGGCTGGAATTGTTAATCTTGGTGGTGCAGAGATTAATTTGGAGGGCGGCACCTACATGATCAGCCGCCCCGTCCGGTTTCCGACCAGCGGCCGAGGTAACTTCAAGGTATATATATTATGCCTTTTAATTCTATTCGTAACTGGTGATCTTTGCCATGCTCTGTAGCACTACTCTATGATCATAAATCAATGTATAAGAAATTTAAAATTTAGATACATATGGCCGATATTTAAAATAATTTAAACTTATTAACCTTTTTCCTATCTAAAATACATATTGATTACAGAGCTTAAACTAATAAAAACCCTGATTTATTAAAAATTGATTAAAAAACTAATAAAAAATCTGATTCATTAAAAAACCTAAAAATTGATTAAAATTAAAATCAAAATCTATAAACCTGATTCATTAAGACTGAGTTATGGGTTGATTTCTTTAGAAGTTGGTACTTTCACATCAATTTTCAAATTGATGACAATTGCAAAAATAAAGTTGGCACATGAAGGTTTCATATGAGGAAATATTTGTTAATTCTCCTATAGCTTAGACTATATATATATATATATTATATACATATTGTTTTAATTAAGTATCATTCGTCTAAACCTACAATTGGCACCTAGTCATGGCAATACATTCAATTTTTTTAACCACTGTACGTTTTAGGGGGTTTGGAAATTCAAGAATCTTTACCATTTGGCACCTTGGTGTGTAGCTTCATTTTTTAACCAAATTAAAAAAAATTTAAAATTTTTTTATTGAGCATCACTTAGTCCAATTTGAAATTAATAATAAGAGCATAATGGTAATTAGCCTAATTTGTGAGAAGTCGCAAGACAATGATGTGTTGGTTCCATTTTTCTTTTGTTCATTTGAAGGCTTCTAGAAATTTGGAAATACTTTTCTTGTTTCCAAAACCAAAAATTGCTTCATTGAAATTATTACCATGTTATATGTATACAATGAGGATACTTATTTTGCTTTGTAAATCATAAGATTTTTGAACTCTTGATTTATAGAGTCAATCAAGCTATTAAACTCTGATTTTGGTTCTCGTCTAACTCAAGTTCTTTCAATGTAATTTTTGATGAAACAGATATATGGAGGAACACTAAAAGCTTCAGACAATTTTCCAATTGATGGGTATCTAATTGATACATCAGTTTCTTCTGCTAACAACGAAGAATACAATTACGAGTATTTAACACTTAGAGACCTCATGTTGGATGCCAATTTCAGGGGAGGAGGTATTCAAGTTATTAACTCACTAAGGACTAGCATTGATAATTGTTACATTGCCCATTTCACCACCAATGGTATCTTAGTCCAGGGTGGTCATGAAACATACATTCGAAACTCATTCTTAGGTCAACACATCACTGCTGGAGGTGATCCTGGTGAGAGGAACTTCTCAGGCACTGCAATAAACTTAATGGGTAACGACAATGCTATCACGGATGTGGTTATCTTTTCAGCTGCAATAGGGATAATGGTATCAGGTCAAGCCAATATACTTTCTGGAGTGCATTGCTACAATAAAGCAACTGGATTTGGCGGTACTGGAATTTACCTTAAGTTGCCAGGTTTGACACAAACAAGGATTGTGAATTCTTACATGGATTATACTGGCATTGTCGCAGAAGACCCCGTGCAACTTCACATCTCGAGTAGTTTTTTCCTTGGAGATGCATTCATTCTTTTTAAATCCATAAATGGTGTTATGAACGGTGTCAATGTTGTTGATAACATGTTTAGTGGCTCTGGCAAAGGGATTGGAATTGTTCAGTTGGATCAAACAAATGGACCTTTCAAAAATCTTGATCAAATTGTCATTGATCGAAATAACGTGAAGGGGATGAACCTTAAGGCAACAGTCGCAAGAAAATCCCTACAAAGAACTGGGAGCACATGGACCGTAGACTTTAATCCAACTTTATTATTTCCTAACCTTATAACGAGTGTCCAATACACCTTAAGCACAACCGGAAGCTCGTTTCCTAATCATGCTTTGCGTAATGTGTCAAATAACCGTGTTGTAATTGAATCGGATATGGCCATTCCAGCAAGTTTGTTTGTTATGGTGGATCAGGGAGTTTCAAGCTAGAGCTAATCTAGTTTTAGGGTTCAAAGATATCTTAATGAGCAAGTGCATAGTGTGGAAGATTGATACATTTAATTACTTAGGTATCAATTTCACTGTTATTATTTTTTTATTTTTTTTTCCTTCTAAGAAATTGTTGATAATAAAGATTCAACATCAGGTCAATGTAACCCACAAAGTGGAAAAGTATCTTACTTCAAGTACAAGGTGTATTATTTTGAATTAAATTACAACATTTACAGTGTGGTCAAGGATCAAGTATCTAGTACAAAATTCCAAATTTCAAGCGGGAACATTTTCTTGTGGAGACCAAATGGATTTGGAAGTTCTTAAAGTCCACAAAACATTGGAACTTTGCATCAAGTGTGGAATTTTTATTTTTTTTTTCCTGGAGAAAATGAGTCCACATGTTCAAATAGTACATAAATCAAATTTGGACATTGAAATTGAGGAAGACCACCTTTGTTTTGAGCATATTTTAAATAAGGCGACTTCTATTGGATCTGATTTGGGATCATTTTTAGTATTTCGTACCTAACAGGTTCACTAATTTTTGTTTTTGTAGAGCCTAATTAATTCTCTACATATCACCACTTGTGTGGTTGTTGACTATATATAATGAAAACTCTTACATATAATGTAAATCCTACAAAAAAAATTTCATTATATTTTTCTTTTGTTTCAGTATAGTGGAACTAGTGTGAGCCGTATGCGTAGTCAATCTTACTAAAAACCTAAGTAATTGTATTATTATTATTATTATTATTATTATTATTATTTTGTGTGTGTTTGATTCTTCTTATTGTTTATGTATAATCTATATCTCCGCAATAGGTTCCATATTAGCATTGGACTCAAAACACCAATTGTGGTAGCTCCAAATCACGAGATGGATTTCAGCTTTCACATACAATGTTATTTTTTGTGACAATTTTTTATATATGTCGTTAAAAATTGACAATTAATATATGTATATATAGATATATTTTTGTAATGATTTTTATAAATTATCGCTAAACTTACAATTAGTGACCTTTTTCTATGACAAAATTTTTAAACTATTGCTGAAAGTTGAAAGTTAGTGACATTTTTTTGTGAAATTTTTTGTTAAACTATCACTAAAACTTATAATTAGTGACATTTTTTGTGACAATTTTCAAACTGTTGCTGAAAATTAACAATTATTGACGTTTTTTTTAATAATATTTAATGAAAAATGTCATTAATTCTCACAGAACCTATTGAATAATAAGTGCACCTATTAGGACCTACACGTAAGTCCCCTATTTATATCCATACAGGTAGGGGTATGCGCAGTGCGATTCGGACAATTTGGAAGTAAAATTATAAACCAAATGGCGAATTAGTGAATTGGTGGATTGGTAAATTGCAATTTGAGCGGTTTTGAGCAGATTGGCAGATTGAAGAATATTCTAATCAATTATCAAACTTTTACATAATATATAACACTAATTTGAATAATATTTTTTATATATATAACACAAATTAATTTCACATAATATTTTTCATATATATAACTATTAATTCGTAATAGATTTCACATATTAAATCTCTCACACTCATTTTTACTTTGATATTTCATTATGAATTAAAAAAATATATGTATTAACTACAGCGGAGTTGAGTAGTTTCGAAAGTTGATTATAAATTTTAAAGTTTAAACTGCGATTAACATATAAAGCAATGAGAATTGATGCAAATTAATGTAATTTTAGCAGATTGAACAGTATTTAACACAATCCTACATACAGGCAACCTAACAATATCCAAATTTGTCTTCTAATTGTAACAAAAACCATAAAAACTTTGGATTAATTTAACAAGCAAATAAATAGATTTCATTCAAGGGAGTTGAAAGGTCTTATCTAGAAGGTCCAACACTGAAAGTCCTTGTGAAGGAGTTGTCATTAGTTTCTGATCACCAATTAGATGGCCAAAAACAGAACAATGTCAAGGAGTAGTTATTAGTTTCTGATCACCAACTAGATGGCCAAAGACAGAACAATGTTGACATTTGAGAGAGAGAGAGAGAGAGAGAGAGAGAGAGAGAGAGAGATTGATGAGAACCTGGGATTAGGAGCATTTGTACATATATTAATATTAATCACGGTTAGCAAATGGTCCAGTGAATGAGGTTTTTGGAAGTGAGAAAGTATGGAAAATGTTATATATAAACAATTTTTTTTACTATTAGATAAAAATTGAGTTCCACGAATGTTTATTAAAGTTGACCTCACTATTTTTGTCCCTAGCTATAAGAAATTTAGATAAATTTTTTTTTAAAAAAAAATGCTTGTGACTCTCAAAATATTTTTCACAATTTGACTCACAATGATATAACATGATAGATGTTAACTTTTGATTTGTCACACACTCAATTATGTAAGACCTATCACCCTTGCTACATCACTGTAAATGAATTTATGAATTAAAATTGAAAGTCTCTAACACTTCATACAAAATTTATTCATATATAATAGTGCAGAAAATATAACTAACTCATCATCCCTAGTATAACTAATCTTATCATTTTAGGTGAGTGTTGCTTGGTATGTATGCAAATCATCATCCATAACATAACTAATCGTATTATTTTAGGTGAGTGTGGGTTACATGTATGAGTCATCATCCATATGGTTAGAGTTAGTAAGCCTAATCAAATTTAAATAAACCAAAAAAAAAAAAAGAAAAGGTATATAAGAAAATGACATTAGATATTTATATATAGATGAAATATAGGTGTGCCAACAACATTTCCATAGTCAAAAACAGAAAAGAGTAGGGGGAATTAGAATTTTTGTTTAATTAGAAACAATTAAAAAATAAATAAAACTACAAATAAAAATTAATATTTATCAATGGAAACAATTTCAAAACAAAAAATTTATTTTTGTACAAAAATAAAGCAACAAGTGTTTTCAAATTTTTTATTATCTTTATTTTTGAAAATATTAAAAATAGCAACCGAAAACACAACCAAGTAATTTATTTATTTTTTTTAGTTATAGGAAAATCCTCCCTACCCTCTCGCAGGTCCAAGGCAGCGCCCCTTGCAGAGATCACCAAAGTGTCCTGTTAGTCGTTCCGAGTGAGGAGATTATAACCTGAAAACTTGCCCCGACATCTCAAGACAAGCTCCGCTTAAGTCAGGACTCGCACAGCGGGAGAGCATTGAACCCTCGTTCCGAGTGAGGAGATTATAACCTGAAAACTTACCCTACGACAACCTCCTAACCAACAGTGCTACGCTCAGGAGATTGGCTCAAGGGGAGAATTGAACTTGTGACCTTAGAGCTTAAACCCCAAGGCCTTACCACAATGCTACAACACCTACGGTTAAACCAACCAAGTAATTTAATTCCTTAGAGACAGTATATTAGTTTTCTCAAGTCCCATTGTTGTCTTTGTTAGCTGAAAAAAAAAATAATAAAGAAGCAAAGAAACAAAGGAGAACAGATTCAAGAAGGGTCTAAAAGGTCCAATTTTAAACAAATAAATAATGAATTCTTTTTAGAATTGTTCATCATATATGAAAAATGGATAAATAAGACTTGCTTTTAGTTTATTGTGAATTTTTTTTTTAAATGTTACTTTTTTAAAAAGTAATTTAGGGATCTAATTAATTTAGAATATCACAAGTGAAAACGAAAACTTATTAAAATTAATTTAGGGATCTAACCTTCTTATTTGTTAGTTTTTCTTTGTTCATTTTTTCTGGAAACTGTTTAAAAAAAAACAAACGTAAAAAAATGAATTGATTTCCAAAATTATCAAATTTTTCGAAAACGAAAAAGTGTGCTGTTACTTGTTTTCCAAGGGGCTGTTTGGGATGTCACAAAAACACCATCTTTTTTTTTCTTTTCTTTTTTTTTTGTCTTTAGTGACTTTTTTTTTAAAATTATGCCAATTTTTTTACTCATCTGGTCCATCTTGTGTAGACAAATCTAAAAAGTTTTTAAAAAAAAAATTGAAAAATTCCAAAAAAAAAAAAAAAAAAATCCAAGATAAGCCAAAGAAATTCCACTATTTCTTGCTTATTTGTCTTTTTTGGACTTTTGGAATTATTTTAAAATTTTCGATTCATCTCGTTGAGCTTAGCCCCGATTTGGTTTTCTCATCGGGCTAAATAATGACATATAGATTAAAATAAAAAATAAAAAAGCTAAAAAATCAAAAAATCAACGAAAAAGTTTGTCACAAGGCAAAAAACAAAACAAGAAAACCAAATAATTAAAAATGTCACAGACTAAAAAAATCAAAAAATTTAAAAAGTCAATTAAAAAATTCATTGCCAAACGAACCCTCTAAAAGCTTAAAATTTTTTGAATTTTTTTTAAAAAATTCACTAAAGACCCACTCAATTGCTCCTCTCTGCTCATCACCTCTAGTCACTATCCACCATCACCATGGGCCATCAACCACCACCACCACTCATTTTTAGCAACCAACTTTGGTAGCCACCTCCCACTGATAGTTAGCACATCCGCCCAGTCTCCACTGTCAACTCCTACCGCCATCAACTCACCAAAATATGTTTTTTTATTTTATTTTCATTTTTTTAAAAAAACATTTTGTACACCACCAATTAAATTTTCTGTTTACAAAAACAAAAACCTATTTCCTAATTGTTACTATTATTATTATTCTGCTGGGTCCTAATTGTTATTAAAATTAACAATGTTAACAAGAGACCCAGATACACCCTATCTAAAAAAGAAAAGAAAACAAAAAAAAAAAAACAAGAGACCCAGATAGCAGCAAATTTGACTAAAACATTTGAATTTGGCCCACGAATATATATGCTTACCACGGACCCGTTTAATTGGCCCAAAGGCCTCAACATAAATTACGCCCAAATGAAACCAAAGTTCACCAGCTCATGAAGCAATATTACGAAGTTATTTGCTGAGTATGACATATCTGGATGAGGTCACTCAGGTCGGGTCATATAGACCCTAACGCAGTGCCCCGAGATTGTACAAGGTTTGCAAACCTAAATGGGAAAAATGTTTTGTGGCCCTAAAAACTGTGACCTGGCCCTAATTTTCTGTTTGGGTAAGTTTGTTTGTTTTTTTTGATATGAAAATTAGCCCACCTAAATGGGATTATTTACATTAGGATTGGCCTCCCTTGTAGGTTTTTTTTTAAACAAAAAAAAGAAAAAGAAGATGCTCTCAAGTATTATCACTGCATTCATGAGCTCAAGTTCTGAAGTAATTGGTTACTAGCCTAATTTAAGCTAACCCACATAAATGGATCCACAACCAAAGTAGCAATGGATTAGTGAGATGAGCATACAATTTACATAAGTAAAAATAAAAATAATTAATTAATTAATTAATATCATAATAATATGTATGTTACTTAAATAGTAAGAGTGTTCTTAATGAAACTCAAAGTATTGGATTCAAAGTTTGTTCACGTTTTTTTAATAATAATTTTTTATTGGGTAAATTACATTGACAACCCCTGATATTTCTATTAATACAGATCCTCCTCACATTTGAAAAATTACATTTCTCTCCCTGAGATTTGTCATCTCATTACAAATTGCTTCATAGATTGCTGATATCATGTCCTAAAATTTTTTAAATGACAATCTTGCCATTTTTTTCTACCATTTCTTCTTCTTATCATCATGACTATATTCTATAAGTCCCCATCATTAAATTCTACCTGAACATATTTTTATTGAGTGATAACATACAACTATAAATTTTGTATTGAATTTTCAAACACAATAATATAACTTAACAGTGACCTTTCACTTTAAAACAAAACACCTATGAACATAATTTATATTTACAACAATATCACTATCACAATATTTTGGTGATATTTGTTGTACACATTTTTATATATGGATATAATTTTTCATTTTTATTTCCACCATTATATCTAGATTAGATCAATTTAATCTATATATATTTAAAAAGTATAAAATTTGTACAATTTTTTTTTTAAAAAAAAAAATCCATTGAATACAACAAAATAAGATAATGTATTAAATTTTTATATTTTTTTGTATTTGGTGATTTTTTTAAAAAAAAAATCCCAAAATATTATACTTTTCAAGTATATTTAAATTAAGTGTATCTAAAAAAAAAAAAATTGCTTAAAATATTAAAAAATGAGATTTATTAGAAAATCATTTTTCAAGTATTTGTACTCCAATTAGTCCATAAGATATTCTTGTATTCCAATAAGTCCTATTATTTGAACATTTGATCTATCAAATCCTAATTCTCATATTTAAGGTATTTTTATAGGCATTTCTACCCTTACAAATATTTTTTGAACAGTTAGTAATTTGATAATATGAACATTCATATTTTACAATATGAATATTCACATTAGCAGTGTGAATATTCACATTGACATGTTAACATTCACATTGACGGCGTGAACATTCACATTAATGGTGTGAATATTCATATCACGGAATATTCACACTGCAAATGTGAATATTATTAAAGGTATTTTGGTAATTATGTCACTCATAAGACTTACTGAAATATAAGAAAATAATGTGAACTAAATGAAACATAAGTAGGTGAAAAGAGATTTATGAAAAGGTGTCCCTATTAAAAACGATTTAGTAAAAATAAATAAAAAATAAAAAATTCAATTTTTTGTGTGAGTTAAAGCAAAAAAGACGATTATTATTTTTCTTAAAATGAACGAAATATCTGCATTATTTTATTATTTTATATGTATAAAGGTGAAGGGGCAGATAGTCATTTTAATCTAATAAGGGGTACGTGTAATTTTTCAAATATAAGGGAGAGATTTATATTAAACAAAAACTTCAGGGGGTGTCAATGTAATTTATTTTTTTATTTTAGACTAGATAAAGCTGCCACGTGGCATGACGTGAAGGTTGACACCAAGTCGAACTTTCACTTAATATAGAAGATAGATGATCCAAATTCGAGGGTGTTGTTTACGCTCGTGAGATTCGCCAAGAATCTTATTTCGATAATTCAAACTGTTTATTTTTTAATAATGCATAATTTGGATTCAAGGGTATTGTCCAGACTCGTGAGGCTCACCACAACTGTTATTTCAATAATTCAAATCGTTTATTTTGTAAAGTCCTTTGTGTATATAATCCACACAAAAAATTAGGTTGATCCAATATTCGTAGACTATTTAATTTATTGTGTTTGTCGTACAAAAAAAAAAATGAATGATCTATTTTTAAAAACATACTTATATTCTTTTTTTTTCTTTTTTCTTTTTTGAGTCAAATATGATATATTATATAAACTACAATTATCTGATAAACCCTTTTCTTTTTTTTCTTCTTCTTTTGGGTAATATATTGATATGCCCCTATGTTAAGATATCAACTAGCCACTCTATTTCACACTAGGAGAAACGAATAATGAAATATTAATTATCAAAATACGACCATGGGTGGTGAGCCTCCTCACTGTCCTCAGGCAATCTCTGGACTAGAGAGAGGACCCAGCTCATTTACACTTATTCAATTTATAGAAGGAATGGTGGTGAGCCTCACTGTCCTCAGGCAATCTCTGGACTAGAGAGAGGACCCAGCTCATTTACACGTATTCAATTTATAGAAGGAACATCATTTTGAGACTAAGAAATGTTAGAGATTTAAAAAAATTTATTAAAATTTTTATCAAATATCTCAAATAGGTGTGAGACTCACACAATATGAATCCCATGTGAAATATTTGGCAAAATTTTTGGAATCTCTAGCATTTTTGTTTAAGAATTTTAGAAACATTAAATTGACAGACAAAACAGTTAAAAAAATAAAATGTCATATTCAAATAATAATTATTTTATTTTTTCTTTCACAATTATCAAATTAACTACAAAAATAAATAAATAATTATCATTTTTAATACAATTTTTTTAATCAGATTAAAATAACTTAAAAAATTAACTAAAATAACAAAATTTCTACATGAGACCTAAATATGATTTTAATGTTTTCCTTTTAAACATGTCAAAAAATGGACCAAACTGTGCCTAACTCTTTAGAGGATTGTTTAATCCTTATATTACGGTGGTTACATTTATGGCTCATTAGAGAATATTCATTTTTTGTTTTTACAGAATAGGGAGAGAGTATTCTATCCAATTGTGTATGGGGCAGACCCAACAGGGGCGCCAGATAGCAGTGATGCAATACAGAGTGTATTGGAGGATGCTTTACAAGTGCAAAATGGGATTGAATTGTTGCCTGGAATCAAAGATTTGGGTGGTGTTGTCATTGATTTGCAAGGTGGCAATTACTTGATCTCTAAACCCATAAGGTTCCCTTCTGGTATTGGCAATTTCCTGGTACCTCTCTCTCTCTCTCTCTCTCTCTCTCTCTCTCTGTGGGAGTCGCATGGCGCAAACGTTTTGCTTTTGTTTCAAACCTTTTTTAATTTTATTTTTGCACTAATTGATCTAAAGAGTTTTGGTGATCTGTTTAATTTGGGGGATGCACTAATAAATCCCAAATTAATAACTTATACACTGTTTAGTCTTAAAAGTTTTCTTATAGACTGAAAGGTTCCATTCCAATATTTCAAACATCAGATTAATGTTTCGAACATTAGATTTCAAACATCTAATGTTCATCAGATTTCAATAATGTTTGAAATTATAGGATGAATGTTTCAAACATTAGATTTCACACATCTAATGTTCATCAGATTTCAATAAATTTTGAAATTATAGAATGAAACATCAGATTTATTTACATCATGAACATCATAATGATGTATAAATGGGACTAAATGGAGCATAAGAAAACTTTTAAGACTAAATGGCTCAACTTTTCGGAAGCTAGGATTTATGGGTAAATTTTCCTTAATTTATTTTTGCAATCTGATTGTTGAAAAAGTATAGGATAAATTACACTGAAACCCCGAAGGTTTGTCCGATTAAGTCTCAACCTATGACGTTATAAAAAATTACATTCTCACCCTTATAATTAATAGTCTCATTTCACAAACCCCTATATATATATATATATATAAATAAAAAAACAACTATTAGTAAAAAAATAGAAGAAATTATATTGGAAAAAAAAAGTAAAGCAAAGAAAAGAAAAAACACAAAAAAAACAGAAGAAGTAAAGTAAAGCAAAGCAAAGCAAGAAAAAAGAAAAGTGTATAAATTCAATGTCTTTTTGATACTAACGTTAATTTTGTCTAAATAATTACAATGACAGGGGAGTCAGTAAAATTTTCCAAACATCAGGGTGATATGTATTAAATCCAAACCTCAACGGTGTAAGTGTAATTTACCAAAAAATATAAAACACTTTTATAAAAACAAATATAAAATAGATATTTTGAAATGTTTAAAAATTATTGCCGTTCTCAAATGGGTAAAATCATCTGAAAATAATAAGTTATTTTTTCAATTTTTTTCACCAAATTAAAAAAAAAAAAATTACAAAAAAAATTCTGAAAATCAAGACTGACCTTTAAAGTTTCTTTTTCACATCGCACATATGAGTTTTCGCCACGTGTCCATGCCAGCATGTGTCCTGCGTTTCATGCATGAGAATGAATGCATTAACCAAAGACAGTTCTTTAATTCACATCATTAATGTCTCTTTATTCTCAACCTTTAACACCTAATATTAAATTGAGCAATTTTAGAGACGGAAAGAAATTATTAAAGTCCTCTTGTCGCATTACATGTCATACGATACATGATATTTCATACCATTCATGACTCGATATACGATCATAAAATTGGCAAAATCTACTAACACAATACTTTGATACACACAATCTACGCCATGTGAAACCTGAAAACCTGAATAACTTTTGCTAGATACAAGGTTAATTATAAGGCTCATATTGTCCGACTTCTCTTTGAAGGGAGGATTGAATCAATGCAATTTGCCCACCACACTCATTTCAATAATTTACACTATTCATCTCTTAATACCTCATAGTGTGTAGATTACGATTTTTTTTTGATTAATTGTAATCACATGATACATTATATTCGCCTTCAAAATATATTTTATGTGTCAGTTGATACTCTTGAACTACTACACCGCAACTAATACCGATTTGCAAGTGTTCTTCCATCTCTCGATTCATTTTCATTCTAAGTAAGCAATGTTGGCCGGGCTTTCTAGGTACAAGGAGGTAGTTTTAGAGCATCAGACACATTTCCTGGTGATAGACATCTCATTGAAATATGGGCACCAAATTCTCAGCCACTGACGAACTCGGAAGGTTACTTCGATCAAAAAAGCCCGATCTACTATGAGGACACACTACTAAAAATCGGACTTTTGCGACGGTCTCAAACGTCGCAAAAGGCCCATATATCGTCGCAAAAGACTTTTTGCGACGGAATAGCAACGGAAAATGGAGGGTGGC
Source organism: Camellia lanceoleosa (assembly GCA_025200525.1). Lineage (NCBI taxonomy): Eukaryota > Viridiplantae > Streptophyta > Magnoliopsida > Ericales > Theaceae > Camellia > Camellia lanceoleosa. The sequence goes on from CM045765.1 coordinate 175,486,567, forward strand.
GAAAGGGGGCGTGACAAAAAGTATTTGCGACGGTTACAAACCGTTGCTTTCTTATGGCGACGACTAATCAATGGTTTTTGCAACGGTTTAACCCGACACAAAAAAAGGGTAAAAAACTTTACTTTTAGTGACGATGTTAGTTGCCGTCGCCAAAACTTTTTTAGTGACGGTATTTGACCTCGCGAAAAGTATTATTAGCGACAGTCTAAAACGTCGCAAAAAAATAGAATTAAATTAATACCATATTTGCGACAGTTTAAACCATTGCTAAAGATTTGAACTAATATGTATATGCTACTAGTTAACCCGTCGCTAATAAAATGCAAGGAAATGATGATTACATTAGCGACGGTTATTATTGTCGCAATAAAATTATTTTCATAAAATCAATATATATTTTATTAATTCATTCCCTGTACAAATTATTAATATTTTCTAAAATAAAATACATCCACATTCACATTCACATCCACATCCACATCCACACACATCAACATTCATAAAATCATACATATATATACCTTGTAACAATTGTCAACCAAATATTCTTTACAAAAATATATAAAATATCCTCCAACAATACTAATAATTTTTGATATCCAAGAACATAAATTTTTGTATCTAAAACAAAACAAAAGTATCGACAATACAAATAAAAAAACATATATATTATAGTTTGTTTTAATATCAATAGTAAGCTCCAATATCAATATGCGAAGATATCATCACATTCTCAAAAGGGGTTGCATCTACAAAAAGAAACACAAAAAAAAAAACATTATTTACAATATAATTAATTTCAAGTTTAAAGAAAATGTAAAACGTTTGATATTTATTTTAGAAAATAAATAAATATAAAAAAAATTGTAAGCTACAATATCGACATGCGAAGATATCATCACGTACTCAAGAACAAGTTTTATTGACATCCGACGCCATTTGACCATTTTAGTGAGTCAACCGGTTCTAAAAAGAGTTTCTAAAGAACAAGTTTTCGTAAACGGAAATCAGGCTCTAGATTCAAAATCGAGAATCGATTTCGAGTCCCATCTTCTTCTACAAGTCACGTGTGTCTAGTATGTTGTGTGTGTCAAGTTTCGTTGACATCCGAGCCCGTTTGAGCATTTTAGTGTGTCAACCAATTCAAAAAAGAGTTTGTGAGGAATAAATTTTCATAAACAAAAATTAGGCTCTAGATTCAAAATCGGAAATCGGTTTCGAGTTCTGTCTTCTCCTACAAGTCATTTGTGCCTAGTTAGTCGTGTGTCAAGTTTCATTGACATCGGATGTTGTGTGAGCATTTTAGTGAGTCAACCGGTTTGAAAAGGAGTTTTTAAAGAACAAGCTTTCATAAATGGAAATTAGGCTCTAGATTCAAAATCAAGAATCGGTTTCAAGTTCTGTCTTCTCCTACAAATCATTTGTGCCTAGTTAGTCATGTGTGTCAAATTTGGTTGACATCCGATGCCGTTTGAGTATTTTAGTGAGTCAACCAGTTTGGAAAAAAAAGTTTCTAAATGACAAGTTTTCTCAAATAGAAATTAAGCTCTAGATTTAAAATCAGAAATCGGTTTCGAGTCCCGTCTTTTCTTACAAGTAATTTATGCCTAGTTATTCAAGTGTGTGAAGTTTCGTTGATATCTGACACCGTTTAGCCATTTTAGTGCGTCAACCGGTTCGAAAAAGAATTTTTAAAGGATAAGTTTTCACAAACGGAAATTGGACTCTAAATTCAAAATTGAGAATCGGTTTCGAGCCCCGTCTTTTCCTAAAAGTCATTTGTGCCTAGTTAATCGTGTGTGTCAAGTTTCGTTGACATCTAGAGCCATTTGAGCATTTTAGTGTATCAACCGGTTCTCACTCTTTTGCTATGATTGGTAATGCCAGACAAACTTATAAGATCAATATCACAATGTGTAAATATTAATTATTAAGATTGATTAAACAAACTAGTGCCATATTATACAATAAAATCATTATATTTAAATACGAATCCATTATTGAAAATATTTTTGCAATCCAATGTCTGCTAACAACAATTAAATTACATATAGATTAGAAACACTTTATAATATTGAATTTCCAAATCGGGTTTGTATAATCTATTTTGAATTACATTTTAAGTTCTATTCTAATTAAAGTATTGGGGTTTCTATTACACACTTATTCAGACCATTTACATATTATTCTAGAAATGTGTTTGCCAGAGAAATACTGATTTATCAAACCTATTAAAAGAAGAATGATGAAGAGAGAGAATGAGGAAATGGGTAGTTTTCCATACCTTGTTGAGTTTGAGAGTCGAAAGGTTTGAGATTGAATTGATGGATAAATTGAGCTGACGAACTAACTAGAAAGGCAGCAACTAACTATGAAAATGATTTGCTTCCAATTAAATCTCATTTACTAGCCACTACACAGCATTCAACTCCACCTGCATTTCAGACCAGAATTTTAATAAGAACAAGAATATTTAAAAAAAATTATAAAAATAGAAATATAATATATACACATGTATTATAATTTATACATTACCTAGAATACTACCTCCTGTAACAAAATTGAAAAAAAAAAAAGAAAAAAAAGAAAGAAAAAAGAGTAAGGCCTGGTAGAGAGAGTTTGTAGAGTCTGCGAAAGCAAGAGAGATTGTGAGGGTATGCTAATTGAAGTTACATTTAACCTACGCAACAACAAATAATCTGTGTTTAAAGCTAAACTACAAGGTTGGGAGGTCAAAACAAGACCTGTTTCAAAGCCATACTTTTCAATATCCTTATATCAATCTTCAATGCGGTTGGGAGATCGGAGATCGGAGCAAAATAAGATCTTCAAATGGTTCAATGTCTTCATGGCAATTTCTTTCCCATTTGAGCTACCATTCTTTAGTAGCCATAGTAAAGCAGGAACAACATTGACACTCTCAACACATGCACGTATATTGTCACTGTGATTACAGAGATTACAGACTAGAATCCCTCAGTGCTGCTGGAAAGGTTTCTTAAAGCTCCTATCAGCAAGTTTTCAACAATGTTTCCAGCCTTTAGCCCCTTCTGTAGTTGCTCCCATAGTACCGGCACTACTCCTTCAGTTGAAAGCAGTAGCAGCCTGCATCTTTACCCCAGGTGATCCTGATTGAAGAGGAGACATGAGTACAGGAACTACCTGAGAATGAGATCCAACAGCACTGAAAACACTTTCATGTGTATCAATATGCTCGAGCTACTGCTTCAAGGATTACTCTTGTTCCTGTACAGATGAAGAATTCTGCCCCAATTGCTCAATGCATTGGGCAACACTAGCCAGTGTTCCATCTGGGTGTTCCATGTTACTACACTCTCTGCACGTAATTTGGGAATGTAAGGTACTTGAGCAGTAAAAATCATCTATTTTTTAACCATTGCAACACCATTAAAACTGATCTGGGACAACAATGTACTATTAAAGGCCCCACATAAAGCCTACACAATGCAGATGTTGAATGATTTCTTTAGTATTTCCAAGAGCAAAGAAAAAAGGTGCTAATTACTCCATAGACAAAGAAAAGTGAAGGTTGACAGTTCAAGTTGAAGGCACAACAGGGAGCAGGAGGAGTTCAAAGAGAATGTGGGTCGACAGCCCTAAGTTACATGAAATCATACCAAGGGGAAGCCCTAATAGAGCAGAAATAAAATAAATGTTAATTTTAAATAAACACAAGTTACTGGGGTAAGTTTTTTTAATGACATTAGTTGAATTTTAGTAAATACATTAATATATTTCCTTTTTTCTAGTAAGCAATTTATATAAGCATTCAGAAGAGAATTTTAAAAAGGTAAAATATTATAAATGAGGTGTCTTCTGAATAAGATATTTCACTCTAGCAAAAACTATGAACTGGACATTGACACTCACAGGTATGTCCACAATCAGAGTTATCCCTTAGATCTTTCTCTCATTTTTTTTTTTGTTTTGAAGGGCATAAATCGTTTGTGATACAGTGAAGCTGGATGCCCAATAGCAGTAACTGCTTCATAAAGATAAAATTGACTCTTTGAAATTGTTCAGAGCATGATAATTTTTTTGATTAGAATGATGTATTGATGAGCCAATAGAAGCCTCAATCAGTGTTTGCCAATGTCTGCAGTGAGCAGGCAGTTTTCAACTAAAGAAATGCTTGCCAAAGAATATTAAAATGTGATTCTAACATAGAAAACTCACAAGAACAGGTACCCAGAAATTGCAAATTGGAACACTATTTGGCTCTTAATTGCAGGTGATGATAATAATTGAACTAACCTTGAACCCATTTTTATAAGTGAATGTGCAGTTGGCAGCTCTGAATCATGATGTTTAGCATTCTCATTTCTCTCCTGAAATAAAGAGAATGAGATAGTTGTGGTCACCACTAGATATAGAAGCAAAGAAAATGTTATTAACATAATTATTCACAAAAAAAGGATGCTGACCATTGCATCAAACCCTCCACAGACCCAGGTAAAACCCAACACAATCCCCACCAATCCCAAAAATACTTGACCAAACTTGCCACACAAAGGGGTACAAAAGCAAGATAAGGTTTAATGCCTCTGTTTTAGATTTACAAAATACACAAGATAGATCAACATTACTCCTTAACACACCAATTTTATGCAGGAAATCCAATGTTTTCATCTTGCCTTTCCAAGCTAACCATGTTATAAACTTGGCAAAAGGTAATGAACTTGACATAGATAATGAGCAAGGGCAAGATTGTTCCCCCTCACTGCCTTCTGATTCCAAATATACTAATATTTCTGCATCTCCTTGTGAAAAATTACATTCACCTGCACAGACAACTTATAATGATGATGTTTTTATGAGCAAAACGAGAATTATCTATGATCAAGAGAGTTTGCATTTTCCATCTAATGATAACCATTACCAACTAGAGGCTGAGGAGTTACGTGGCACTAATCTTTGTAAGCCCTCTCAAGTAGATGTAGAATGTTTACATAATGAAAATGAAACTAAAGTTTCTACATGTGCATGGGAATCTTATTCAATGGAGGATGCTAATCAAGGAGAAGAGATGGAGGATAGCGTGACCTCTCCTTCCCATGACAACATAGTGAAAGAAACCCTTTCAGAGACATTGCTATATGAGTCTAAATCTGAATCTGTGTTCAAAGAATTAGAAGAGAAAGTTACAACTATTCATACAGAAAAGTTGTCTTCGGCTCCAAGGTCACACAGGAGCAGTGATGAAACTAAGAGTGAGAACATTTGCTATTCAAGAAACTCCCCAACTGAAAGGACTCCTGAACTACCTGAATCACCGGCAACAGCAAGATAAGAAACAGTTTCACCCGAACGGTCTCCTTGTATGTTCCAGTCTCCTAGAGATAAAAGACAATTTGGTTCAGGGCAAGATCTTAAAGATCAGTCATATTCTTCTAGATCACAGTGAGTGAAACATTCTCATTCACCTAAGAATTCTCGTCTGGGGGAAGAAATTTGTTCCAATGACCATTCGCCACATTCTAATAGGCAGGATTCAGGTTCTCCATTAGTCTCATCAAAGGTCTCGTCTTGTGGACGGTGGTTCATTGAAATGTGTATCTACGTCATTAAGAAATCGTTACTCACCCAAAAATGACAGGAGAAGGGACAGGTTGGAGTCAACTTCGCCTGTCAAGCGAAGGGATTCTTCTTTTGGATACAAGAGAGATTACAGTAACAGATCTCGATCAAGGTCCCCACATACAAGAAATCATCACAGAAGGTCCCTATATACAAGAAATCATTACAAAAGATCCCCAAGGTGATAATATTAAAATTTTGTTTTTTATTTTAGTTCTTGTTTGGTGTTTAAATTTGTTATTTATTAGAATTTCTATGTTCTTATCAATCTTTTGATTCCTTATACCCATGGGTACACAAGGAAAGTTAAAAAAATTTATGACAAAGTTCCAGCTAACTTTTAGAAATTTAATTCCAAATAATCTCTTATTCATTGAAGACATATGGTGCTTGAGGGACTTTATACGATGCTTTTATCCTTAAAATTGATGTATATGCTTATTGTTATTGAAATATTCTATTTCGTCTTAAACTTTCTCTTCCACTCTCTTTCTGATTTTGTTGATAAGGTATCCTTTGTTCTTTTTTTGGTTGTGGGATAGAATTTCAAAATGTGCACTCTCTTCTATTTGGTTTTTGGTAACTGAAATATCCATTCTTTTATTCCTCTGCATTCAAGAGGAGGGATTCTCCAAGGTGCAAATCTTCCCCTTCACGCTATCAGTCTTACCGTAGGTCTCCTAAAAGGAGACCGTGGTCACCACCTCATAATAGGAGCACTGGAGTAGGGAAACCTGGGAGAAAATTATTCGTTGCAGGCTTTTAGTTTTTTGACTACAGAGAGAGATTTGGAAAAGAAGTTCTCTAGATATGGCCGTGTATGAGATGTTCGCATTGTCCGGGATAAGAGGTAACTATGCCATGCACTTTTAACTTTGTCTTTACCTTACAATTGCAGGATCATTTAATAGACACTTTTACTGAGGTCTTATTCTTGTACTAGTCAACTTTATGCTTATATGAAACATGGAACTACAGAACTAGAGCATTGGTGACCCCATTTCAGGTCCTCATCATAATTCACAGCTCTTATACACATTACATACCTTGAAGGCATGAATCACCCCTCCAATTATCCATCCAGAACAAGATCCTAAAACCATTCCCAATCCTAATTTCTACATTCTCTACATAGAAACTGTGCAGCCTGGAATTAGACAAAACCATATTCAGGATGTCCCTCCAAACAGTAGAGACATTAGCAGAAGCAATAATTGATGGCAGCCATCTCCCTCATGATGATCTATAAAAGAATATTGAGGTGTTTTGAAGTGGTTTCTGGTTTAAGGATTAATTTCCATAAAAGTGTTGCTTGTGGGATAGGTGTGAAAGAGGAGATGGTCTCAGAATTTGCTACTTTGCTTAACTGTCTTAGTCAAAAAATCATAAAGTGATATCCTATCCCCAACCTTTACCTTTCTTTTATTTTATGCATACACAAAGATTCAATGTTTGTCTCACTTTCTCTATCTATTATTCTCAGAGTCTAGTGGCTTGTCTTTCTTTGGTTTATTTTATTTTATTTATTTGACCAGGTAACTTCTAAATCCAAAGTGGATGTAAGATTTTAGTGGCATATAAAAATATACATGTAAATATATATATATATATATATAAAAGAAGATTTGAGACAAAAATTCACACCCCTGTGGGTTGTAGGCCCATTCCCTATTTTTAATTTTCAAAAAAGAGCTTTAATGGAATTTCTCAAACATACAACCTTGTGAGGCATTCCCAATGCAATTAATTATTACTTGAGCTACATAGTTATTATTAATAATGACAGTAATTAAGTTAACATAGCGTCTAATGTCTTGATATGGAGCTCGGAACCCTTGGCAAGAATGGATCTGCAGTTTTCAAAATCGAATTCAAAATCATTGTTCTCCTCGATTTGTAGTATCGGTGTGCTTCCATTTAATTTGTTTTTGCATCCTAATCTTGCTTTGAGCGTAGTGGCTCCTCTTAGTGCTATAAAAAGTTAAAACAAGAAGTGAAATTAACAAGTCACACACGCTGAAAGAATAAAATGAGGTCTTTTAATTACAAATATCATGATTCCCCTAATTAAAACCCATTATCATAAATTTCTTCATTTTCCCGTCTTTTCCATGAGCTGAATTTTTGCTCTGCTGCTCTAGAAATCATTCTAATAAAAAGGGAGTTTGGATCCTCCATGTTTAAAATATTAAATCTTTTACAGTAAGGCTATGAAGTAAAATATTGCTTTTTAAAAAAAGCCATTTCCATATACATCAAATGCAGTTAACTCACGAATAGATAAAAATATAAGATAAATTTTGACATACTTTTGGCCAAGAAAAATGAACGGAACGAGAAAAAATAAATTTACAAGACCATGTAACCATAAGCATCGAAAATACCATTATTGCATCTGAAGCTAAACAGGACATCAAAGAATTTTTTATTTACTTTTTTATTTTTTTTGATAACTAACAGGACATCAAAGATTTCATCAAGTGGATAGTGGAAATCTTGTGACATGTTCCACTCACAAGAGAACCATGACAGCAAATAGGTCCCTTTGTATTGTTCCCATTGATTATTATCAAAACCTAACCAGTTTTAGATGAATCATGATTGCATTTAACAAATTCAAGCAAATACCCGACACTAGAACCTAAGCTTTTTTTCCCATTGTATTGTTCCCACTGATTATTATCAAAACCTAATCAGTTTTTAAACAAATTCAAGCAAATGCCCAACACTAGAGCCTAAGTTTTTTCTTTTTCCTTTGTGTTCTTCCCACTGATTATTATTATGAAAACCTAATCAGTTTTTAAACAAATTCAGGCAAATGCCCAAAAAGAAACATAGACTAATCTCTGGTTCAACCATCAAATGAAAAACAAATATAGAGGCAGTTCTACTACTAGTTAGGCAGAATACCTCCTAGAATTAACTATTGTAAATAGACAATTCTACTACTACCCCTATCCAGTGAAAGAACTAAAAAAAAAAAGAGTGCTTTTCTCATTTCCATTTTTAAATGATTCAATCAGTTCTCATTTATCTAATTTTATGTATCTGAAACCCAAAAACTAATAATAATGCATTTTATCAGCTAAAACAAAATAGCAATATACTCCAATTTGTGCCACATGTATTTTCCAAAGTCAGAAACTAAGGTAACATATACAATGAGTTACAATATCAGACCATGAACATGTCATCCTCTGGTGCCCCAAGCTAACCAGAGCACAGAGCAAAAAGCAGCAAATAGAAGGATATATCCTAAGCATCATAAACAACGGATCACAGCTTAGCAAAAACAGAAGGCCAAATAATCTACATGTAGGGAAACAAAGATGCATGTTGCCTATTTATTTTTTTTAATAAGTAAAATATATACAGATGTTGCCTACACAAAGATGCAACAATTATTCCTTCCCTATCAAATTCACACAAGAAACATAACAAAATCAAAATGAGAGAGAACAAGAAATGATAACAAAGTTATCAGTCACATTAAGATTCAGAATCATAAGATTTAATCAAGTAGAAAGAAGTAAAACTTGTATTAGGAACTAGTAGTTTCTAATATTCCCATCAAAAGTTTGTCTTGATATATCAAACCAAGTTCAAACAAATTGAAAGAATGAGGGATAGAACCAAATTCACCCAACCTTGGATTAACTAGGCTACAAAGTTAATTAGGATCATTAATTTGTGTGGGCGTGCAAGTGAGAGAGAACTTTGAAATTAAAAACACAAATATATTCTTCTACAGGATTTCAATATGTAATACAAATTTCGAATGCAAAGAGAAAACCCTTACCTTCAAGCTCTAGGTTTTTATAAATTTCAAATTCATAATACAAATATCGAATGCAAAATTCTTAAATTCAAACTGAGAGAAAGAGAGAGAGAGAGTCATTACCTTCAAACTCTAGGGTTTCGAAGCAAGTAAAAGAGAGATGAAAACAGATGTGCAAACTGCGAATAAAAATACAAATTTTGGATCTGCAATACCTTGAGGGGTACCGATTGAACGTTGAAGACTCCTAAAGCCCTGAGAGAGGTGATATCCATGTACTGACCGAGACCGATGGCAAGATCGAGAGAGTGTGGGCGGCGATGTTGGCTTGGTGAAGGTGGATCAACAAACTGATGCCGGCGGAAGAGAGAGAGAGAGAGAGAGAGAGAGAAGATGGAAGATGTAAAGCGAGAGAGAGAGAGAGGGGAATGAAAATATCAGAGCTGCCAACATTTGAAAAATTTGGGAATTTATGTGTATTTTTTTTTTTTTGCTCTATTAGCGACGGCACAATGATGCCCATCGCACAAAAAAAAAAAAAAAAAAATTAAAAACATATATTTACGTTGGAGGGAATAATCGTCGCAAAAAATGAGCTTTTCGACGGCCATAGATTTGCTGTCGCAAAACCCATTGAACATATGCTTCCTTGTTTTTGAGATAGAATTAACCGTCGTAATAAGTGACCATTGGCGACGGAATATTAACTGTTGCAAAAAGTAGCTTTTTGCGACGCAATGTATGTCGTCGCAAAAAGTTCCGTGGCATTTACCCCTTTTTCTAGTAGTGACATCACCTTCCGCGACATCCTCTTCAACTCAAGCTATCGTGGTGGAGGAATTTTTGTGATTGATTCAGCTAGGATCCGCATACATGATTGCTTCTTCATCCACTTCACCTCCGAAGGAATACTAGTGCAGAAAGGACACGAGACCTTCATCTCAACCAGCTTCCTCGGACAACGCTCAATAGTCGGTGGTGATAAAGGGGAGAGAGATTTCTCGAATCGCCATTGATCTTGCTAGCAATGACAATGCAAGAACAGACGTTGTCATTTTCTCGCCACGGAATCATCTTAAGGGGTCAGCTAACTTGCTCATGGGTACATTGTTACAATAAGGCAACAGTTTTTGGTGGTGTCGGGATTCTAGTTAAATCTGCACAAAATAGAATACACAATTGTTACATGGATTATAATGCTATAGTGATTGAAGACCCATTTCAAGTTCAGGTTGCTAATGGGTTTTCCTTGGAGATGGTAACATTGTGCTAAAGTCTATTAAAGGTAAAATCTCAGGGCTAAACATAATTAATAACATGTTTAGTGGGGAACCAAAAAATATGGTGCCAATCATCAAGCTAGACGGGCAATTCACGAGCGTTGATCAAGTGGTGATCGATCACAACAATGTAGATGGAATGAGCCTTAAATCGACAGTTGGGAAATTGGCGGTGTCAGGAAATGGGACGAAGTGGGTGATCGATTTTTCATCTGTGTTACTGTTTCCTAATAAGATTAATCATGTTCATTACTCATTCTACGCTCCAGGGGTTAATGTTGTAGGGTTTCCATTACATGCAATGACCAATGTTTCAAGTAATGTGGTGGTGGTGGAGAGTGACAGGGCAGTGACTGGGGTGGTTTCTATGGTGGTTGATCAAAATAATATGGTCGAAGAAAGAAATTTTCTCATGTAAAGCATATAGAAAATGTACAATTTCATCAAATTTCATAGTGAAAGTAAATGTTTTAAAATGAGAAAGCAAATGTTTCCAAGATTATAAAAAATAGAATACACTTGAGTGTTGTTATACTCATACACTATAGAAATAATATTTAAATAGTATAGAAGAAGAATAGAGAGTTTCTTGGAGATATTTTATTTTATTATTTTTGAAAAAAGTGTATAGAGCCAAAATAGAAAAAGTAATTTCTTAACTAAAATATATTAAAATTTAACTAGTTTGATCTTCTAACAAACTTCCCCAGATCATCCTGTTTGGGGTAAAGCTAAAAAAAACTGTTTTTTGGGCTAAAATAAGCCAAAAAGTCAAAAGTCCATTTGTTCTCAGCCAAAAAAAAAAAAAAACTAAGAACCCACTCACAAAAGAGTAAATTTTTTTTTTACAAATTCCCAAACGCTTCAGCTTTTTTAAATTTTAAAAAATAATAAAAATAAAAAAGCAAACAAATGTTGCAAATTCCCACATTCTATTGATCATGCACACAATTCTTCTTGTAGGCACATTGGTTTTCCTTTTGGGGGCTATCACATGTTTATGATCGTTAGTTTTACTACAAACACAAAAATTCAATGCCTTGTTCACACAAATAATTTCTTCTATTGTACAAAATACCTTATCAGTAATTCAGTATATTCATTTAACAAAAAATGGCTAGCAATTCAACAACTCACTTACTTCCAAGTAAACATTCAATGTCGTGCCTATCACATAGACAAAAAAAATCATTTTTGAAGGATCTTTCATATAAGATTGAATCAACAATGCACAAACACTAGGCTAAGCCTAACCTGTTGCAGACTTTGCAAGCCAAACAGAAATCTGAAAAGTGATACTCCTACTCACTCCGTTGCCTCATCTTGATTCGCAATGTTCTGCTCTTGTGGTGGTCCGGTGGTTTTTGGGTATACACCAAACGCATTGCGCCCCGGCTTTGCAAGTTCCACGAAGATCACCCTGCCATCAAAATACTGATACAAGAAAAAGGGCATTATATTAGTTTTTAAAGTTTTAAAAAAAAAATAGACAAAAATCAAGAACAAGACAAGAATAGCTAGTAAAACCTTGTGATCCATGCTTTCTAGAGCTAGCAGGGCATCGTCTTGACTAGTGTACTAAATAAAAGCATACCCCTTTGACCTCTTCGCCTTTTCATCCATAACAAGCTTAACTGTCAGTGAAACTAGATAGAATTAGCAAACTTGAAGCATGTAATGGAACAAATAGGTAGACAGGACACTTTTTTTTTCTTTTTCCTTTTTTTTTTTTCTCAATGAACCAAGGAAAAAAATATATGAAATGTACCTTCGGCTATCTGGCCAAAATTTGAAAATTCCTTCCTTAAACAAGTCTCGGTGGTGGAATATGATAAATCTGTCATTCATGATGCAAGGTAAGAACTTATGTCCAGGCAACAATTGATGTCATCTTGAAGAGAAATAGAGAATTTGTACTTAAATAGTCCATTGTCCTTCACTTAAAATTTGAGATGAGTGCATTGCATCTTTTGAAAGCATTTGAATATATGTACAACTACTCTTTTGCAAGTGTTATGCAAAACTACACAAATACAATTTCACAATGTCCTCAGCTTTAATTTATAGGATAGAAAGATTACATACGTACCTACAGGCTACTAGATTTCCCCTAATTCTACTAGAAAGAAGACTCAGAAATAGAGAAGTTTGGCTCTTTGACCATTAAGACTTTTCTATACCCAATAAAATCACAAATAACAATCCAATAATACAGCTTGACCAAAAAAAAAAATTAAATCCCTGGATGGATCCATACTTCTACAACCCAAATCCAGCAAAATTGAAAGTAACAAAACCACCCTTAACTACTAAACCAAATAAAGCCTAAACAAACATGTCAAACAGTCATGGGCTAATTAAAAACATGAAATGAACACTCATGTTGATCCCACACTTAATTACAGAAGTCCAAGTGCAGTCCATGTAAAATTGGAGCCTTGCCCCTTCTGAGAATATTATGAACTAGACATCCATGTCCTATTGCATTTAGCTAAGCTAATGGTACCACATTATGCATTACAATGCAACTTCTCAATCATGAACATCTAACATGGAAATATATCAGTCATATATTGCAGGAAATTAATCTTGCGACGTCGATATTAGATGAACGATAAAGTGAAAAAAAGAAAATACTGGTACCTAGCTGTTGAATCAACTGTCAGGTAACCGCTTGGGTCCTTTGCCATGGGAATCCTAAGTGATTTAAAGATTTTGAAGTCTTTGTGAATGGAGTTAGATTTGAGTCCATCATTCTTTTGAATCTTTCTCCATTTTATTAAATACAAAACCATACCTTCTTAGGCATTCTCTCTCCTTATCTAATTTGCGCAACCTAATGCAAATGCATTAGGCAAAAAATAATAATAATAATCCACCCAACTACTCAATACTACATCCAAACGTATCAATCCAATTAATTCCGTTTGATTGCGACCAAAAATCGATGTTAAGTATGTTCATGAAGTGCTTACTAAAGTAAAGTTTCTAAACTTCATTGAAAAAAATAAAATCGGAATGAGCACTTATGGATAAAGGAAAGATCTTTTAATTTTTTATTCAACATTATTATACAGGAAAATGATATGAAAGGCTTGAAATGCTCTATTCCAAAACATCTTAGGCAGTCATGCCTAGTCCATAATTCAACTTAATTGATTAGGGTTTTATTTATTTATTTGCTGTGAAAAGCAAAAACTACATTAAAGACCTCCAATTTAGCCTAAACAATATTGAATTGACAAAATGACTCTTCTTCTTAACAGAACCCATTTCCTAAGTTTTAATTTTTCACATCAAGCAAACAGCTAGTGTTCACATAACTAAATTATAAACTGGAAAGATAATCAGAAACTCAATTATTCCAAGAAGAAAATATAAATCAACCCAGCTCAACATAAATTACATATATAAAGCAGAAAAGGAAGAAGAAAACATACTTTTAACCATGATCTTGCTTGCGAGAGGGAAGTCGAAGGGTGAGGAGGAGGCATGAAGCTTTAAAGATTTGGGTTTAGTTCGACATTTATGAGACGCGACAATATTGGGTTGGGGAGTTACAGAGGAACCGAACCAAACTCCTGTAATAGACATAAGGAAATTTTGACGTGTGAATTATCTCTCTGTGTTCTGCTTTTGGGGGTATGATATGAGTGTCAAAAGCAGACAGAAACTAAGGCCGCGTTTGGTTAGCCGCAATGGGGGTATGATATGCTATGAGTGTCAAATGCACACAGAACCGCAATGGGGGTAGTTAAGAGTGGTTTTGTTACTTTCAATTTTGCTAGATTTGGGTTGTAGAAGTATGAAGATTTTAATTTTTTTTTTTTTTGGTCAAGCTGTATTATTGGATTGTTATTTGTGATTTTATTGGGTATAGAAAAGTCTTAATGGTCAAAGAGCCAAACTTCTCTATTTTTGAGTCTTCTTTCTAGTAGAATTAGGGGAAATCTAGTAGCCTGTAGACACATATGTAATCTTTCTATCCTATAAATTAAATCTGAGGACATTGTGAAATTGTATTTGTTTGGTTTTGCATAACACTAGCAAAAGAGTAGTTGTACATATATTCAAATGCTTTCAAAAGATGCAATGCACTCATCTCAACTTCTAAGTGAAGGACAATAGACTATCTAAGTATATGTTGAATGCCCAAATTCTCTATTTCTCTTCAAGATGACATCAATTGTTGCCCGGACATAAGTTCTTACCTTGCATCATGAATGACAGATTTATCATATTCCACCACTGAGACTTGTTTAAGGAAGGAATTTTCAAATTTTGGCCAGATAGCCGAAGGTACATTTCATATATTTTTTTCCTTGGTTCGTTGAGAAAAAAAGAAAAGAAAAGTGTCCTGTCTACCTATTTGTTCCATTACATGCTTCAAGTTTGCTAATTCTATCTAGTTTCACTGACAGTTAAGCTTGTTATGGATGAAAAGGCGAAGAGGTCAAAGGGGTATGCTTTTATTCAGTACACTAGTCAAGACGATGCCTTGCTAGCTCTAGAAAGCATGGATCACAAGGTTTTACTAGCTATTCTTGTCTTGTTCTTGATTTTTGTCCTTTTTTTTTTTTTAAACTTTAAAAACTAATATAATGCCCTTTTTCTTGTATCAGTATTTTGATGGCAAGTTGATCTTCGTAGAACTTGCAAAGCCAGGGCGCAATGCGTTTGGTGTATACCCAAAAACCACCGAACCACCACAAGAGCAGAACATTGCAAATCAAGGTGAGGCGACGGAGTGAGTAGGAGTATCACTTTTCAGATTTCTGTTTGGCTTGCAAAGTCTGCAACAGGTTAGGCTTAGCCTAGTGTTTGTGCATCCTTGATTCAATCTTATATGAAAGATCCTTCAAAAAATGATTTTTCCGTCTATGTGATAGGCACCACATTGAATGTTTACTTGGAAGTAAATGAGTTGTTAAATTGCTAGCCATTTTTTGTTAAATGAATATACTGAATTACTGATAAGGTATTTTGTACAATAGAAGAAATCATTTGTGTGAACAAGGCATTGAATTTTTGTGTTTGTAGTAAAACTAACGATCATAAACACGTGATAGCCCCCAAAAGGAAAACCAATGTGCCTACAAGAAGAATTGTGTGCATGATGAGTAGAATGTGGGAATTTGCAACATTTGTTTGCTTTTTTGTTTTATGTTTTTTAAAATTTAAAAAAAGCTGAAGCGTTTAGGAAGAAGTAAAAAAATTTTTACTCTTTTGTGAGTGGGTTCTTAGGTGTTTTTTTTTTTTGCTGAGAACAAATGGACTTTTGATTTTTTGGCTTATTTTAGCCAAAAAATATAGTTTTTTTTAGCTTTACCCCAAACAAGATGATCTGGGGAAGTTTGTTAGAAGATCTCTGTTAAACTAGTTAAATTTTAATATATTTTAGTTAAGAAATTACTTTTTCTATTTTGGCTATATACACTTTTTTCAAAAATAATAAAATAAAATATCTCCAAGAAACTCTCTATTCTTCTTCTATACTATTTAAATATTATTTCTATAGTGTATGAGTATAACAACACTCAAGTGTACTCTATTTTGTATAATCTAGAAAACATTTGCTTT
Organism: Camellia lanceoleosa; assembly: GCA_025200525.1. NCBI lineage: Eukaryota > Viridiplantae > Streptophyta > Magnoliopsida > Ericales > Theaceae > Camellia > Camellia lanceoleosa. The sequence continues at coordinate 175,502,803 of CM045765.1, forward strand.
CTCTTCTTAAAACATTTACTTTCACTATGAAATTTGATGGAATTGTACATTTTCTTTTAACTTTCACTATGAAATTTGATGAAATTGTACATTTTCTATATGCTTTACATGAGAAAATTTCTCTCTCCAACCATATTATTTTGATCAACCACCATAGAAACCACCCCAATCATGGCCCTGTCACTCTCCACCACCACCACATTACTCGAAACATTGGTCATTGCATGTAACGAAAACCCTACAACATTAACCCCCAGAGCGTAGAATGAGTAATGAACATGATTAATCTTATTAGGAAACACTAACACAGATGAAAAATCGATCACCTACTTCGTCCCATTTCCTGACATTGCCAATTTCCCAACTGTCGATTTAAGGCTCATTCCATCTACATTGTTGTGATCGATCACCACTTGATCAACGCTCGTGAATTGCCCGTCTAGCTTGACGATTGGCACCATATTTTTTGGTTCCCCACTAAACATGTTATTGTTGTGGATCGGGGGCACACTAGAGAACACTCACAAGCAATAACACAAGAGATTTAACGTGGTTCGACAAGTCGCCTAAGTCCACGGGCAGCGGATTCACTATATTGAACGAAGAAGAATTACAACACTCTCTGAATAATTCTCTCTCTCTGTATTCACTCTCTTTAGCTCACCTCTCAGTTGTGATCTCTCTAACCTCTCTACCTCTATTTATACATGAGAAGGGAGAGAGTTGGCTGGCCTTGCAAATGGCCAGCTGTTGTTCAACGGATGGTAGATCAACTACTTCGGCAGCTTGTCGGTTGGCAGCCGCAATGAAGGACAAAGAAAGAGCTGACTTTGGTGTGTTCTCACAGAAGAGAATCACCCCTTTCACATAGAGTGATCTCAATCTCAACAAATCACCCCCTCAACCCATGTGAGGTGATCTATTGCACACACTGTTACTAATCTTGTCACGCCCAAATTTCAACATAGTCTGCATCTCTTTACTAAGACACTGCATCCCCTGAAGCTAGAGATAATACACCAGAGATACAAGAGGATGAGGGAATCCTTCATCCTCAACTCAACTCACACCACTGTCTGATTTGGAGAGAGCCTCTGCTCAGATCTCCCACAAATCTCTTTCATGCTTCCTGTCTCGGATGTCTTCACTTGCTATGCTTGAACTTTACGTAACCAAGATATCACACACCCCCTGATTGGATGTCCTGCACCCCCTGCTGAGATGCCCTTGACTGTCATGCCTTTGCCCTCTGTCCATAATGATCGATCAACAATGCCTTGCACCCGAAGGTGCTCAATTCCGAGAGATGTTGACCAAGTCCAAACAATGTTGGAACTTGATCCTAGAAACCACTTTTGTGAGCATATTGGCCGGATTATCTGCAGTACCAATCTTTTGAAGCAGAATATCCCCTTCATGTACAATTTTTCAGATAAAATGGAAACGGACATCAATGTGCTTGGTGCGGGAATGATGAACCTGGTTCTTTGCCAAACAAATGGCACTCTAACTGTCACAAAACACCTCAACGTGCTTTTGAACAATACCCAAGTCCTCAATCAACCCGTGTAGCCAAATAGCTTCCTTAAAGGCTTCTGTCACTGCTATGTACTCTGCCTCTGTAGTAGACAAAGCCACCGTTGACTGAAGCGTTGACCTCCAACTCACCGGCTCTTTAGCAAGCGTAAATAAATACTCTGTTGTTGATCGGCGTTTGTCTAAGTCACTAGCATAATCTGAGTCCACATATCCAACCAGATTCTGCCCAAGTCGGTTATCTCTCTCGAACTTCAATCCCAAATTGACTGTGCCATGTATGTACCTTGGGATCCACTTCACTGCCTGCCAGTGATCTTTTCCTGGATCATGCATATACCTGCTTACCATACTCACAGCATGCGAGATGTCAGGCCTTGTACAAACCATAGCATATATTAATGCACCAACTGCATTTGCATATGGAACCTGTGCCATATGCTTCCGTTCTTCTTCGGTGCTTGGAGACATCGAGGCACTAAACTTGAAATGAGGGGCCAATGGTGTACTCACAGCTTTTGTTTTCCCATTTATGCTAAATCTGTCTAACACTTTTTTCAGATACTGGATTTGTGTCAGACAAACCGTGCCTTTTTTCCTGTCTCTCTTGATCTCCATGCCAAGAACTCTCTTTGCTTCTCCTAAATCCTTCATTTCAAACTCTCTTGCTAACTATGCCTTGAGTTTGTCAATCTCCACCTTGCTCTTAGATGCAATCAGCATATCATCTACATATAAGAGCAAATAGATGAAGGAACCGTCGGGAAGCTTACGGAAATATACACAATGATCAAATTGACTTCTTGTGTATTCTTTCTCTATTATGAACCGATCAAATAGTTTGTATTATTGTCTCAGGGATTGCTTCAATCCGTACAAAGATTTGTTCAGCTTACAGGCCCAATTCTCTTTTCCAGTAACTTTGAAACCATTTGGCTGGGACATGTATATCTCCTCTTCAAGATCTCCATATAAGAAGGCAGTTTTGACATCGAGTTAGGCGAGCTCGAGATCAAACTGTGCAACCAAAGCAAGCAAGATGCGAATAGACGTGTGCTTCACAACATGTGAGAATACCTCATTGTAGTCTATTCCTTCCCTCTGAGCATAGCCTTTAGCTACTAATCTAGCTTTGAATCTGATGTTGTCTCTGCCTGGAATGCCTTCATTCTTGGTGTAAACCCATTTACACCCAATTGCTTTCTTGCCTTTTGGAAGTTGCACCAATTCCCAAGTCTGGTTCTTGTGAAGTGACCCGATCTCTTCATCCATAGCCTCCTTCCATTTAACACTTTCTGCATTCTGCACAGCTTCTTTGAAAGTGCAAGGAACATCGTCTTCAATGATTGGAAGTGCATAGGCTACCATATCGGTCATCCAACTAGGTTGCCTAGTAACCCTTTGTCCTTTCCTGATTGCAATGGGTTCTGATTGTTGCGGAGCCTCTGGATCTTCATTTTCATCTGAACTCTCTTCAGAGCTATCTTCTGAGACTTCTTCAGGATGATTGATTGGCTGACTAGTCTTTGCTGGAGTCTCAAACTCCACATGCACTGACTTCTTCAATGCTTCCTCATTCTGTTGAGGAGTTAGCTGCTTCAGCATTGTAGACTCATCAAAGGTAACGTCTCTTCTGATGAGAACTTTCTTTGATTTAGGGCACCAAAGTCTGTATCCCTTGACACCGTCACTGAAGTCCAAAAAGATGGCTTTCTTGGCTCTTGGATCCAATTTAGATTCTGTAACATGAAAATAAGCTGGACATCCAAAAATACGTAACTGATCATAATCAGTAGCTGGCACTTCTAACCATACCTCCATGGGAGTCTTGCCATCTAGTGCTGCAGTAGGTAGTCTGTTGATAAGATGACGAGCATAGTTCAATGCCTCGCCCCAAAATGCCTTGCTCAGTCCAGACTGTGACAGCATACACCGGACTTTCTCCACCAAAGTGCGGTTTATGCGTTCTGCAACTCCATTTTGCTGCAGTGTTCCAGGAACTGTGAAATGTCTCACTATCCCTGCATTTTGGCAAACCTCAAAGAAAGGATCTGATGTGTATTCTCCACCATTGTCAGATCTGAGCTTCTTGATCTTTCTGCCTGTCTAGGTCTCAATCATCTTCTTCCATATAAGAAAGATGTCTAAGACTTCATCTTTGTGCTTCATTGTGTAAATCCAAACTCTTCTGGAGAAATCATCAATGAACGACACAAAGTAGCGTTTACCTCCCAATGAAGCATTCTTGGAAGGACCCCATACGTCGGTGTGGACGTAATCTAGAATCCCTTTAGTACGATGAATATCAGTACCAAACTTGATTCTTGTTTGCTTGCCCAGTACACAATGCTCGCAGAACTCAAGCTTCCCTGTCTTGGCGCCTTTCAACAGGCCTTGCTTTACTAACCCTTGTAAAGCCTTCTCACCGACATGCCCTAGGCGCATGTGCCAAAGTCTGGAAGTGTCTGATGCATCATCTTCGAAGTGGTGGAGAGACCACTCTCCTGTGGATCAGAGAGCCGTCTAGGAAATATAAATTTCCCTGTCGAGTACCCTTCATTGTAACAAATGCTCCTCGAACAACTTTGAGGACTCCACCTTCCATGGTTACTCTGTAACCTTTGGAGTCTAAAACTCCTACTGAGATGAGATTCTTTGTCAGATCCGGTACATACCGAACATCTTCAAGAATTCTGATTGTTCCATTATGGATCTTCAGTCAAACTGTTCCAATCCCCTTTGTCTGGCAAGCTTGGTCGTTGCCTATCAGCACAACTCCTCCATCGAACTCTCGTAAGCTCGAGAACCACTGCTTGTTAGGACACATATGGTAGGAACATCCGGAATCTATAATTTATTCATCAGACTGACCATATGATGAAAGTATGAAGGCTGCTCCTTCACCATTATCTCCATCTGGTGCAACGTTCACCTTTTCTTCTGTCTTGTCTTTATTGAGACAATCGTTTGCCCAATGCCCCTTCTGGCGACAAGTAGCACACTCGTCTTTTGCAAGACGTCTTCTGTCTGATGACTTCCCTCTGGATTTTGAGTGAGACTTTCCTCGCCCTACATATCTTCTGTTATTTGTTCTGCCTCTGGCTATCAATGCCTCGGATGCTGAGTCCCTGTTTGCAGACTTATCTTTCCTTCTGAACTCATTGTTCACCAAGGCGTTTGCAACATCAACATACTTGATCTTCTCTTTACCGTACAGTAAAGTAGTAGTGAGATAATCATATGAGTCAGGCAAGGAATTCAACAATAACAGTGCTTTATCTTCATCACCAATGTGATCATCCAAATTCTTTTAATCCGTACGAATCTTGTTGAAGTTATTTAGGTGTTCGTTCATCGAAATACCTTTCTTGTAGTCGAAACGAAACAACCTCTTCTTCAAGTAGAGTCGGTTCTCAATGCTCTTTGTCATGAACTTATCTTCCAGCGCCTTCCAAAGGTCTTTCGCAATATCATATTCTGTGAAGGCGTACTTCTCCTCTTTTCCAAGGCAAAGTCGGATGGAACTGCAGGCCAGGAGATTCACCTTCTCCCATTCTATCCCGTCCAGGTCATCTGGTTTGTCTCCCAGAGTGAAGTGCATGTTCATCTGGACAAGCATATCTTTAACTTCGCATCTCCACATGCTGAAGTTGCTGCTTCCATCAAACTTCTCTACCTCGAACTTAGCATGGGACACCGGGGTCCAATGCCTATAGTTGTTTGTACTCGTTGGATTACTTACAGACTCGGTTGATCTGGTCTCTGTGGATTCTGTCATTTTTAGAAACCTCAATTCAAAAAACTGACCGCATAGATGTGTCCAAAATATCCCAAATAGTTGGGAAGCACTATTGGATCGTCAAAAACGGACTCCGAATGACTCAGATCAAGCCAAAACAGTTTGAACACCTCTGATTCAAAAACTGACCATATGGATGTGTCCGAAATACCCCAAATAGTTGGAAAACATTATTAGATCGTCAAAAACGGACTCCGAATGACTCAGATATGGCCAAAACAGTTTGAACGGTTCAGATCTGCAGAATCTGGTGCGCCTGAGATGCACCGGATAATTTTTCGGTCAACGGCACGGTCAACGACGCGGTCAATAGCTCAGGCGGTGCGGTCAACAGCGGCTCGGCGTAGTCAACGGCACTACAATGGCGTGTCGGACACATGGCTGACACGTAGCCTGTCAGTCGGACACGGGGCGCTGACGTGGTGCCATGTGGCTCGTCTTCTTCCTGGAGACGCGCGTATGGTGCGTACTGCGACTGTGGCTCACGCACTTTTTTCAGAGAGCGCGTGAGGGCGTGTTTGGAGGCTTCTGGGGCTCTGCTTTGCTTGGTTGGACTCCTCTCCTGGAGTTCTTCCTCCTGGTGTGGTCAAAAGTTGATTTCGAGTACTTCGAAATCTGTGCACTTTCGGAAAAAATTTGATTTTTCACTACTTGAGTTTTGATACCAATTGTTGTGGATCAGGGGCACACCAGGGAACACTCATAAGCAATAACACAAGAGATTTAACGTGGTTCGGCAAGTCGCCTACGTCCACAGGCAGCAGATTCACTATATTGAACAAAGAAGAATTACAACACTCTCTGAATAATTCTCTCTCTTTGTATTCACTCTCTTTAGCTCACCTCTCAGCTGTGATCTCTCTGACCTCTCTACCTCTATTTATACATGAGAAGGGAGGGAGTTGGCTGGCCTTGCACATGGCCAGCTGTTGTTCAACGGATGGTAGATCAACCATTTCGGCGGCTTGTCGGTTGGCAGCCACAATGAAGGACAAAAGAAGAGTTGACTTTGGTGTGTTCTCACAGAAGAGAATCACCCCTTTCACATGGGGTGATCTCAATCTCAACAGTTATTAATTATGTTTAGCCCTGAGATTTTACCTTTAATAGACTTTAGCACAATGTTACCATCTCCAAGGAAAAACCCATTAGCAACCTGAACTTGAAATGGGTCTTCAATCAATATAGCATTATAATCCATGTAACAATTGTGTATTCTATTTTGTGCAGATTTAACTAGAATCCCGACACCACCAAAAACTGTTGCCTTATTGTAACAATATACCCCCGTGAGCAAGTTAGTCTGACCCCTTAAGATGACTCCCGTAGCTGCTGAGAAAATGACGACGTCTGTTACTGCATTGTCATTGCTAGCAAGATCAATAGCAGTGCCCGAGAAAGCTCTTTCCCTTTTATCACCACCGACTGTTGAGCATTGTCCAAGGAAGCAGGTTGAGATGAAGGTCTCGTGTCCTTTTTGCACTAGTATTCCTTCGGAGGTGAAGTGGATGAAGAAGTAATCGTGTATGCGGATCCTGGCTGAATCAATCACAAAAATTCCTCCACCACGATAGCTTGAGTCAAAGAGGATGTCACGGAAGGTGATGTCCTCATAGTAGATTGGGCTTTTTTGATCGAAGTAACCTTCAGAATTTGTCAGTGGTTGAGAATTTGGTGCCCATAATTCAATAAGATGTCTATCACTAGGAAATGTGTCTGATGCTCTAAAACTACCTCCTTGTACCTAGAAAGCCAGGCCAACATTGCTTATTTTAGAATGAAAATGAATGGAGACATGGAAGAACACTTGCGAATGGGTAGTAGTTGCGATGTAGTAGTTCAAGAGTATCAACTAACAAATATAATATATTTTTAAGACGAATATAATGTATTGTGTGATTACTATTATCAAATTAATCAGAAAAAAAAAATCATAATCTACACACTATGACGTATTAAGAGATGAACAATGCAAATTACTGAAATGAGTGTAGTGGGCAAATTGCATGGATTCAATCCTCCCTTCAAAGAGAAGTTGGACAATACGAACCTTATAATTAACCTTGTATCTAGCAAAAGTTATTCAGGTTTTCAGGTTTCACATGAAATAAATTGTATGTATCAGAATATTGTTTTAGTAGGTTCTGTCAATTTTATGATCGTATATCCCGTCATGAATGGTATGAAATATCATGTAACGCATGACATGTAATGCGACTAGAGGACTTAATAATTTTTTTCCGTCTTTAAAATTGCTCAAATTTAATATTACGTGTTGACGGTTGAGAATAAAGTGACATTAGTGATGTGAATTAAAGAACTGTTTTTGTTAATGCATTCATTCTCATGCATGAAACGCAGGACACATGCTGGCATGGACACCTGGTAATATGAGAAATTATAAATTATTTTGTTTTCTTCTTGTCAATTACGAACTTTGGAAACCATGTCTTCGAGCTATGATGGAGAATGACATGAAAGCAGTTAGCATAGGGACAAAGAGAAAAGCTGAGGTTTTGTCAACATGCTTGGAGCAAATGAAAGCTTGCTTCTTAGATGTAAGTTAATGCATGACCTCTTGAGAAGACCCATGCTCGATACTATTTCAACAAAATCATGCTGTAGCCTTGATTTCTTCCATGCAAATATGGCCTCAATATTGTTTTCAAGTTTTTTATTTATTAAAAAAAAAACTCATAATAAGATGACATTGTGAGCCAATGAAGTGAGTTTTGATTCTTGGCCTCATTATATTCTTAATTAGTGTATGAAATGTAATTGTGTTACAGACTTACTGTGTTGATTGCTATTAACTTGTGCTTGAATAATTACAATGGTGTGTGTACCATGACATGCATTGGTCATACAACCAAATCTTTCCAACAGTATAAAATCTCTTTATGACCAATGAAAACTTTGCATGTAACAATCACAATGGTTAATCAGATACATATTTGTTTTGGTATATGCTTTGTAACAAATATCATCTCTTTGTAATTCTCTTTCCTAATATATATGACTGTCTAATTTTTTCCATGCGTTCCACATTATGTATGATTATGCCTTCAGATAATTATACTGGATGTTTTTTTTGCAGGCAAGGTTGGATAAAGTAAAATTGTTTGAAGCCATGGGAATTTTTTTCGTGAGGTGGTTCTTTACCTTTCCCAAGTGCCCTTAATAATATATTGGCCTTCAAATGAGCTGAGCTGTTCATGAACAACTCGGGCTTGGCTCGCTATAAGGATTACTCAAGCTCGTTCACTAAATAAATGAACCAAGGTTGAACGTGAATTTTAGGTTCGTTTGTTATATGACCCAAGCTTGAGCAAGATTGAGCTCAGCTTGGTTAGACTTGGCTCGCTAACTAACAACAAAGGGTCTTCCAAACATGCCATTGTTTAGTTTCTCAATGTACATAAGATATTTTTTGGAAGCTCGTGTCTCAACATATGGATAGTATATATGCTTCACGTTATAACTTATACCCTTGGAGTTGATATATATAGTGCCTTTGAATTTGTACTTAAAAATAATTATGTTTAATCACTATATTTGACCCTCAAATGTCTAATTTCCTACGACCTGTCTTAGGCAACAAAAAGAGATGCACTCTCTTTGTAGTCAACACTACTGAGAGAGTGAGAGAGCAGAGACGAAAGAAGGATGATTATGTATTCTTTGGCTATCTATTCCACTCTCTCATTTTTCATTCAATTCACAGCGGAGTTACTTCATCTATCTTTCTCCTTTTCTTTGGTATTCGTCTTTACTTTTTTTTCTTTTAGATGTATAAATCAATCTGCACAAGTTCACTAAATCTTGAAGTTTTTTTAATCTCTAAAGGATCCTTCATTTTGTATTTGGAGAGAGATTTAGTTTGAATTTTTAGTTTTTTGATATTTTCTACCATAATCTATCTAATATGTTTGGATTGGTCTTTACTTATCTGAAAGAATTTATGTTTGCTTAAGGTTTGTTCTTCTTCTTTGTCCTGTATAGCTGCTATTGTGTGTTTTGTAACGAGCCAAGCTCGAGCTCATTAAAAAATGGTGAGTCGAGCACAAACACCTTTTCAACTTGAACATAATCATAAAAAAGCTCCGCTCGACATGCCTTGACTCATTTGCAGCCCTAATAGTATATAGTTCATTTAAATTCTTCTGCTAACTTTGTAGAACTAGTAGATCAGGTGCAGATAAGCAGCATGCAGTTGGAGATGTTGTTCGGCGATGTGGTGTTTGCCAGGAATCAGATATGGTACTTAAGCGGAAACCGGTAACTATTTGCATGTTAGATTTTTTGTTGATGTAAATAAACAATTAAAATGTTTGTCACTATCTTTGTTTTGCAGTGGGTAGTTCTATTTCTGCTAAAAGTTTTGCATTCATTTATTTTTTACGTTTCTAAGCAAGATGTATTGAAGTTGAAACGACGTGTATATTTATGTAGCATAAATAGATATTATTAATAGATAACACTGCTATGTAGTTTCCTTTCTGAAATACATTTGACATCCTTCTGGTCAATTTCTGGAATAATCAACTGTTGGTTTTGTTATTTTAGATTGATCAATATCTTGAAGTACCATGCGAAATGTGCTGCTAATTAAACATTTTGGTTCGTCTTTCTTATGGTACAAAGTCTCTTATTTCTTTTAGTCAGTTTATCAACAAAGCATTTTATAGATGAACTTTCATATTTATTTCTGCCTTTCCTGTAAACTATCGAAAAAAGACAAACCATGGGCTTCTGGGGCATTGGTCCGCTAGGTTCTAATTCATATATCACCAGGGAACTTGCTATTCAAATTCGAGCGACTACCTCATTTTTTCTCCCCTCTGAACACCTATCATATAATAAGAAATTTGTCTTTTTGTTTTGTTTTATTTTGTTTGTTTGCTCTTTTTTTTTTTTTTTTTTTAATATGGTTTTGGTTTCATAAATTGAATTTTTCTTTCTTTGAACTTAGATCTTGTGGCATTTTTCTTTCTATGATATTTTTTGCACCCTCCTTCTTTACTGATGTTTAACTCTTGTATTGCACAGGTTTCTAATTCATCAATAAAAATTTTTGTTGATCAAAAAAAATATTAAGCAATCTGCTCCCTCTATGCATGATGGAAATTTCCTGGTTGGGTGCTTGGGTTATCCACAAGTAGGTGTTTTTTCCATTGATATTGTTAACTTATTACAAATCCTACATTTGGAATTATGTTTAACATATTAGACAAGCTATTCAATGTTGCACTGAACCTTTGAGAATGAGATGAATTATTCATTTCTTAAAATAAACTTGATCTGTGCGAAATGTTGTTATTGTTGACTTGAAGTTGGATTGTCCATCTGATGATCTTTTGAATATCTTGTATTTACTAATTGCATGCATGAATCAATACATTAGTGTATTTTCATTATGCAAATCTGGAAATGTGAAATAGAATTGCTTCATTTCTTGTGTAGATTATGTAGAACTTTATTTATGTTCTCTATATCCTATCAATTACTTCATACGGCTTTTTACCACCCACGACTATGAATAGCAAAAAGTCTAATCCACTCATGTAAGCTGAATGTAATTCGATTTTGCTGTATCCAAATTAATATGGCGTACTGTGGATGAAAAATACTTCATTTTTCTGGGTAAAGAGAGGAAAAAGACATGCTGATCTAATAATGTAGGGAATTGTCAGAAAAAAGAGCTTGCGCAAAGGAGTACACATAAATATGAAACTTAGTGGTTTTAGGATTCAAGTCTCTTTTGAATATTGGTGTATAAGGTCTACTATTTTAGCCAATAAAAAAAGGCTCTACTATTTTTAGGGATATGATGTAGCATCATGTAAATCAAGCAGAATGTTTGATGCAAACAGATTGGGCCCTTCCACCAAGTTGATGCAAATGGATGCAACAAATAGGCAATAGATGCAGCCAACGAAGTCCTGGACACTTGAAATCAGAAATAGCAAAAACTGAGCACAAACAGCTTTTACAATCTGATATTAAGGATACGAGAACCAAGAAATATAATTTTCTAGGATAACATTTCAACTAGAACCAATATTAAGCACCAAATGATGTTTGTTCTTGAAATCCAAGGGACAATACCAAAATATGGTAGTCTTCTAGTTCTAGACAACAAGGAAAACAACAGCTTAGATGCTAGCCTCTTTGCAGATGCAACAGTGATGAAGTGATTGGTAGGCACTATGGGGTTTGAATCCTCAAATCCTGTCCTCCAAATCTTCAAAACCCTCTCAAATATGTATTCTCTTCATCAAAATGTGCCCTTTCCCTGCAGATCAACCCTTTTTCATAGAAAGTCGAGAGACTTCTTGGGAAAGCCTGAAATTCCTTAACAAGGTTAATTCACAATTATGGATCTACTAGTCAAGTCGTCAACCACTTGGTCAATTCAACCAATCAAATGATCAAGCCATAGCTAGATCACAATCTAAACAATTAAGAGAGTGACGATTTTAATATGGAAAACCTCAATTGTAGGATAAGACGGAACTCGAAACCGATTCCTGATTTTGAATCTAGAGCCTAATTTCCGTTTATGAAAACTTGTTACTTAATAACTCTAAACCGGTTGACACACTAAAATGCTCAAACGGGTTCGGATGTCAACGAAACTTGACACGCACAACATTCTACGCACACATGACTTGTAGGAGAAGACGGGACTCGAAACCGATTCCTAGTTTTGAATCTAAAGCCTAATTTCCGTTAATGAAAACTTGTTACTTAATGACTCTTTTTCAAACCGGTTGACACACTAAAATGCTCAAACGGGTTCGGATGTCAACGAAACTTAACACGCACAACATAGGCACACATGACTTGTAGGATAAGACGGAACTAGAAACCGATTCCCGGTTTTCAATCTAGAGCCTAATTTCCGTTAATGAAAACTTGTTATTTAATAACTCTTTTTCAAACCGGTTGACACTAAAATGCTCAAACGGGTTTTGATGTCAACGAAACTTGACACGCACAACATACTAGGCACACATGACTTGTAGGATAAGACGGAACTCGAAACCGATTCCCGGTTTTGAATCTAGAGCCTAATTTCCATTTATGAAAACTTGTTACTTATGAACTCTAAACCGGTTGACACACTAACATACTCAAACGGGTTCGGATGTCAACGAAACTTGACACGCACAACATACTAGCCACACATGACTTGTAGGATAAGACGGAACTCGAAATTAATTCCCGGTTTTGAATCTAGAGCCTAATTTCCGTTAATGAAAACTTGTTACGTAATAACTCTAAACCCGTTGACATACTAAAATGCTCAAACAGGTTCGGATGTCAACGAAACTTGACACACGCAACATACTTGGCACACATGACTTGTAAGAGAAGACGGAACTCGATGAAAACTTCTTGTTTACAAACTCTTTTTGTGTTTATTCGATTATTGTTATAGATTATAGCTCAATGTGTACAATCATTGCCTATTTTTAATAGAATTATCATCATTGTAGGATGTAATTAAAGTTTCTTTGGAGAGTTCTGTAATACCAAGAGTTCAATTGACAGAGGGATTTCTTATTAGTGTCGATCCGTTGTGTGAAATTGATGGAGCTCCAATTGGCCCTGAATTTCGCAAAGTTTTTGTTTTAAAAGCGAACAAGCCGAACGCTGTTTTGGAAACAACATCTCGATGTCTAAGAATAGTTGGAGAAGCTGTGGGATGATACATTGTGTGGCGCTTTATTCATGTATATGTTACAATCTTATTTATTTATTTATTAAAATAAATATCAAATGTTTTACATTTTCTGTAAGCTTGAAATTAATTATATTATAAATGATTTTTTTTTTGTTTTTTTTGTTTTTTGCAGGTGCAACCTTTTTGAGTACGTGATGATATCTTCGCATATCAATATAAGAGCTTACTATTGATATCAAAACAAGCTACATTATATCTGTTTTTATTTTTTTATTTCTATTGTCGATAAAATTTGAGTTCTTGAATTTCAAAAATTATTAGTATTGTTAGAGGTTATTTTATATATTTTTGTAAATAATATTTGATTGACAATTGCTACAAGGTACATATATTATTCTTGGTATATGATTTTTTGAATGTGAATTTGGATGTGGATGTAGATGTGGATGTATTTTTAAAAATATTAATAATTTGTATAGGAAATATTTAATAAAATATGATTTTATAAAAAATAATTTTATTGCGACAATAATAAACCGTCGCTAATGTAATTCTCACTTCCTTATATTTTATTAGCGATGGGTTAACCTGTCGCATATACATTTTAGTTCCAATATTTTGCGACGGTTGCAACTGTCGCAAATAAATCTTTTGCGACGGTTTAAACTGTTGCCAATACGGTATTAACTTAATACTACTTTTTTAGCGAAGTTTTAGACTATCGCTAATAACACTTTTTGCGACGGCAAATACTGTCGCTAAAAAAGGTTTTTTGCAATGGCAATCAACATCGTCACTAAAAATGTCATTTTTTCCCTTTTTTCGTGTCAAGCAAAACCGTCGCAAAAATTATTGGCTAGCCATCGCTACAAGAATGCGACGGTTTGTAACCATGGCAAATACTTTTTGTCACGCCCCTTTTCGCCACCCCTCATTTTTCATCGCTGCTCCGTCGTAAAAAGTCTTTGGCGACGATATATGGACCTTTTGCGACGTTTGAGACCGTCGCAAAAAGTCCGATTTTTAGTAGCGTATTGGCTCATGTGTTGGGTTGGTATTTTGCAGATGTCCTAACTTTTCAATTCATCACCTTTCAACTTTTTCCTTCTTTCTTTCTTTCTTTCTTTCTTTTTTTTTTAATTGTTTTTTTCAAAACCTCTATGCACAACCTTGGTGTGTGTGTTTGGTGGGGGGAAGTCATTTGAAAGAACTTTTGTTACTATCTGTCAAAGAGAGAGATTTGAAGGTGATGTAATTTGTGTAATTCATTAATTGGAGAAAAGGCAAAATGATCAGGGAAAGGAATTTGTGCTTCAGCTTACATTGATGTGTTTGTTGGGTTGCTTCAACTACTTCTTCACTTTGAAGCAAAGAAACCAATAAAAAGAAATAAAAACTTTCTATGCTTTTTGTAATTGGAATGCAACTTATCTCAGCCACAGCAAGTATAAATTTTGGAATTGTCATCCATTTGTCTATATTTATAGTTTCTTTATTTTTTTTAAAAGTTTGTGTCAAATGAATTGGTATAACTTCTATTTAAAGTTTATTATGCATAAATAGTTTAAATAAATTTTAACAAATTAATTATCCAAAAATTATGGATAGTACTTTTAACTTTTTCTCTTTTGATTATCAACTTTTAATTTATAATAAACTGCATCAAAGAAATCCTTTTTGTATACCTAAACTTGTATATCTATTTATAGTGGTGAGCATTTTTGTTTAGCACATCAATCCTTCTTTAGAAAGGGCTTGTCTAGCAAACGTTTCCTTTCTTGATTGGACTATGTTTTATGTGTTAGGCAAATATTTTTTATAAGTTAGGTTAGTTCAACATTTAATAACTTTTTTCTCAACATTGATTATCATTTGACTGTAATTTGACCACAGTCTTGCATATAGTCCTTTTAGATTCTGCAACATATCCTTACTCGAACTTGTGTAAAGGGATCTTATTAAATCACTCAAAGCTCCCCACTCATTTTTATGCTTGTTTTATCTCTTGCAAATTGTACATCTTTAGTCATGTAATACAAGCCCCCAATTTTATGTTGAGTCCAATAAGCTAGTTTCATAGCCTTTGTTTCCATGTTCAACACAAGGTTTTGTTTTGCATTTTGAATTTGTGTATAATGTTTGAATATAGAAAAAAGAAAAAAAAATGGAAAAGATTTGTAAATGATAAGTGTTTTTTTTAATTTTTTATATATATCTCTTCATTTTTTCCCTTCACAACTCCAACTCCAAAATCCAAACACAATCTAACAATAGGTAGAGGGATTTAGTAGGCCAGCTCAGGTGTGGTGTTGGGCAAATTTGTACATAGAAGTTGTTGGAGTAACTTGGGCTTAGCCCAAACTCACAAACAATTTATTGATTTTCAGTCTTGACCCAGTGGGCCAAACTACAATTGTGTTGGTTGTAGGGGAATAGGGTGGCCCAAACATGCTTTGGCCCTTTTCTTTATTATTCGAAGTTGTAGGAATGCATAAAATATTTAGTCCAAAAAATACTTAACAGATGCATATAAATACTTTTTAAAATATTTTATTTTTTTTATGTTTATTTTTTTTAATTTTAAAATATCCTAGCTCATGTTAATTGAGTATTGGGGGCAATTTAAACTCATATTTTAAGAGACAAACTTAAAAGTAATTTTTTTTAATTCAAAGTTAAAAGTAAAAATAAATAAATATTTTTTTTGGATAAAAAATAAAATGTTAGTATATTAGTAAAATTAGTTTACAACTTAAATGGGCCGTCGCTGATCCATCAACTCAAACCTTACACCTCCACTCACAACATCTTAAAGCACGGCTACATGAGACTTGCCCACAACGGCCTCGGCAAATAAATCTACATATGAACTATATAATTTCAATTCAAGCACATTATGTTGTAATTTTGTATACATTAAACTATAATCTAAAGAGTGAACATTATGTGCATCCTTACTAAAAATTTTGATTAAAACAGTGATCCCCAAACCTTTTAAAAGACAGTTATATAAACTATTATACCAACTATCCATCCTTCCATAACTACATTTAATCACAGCTTTGTGTTTATAACATTATTGGAATTAAAATACGAGAGGATGAATATATGGCTAACAAACACCAGCCATTTCTTACTGGTACAGGAGAAGTAAGCCTCGTGCATTGGCCGGTGTTATGAACCAAAGCCACCTGTTGATCGATGCCCATCTCATACACATTTCTTGCTGAAACCTGCTTGTAACTCTCTGATGAAGCCAGTTCCACAGCATCTGAAGTTGGCGGCGTACAAACTCAAACTGGCTTGCTAAAAACAGAGGGTAAAGCAAATACAAACCACCCTGACTGAGTCTGGGTAAAGAATCGAAGCCAAAGAAACCAAACAGAGAGAACCAAACAACCCCATGACACGGCTAATGACAGGGCCATAATCTGGCATAGCATGATCAGCTGAAGAAAATCTCAGCTTAGCATCGTATGCGAAGCAATACCCAATCAAACTGGTAATGGAAACAAGCATGGTCGTGGGATGTGTTTCAAATGGAGAAACAAGCAGTGGTTTGTACTTCAATTGCAGAAAGCTAAGGAGCAGCGAAGGAAGAAAGGAGAAAATGGCGTGGCGGTGGTGAGTGGGCGGCGTAAGCTATTGTTGCAGGATGTAGCTTCTTGACCTGACAAAGGCGACATTGATCTCTCCAGAGGAGCTCCTTCCCATGTTTGCTCTTTCATAGGAAGCCATTACTGCCTGAACAAGAAAAGATAGAGATGAGTTAGTATAGAAGAAGAAGAAGAAGAAGAAGAAGAAATTAAATCTTCATCGAGAAAGTAGAGAGATGGGAGAGAAGAAGGAATGAATTACCAGCATTTGATTCTGCTCTGTCAGAATTGGCTTTCTTTTATAAGGAGAAAGGGTTGAATTTTGTATTTATCAGGTTTAGTATACTTGGAAAGATTTGATTCTGCTGCCAGAATTAGCTTTCTTCTATAAGGGGAAAGGATTGAATTTTGTATTTATCAGGTTTATCACTTTGAAAGTGACATGGAACATCATATATGGGATTTAAAAAGGTTTAGAGATGGTTCAGAAAGGCCATACTTCGGGAAAACGTCATGAGTTGGGAGGGGCTTAGAGGGTTTGACTGATAACTGGTCTATGGTACCTACATTTGTCATAAAAAAATAATAATAGTAATAAAATGCTAGGATTCTAAGAAGTTTCAAACCCTCTATAATTTTTCTTTGTTTTTTCTCTTTTCTTTTGTTTTTTCTTTTTTCTTTTTGGATGGGGAACCAACCCAAAACTTGCATAGTTAAATATTCGAGAAACATTAGATACTCATAATTTATATATAGAATTTTGTCAAGAAATATGACTATATACATAAACTCCACAATATACCATTTAAATCTCAACTATTAATTTATATTTTGGATCATTTCTTAATCCAAAATTCTGAGTTTTTAGACTTTTCCTAAATATTCAATTACTGGCAAAGAGATTAAAATTTGTCACATGATGAATATAATAGTTTTCACTACCAGTTTTCATTCTATGTTGATCTACACAAAAAATTCATATGTATAGGTAAAAACCAATTATAAAAATAAAATAAAATAAAAACCAATTATAAAATAAACTCATATGTATAGGTAAAAACTTAAATCATTAGATTATCACAACAAAATCATTACAAGAAAATTATGATGGAGGATTTAATCTGGAGATGGAAATACTTAATTATTGAAAAAAAATTACCAATAATACTCAGGATATAAATTACAAAAATGATTTGTGACACTAATTTTCTTAGCACTAATGCCCCTAATTTCTAATTTAGGTAATTGTTTTTTTTTTTTTTTTTTTTTTAACCTTAACTGTTTTTTCTGATTTTCCTTTTTCGGAAATTCGGGGCATTCGCGCCCGTTGCTTTCGAGCCACGGATCAGTGGCGTATAAATTAAATAGACACAATTACAGAAAGTGACAATCATGAGGCCCCACAAATGATGAAATTTTCTGAAATTGTAAGAATGTGTGTGCAGGGAGAATGTTCAATTTCTCTGCTTAAAAAGGGACTAAAATAAAGAGTTGCTCTGGTTTGTTGTCCTCCAAGGAATACTTGAGGTTGACAAAAGGGGACATTTACCAAAACTTCTGAGAATTGTTTAAATATATAAAAGCTTTGAGATTGTGTTTTGTATTAATTTATATTTCAAAAGGACAAGATTGGATTTCACTATCAAACAAATATGTCTTCATTTTATGTTGGATACGTTACATTTTAGATGTTTAATAATATGTCTTCAATTTATGTTGGATACGTTACATTTTAAATGTTTAACATATAAGCCTCAAGGGTAGATAAGTGGTTTTAGGTTTTTTTGCTAAGCAAAGGATGCCATATTTCATTTCTCAATTTTTCTTGAAACTAATTTAAAAATTTATGTCAAATATTGATGTACTATTATTTTTTTATTAATATAATATTTTCCATTTTCAAAAAAAAAAAAATCTCTAAATTTGACTACAATTATAAATTGAAGACATATTATTAAACATCTAAAATGTAACGTATCCAACATAAATTGAAGACATATCCCGGTCAGCTCGCAGCCGAAGCAAAATTCAAAATTGCATTCAAAATTGCATGTCAGCCGTTGTTCGCTCGAGCCAAGGATTGCTCGCTCGAGCTAAGACTTTCTCGCTCGAGCCAAGGAATGCTCGCTCGAGCCAAGGATTGCGTCCGTACAAAAACCTGAAGAAGTGTATTCCTCGCTCGAGCCAAGGATCCGTCGCTCGAGCCAAGGCACTAGTAGAAATTATGAAAATTACTCTCCTCGCTCAAGCCAGGAAAGCTTCGCTCGAGCGAGCCTCAGAATCCGGATTTCTCAAGGAGTTTGTTTTCTTCCCAATCTAGGATTACTTTTGGTTCTCTATAAATACTTGGTTTTCTCCCAAAACTAAGGAATTGATTGAAGTCCTCCAGATCTTCTTTTTGGTTCTTAAAGGTTTATATCTGGGGATATTTTGTTATTTTTTCTTTGATGTTTTATTGAGTATTCAACTCATGGTTTAAAGAGAGTACATCAAAGGTTTGTTGTTATACACAAAAGAAAGAGTTGTTCTTCAGTTGTGAATTCTGAAGAATTCGAGCCTAAAGCTTTGGTGGAATCCGGAGTGGCTCATCAGAAAGACAATTCCGTGCTGAAGATGGGGTTGGAAGAGGCACATAGAGGTTGGTTCAATTAGGCGTTGTGAATTCACTAGATAATTGAGAGTATACCTGTGTAATTCCTTTATATCTTCTTAGTGGATTGTTCTTGTGCATTGTGGTTTTATCACAATTGGAAGATGTCCAATTGTGGTTTTTCCACGTAAAATCTTTGTGTCTCGTTTTCTTGATTGTTTGATTGGGATTGTTTTATTCTGCTTAAAATTGATACATAATCACAAATCAACATTTAGGAGGTTTCTAGATTTTTCAAATTTATATTTTGGATCATTTCTTAATCCAAAATTCTGAGTTTTTAGACTTTTCCTAAATATTCAATTACTAGCAAAGAGATTAAAATTTGTCACATGATGAATACAATAGTTTTCACTATCAGTTTTCATCCTATGTTGATCTACACAAAAAAACTCACATGTATAGGTAAAAACCAATTATAAAAATAAAATAAAATAAAATAAAAACTAATTATGTAGTACGTTGTTTTTTTATGCCACATCAAATACGTTTCTTATTTTTGTGCCAGGAGAGTGCAGGATAAGGATTCTCTATAATTATTTTTTCGCGACAATGTTATTTTTCTTTTTACAATAATCAGACATGTAAAGTATATAATTTAATAATTTGAGTTTAAAAATTAAATAAAGTGACATTTAAAATGTCATTTTATTTTAAATTTAAACTTAAATCATTAGATTATCACAACAAAATCATTACAAGAAAATTATGATGGAGGATTTGATCCGAAGATGGAAATACTCATGCTCTCAGCATGATTTCTTTCCAATTATTGAAAAAAAATTACCAATAATACTCAAGATATAAATTAAATAGACACAATTATAGAAAGTGACAATCATGAGGCTCCACAAATGATGAAATTTTCTGAAATGGTAAGAATGTGTGCGCAGGGAGAAGGTTCAATTTCTCTGCTTAAAAAGGGACTAAAATAAAGAGCTGCTCTGGTTTGTTGTCCTCCAAGGAATTCTTGAGGTTGACAAAAGGGGACATTTACCAAAACTTTTGAGAATTGTTTGAATATATAAAAGCTTTGAGATTGTGTTTTGTATTAATTTATATTTGAAAAGAACAGAATTGGATTTCACAAATATGTCTTCAATTTATGTTGGATACGTTACATTTTAGATGTTTAATAATGTCTTCAATTTATGTTAGATACGTTATATTTTAAATGTTTAACATATAAACTGTTGAAAAAATAGTTTAATATAAGCATATTTTTTAGCTCAATTTGAGTGGGTCCCAAACGTCTTTGAGGTGAGTCCGAAGAGGTGACGTGTTCCTTGCCGCGTGGCAAGTCACACAGTGAAGACGGAACGTCAAAACCATTTATGAGTGAATGGGAAGTTAACGTCGTTTTCGAATCTAACATTAATTTTTTAGATAAAATTCATTTGAATTTTTTCAATAAAAATTATTGTGGGAATTTAATTTAATTCTAAATTCAAATTTTGGATTCTTAAGTGGTTTCCTAAAATTTGTAATTGTGGGAATTTAATTTAATTCTAAATTCAAATTGTGATTTCTTAAAAAATGATTAAACTATTCAAAATAGTTTAATAATTGTTTTCCATTAGTTATATATATATATATATATTTCTAATAGTTTTTAAATAAAGTTCCAAACTGTTGTTGCGTTTGACCAACGGACACTTTTTTGAATTTTGGTACAACCGTCAGGATTATTTGAATACAACTTGTGCACCTGTTCTTTGAGATAGTGCATTTGTTCATTTAAATTGGTTGCACCGTTTCGGGGACTTTGTTTGCCTATATATATATACAATCTTTTTCAACAGTCCTTTGCATCCGAAAAAAAAAACCAGTCCGTATACCTGATTTTGCAGTATGATTTTCAGTCTAAAATTTTTCTCTTTGCTGTCCAGATTTCTTTAGTGCATTATTCTTCATTTATAATTTTAGGAATAAATATTTAGAGAGTTAGAACACAGGTTTGGTTCGCCGAACAAATTGTTTGGAGTACTACTACAATTTGTAAAGATCATTGTATCTTGGGAGATAGACGCCACTCAACCGTAAGTACCGTAGCGGGGCGAATCTGTCTTAAGGACAGACTGTTACACACTCGACTTGGTCTTAATTTTAATTCGGTTCGATAAATAAATCCAGTATGTAATTTATTTATTTTGTTTGAATTTATTTCAAGTTATTTTATTTACACAGAAGATTGTTCCAACAATCTTAAGACAAAGTCGAATTATTCTGTTTACCGAATTTTTCGTTTGTTTCCCTTTCCATTCTTCGTAAAATAATTTCGAAAGAAAATTATTTTTTGTGGATTTACAAAATAATATTCTGGTTGGAAAAACAAATAGTGATTATATGCTATTTGACAGATAGTAGTAATATACTGTCTCTTTTCTTTGACAACAACTAGTAGTACGATACTGGTGTCATTAACAATTCAGAATATATTTTTGTGGAATTTTTTCAAAAATTAATTTTGGGTTTTAGAAATTATTTTCTGAGTTTTCATTACTTAAAATTCTGTTTTAGTATTTTAATTTTTGAAGTGCTACAGAAATTAATTTTCTGTGTAGAATTAATTTGGTTGAATAAAAATTTTATTTTATTTCCAAATTAATTGGAAAAAAAAATAAAAGTTATATTCTTATTTCTTTTATTTTACAGAATTTAATTTCTTGTGTGGAATTAATTTGGTTAAATAAAATTTATTTTATTTCCAAATTAATTTAAAAAATAAAAGTTATAGTTTTTTATTTCTTTTATTTTACAGAACTTAATTTTCTGTGTGGAATTAATTTGTTTAAAAATTTTATTTTATTTTCAAATTAATTGAAAAATAAAAGTTACATTCTTGTTTCTTTTATTTTTACAGAATTTAATTCTGTGCATTTGGTTTAATTTTCTGTGTAGTGTAAATTCTAATTATAATTTTGTTTTATAAATTAGAATTGATGGCTACTGAAACAAATGCCCAAACAAATACTACTGTGGTGGCTGCAATTGCACCAACCCCCTCTCTTGTGATGAAAGTACCAATAAATCATGGAGAGAAGTCAGAGAAGTTCTCAGGAACTGACTTTAAAAGATGGCAACAGAAAATGTTGTTCTATCTTACAACTCTGAACCTGGCTCGTTTTCTCCGTGAAGATGCTCCTATCCTGAAAGAGGATGAAACCGACCGGCAAGTGGTTGCTACGGTTGATGCTTGGAAACATGCCGATTTCCTTTGCCGGAATTACGTCTTGAATGGACTTGACAACACATTATACAACGTCTACAGTCTAATCAAGACAGCAAAAGGAACTTTGGAAATCGTTGGAGAAAAAGTACAAAACGGAAAATGCCGGCTCAAAGAAATTTGTGGTTGGCAGATTCTTAGATTTTGTAATGATTGATTCAAAAACTGTGATCAGCCAAGCTCAAGATTTCCAACTCATTCTGCATGACATTCACGCAGAAGGTATGTCACTTAGTGAATCCTTCCAAGTTGCAGCCTTAATTAAAAAATTACCAAAAGGCTAGAAGGAATTCAAGAACTACCTCAAACACAAGCGCAAAGAAATTTCTACGGACGAGTTAATTATGCGTTTGAGGATTGAGGATGACAACCGTAATTCTAAAAAGCGGGCTGGTAAACTTCCTATGGAGTCTAAGGCAAATGTGGTGGAACATGCTTCAAAAACCAAAAAACAAAAGTCTTTTGGAGAAAGTTCATCAAAAGGCTCTAAAACGAGGGATAATAAAAGTACAAGTTTAATGGCAAATGTTACATCTGTGACAAAGAGGGACATCGGGCCAAAAATTGCCGTAGCAAAGGCAAAAGCAAGAAAAGAACAAGCAAGAAGCCTGCTCAAGCCCATATGACTGAAGTGGACAAGATTTCTAATGGTGTAGATGACATCAATCTTTCTGCAGTTGTTTCCGAGGCAAATTTTGTCGGAAATCCTAAAGAATGATGGGTGGACACTGGTGCTACTCGTTATATTTGTGTCGACAAAAAGGTGTTCACATCTTATTCTACAGTGGACAATGGTGAAAAACTTTTTATAGGCAACTCCTCAACTTCCAAAGTTGAAGGACAATGAAAGATTGTACTCAATATGACATCTGGAAAGGAACTCACTCTCAACAATGTGCTGCATGTACCGGACATTCGCAAGAATTTAGTTTCCGGATCTTTGTTGAGTAAGCATGGGTTTAGGTTAGTATTTGAGAGTGATAAATTTGTACTTACTAAGAATGGGATGTATGTAGAAAAAGGTTACATGTCTGATGGCCTTTTCAAGTTAAATATAATGACCGTTGTACCATCAGTTATTAATAATACTACATCTTCTTCTTACTTGCTTGAGTCTTCAAATTTATGGCGTGGTAGACTAGGACATGTTAATTTTGGATCTTTGCGTAGATTAATTAATATGAAATGTTTACCTAAATTTGACATTGATTCAAATCATAAATGTGAAATTTGTGTTGAGGCAAAATTATCTAAAACTCCTTTTCATTCAATTGAAAGAAATACGGAACCACTTGAATTAATTCATAGTGACATTTGTGATTTTAAATCAATTCAAACCAGAGGTGGGAAAAAGTATGTAATCACTTTTATAGATGACTATACTAGATATAGTTATATTTATTTAATTCGAATCAAGGATGAAGTTTTGGAAACTTTCATTCAATATAAGAATGAAGTTGAAAATCAACTTGGTAAGAAAATCAAGAAACTTAGAAGTGATAGAGGTAGTGAATATGAATCACCTTTTGGTGAATTTTGTAAAGAACATGGAATAATTCATCAAAGTACCGCTCCTTACTCACCTCAACAAAATGGAATTGCTGAAAGGAAAAATAGGACTTTAAAAGAAATGATGAATGGCATGTTAATAAGTTTTGGATTACCTCAGAACTTGTGGGGAGAAGCAATACTTTCTGCTAATTATATACTTAATAAAGTACCCCGAAAGAAAGTGAATCAAACACCTTACGAATTGTGACATAGAAGAATACCATCCTACAAATACTTAAAAGTGTGGGGGTGTTTGGCTAAAGTGGCTATTCCTAGTCCTAAGAAGACTAAGATAGGTCCTAAGACCATTGATTGCATTTTCAATGGTTATGCCAAGAATAGTAGTGCATATCGGTTTTTGATTCATAAATCAGAACATTCCGAAATGCATGTAAATACTATTATTGAATCTTGGAATGTATCATTCTTTGAACATGTATTTCCAAATAAGACTGGACAAGAGACTAGTAATAATAAGAGATTTTTTGATGCTATTACTAGTAATGATCAAGAACATGATCAAGAGCAAGAGTTAGACCAAAATGAGGAAGAAGAACCTAGGCGTAGTAAACGTGCTAGAACCTCAAAATCTTTTGGTCCAAATTTTCTAACATTTTTGTTAGAAAATGAGCCTTTAACTTTTAAAGAGGCTATGTCTAGTCCTGAAGCTCCTTTATGGAAAGAAGCTGTTAACAGTGAAGTTGAATCCATCATGCAAAATCACGCTTGGGAATTAGTGAACTTGCCACCAGGTTGTAAACCTCTTGGGTACAAGTGGATTTTCAAAAGAAAATTGAAAGCGGATGGATCAATAGACAAATACATGGCAAGACTTGTAGTCAAAGATTTTAGACAAAAAGAAGGTCTAGATTACTTTGACACATACTCACCGGTTATTAGAATAACATCTATTAGAATGCTAATTGCCATTGCATCTCTATACAATCTAGAAATTCATCAAATTGATGTTAAAACCGCTTTCTTAAATGGTGAGTTAAATGAAGAAATTTACATGGAACAACCAGAAGAGTTTTCTATTCCAGGGAAAGAAAAGAAAGTGTGTAAATTGGTTAAATCATTACATGGTTTAAAACAAGCGTCAAAGCAATGGCATAAGAAATTTGACAAGGCAATGATGTCAAATAAATTTAAAATTAATGAGTGTAACAAATGTGTTTATATTAAAAATACGGATAAAGGTTATGTCATTGTATATTTTTATGTAGATGATATGCTCATCATTTGTAGTAATAGTGACACGATTAAAACTACTACGAAAATGTTGAATAAACATTTTGACATGAAGGACATGAGCATTGCTGATGTAATTCTAGGTATGAAAATTACCAAAACATCAGAAGGATATGCTTTGTCACAATCTCATTACATTGAGAAAATACTTGACAAATTCAGCAAAGATGATGATCATCTTGCTAGAACACCTGTAGATGTTAATTTGTATCTTTCTAAGAATGTACAGGAAAGTATTTCTCAATTAGAATATGCCCAAATTATTGGAAGCTTAATGTACTTGATGAACTGCACTCGCCCAGATATAGCTTATGCAGTAAGTAAATTAAGTAGATATACGAGTAATCCAAGAGTAGAACACTGGAAAGCAATTATAAGGGTTCTGAGATATCTCCGAT
Source organism: Camellia lanceoleosa (assembly GCA_025200525.1). Lineage (NCBI taxonomy): Eukaryota > Viridiplantae > Streptophyta > Magnoliopsida > Ericales > Theaceae > Camellia > Camellia lanceoleosa. The sequence goes on from CM045765.1 coordinate 175,528,503, forward strand.
TTACTCGTAACATTGGGCTTAATTATACTAGATATCCAGCAGTACTTGAAGGATACTGTGATGCAAATTGGATATCGGATACTAGAGACTCGAAGTCCACGAGTGGGTATGTCTTTACTCTTGGTGGGGCGGCTGTGTCTTGGAAATCTTCTAAACAGACTTGTATTGCTAGGTCTATTATGGAATTTGAATTCATGGCCTTAGACAAAGCAAGGGAAGAGGTAGAATGGCTTCGCCACTTCCTTGAAGATATTCCAATTTGGAGTTATATGCATACATTGCGATAGTCAATCAGCTATAGGTAGAGCACAGAGTCATATGTATAACGGTAAGTCACGACACATTCGTCGTCGACATAACACCGTGAGACAACTACTCTCTAATGGAATTATTTCCATAGAATATGTTAAGTCTAAAGACAACATAGTGGATCCACTAACCAAAGGGTTAGCAAGAGAGTTAGTTGAGAATTCATCGAGGGAAATGGGACTTAAGCCTATTAAATAAGAGTTACCACAATGGCAACTCAACCTAGTTGACTGGAGATCCCAAGATCTAGGTTCAAAGGGACAACCGAGTTGTGATTGACTCAGAAGGATCACTGGGGAGTATAACTCCTACCCATTTCTTTGATGAAATAGTGATGTCTACAGCGTTAAAGGTTAAGTAAAATTTTAATGATTTTTATATCTAGGTAAACTTAGTGGAGTATGGCAGGATACTCTTCATAAGAATCACCTATGTAAGTGTGAACTGGGCCGATTCTATGAGATTTGTGAAGGGCTACAATTCTCTAGAGCACTCATGAAAGACTAGGTTGTTCAGGGCCAAAATGAACACAATAGTGAGAACTAAACTGTGTCTGGGAATATATTGTGTGAGTTCTATTATCTTGGTTTACACAAACAACTGAACAGTTCAAGACATAATGTTCACTGTTTAGCTAGTAAATCCGATAGTGTCTCACAAGGGAAGGTTCAAAGCCAAAAGCTACCTATCCTTTGCAGAATATTACCAATTTTTGTACTCTCTGATTAGATCATGTTGTTACATTTTCTCTCCGTCAAATTCCATTCATGTGGGGGATTGTGGGAAAAATGGTTTAATATAGGCATATTTTTTAGCTCAATTTGAGTGGGTCCCAAACGTCTTTGGGGTGAGTCCGAAGAAGTGACGTGTTCCTTGCCGCGTGGCAAGTCACACGGTGAAGACGGAACGTCAAAACCATTTATGAGTGAATGGGAAGTTAACGTCGTTTTCGGATCTAACATTAATTTTTTAGATAAAATTCATTTGAATTTTTTCAATAAAAATTATTGTGGGAATTTAATTTAATTCTAAATTCAAATTTTGGATTCCTAAGTGGTTTCCTAAAATTTGTAATTGTGGGAATTTAATTTAATTCTAAATTCAAATTGTGATTTCTTAAAAAATGATTAAACTATTCAAAATAGTTTAATAATTGTTTTTCATTAGTTTTATATATATATATATATATATTTCTAATAGTTTTTAAATAAAGTTACAAACTGTTCTTGCGTTTGACCAACGGACACTTTTTTGAATTTTGGTACAACCGTCAGGATTATTTGAATACAACTTGTGCACCTGTTCTTTGAGATAGTGCATCTGTTCATTTAAATTGGTTGCACCTGTTCGGGGACTTTATTTGCCTATATATATACAATCTTTTTCAGCAGTCCTTTGCATCCGAAAAAAAAAACCAGTCTGTATACTTGATTTTGCAGTCCGATTTTCAATCTAAAATTTTTCTCTTTGCTGTCCAGATTTCTTTAGTGCATTATTCTTCATTTATAATTTTAGGAATAAATATTTAGAGAGTTAGAACACAGGTTTGGTTCGCCGAACAAATTGTTTGGAGTACTACTACAATTTGTAAAGATTATTGTATCCTGGGAGATAGACGCCACTCAACCGTAAGTACCGTAGCGGGGCGAATCTGTCTTAAGGACAGAGTGTTACACACTCGACTTGGTCTTAATTTTAAGGGTAAACTACTAATAGGTCCTACTTTTGAGACTTATTACCCATTAAGTCCTGCTGATAAATTTATTAAGTGATAAAGATAAATTTATCAGTCTTTTATTTTTATGAATAAATTTATAGTGATAAATTTATCAGTCTCTTTATTTTTATGAATAAATTTATAGTGATAAATTTATCAATCTCTTATTTTTATAGTGTTAAATTTATTAGTTAGGACCTATAAGTAAATAAGTCTAGTTAATAGGACTTACACGTAAGTACCCCTAATTTTAATTCGGTTCAATAAATAAATCCGGTATGTAATTTATTTCAAGTTATTTTATTTACACAGAAGATTGTTCCAACATAAACCTCAAGGGTAGATAAGTGGTTTTAGATTTTTTTGCTAAGCAAAGGATGCCATATTTCATTTCTCAATTTTTCTTGAAACTAATTTAAAAATTTATGTCAAATATTGATGTACTATTATTGTTTTATTAATATAATATTTTCCATTTTCAAAAAAAAAAATATCTCTAAATTTGACTACAATTAGTGACTATGAAAAAATAAAATAAAAAAGCATAACCTTCCTTGTTGGTGCTCCAGCCTTTTCTGCTACCATCTTCTGTGAATACCCCATCCCCAGCACCTCCCACCTCCACATGGGGGGGCTGCCAATGGAGAAGCAGAGAAAAAAAAAAATAATAAATAAATAAAAATTGACCAATCAAAACAAACCCCCAGCACCCCCACTGAGGGTCTTATGCATTCTTCATCACTTAAATGTGAATACAAGTCACTTGTCAATGAGGTTTATTTTAAAAGTGATTCTTTTAATAATTTTTTAGTTAAAATATAAATTGAAAAATTTTAAATATTTATAAATAATTTTTTTATCTTTTTTAAAAAAAATATGCAAAATGGAAAGAAAATATAAAAAAATATTTGAATTTTTTTGTATAACTTAGCCTTTGCCAAAGGTAGCCAAAATTTAACTAGGGCAAAATCCCAAGCTTGGTTAAAAAAATAAATTACAAATACATCTCTTGAGATTTTATAAATTCTTCCATCCACTATCAGAGTTTGACTTGTAACAGTGTCAATATTAAAGATTAAATTCCTTGATTACCCTGCAATTCCTCTAGAAAATAACTTTACTACCCCTCATCTTTTAGCCTTTGCCAAAGGTAGTCAAAGTTTAACTAGGGCAAAATCCCAAGCTTGGTTAAAAAATAAATTACAAATACATCTCTTGAGATTTTATAAATTCTTCCATCTACTATCAGAGTTTGACTTGTAACAGTGTCAATATTAAAGATTAAATTTCTTGATTACCCTTCAATTCCTCAAGAAAATAACTTTACTACCCCTCATCTTTTTTATCCTTACCTCTTTTTTTTTTCCTTCCCTTTTTTCTTCATTTTTTTTTTCTTCCCATTATTCCTCACTGGAACTAACACAATACCCCCCCCCCCCCCCCCCCCCCCCTTCGAAAAACATCATCACCTCCACCAACTTCACAAATAAGCAAAAATTGTACCAAATATTTTAGCATAAATTTCTAAAAACTACACGAAATATATATAGCTCCCCAAGTTGCAGCAAGCAAGCCATTAAACCGGGTAAATATATAATACGATGCAGCCCCACCCAGGGAAAAACTGAGAGCAGGACATTAATCACACCAAATAGTTGAGCCTCCACAGTTCCACTGCTTTTCTGTCTGTTAGTCTTCTATTTCCAATCCAACTAAAGTATCATGGAAGGCCAAGTCTCTTTTTGTTAAGATTACAAGATGTACAAGTGACCATCATCTTCTAGCTATAATCTGCTTCTTCTTAGTCCCCTCATAGGTGTTGTATAAAAAGTCGGTCCTGCGAGCCTATCTAGACTCTGCAGTTCTTCGTCTTTACTGCTATCATCAGACCTCCATCTTGGTCCGCCATTTACATTTCCATCCCCAAGAGTACCCTTCTCTCCATGGCTAAAACGAAGGAGTACAACATACAAATTGAAATTTAAGTTAGTAGTAAGTAACAGAACAATACCAAACTCCCATTTATAGGCATTAAACTGCATAACCAGACAATGAAAAATAAAAATCGCCATGAAAGGTTGGGAAGAAGAGAAGCAGAAAGATTTTACCTCCAAGAGACGTCCATTGGATCATTTCAGGGGACCGCCTTCCAAAGTCCGTGAGGTCCATCTGACGGGGCCTGTTTACCAGACGTGTTTAGGTAAGGATCTCTAGCTGGTTCTTTTGTTAAGAAACCATTGCTGCTGGGTGAAATTACTGGATCAGCTCCAACCCTGTGGGAATATGGCTTGGAATTTTGAAGTCTGTGAGTGACCCCATTTCCTTCCATTTGTGAAGAAACTTGATCAAATCGATAATCTTGGAAGCTGTTATTCTGAGGCACTCTTGATGAACTTTTGTTGAACTCTTTGAATGGGGATGCAATGATTCGACGAACACAATGAATACCAGGAGTCCTAATGCCTTCGAATTTGAACATCTTGCTGACACTGCTTTGAGGTTTTGGGACTCTTTCCTCATTGGTAGAGAAACTATCTTGCAGAATGGAGGGAGAGCCATGGTTCCCAATTTCAAATTTTGAACTGTTAGCATATCCACCTAGTTTTGATGGAGTTTCGAGAACTGAAGGTTTTGAGGAAGTAAATGTTTTGTCCATCCGGAGAACATGGAAAGAATCAATGGAGGTGGGAACCAATAAACTCGTCAAATTTGGTTCTTGTACCTTAGCAAGATCACACCTTTGCAGGAGTTTCAAGTTCATTAATGGTAGAAACAGCAATCTCAAGCAATTTTCCTGGCTTAACTTCTTGCTGAAATTTTGGCAGCAACTCTATGCTCTTTTCCTGTTAAAAGCACACCAGTATGAGCATCCCACTTTTTTCTTTCGCCACCCCAAAATAGTATTTGTTATTATAAATGTTAAGCAGCACTAAAAGGCATAACATTTATTTTCTTCTCTCTTAAATCATTCGTCTCTGCAACTTTTGAGTCAGTTCATCAGAAGATAATGATTTTGTTGGCGTACAATTGGAGTAATGGGGCTGCAAGAAACACATTGCATAGAATAGCCTTCTAACAAAAAAAAAAAAAAAAAAAGAAGATACCAACAAATACAAAACTCTATTAGAAAAGCCTGTTTCATAAAAGCACTCTCCATTGCCAGACAGTTACCACCCACCTCAATACATTGTGTATTGGAGAGAAGAGAACCTAGCAAAAGATGTATTTAGTTTGTTACATGGGGATATACCAAGTTGATCTTTAGCTTAAAATGGGCCACTTCATACTTTAATTTTCACATATTTAGATACAAAGACCTTACTCATAAAGAGAAAGCATACAAAGTTAAAGTTCATCAAACATGCAAATCTTGTTTATGACCTCTGAATCCTGCACAAGGTGATTTCACTCAACCAACTCATAAATTTTTTGGGGGGGGCTAAGTCGAAATACAAGTGGAAGGGTGAAAGTTGACATGGAGAGTCGAACTTAGAATACAAATCAATCATGCAGTCTCCAAACAGACTACAGAGTGTAGATAAGCTGTTTCCATTTCCGACAGATATCAAGGTTGGGTCGTATGCTGCTCTTCATGAGCCATTTGAAGCTAAGGAAAAATATGAATTTCATAAAATGAATTTTCAAAAAGAAAAGCATCAGCAATCTAAAATACGTACAACCAATCCTGCTCTCCAGTGACTTGCTGATCTCATTCTAGATATGACTACTTCACTAACAGAATTCTTTGAAATAAAGTCTTGCTCCACACACTGAAGTTTACGATCAACTTGGTATGCCTCAACAAATCGATAGCGCTAAAATGGTCAGAACACACACACACACACACACAAAAAGACTAGTTAGTGAACTAAGTTGTAGGCATACCAGTCATAGAATTTCGTTCAAATGACACAGTTTATAAAAAAATTAATCTGACACATACCAAACATAATATATCACACTGTGTCTAGAAATCAATGTAGAACACAAGCATAAGACCCTTTACAAGGACCTACCACATGAAGATATATCTAACATTAGACAGCAGGATCAACACTGACACCAATAGATAGGAAAAAATAACCAAGTGCTTTGTTTTTCTCCATGGAGCATTATCCACACTATTTTGGGATGAAACACAAATCATACTTTATCATACAAGCCTTCCAAAATCCAAATCATTCATCTTCAGCTCACTCCAAGGCTGATTACAAGCACAAAAGTTCATTCTCCTCAATTTCACCATTGGTGTTCTTTGCTCATCTCCAAGTTCTCAATTAACCCTAGCTTGTTTCTACTGCAGACCTGGCTACTCCTATCCATACATCTTAATCCTGCTTACACATTTTTTGCTTGTGCTACAGCATTGCCTATAAAAGACAATATTCTAGTTGGTTGTCATGTTAGTTAACCGTGTTATTAGATACTGAAGTTGGTAACACCACTTCAAAGTCATACAAATCATAAAGAGGAAATAACAATATTTTCGACTTTGAACAAATTTAGAAGTTACCTACCGATAGAAAACCACAAGAAGACTTCCAATTGTTGTTGAGGGGTCATCAACAGCAAAATCCAAGAGGCTCTTGTGGAGATATTTCTCTTCAACTGAATTCCATGGGAATTCTAACATTCGGTCAACCAAGTTTCTCCGGATACAAAGAAAACAAATTTCAGTCACCAGTGCCTCCACCCAAGTCCTGCACTCACCTTTTAAGTCGTCTGAGGAGCGCTGAGATGATCCATACTTCAACTTCTTTTCCTTAACTTTCATACAGAGCATTCTCTGGTACATAAATGCTTCGGTCAAAAGTCCACACTCCACTCTCACTCGAACTGCAGTGACAGCCTCACCAAGTGAAACCAACCGTGCTCCACCATCACACCCACACCACCTTAGAACCATAAGAGCAGCATCGGGATTTTTCCTTTCTAACAGAACTTGGGCAACCTTAGGATGAGTTGTTGGGCCTGTAATTTCTGGAAGAAGGCGACAAGCTTCCTATGAGACAAAACATGTGAAGAACCATAAGCATACACAACGTCAAGACTCGAGCATAATTTGGATAACTCTGCCAGGATCAAAAGGCAGTCTACCTTGTTACCACCAGCATGATATCAAGGACTAGTCAGGTTATAATAGCCATATTGCATCTCAGTCTAGATACAGAAATGACACATGAATTTGGTCTAAATATATCCATCCATACCATCATTCCCAACCACAATTTGGAGATATTGAAGCATCAATCCAGGTAGCATGCTATAGGCAAGAAATATCACATGGTGAGAAACATTTGAATGTAAAGATTGGACAATGAACAAGCTTTCCTACCAAGGAAAAGAATAAATGCCCAGTAAATAACATTCAAAACGTAGAGTAACATTCATATTACAAAACCCTATTGCAACAAGAGAGAAAATATTCTAACAGAGTTCTCAAATCCATAAGCCTTGTCAACAACCCCTCAGCAGACAAGGTTCATTCCAGCCCTAAAATATCCCAAACTAAAACAAAGCTGGAGTAAAATTTACCTACATTATGTCCTTGCGAACCTATGAAATATGCTTCCCCTCACCAATAAAGATAATGAAAGGTCAACAGATTTGACATCTATGATAGATGAGCACTCACTAAGGAATTAGGAAGATTTAGTAAACAAATAGAGAACACAAATATTGCTATTTCAGCTACATAACTTCATGTAAAAATAAGGCCTACCACAAAAATATTTCATTTGTAAGAGGGGCCATGACTTTGAAAAGACAAATAACATATCCTTGCTAAGGAGAATATAAAAACCAACTTCAAATATTTCAGTTAAACTTTGATGTTAGTCAGATTAATCAACCTTCTTGTTTTTGCTTCAACATGTTATTTGAGAGCATTAATTCCAGTGTACGATTAATCAGCCACATTTAAGTCATCAAGGACTCATTTAAAACTACATAACAGATAATAGTGCAAGAAACACTCACCACTACACCTACATTCCAACCTTGTCTGTGAACTAAAGCATTTTGCTACTTCTATGATAATATTTCAAATTAAGAGAAGTATAAAACATAAATAAACAGAATAAAGTTTTTTTTTATTGACACCGGAGTGTCCGGATCAAAGCCAGACTAATCCCCAGGGGTGCACAAGCCCTCAGTAAGGAGTTTTCCACAAGTGCACCACAGTTAACACAAGGGTTTTCCCCCAATCCAATGGCCCCAAGGAATTGTTAGTACCTGAAAGGTTTTGATCCTTATACCTTGGAGGGAGCACAACCCCAAGACCCAAGGCCTTGCCACTAGGCCAACCCTTTGCGGTTAAATAAACAGAATAACTTTTGAGAAAAAATCATAAGATTGATAAGCTTAAAAGTATACCTAGTCAACAGAAAGCATAAGCATGCATTCATACGCAACAAAGATCTGAAGAAAATATGATAAGTTACCTACAGAGCGTCATCAATATGGTCATCCAGAAGATAAAAGGTAAAAGACTCCAGTAAGGAATGCCTCGTAATATTAAATGTAGCTGCAAAGTCATCTATAATGTGTCTCCATTCCTCTTCTGGCCTTGTCCAGTGCCGATCAAACAGGTAATAGAGAAACTGAGACAAAATTAAGGAAACAGAAGAAAAGGCTACTAATAACTGTAAATATGTCCTATCAGAAGAAGCAGCAAAACAATACAATGGGAAAGGATATTGTTGCTTGTTTAGCAATCACCAAATCAGAACTCCCATGCCAAAAGAGTATGTCAGCAGCAGCTCGCAGATTTTCAAATAGGTAGCACCCTGCCATCCCCTCTATCTTAGACCTGAAAAACAATGAGCTTCCAGCCTTCTGCAAAGATGCAATTTCTAATTCCCCTCCTATTTCATGTGTATATCCCTGTTCTATCTCAATATTCAACAGTGCATCTTCAATAAAGAGTGTGGAACCATTTGTTCTAGCAGATTCTGCAAAGTGATTTACTGAATCAGGCCATGAACGCTTAATTGCAGCCGATTTCCTTTCATGGATAGAAGAACGCCATGATGTAAAATTCGTATATTGAGACCCAACATTCTCAAGAAAGTGATGCCTTATGCACCATATCATGATCTCCATATGCTGGAAACCCAAAACAATGTCAGATAATAGATTAACAATGATCTGACCAAATCAAAGCATTGTTCTTGTGTAGAACTTTAAACCTGAAAACCTTTGAACAATAACCAAACTAAGCAGTGAAAGAAGATCCTAATAAAAACCATTGCCAACCAATACAAACAAACCAAACATGCAGAGGCAAGCATGTGCACACGCATCAATGAAACAAGGTAGTAACCCTGTCAATGAAAATATCAAGAGAACTCAATAACCTAAGCAGGAAACAACTTTATTAGCTTAAACTCCAAATATCATTTGTCTTATAGTTTATGCATATGTGACTACTATTACATGACATTACATTCTTTTTACGGTTACCTAACAAAGTAATGAAGATATTTAAACACATTTAAACATCTTAGCATATAGAAAGTAGATATTTAAATAATCAAGAATTTTAGCAATCATACTTGCTTTGTCTTTAATATGCTTTCTTGAAGGTGGTAAAGATCATGAAGCTGTGCTGAAAGAGTACCCTTAAACGACGAATCCAAAACTTCCAGAAGATTGGATATGCCAGACAGCTTAACTGAAAACTTAAGTGAGCTTAAACTCATTTTCATGTTTTCTACTAAGAGATCATCTATTAGATGCGTTAAGGACTACAACCCAAATTATGGAAAGAACAAACAAGTAAAGGGACAAAATTATATAAATAAATAAAGACAACTGGCTTCACATACAAAATGTTTAGTATGTCTAAGGATACATAATCCTTGAAGTTCTGTAAGAATATTTTTGAATCTCCGCTTGCACCAATCCTTGACAACCACTTCATCCAACAAAAAAGCAATGACAGGATCACTAGACACAGCACTTTCATCCAGACAAACATCCGTAACATCTGTTGGTCCTTCTGTTAAAGAAAACTGAAATCTCAATATAAAGAAAATGTAATAACAAATGCAAAGAGAGATAAGCTGAAATTATCCCTCTTACTGTCATATTTCAATACACCCATATTCCTTCCATATCAGCAAAATATTTGTTTTTGGTAATACTTTTCCTTGATGGAAAATGCCCTTGGCATTGCGGGTGTGAGGTCATTTTAAACAAGAAAAGGCAATACACACCACCATTTAATTTATTTTTTTAAAAAAAAATTAATAAAGAAACCATGTATGGATACAGTGGCAAATCAGAGAAACCAAGTTGTTTTCTATGGCAACATCAAAAAAAGAATAAAGCCGTTCAATATCAGCAGCTATCTGCTTCTCCCCATATTCTTTTTCTTCTAATCTGTCATCACATTTTTTGAAGATGAGACCAGCCTCTATGCACTCATAGTAAAGGCGAAGGCGAAGTACATTGCCATTCTTTGGTATTGGAATTCTACAGATTGAGCAACACTGTCACACCGCTGACAACACTGTACACAAGGAGGCATGTCCACATGAGTTCAATACACTTTCTACATAGCGTCCACAACTTTTGAAGTCTCTAGTTGCCCGACAACACTCAACTTTTGCTTCATTGCACAATTCAATTAGATCAATAGATGCCAAGTGTTCCAATGCTTCCTGAAATTGAAACAAGCAGCAGAAAATGATTCACAATACAATGGGCAAGTGCTTAACAATCTAAATAACAGAGTCTGTATCTTGTAAGAACATAGAAAGTGGATCGTCGTATGCAATTTCTCAACTTAGAATGTACGTAAAGAAGGTGTCCCTTAACTGACCATTGATCTGATCAAAGAAAATAATCCAAAATTCCAGTCAATGCACACTGTCAAAAACAGATTCTCACAAAAGCCTGATCAAGAACTAATGGCAATTAAGTCTCTTCAACATATACTCAATTTCACTTTTCAGGCCTCACAATAAAGTTATTTTGATCTTTATACCCTGAATTCTACTCAAACCAATCGCACCTTCAATGACCGGAGCTCACAGAGGTGGCTCAACCGCTAGGCCACATAGTCAGATACCTAAGGCCTATCTCAACAAATTCTTACTACCGAAGCCCCCAATTTTTCAAAAGCCTAGCGAGATAAGGCCTCATTTTGATGTTTGGCCTAAAGTCTCCAAAATTCTTGAGCCACTAAGCTCATAAGGGGTGAGTGGTTCCAAGTGCCCTCACTGAACTCAATATTTTCTATTTTATATACTATAATTTTAAAAAATGATTCGATAAATATACTGTAAATCCCAAGTCCCAACCATCTTGTAAATATTTATTGCAGGATTCACAACAGAATCACTTCAATACTCAAATTCTGCACAAAATGAATTCAAATTTCCAGAAACAAATTTACTTAAATTACATTGTTAATAGAAACGCAATTGAACCTAATAAAAACAACAGAGTCTATACACTTACATACAAATGAAACCTTAATTAAGGCCTTGTTTGGGAATTCAAGTTGGGACTAAAAATTGTTAATAAAAATAAAAATAAAAATATTATAATAGTCAATAACCATCTACTTAACTATAAAAAAATTCACAAATAATCCCAAACATAACTTTTTTTTCATTTCATAAAATAGTTAAAAAATTAAAAATCAACCAAAGTAGTTAAGTTCCTAAATGAGGCCTAAATCCCTCCTAATCTCTCTATTTAATTTGAGCATTAGAGTGTGTTGGGCACACAGCATACGAGTGTCCAACAAAGACTCACCGTCTCTTGTAATTTCATTGGATCAAGTCAGGGTTATACAAATTGAAATATCTTCAAATGATACATCAATTAATAAAAAAATTCTTCAAAAAAGAAAAGAAGAAAAAGTCGTTTTCTACCTTTCGGCTCTCATTTTGCCACGCATTATGGGGTGGACAAGGAATGAGGAAACATGAAAATGATATTTGAAGTGTTTTGGGAAGATGGTAAAAAATGATTTTTTTAATTTTTAATCAAGTTTTTGACTTATTTAGACAAGTGATTTGGGTTGTTGGTAAAAAGTTACTTTTGACTTTTTTGATTAATATTTATTTATGATGTCAAATCATAATACAATGATCAAACTATCCCCATTCAATTTAAAATATTTACAATTTCACCTATGTAGCACATTTTGACCGATTAGGGTATAATTGTAATTTTACCAGTGGCTGAAAACCAACTTCCCAAATGTCTTTAAATACAAAAAAGCTAAGAAATTTCAAAAAAAAATTATGTGTTTTGAAATTTCTTTGATTTGCTTAATCTCTCTGTATTTTTAAATTTTTCTGATTTGAAATTTCTTTGGTTTACTCACAATAGGTTATTAATTTAGGTTACTTGTTTGATTTTCATTAATTAGATGTCTCCTTATGTGTAATTTTTCCTTTGAAATGAATTTTCTTTGACACTATGATGTCCCTTTTAGATTAATTTTCTTTGAATACATTGGACTCCCTTTCTCTTTGTGCATTGCCTGATTTTTTTTAGCTAGTTGTCTCTTTGATTTTCTTTCAAATTTTCTCTAACATTGGAATTTTTCCTGCACACATTAAACTCCCACTAATTTATGTTACTTGTTTGATTTTCACTGGTTTGTTGTCTTCTTGTTCTAAATTTTCTTTGGCATCTGTATTTTCTTTGACCATAGTAGAGTCCAATTTCTTTTTATAATATAATTAAGTGGTTATCGATATTCGATCAACGTGATTTTTTTGCAGGAATAATGTACTCGATGGTTCTACATATTGAACGATTTGGATTATCGCCATGGACCCGGATCAGGGCCTAGCAATGCCAACCTACACCCTTCAATTACTGGAGAGGAGCTGTGTCCATATTTTTTTGCTTAAAATATTATCTTTCGAGGATATTTTGGTGATGAGTTTACATAGTTTTGTGGTTTATATGTTTTTATGTAATATTTAATTTTGCTCTTTTACATTTGATATCTAATTTATTTTTTTAATAAAAAACTTGAATAATTCAACCTTTTATTTTGTTTTGTTTGTGAGTTGGCAGTAGAATATTATTTTTATCATAACAAAACATAGTTTTCAATTATATAATACTTATTGATTTTTCGCTACAGTTGTTTTTGATTTATTTGTTCATTTAATTGAACTATTTTTATTTTTTTGGTTATCAAAATTTCATCAAAAATAAATAATAAAAGACAATCAGTGTAGATAATATTAAACCTAAAATCATAACACATCATATGTTTTGCAGTACTATTTTTAATTTATTCATTTTAAATTACATACACCCGTACATCGCACGAGTCACCATTAATAAATTATAAGTCAATAAAAAAAATAAGTTAGATCGCAATGTCACTTGGGCTGAGCCACAATCCTCTGAATTTAACATCCTGTTTGGATCGTGAAAGAATAAATAAACAAATAAATAAATTGATTGTATTTTTATATTATCATATTTAGATGAATATAAAAAAGTAAATTATGTGACACAGAAAATAAAGGGGATTTTCGTCCTTTGCAATTTAATAGACAATTTTTGTATTATGAAAAATTCATAATTAATTAAATCTATTTTTCACAAAATCTCAACACTTTTGCTGATAAATGAAACAGATCCTTAATCTTGTAAAATGTTTGGATAAAAAAAATGAATTAATTTGATGGCTAGTGATTTGACTAAATCCCCTCGTCCAAACGGAGTGTAAATGAATTAGCCATCAAATTATAAGGTTATTGATTTGAAGAGAAATAATAATAAATAAAAAAAAGTAAAGAGATATATAATTTACAAGTTATATGAAAAAGAATGAGAAAAATAATTCTATTATTTTATATGTTTCATTATCAGCAAAATGATAAGATTTGGTGATAAATAAATTTGATTAATTATGAATTCTTCATAATATGACAATGGTCCATTAAAATGCAAAGGAAGAAAATCCCCTTTATTTTCTATGTCACATTTTTATTTTTTTATTCATCTAAATATGATAATGTAAAAATATAATAATTTATCCAAACATGATTTTTTTTTTTTCTCGAAGATGGGATCCAGATAGGGTGTCAACCAAGAGGATTGTTGCTCAGCCTCAGAGACATCGGTGACCTAATTTTTTTTTTTTAATATTTTGGATAAATTACTGTGGGGATGTATTTTCTGAGTACCAACACGTGGCCGAGGTGACACCGAAGTGTCAGCCAAGATCCCCACGTGTTATGGTAGTTGTGCCGAGGTTATCTCGGTTAGGCCGAGGTTACCTCCGAAGATATCGGAATCCGAGATAAGCGGATAAAGGACAAGAGTCCTAGAATAAAGAGGAAGCTCAACCAAGATATGGACAAGAGTCTTAGATTGGGGGAAGACTTCAGTTTGGGGTAAAGATAAACTCTCAGGGAGTATGTCTTAATTCCACGGAGAGTCCTAGATTAGCAGGAGTCCTAAGTCCATTAGGACGGGTTCTGTTGGGACTAGGATTGTATTAGCTATAAAAGGAGGCACCCCATGGGTCTAAGGCGTTGTTTATACTCAAGCTTGTAAGTTTAGCACTTGATTATCTTTGAGAGATATCTTGACTTGATCGTCGGAGTGCCGGGTGGAAGAACCACCACGAGTCTTTTCCTTCATGCGAGATTACTGAGGCCGACTACTCACTGTGTTCTTCCCTGATTCACTAAGGAAGGCAGTGTGATCGGAAAATCACTCACACAATTTGGCGCCGTCTGTGGGAACGAGAGAAGAGTAGATGGCGATAACACGAAGGATCGGGTTAGGCGACACTCCAGTTGGGAGTGGAAGACCCGTCGACCTTAACGCAGAAGAAGGAGACCACAACGAAGAAACTCGTGATCAGAATCACGCAGAAAAAGCCGTCGGACAAGATGGTGATACATCAAAGAAAGCAGACAGGGGCAAATACTATAACGAGGACGACCTCCAGACATGGAAAGACAGATGTCTGAGGAGGGATGAAGAAGTAAAGGAGATGGCAAATAAGTTGGCAGACCTTCGATGGTCGTCAACTTCATGATGCAGAATAATGTCATCGACGCCATACCGCATTGCAGGACACACCAATGCCCAAGAAGCGCCCGAGAAGAAGGACGGAAAGAAATCCTCAAGCCCCACAACACACGAGAGGCGGAAGGTACTCTAACCGACCCTCCAGAAGTCGGCCGAGAAGAGCCGAGGAGAGAAGAGTCCCGAAGGACATATCGCGAGAAGGAAGCAGACCCCAAGGAACATCGGCATGTTCCGGGGCGGATATTGTGCTTCGATGCGTCCTGCGGAGAAGGATCAAAAAGGGGCCACAATGAGGCCGAGAGTAGTGCGCCGAAAAGGCTGAAGCCCAATGACAGCCGGGCTGCAGGAAGAAGTAAGGAGGACTTAAGAGATTACCTCAAGAGGAAACAGGAGAACGCCGGAGCCGAAGTAACTTCCCCGGAGAAGCCGAGGACTCCATTCTCGGCAGAATTGGACAGATTCGTCGCACCAAAAAGATTCAGTATGCCGAGGCTCCAGATATATGATGGTAAGTCGGACCCTAACTTCCATGTTGGATTATTTTTGAATTCAATGGCATTGTACAGTGGGAACGAGCCGTTGCTCTGCAAAGTGTTCCCTTCATCCTTCGGGGAGATTGCATTAGACTGGTTCCACAAACTGCCAAAGGGGAGCGTGAAGAGCTGGGAAGGCCTGGCCGAGATGTTTGTTGCCAGGTTCATAACAAACAAAGCGCGACCATCGAGGGTGGATGCGCTGATGGCCCTAAAAATCAGCAAAGATGAAAGCCTTAGGGCGTACGCAAAGAGGTACTATGAGGTGTTCAATCGAATACCAGAATGCAACCAGGAGGTGGCGGTCGTGTCTTTCAAGAACGGCCTGAAGGATGACTGTCCATTGCGAAAGTCTTTGGCGAAAACCCTGCCAAAGAGTATGGAAGAACTCATGGCGAGAATTGAGAAATGCATACGAGCCGAGGAAGACACCTCGGGAACAAGGACGAAGACGAAAAAAGCAACGGCTCGCCAAGCGAGGCCGAGGTAACAATGGGCGTAACAGAGCAGGAGTTGAGGGCTAAACAAGCAGTGACGACGGTATTCCGAATTCCGGTCCAAAAAGTCCTTGACCAGATTCGAAACCAGCCCTACTTCAGGGCGCCGGCAAGAGCACAAGGAGAATTTATGGGGAGAAACCTTGGTAGGCGTTGTGCCTACCACAATGAGCAGGGTCACCCAACTCAGGGTTGCAGAGCCCTTAAAGCACACTTAGAAGATCTGGTAAGGCAAGGCCATTTAAGAGACCTTGTGGATGAGGCCAGAACCAGGGAAGAGCAGGCACGATTGCCTCAAGCACCAGCAGCCCCGCCCCCCCCAGCACAGCAACCACAGGCAGGTGGACCTCGGGTGGTTAACGTGATCCACTCAAAGGTGAATGAAAACGACATACGGGGGGAGACGCAGAGGGTGAAGCATCTGCAGCATGTCAACCAGGTCGGACTGAAAAGACCTCGGCCTGAAGATTGCCAAGGACCAACGATAACCTTCACAGAGGCCGACCTTGACATGGTTCAGCACCCGCACAATGATGCCCTGGTAGTATCCCTCCAGGTTGGGGAGTGCCAGGTGAAACGCATCTTGATTGATCAAGGTAGCTCCTGCGACATCATGTATGTCAGATGCTACAAGGAGTTAGGCCTCCACCCTGATGACATGGAGCAATCAAATGGCCCGATGGTCGGCTTCAATGGAACGCCGACATGGCCTTTAGGCGCAACAAGCTTGGAGGTACAAGCTGGCACGAAGAAGATGAGGACAGAATTTATTGTGATAGATACGCCTTCACCTTACAACATCATCCTGGGAAGGCCGTGGTTGCATGCAATGGGGGCAGTTCCCTCAACCTTGCATCAACTGCTACGATTCCCAACAGAACATGGGATTGAGGAAATAAGAGGAGATCAGTTGCAGGCGAAAAATTGCTCCATGGCAGCAATGAAGTTAACCTGCAGCATTCGAGAACCAAAAGAAGCAGAGGTTGAAGAAGAGGACATGAAAGTCCTAGATGATGTCGGCAAGGAGCCGACCGAGAAGAGTGAAGAAGCATTGAAGAAAGTCTTCGTCCAAGAGGGCGATGAGGAACGCTTCTTTCTTCTCGGCACAGGATTAGCCGAAGAAGAAGAAAGGGAGTTGGAAGCCTTTCTGAGAAAAAATATTGAGGTGTTCGCCTGGACACCTTATGAAATGCCTGGCATTGACCCCGAGGTCACATGCCACAGACTCAACGTTAATGGTCGGCCAAACACGTAATACAACGAGCAGAGACCGACGTTGATGCACGCCGAGCATTGGAAGAAGAAGTAGCTAGACTTCTAGAGGCCAGGGCCATCCGAGAAGCCAATTATCCGACGTGGTTATCAAATACCGTGGTAGTAAAAAAGAAGAATGGCAAGTGGAGGGTCTGCGTAGACTTCACAAATTTGAACAAAGCCTGTCCCAAAGACAGCTTCCCTCTGCCAAAGATAGATCAGTTGGTAGACGCCACATCTGGACATGGAAGGATGAGCTTCTTGGACGCATATAGGGGGTATCACCAGATAGCCATGTACCCCCCGGATGAGGAGAAGACAGCGTTTATCACTCCCAAAGGTCTGTACTGTTACAGAGTCATGCCCTTTGGGTTGAAGAACGCAGGAGCAACTTACCAAAGGCTGGTGACCCAGATGTTCAGACACTTGATTGGCCGAACTGTGGAAGTCTACATCGATGATATGGTCGTGAAGACCAAGGAACCGAAGGATCATCTCGCTGACTTAGAAGAGGTCTTCAACATACTCAAAACATATCGGCTCCGACTAAACGCATCGAAATGCGTGTTTGGAGTCGGATCCGGTAAGTTCTTGGGGTACCTGGTGACGAGACGGGGCATTGAAGCCAGCCCAGATCAGATCAAGGCCATTCTGGAATTACAGAGTCCGACATCGGCTAAACAGGTTCAGATGCTTCTTTGGAAGGGCGCTGACCCTAAACAGTTCATAAGCGAAGTTCGGACAAGTGCAAACCTTTTTCAATCTGGTGAAAAAAGGCCATGATTTTTATGGACGAGAGGAATGCGAGGCCGCTTTGGCCGACTGAAGAAGTACCTTACCTCGGCTGATCCTCTCAACACCCCAACTTTGAGGAACCGTTCTTATACCTAGCGGTTTGAGCACGCAGTGAGTCTTTGTGATTGTCCGAGAAGAGAAGGGAGAGCGAAGCGCCTACTACGTAAGTAAAACCTTGGCCGATGCAGAAACAAGGTATTTACCACTAGAGAAATTAATGCTGGCCTTGGTAATGGCCTCAAAGAAACTAAACCATTATTTTCAGGCTCATAAGATAGTGGTTCTAACAGAGCACCCATTAAAATCCTTGTTGCAACAAGGAGACTTGACTGGACGAATTGCTAGATGGGCGATAACTTTGGGCGATATGACCTGGAGTTCAGGCCAAGAACCGCAATTAAGGGCCAAGTCTTGGCCGACTTCGTGGCTGAGTTCTCGCCAGAATACATCGAACAACCGGCTCCGTTGAGCCGAGATGAACGATGTCCAAGAAAGGAAGGAGAAGCCCAGCCAAAGGGTAAGGAACCGAGGAAGGAAAAACTCAGACCCTGCAGCATCTACATCGGCGACTCCTTTCAACTTTTTGTTGATGGGAGCTCAAATCGGCAGGGTGCAGGGGCAGGAGTAGTGTTAATTTCCCCCGATGGGGAGATCTCGGAGCGCCTATTCGACTAGGGTTCAAAGCCTCGAACAATGAGGCAGAGTATGAAGCATTAATTGCTGGACTGAAGCTGGCAGTAACAGCAGAGGCAGATGAGGTAATAGTTTTTTGTGACTCACAACTCATAGTGAATCAAACTACAGGAGAGTTTGTTGCCCGAGATGAAAGGATGTCGGCATATGCAAAAGAAGTCATCAGGCTGGCAGACATGTTTCAAAACTGCCGACTTCTTCAAGTTAGCCGAGATGATAACAACCACGCCGACGCGTTGGCAAACTTAGCAAGCTCAATGCAAACCGGAAAGACGAGGACAATCATGGTGGATTACCTATCAAGCCCGAGCATAGAGTCACCACACACAATGCAAGAAGCATTATGTGTGGACATGGGACCAAGCTGGATGGATGCAATTATTGCATTCCTGAAAGAGGGAAAACTGCCAGAAGATCGAAAAGAAGCACACAAGGTCAGACTGAAGTCGGCCAGATTCAGCCTGACAGCAGAGGGACAACTGTACAGAAGATCCTTCACTGGACCTCTTTTAAGGTGTGTACACCCTCTTCAGGTCGAAGACTTTTTGTATGAAATTCATGAAGGAGTTTGTGGAAGCCACGCAGGGGGCAGATCATTAGCTCACAGGGCCATTACCCAGGGGTATTGGTGGCCCTATATGCAAAAAGACGCAGAAGCCTATGTAAAGAAGTGTGAACAATGCCAGAGGTTTGCACCATTGATACATCAGCCAGTTGCTGACCTGAACCCTGTTTCCAGCCCTTGGCCGTTTGCCCAATGGGGCATGGATCTTGTTGGAAAATTGTCCCAAGCAACTGGACAACGGAAGTACCTACTGGTGGCTACGGACTACTTCACAAAATGGATAGAAGCAGAGCCTCTTGCCAAAATCCGAGATGTGGATGTGAAGAACTTCATCTGGAAAAGCATCATCACCAGATTTGGGATCCCAAGAGCAATCGCGTTTAACAACGGAACACGCTTTGACAAAGAAACTCATCAAGAATTTTGCGCCAAATTCAAGATAAAGAATTATTTCTCAACACCAAGCTTTCCCCAAAGTAATGGGCAAGTCAAGCATCAAACAAAGTCATTCTAGATGGAATAAAGAAGAGGCCGCAGCAAAGAAAAGGAAAATGGGTAGACGAATTGCCCAACGTGCTCGGGGCATATCGCACTACGCCGAGAAGATCAACGGGAATCCCTTTGCCATGGCTTATGGCACGTAAGCGATCATTCCATCGAGATCGGCATCCTGTGATCGAACGCAGGACTTGAGAACGGGTCTAATGATGTGCTCTTAGCCCGAGATCCGGACCTACTAGAAGAAAGAAGAGAGAAAGCGCAATCCAAATTGCAAAGATACCAAAGAACAACTTGCCAAAGCTTACAACAAGAAGGTCAATCCAAGGGATTTTCAGGTCAACGACTTAGTCTTGAGAAAAGTGGTCGGCAATAAGAAGGATCCCAGAGAGGGCAAGCTTGGCCCAAACTGGGAAGGCCCCTACAGAATCACCTCGGTGTTAGGGAATGGGGCATATCGGCTCGCAGATAACGAGGGCAAAGCATTGCCTAGACCATGGAACACTTGTAACTTAAAGTTTTTCTATCATTAGATGTTCTTTGATTTTTCTTGTCGATATGATCAATAAAATCTTAGCAGAATTTCTCTGAACTTATACAACTTGGCACGATGTTGTTTTTTGAATAATGAGAACCCAAGAGGAACTTAGGTTCACATTGGGGGCAGAGAGAAGACATTAGTAATGCTTAAATGGGTTAAGTGAGATAAATTCCTTATCTTTACTTGTTGAAATTTGTAGCAATTTACAAGTTAAAGTTAAGCTGAGATAAATTCCTTATCTTTACTTGTTGAAATTTGTAGCAATTCACAAGTTAAAGTTAAGCTGAGATAAATTCCTTATCTTTACTTGTTGAAATTTGTAGCAATTTACAAGTTAAAGTTAAGCTGAGATAAATTCCTTATCTTTACTTGTTGAAATTTGTAGCAATTTACAAGTTAAAGTTAAGCCGAGAAGATTCCCTGACCTCACTTGTTGAAATTTGTAGCAATTTACAAGATGAGGTCAAGCCAAGAAGATTCCTTGACCTCGCTTGTTGAAATTCGTAGCAATTTACAAGTCGAGTAAAGATTATTGTTTAACACTTGTTAAGACTTAAGAAAAGTTAACATTGAATAGTATCTGTTTATACTTGTTGAAATTTATGAAAGAATGCAGGACAGTCTCTTGCCGAAATGAAATTTGCAGGTGTAATGCCCGAGGTATGTTAACCCAAGGAGATTGTGCAAAGAAGGAAGAATCTGGAAATCAGTCTAAGTATAGAATCATTCAGAAGCAGTAAGAAGAGTTAAAAGTCTGAAACAGTCAGAAAGTAACAATTGCATAAAGGAAAGGCACTATGGCTTAAGTAAAATTCTTGTTCACAAGTTTCAGAGAAGGCACTTCGGCCACAAAAGAGGGCTCACATAAAAAGAAAACAAAGTACAAGAAATAGAAGAAAACAAAAAGCGTCAAGGCTGTCCTTCTTCAACTTGAACAGAAGGTTGGGCTGGAACCTCGGAAGGCTCTGGAAGAACCACCTCGGTGTCTTTTGGGTCCACAACTGCGATCTTTTTCACGAACCTCAGGTTCTTTATTTGCCACGACCTCGGAGTGTATGTCAGCTGCAACCTCAGCGTCAATCTCGGCTAAGGTTTCATCAACACTTCTCCCAATTAGAAGCATATCAGAAGACAGGCGAACTGAGCCAGCTTCCTTGGATTGCTTCTTGACCTCCTCATCCCCAGTGAGGTCCAAAATTTGGTCGGTCTTAGGAGGGGATTTGGCCTTCCTCACCAGGGGTTCATCTTTATCTTCATCTTTATCTTCATCTTCAGCCTCGGCTTCAGATTCAGATTCATCTTGGCTTGGAAGTGGAGGAAGAGGGCAAGGAAGACGCAGGCTCTCAGTTTTGCGCCATGGCGAGTCGACTGGAAGATCAAGCTTTTTGGTCAGAGCATTCCAACCTAGGACGTATCCTTTGTTGCAAGCTTGCTTGACCAAGCTTATAGTCTTCAGACGTCGCCATGCCTTGGTTGTAGGCGACTTCAATTTCAAATTTTTTCGTGGCGAGCATCCCTAAGCTCCTTCGGCTTCAAATTTTCTTAGCCTCGGCTTTTTTTCTCGGCTTGGCTACTTTCTTGGCGTTAACGGAAATTTCGGCCTTTTGAAGAGCAATTGATTGGGCCTTTGTGGTCGCTACCGCTTCTTCCAGCTTTTTCATCCTCAACTGATCTCTTTTTTGGGCCTTTTGAAGAGCAGCAAACTCCTTCTTTAATTCAGAGAGCTCCTCCCTTGTTTCAAATGCCTGTACAGAGAAGGCATGAGCGTGTTGAACGGCCTGAAAGTTCATAAAGACAAAGGTTATTACAGAGTAAAAATGACGTTTTACAAGTATGAAGATAAGGCAAAATTATCAAAGTTCTGAAGACTTACTTGGACGGAGCGTTGCAACATGAGGGCATAGTTCTCATATTCACTAATCTTGGAGTTTTTCTCAAGATCACCTTCGATGAGAACAGCCATGCTGAGTGCCACGCCGACGTTGATGTCAGAGGCGCTTTCATGGGCATACACTGGCCTGTCCTCAAGTGTAATTTTGGGCTCCCAGGGAACTTTGGAAACCCTGGATCCCGAGGTTGAAGGTTTTTGCTTCTTCGGTGGAGCAGATCCAGAGGGTCGCTGCCTCACCGACCTCTTCACAGGAGCAGAAGTGGTCTTCCTGCTCTCCGCTAGCTGGGAGATTGGCAGGGCATCTTCAGCCTCAGCATCGGCTTCATTCGCCTTGGCCTTTGGTTGGGCCTTCTTGGTTCTCTTCGGTTTTGGTGGGGGCATAGTTTGAGCTGGCTCATCCTCCATGTCATCTGGTAGGTCGGCCAAGAGATTGAGCACCGTTTTCTTCGGTTTTTCCATTTCAGCTGTTTTGACGAGTCTGCGGGCGTTCTTTTCTCGGATCGTTCAGACGTGGAAGCAACTTGTTCTGTGGAGGCAGTTGATGAGGAGGTGCTCCTCTTCCTCTGTCTTGGAACGTCGGCCAACTTTGATGTGTATGTGGGTATGAAGTTTAGGAGCAAAGGGGCCTTGCGCTTTTCAAGCGGAAGATCCAAGAGCTTCTTCAGATCTTTCCCGAGATAAAAGGACTGACGGAAGTCCTTGGGTGGTTGGCGAACGTCTGCAAAACAGAACAAAACATGAGAAACAGATAAAATTTTTTGAAAGACATGCAAAATTTTTGAAGAAAGCAATAGCTAGGCAGTTGACGTTGGGCTCTTACCCTTGCCCTCTCTGACCGTGCGTGGAAGGGGAAAGAGATGGACTTCTTCATCTGGGCCGAATTCCCAGTTTCCAGAAGCGATCAGGTAATCGTCCCCAGCCCCTTTGTTGGAGTCAGGAAGGTCGGCTACTATTTTGTAGGCAGTGGACCTCGGCTTAAGGTAGTATACAAAACCTTTTTCCTTATGGTCAAGGCCACACATGGTGTAGCAATACTGGATGTCGGCAAGAGTGATTCTAACACCCTCCTGTCGAGCTAAAGCTATTATCCCAATGAGTGTCCTAAAGGCGTTAATAGACAGTTGCATGGGGTTCAGAGTGTAGTAGTGAAGGACCTCGCGGAAGAGGGGATCAAGGGGGAACCTAAGTCCACACTGGACGAAGGCTACTATGGGGAAAGGCATTTTATCACCGTCGGGCATAATGGAATCGTCCTCCCCAGCTAGCCTGAGGTGAACATCGTCTGGGATAGAGAATTCTTGCCTAAAGTTTTGAAGCTTGGTTGGGGTGTTCACCCTGTCTCTCCACACACCCATGGTCCTGATAAAGATAAGCGTTTGGCTACAGAAACTGAGGATTCCTAAAAGGTTTTTAAGACCCCGGCTAAAACCTAGATATTGATTGTTTCAGTTTTTCCTAGAGATTGATGGTTCAACAACAAATCCCAAACCTAAATCTACGAGTAAATGAGAATGGAAGGCAGAAAATCTGGAAACAGAAAGAATAAGAAATCTCGAAGCAAAGAACTGGGAAAAGAAGGGAACGATGGTTTACCAGAAAAAGGTGTGGCCGAGATGAGTTCTGCCGAGGTCAGTTAATGAACGCAACAGTAGCAAGAGCTTGAGCTTCACAGAAATGACAAAGGCAGGACTGATGCAGAGCTTCGAGTTTGGGACAATGGAAGAAATTCGAAAGAGAAAGAGCTTCAGAGAAAAAGAGAACAAGAATTTCGAAATACAGAAGTGAAGCGAGAGAGACAAACGTTTTTGTCGAGGTGAAGCGGCAAAACAAAGCAATAATTGTGCCTAGGGTAACGACGCGACGCAGGCAAGCGAGGAAAGACGCCTTGCTAGCGTCGATTGCACGGACCAAGAAGAATGAAACGCGTCCCGTAAGCGGTTGAAAGATGGTGCATGACACCATACGCACGATAAGGGAATTGATTTGAATCAAGAGGACATGCCATCCTCGAATGAATGATCTCGCCAAGAAGTTCTTAGGCCGATGTACGAGAAAAGTTCGAGATAGGTTCCATCACCTCAGAATGCCGAGGTAATAGAACCTAGGGGGCAGTTGTGGGGATGTATTTTCTGAGTACCAACACGTGGCCGAGGTGACACCGAAGTGTCAGCCAAGATCCCCACGTGTTATGGTAGTTGTGCCGAGGTTATCTCGGTTAGGCCGAGGTTACCTCCGAAGATATCGGAATCCGAGATAAGCGGATAAAGGACAAGAGTCCTAGAATAAAGAGGAAGCTCAACCAAGATATGGACAAGAGTCTTAGATTGGGGGAAGACTTCAGTTTGGGGTAAAGATAAACTCTCAGGGAGTATGTCTTAATTCCACGGAGAGTCCTAGATTAGCAGGAGTCCTAAGTCCATTAGGACCGGGTTCCTGTTGGGACTAGGATTGTATTAGCTATAAAAGGGAGGCACCCCCATGGGTCTAAGGTACGTTGTTTATACTCAAGCTTGTAAGTTTAGCACTTGATTATCTTTGAGAGATATACTGACTTGATCGTCGGAGTGCCCCCGGGTGGAAGAACCACCGCCGGAGTCTTTTCCTTCTGTGCAGGTTACAGGGAGCCGACTACTCTGCCTGTGTTCTTCCGCTGATTCACTAAGGAGGGCAGTGTGATCGGAAAATCACTCACACAATTACAAATACACTCTCTGAGATTTAAAAAATTATAAGATATATTTGGTTTAGATTTGTAGAGTAATTTTGGGAAAAAATTTCTAAAAAATTTGTTTGGTTTGTAAATTTTTCAAAATAATTTTCAAAATCACTTTATCTCTCTTACCTATCAATCAATTACTTTTTCTCTCTCTTTTCTCATTCTCAAAACACTTTCTCTTTTTTTTTTTTTTGAACACCTAAGCTTTCAATTAAAGAGGCAAATTGGGTACATCAGAAGTAAGAAAAGAAACTAGAGGAGCAGGAGGGCATACAGCCCAAGTTACAGGTAATGTCTTAGAAAAACAAGCCTTAGCAACCTAGTGCACTGCTGCATTGTTGAGTCTGCTTGTCCAGGAAAAAGACAAAGAGTGTGTGGAAGCAAGTCCTCGAATGTCCAGAATAATGGCACTATACTCCCATGGTGGCACTGTTTCAGATACGCAGAAAGAGATCACCGATTTGTTGTCGCTTTCGATTTCCACTCGCGAGAGATTAAGAGCTTTAGCCATGAGACACGCTAGACGCACTGAATGTGCCTCAGCTTGTGCTACAGACGAAGCCTTGCAAGTCTGAGCAGAACCAGTCAGAAGGTTGCCCTTTGAATCTCGAAGGATTGCAGCCAAGGCAGCTGATGAGAAAGACTGACAGAAAGCTGCATCACAATTGAATTTGACGCTGGTGTGGGAAGGTGGCTGCCAACCTAAATGGAAAGGACGGTTGGGGACGGCAGAGGCCTGATTGTGAGGGTTGAAAGAGCCAATTAGAGCGTCATGTTCCTACCAGAAGTGAGTTATCTTTTGCAATGTAACATGAGGGTCCACCACTTGATGATTAAAAACAAAATCATTTCTAGATTTCCAAATGAACTAGGCAATAGTGGCAGCTGAGCTGATGATGCGTTTGGATTCAGTCTTTGAATTACCTCCCTGCAAAAGGTCATTGGTCCACCTTGTCACATTTGTAATCGAGTCGGGATTCACTCGCATATTTAGAGAGCTACCGAACCAAACAGCTTTTGTCCATGGGCATTCGAACAGGAGATGCTCCACAGATTCATCGTCTTTCCTGCAAATAGGACATTCACCCGAAGCTGCACATTTACGTCGAAACAGACCCAGCTTTGTTGCCAACAAAATTATGACACACTCTCTACCAAAAGTGACGGATTTTGGAATGGATATCAAGAGCCCAAATGGAGTTCCAAAAATCTGTACCAAGGATGGGAGATTCGGAGGGCTTCGAAGGGCCATTGGAGTTGTGGCATATCTGCTTTGCTAAGGCAGAGCCAGACTTAACGGAGTAAACTTCCGATGGATTGTGGTGCCAAATTAATGTGAACTGCTGCAATGGGGATGGCAAGGACAACCTCTAAATCATTTGGTGAAAGCCATTCTTTGAGAAGATCATGTTTCCATATAAGAAAATGACATTAGATATTTATATATAGATGAAATATAGGTGTGCCAACAACATTTCCAAAGTCAAAAACAGAAAAAGAATAGGGGGAATTAGAATTTTTGTTTAATTAGAAACAATTAAAAAATAAATAAAACTACAAATAAAAATTAATATTTATCAATGGAAACACTTTCAAAACAAAAAATTTATTTTTGTACAAAAATAAAGCAACAAGTGTTTTCAAACTTTTTATTATCTTTATTTTTGAAAATATTAAAAATAGCAAGTGAAAACACAACCAAGTAATTTAATTCCTTACACAGAGAGAGTATATTAGTTTTCTCAAGTCCCATTGTTGTCTTTGTTAGCTGAAAAAAAAAATTAATAAAGAAAGAAAGAAAGAAAGGAGAACAGATTCAAGAAGGGTCTAAAAGGTTCAATTTTAAACAAATAAATAATGAATTCTTTTTAGAATTGTTCATCATATATGAAAAATGGATAAATAAGACTTGCTTTTAATTTATTGTGAATTTTTTTTTAAAAAAAATGTTACTTTCTTTAAAAAGTAATTTAGGATCTAATTAATTTAGAATATCACAAGTGAAAACGAAAACTTATTAAAATTAATTTAGGGATCTAACCTTCTTATTTGTTAGTTTGTCTTTGTTCATTTTTTCTGGAAACTGTTTTAAAAAATACAAACGTAAAAAAATGAATTGATTTCCAAAATTATCAAATTTTTTGAAAAAGAAAAAGTGTGCTTTTACTTGTTTTCTGAGGGACTGTTTGGGATGTCACAAAAAAAAACCATTTCTTTTTTCTTTTTTCTTTTTTTGGTCTTTAGTGACTTTTTTTAAAAAAATTATGCCAAATTTTTTTACTCATCCGATCCGTCTTGTGTAGAGAAATCTAAAAAGTAAAAAAAAATAAAAATAAAAATTCCAAAAAAAATAAAAATAAATAAGCAAAAGAAATTCCACTATTTCTTGCTTATTTGTCTTTTTTGGACTTTTGGAATTATTTTGATTTTTTTGAATTTTCGATTCATCTCATTGAGCTTGGCCCTGGTTTGGTTTTCTCATTGGGCTAAATAATCATATATGGACAGAAAAAAGTCAAAAAATCAATGAAAAAGTTTGTCATTCACAAGGCAAAAAGTCAAAAAAACCAAACAAAAAAACCAAATAATCAAAAAAGTCACAGGCTAAAAAAATAAAAAAAACTAAAAAGCCAATTAAAAAAATAATTACCAAACGAACCCTCTAAAAGCTTAAAATCTTTTGAATTTTTTTTAAAAAAAATTCACTAAAGACCCACTCAATTTCTCCTCTCTCACTCATCACCACTAGCCACTATCCACCATCACCATGGGCCATCATCCACCACCACTCACTTTTGGCAACCAACTCTGTCGACTCCTACCGCCATCAACTCACCAAAATATGTTTTTTTTATTTTCATTTTTCTAAAAAACATTTTGTGCACCACCAATTAAATTTTCTGTTTACAAAAACAAAAACCTATTTCCTAATTGTTACTATTATTATTATTATTATTTTGCTGGGTCCTAATTGTTATTAAAATTAACAATGTTAACAAGAGACCCAGATACCCTATCTAAAAAAGGGGGGAAAAAACAAACAAGAGACCCAGATAGCAGCAAATTTGACTGAAAAATTTGAATTTGGACCACGTATATAAATGCTTACCACGGACCCGTTTAATTGGCCCAAAGGCCTCAACGTGAATTAAGCCCAAATGAAACCAAAGTTCACCAGCTCATAGAGAAACATTACGAAGTGATTTGCTGAGTACGACATATCTGAATGAGGTCACTCAGGTCGGGTCGTATAGACCCCAACGCAGTGCAACGAGATTGTGCAAGGCTTGCCAAACCTAAATGGGTTATTTACGTTAGGATTGGCCTCCCTTGTAGGGTGGTTTTTTTTTGTTTTTTTTTGGGTTCTCAAGTATTAGCACTGTATTCGTGAGCTGAGGTTCTGAAGTAATCGATTATTGGCCTGATTTAAGTTAATTCTCGGGAATGAATCCACCATCAAAGTACCAACAGATTAGCAAGATGAGCATACAATTCACACAAATAAAAATAAAAATAAATAATAAAAAAATTAATATCATAGTAAAATATGTATGTTACTTAAATCGTAAGAGTGTTCTTAATGAAATTTAAAGTATTGAATTCAAATTTTGTTCACGTTTTTTAATAATAATTTTTTATTGGATAAATTACACTGACACCCCTTGATATTTCTATTAATATAGATCTTCCTCACATTTGAAAATTTACATTTCCCTCCCTGAGATTTGTAATCTCATTACAAATTGCTCTATAAATTGCTGATGTCATGCCTTAAAATTTTCTAAATGATCATTTTGTCATTTTTTTCTACCATTTCTTCTTCTTATCATCATGACTATATTCTATAACTTTCCGTCATTAAATTCTACCTGAACATATTATTATTGAGTGATAACATACAACTATAAATTTTATATTGAATTTTCAAACACAATAATATAACTTAATGGTGACCTTTTAGTTTAAAACAAAATACTTATAAACATAATTTATATTTACAACAATATCACTAGACCAAAAAAAAAAAATATCACTACCACAATATTTTTATGATATTTGTTGTATAAATTTTAAAAAGTATAAAATTTGTACAAATTTAAAAAAAAAAAAAATCCATTGAATACAACAAAATAAGATAATGTATTAAAATTTTATATTTTTATATTTTTTTTGTATTTGGTGAATTTTTTTTTAAAAAAATCACAAAATATTATACTTCTTAAGTATATCTAAATTAGGTGTATATATATAAAAAATTTGCTTAAAATATTAAAAACAATTTAGTAAAAATAAATAATAAATAAAAAACTCAATTTTTTGTGCGAGTTAAAGCAAAAAAGACAATTGTTTATTTCTCTTAAAATGAACAAAATATCTGCATTATTTTATTATTTTTTATGTATAAAGATTAAGGGGCAAATTGTCATTTTAATCTAACAAGGGGTAAGTGTAATTTTTCAAATGTAAGAGAGAGATCTATATTAAACAAAAATATCAAGAGATGTCAATGTAATTTATCCTTTTTTTATTTTAGACTAAATAAAACTGTCACATGGCATGACGTGAAAGTTGACACCAAGTCCAAGTTTCACTTAATAATAGTATGGAAGATAGATCATCCAGATTCGAGAGTGTTGTTCACACTCGTGAGGCTCACCAGGAATCTTATTTCGATAATTCAAACTGTTTATTTTTTAATAATGCATAATTTGGATTCAATGGTGTTGTCTAGACTCGTGAGGCTCACCACAAGTGTTATTTCGATAATTCAAATCATTTATCTTGTAGAGTCCATTGTGTATATAATCTATACACAAAATTAGGTCAATCCGTTATTCGTAGACTATTTAATTTATCGTGTTTGTCATAAAAAAAAAAATGAATTATCTATTTTTAAAAACATACTTATCTTCTTCTTTTTTTTCTTTTTTCTTTTTTCTTTTTTTTTTTTGGAGTCAAATATGATATATTATATAAACTACAATTATCTGATAAACCCTTCTCTTTTTATATATTTTTTTATTTTTTGGGTAATATATTGATATGCCCCTATGTTAAGATTTCGACTAGCCACTCTACTTCACACTAGAAGAAACGAATAATGAAATATTAATTATCCAAATACGACCATGGTGGTGAGCCTCACCGTCCTCAGGCAATCTCTGGACTGGAGAGAAGACCCATCTCATTTACACTAATTCAATTTATAGAAGGAACATCATTTTGAGAATGAATAATGTCAAACATTTTAAAAATTCTATTAAAATTTTTATTAAATATCTCACATGGGTATGTGACTCACAAATTTATAAAAAGAACATCATTTTGAGAATGAATAATGTTAGAGATTCTAAAAATTCTATCAAAATTTTTACCAAATGTCTCACATAGGTGTGGGACCCACACCTATATAAGACATTTGATAGAATTTTTGAAGTCTTTAACATTTTTGTTTGAGAATTTTAAAAACATTAAACTAACAGACAAAACAGTTAATAAAAATAAAATGTCATATTCAAATTATAATTATTATTTTTTTCTTTCACAATTATCAAATTAACTACATAAATAAATAAATAAATAAATACCATTTAAATACGATTTTTTTAATCAAATTAAAATAATTAAAAAATTAACTAAAATAACTAAATTTCTACATGGGACCTAAATATGATTTTAATGTTTTCCTTTTAAACATGTCAAAAATTGGACCAAACTGTGCCTAACTCTTTAGAGGATTGTTTAATCCTTATTTTCTATATATTCAACTTTACGGTGGTTACATTTATGGCTCTAGTAGGCGAAGTGGTGTGTTTTCATTCATTAGATTTAAATATATAGAAGATTTTTACAAAATATAATATATGGATCTTATTTTATGATATATATATATATATATATATTTCTTGTTATGTGAGATTTGACTATAAATAAAAGTCCATTTTTTTCATTGTAAGACAAATAATAACTCTGTTTGATAGAGCTTTTTTTTAAAATTAAAAGTTAATAATTAAAAAATAAAAAATAAAAATATTTATAGCTCATTAGAGAAAATATTTTAGGTACGTAGTACACGAAGTGGTATGTTTTCATTCATTAGATTTAAATATATAGAAGATTTTTACAAAATATAATATGTCATATTTATTTGTCATGTGAGATTCGGTTTTAACAAAAGTCAGTCTTTTTTTTATAGCAAGACAAATGATAACCCTATTTGATAGACCTTTTTTTGAATTAAAAGTTGATAATAAGAAAACAAAAATTAAAAGACTTTTCTTAAGTGTGCAATTGCACACCATGTGCCACTTACATTAAAAGCACTCTTACTCCAACTTTTAAATAACTAATTTTTTTCAACTTATTTAAACTATTTTTGCCTAATAAATTATAAGCAGAAACTGCACTAAACAATCTGACACAGACTCCCAAATTGAAATAAGTTATAATCACCTCTCAAAAATGGTAACAAATAGGCCCACCATGATGTAGCCATTGCATAAAAACATTTTTTGAACCAAGTCAAATCCATTTTTACACTCAAAACCTACAATAAAGACTATTTAACAAACCCTCCCCCCTCTCTTGTCTATGGTTTTTAACTATTAGAGAGTCTTCCAAAAAGGGCATTACAATGAAGCCCTTTTCACCATTGTTGTTCTTTTTTCTCTTGTTTTTGGCAGAAGAAACATGTTCATGTTCTCTCCAACAGCAAAAATTGTATGAATTCCAAAAAAAGATTCAACAGAAAACAACCACTGTTCTAGCTGCAAAGCCACAGCCATCTCCTGTGGCTCCAAATATAAAAAAGGTGAGACAAATTTTTTTTTTTTTTTTAAATAAAACATTTACATACACATATACGTAAGACATGTTGGAGACATTGTTTTAAAATGTTCATTACCCAGAAACCAAAGTCATTGAGATTTTATTGATCAGTAATCCCAATGATCTTCTTGGAGACATTGTGTTTGATTTCGATTTGCCCTCATTTATAGAGAGTTAAGGCTACCAAAATTACCTGTCATGAATAAATAATTTACCTCTTTAAATGATACTTTTCAAATGAATAAATAATTTTAGTATTTTTTATGATTTCAGAATATTCATTTTTTGTTTTTACAGAGTAGGGAGAGAGTATTCTATCCAATTGGGCATGGGGCAGACCCAACAGGGGCGCAAGATAGCAGTGATGCAATACAGAGTGTATTGGAGGATGCTTTACAAGTGCAAAATGGGATTGAATTGTTGCCTGGAATCAAAGATTTGGGTGGTGTTGTCATTGATTTGCAAGGTGGCAATTACTTGATCTCTAAACCCATAAGGTTCCCTTCTGGTATTGGCAATTTCCTGGTACCTCTCTCTCTCTCTCTCTCTCGAAACGTTTTGCTTTTGTTTCAAACCTTTTTTAATTTTATTTTTGCACTTATTGATCTAAAGAGTTTTGGTGATCTGTTTGATTTTATTTTCGCAATCTGATTGTTGAAAAAGTATAGGATAAATTACACTGAAACCCCTAAGGTTTGTCCGATTAAGTCTCAACCCATGACGTTATAAAAAATTACATTCTCACCCTTATAAATAATAGTCTCATTTCACAAACTCCTACTAATATAAAAAAAAACAAAAACTATTAGTAAAAAAATAGAGGAAATTACATTGAAAAAAAAAAGTAAAGCAAAGAAAAGAAAGAAAAAAAGAAAAAAAAGAAAAAAAAGAAGAAGTAAAGTAAGGCAAAGCAAGAAAAAAGAAAGTGTATAAATTCAATGTCTTTTTGATACTAATGTTAATTTTGTCTTAACTAATTACAATGACAAGGGGGTCAGTATAATTTTCCAAACATTAGGGGTGATATGTATTAAATCCAAACCTCAACCGTGTAAGTGTAATTTACCAAAAAATATAAAACACTTTTAGATATTTTGAAATGTTTAAAAATTATTGCCGTTCTCAAATGGGTAAAATCATCTGAAAATAATAAGTTATTTTTTCAATTTTTTTCACCAAATTAAAAGAAAAAAAAAAAAATTACAAAAAAATATTCTGAAAATCAAGACTGACCTTTAAAGCTTCTTTTTCACATCGCACATGAGTTTTCGCCACATGTCCATGCCAGCATGTGTCCTGCGTTTCATCATGCATGATAATGAATGCATTAACCAAAGACAGTTCTTTAATTCACATCATTAATGTCTCTTTATTCTCAACCTTTAACACCTAATATTAAATTGAGCAATTTTAGAGACGGAAATAAATTATTAAGTCCTCTTGTCGCATTACATGTCATACGTTACATGATATTTCATACCATTCATGACTCGATATACGATCATAAATTAGCAGAACCTACCAACACAATACTTTGATATACACAATCTACGCCATGTGAAACCTGAAAACCTGAATAACTTTTGCTAGATACAAGGTTAATTATAAGGCTCATATTGTCCGACTTCTCTTTGAAGGGAGGATTGAATCCATGCAATTTGCCCACCACACTCATTTCAATAATTTACATTATTCATCTCTTAATACCTCATAGTGTGTAGATTACGGATTTTTTTTTGATTAATTGTAATCACATGATACATTATATTCGTCTTAAAAATATATTATATATGTCAATTGATATTCTTGAACTACTACACCGCAACTAATACCGATTTGCAAGTGTTCTTCCATCTCTCTATTCATTTTCATTCTAAAATAAGCAATGTTGGCCGGGCTTTCTAGGTACGAGGAGGTAGTTTTAGAGCATCAGACACATTTCCTAGTGATAGACATCTTATTGAATTATGGGCACCAAATTCTCAGCCACTGACGAACTCTGAAGGTTACTTCGATCAAAAAAGCCCGATCTACTATGAGGACATCACCTTCCGCGACATCCTCTTCGACTCAAGCTATCGTGGTGGAGGAATTTTTGTGATTGATTCAGCTAGGATCCGCATACATGATTGCTTCTTCATCCACTTCACCTCCGAAGGAATACTAGTGCAGAAAGGACACGAGACCTTCATCTCAACCAGCTTCCTCGGACAACGCTCAACAGTCGGTGGTGATAAAGGGGAGAGAGATTTCTCGGGCACTGCCATTGATCTTGCTAGCAATGACAATGCAGTAACAGACGTTGTCATTTTCTCAGCGGCCACGGGAATCATCTTAAGGGGTCAGGCTAACTTGCTCACAGGGGTACATTGTTACAATAAGGCAACAGTTTTTGGTGGTGTCGGGATTCTAGTTAAATCTGCACAAAATAGAATACACAATTGTTACATGGATTATAATGCTATAGTGATTGAAGACCCATTTCAAGTTCAGGTTGCTAATGGGTTTTTCCTTGGAGATGGTAACATTGTGCTAAAGTCTATTAAAGGTAAAATCTCAGGGCTAAACATAATTAATAACATGTTTAGTGGGGAACCAAAAAATATGGTGCCAATCGTCAAGCTAGACGGGCAATTCACGAGCGTTGATCAAGTGGTGATCGATCACAACAATGTAGATGGAATGAGCCTTAAATCGACAGTTGGGAAATTGGCGGTGTCAGGAAATGGGACGAAGTGGGTGATCGATTTTTCATCTGTGTTAGTGTTTCCTAATAAGATTAATCATGTTCATTACTCATTCTACGCTCCAGGGGTTAATGTTGTAGGGTTTCCGTTACATGCAATGACCAATGTTTCGAGTAATGTGGTGGTGGTGGAGAGTGACAGGGCAGTGACTGGGGTGGTTTCTATGGTGGTTGATCAAAATAATATGGTTGGAGAGAGAAATTTTCTCATATAAAGCATATAGAAAATGTACAATTTCATCAAATTTCATAGTGAAAGTCAAAAGAAAATGTACAATTCCATCAAATTTCATAGTGAAAGTAAATGTTTTAAGAAGAGGAAGCAAATGCTTTCAAGATTATACAAAATAGAATACACTTGAGTGTTGTTATACTCATACACTATAGAAATAATATTTAAATAGTATAGAAGAAGAATACAGAGTTTCTTGGAGATATTTTATTTTATTATTTTTGAAAAAAGTGTATAGAGCCAAAATAGAAAAAGTAATTTCTTAACTAAAATATATTAAAATTTAACTAGTTTGACAGAGATCTTCTAACAAACTTCCCCAGATCATCCTGTTTGGGGTAAAGCTAAAAAAAACTGTTTTTTTGGCTAAAATAAGCCAAAAAGTCAAAAGTCCATTTGTTCTCAGCAAAAGCAAACAAATGTTGCAAATTCCCACATTCTACTCATCATGCACACAATTCTTCTTGTAGGCACATTGGTTTTCCTTCTGGGGGCTATCACGTGTTTATGATTGTTAGTTTTACTACAAACACAAAAATTCAATGCCTTGTTCACACAAATGATTTCTTCTATTGTACAAAATACCTTATCAGTAATTCAGTATATTCATTTAACAAAAAATGGCTAGCAATTCAACAACTCATTTACTTCCAAGTAAACATTCAATGTTGTGCCCATCACATAGACAAAAATCATTTTTTGAAGGATCTTTCATATAAGATTGAATCAACAATGCACAAACACTAGGCTAAGCCTAACCTGTTGCAGACTTTGCAAGCCAAACAGAAATCTGAAAAGTGATACTCCTACTCACTCCGTTGCCTCATCTAGATTCACAATGTTCTGCTCTTGTGGTGGTCCGGTGGTTTTTGGGTATACACCAAACGCATTGCGCCCTGGCTTTGCAAGTTCCACGAAGATCACCCTGCCATCAAAATACTGATACAAGCAAAAGGTCATTATATTAGTTTTTAAAGTTAAAAAAAAAAAAATTAGACAAAAATCAAGAACAAGACAATAATAGCTAGTAAAACCTTGTGATCCATGCTTTCTAGAGCTAGCAGGGCATCGTCTTGACTAGTGTACTGAATAAAAGCATACCCCTTTGACCTCTTCGCCTTTTCATCCATAACAAGCTTAACTGTCAGTGAAACTAGATAGAATTAGCAAACTTGAAGCATGTAATGGAACAAATAGGTAGACAAGACACTTTCTCTTTTTTTTTTTTTCTCAATGAACCAAGGAAAAAAAATATATGAAATGTACCTTCGGCTATCTGGCCAAAATTTGAAAATTCCTTCCTTAAACAAGTCTCAGTGGTGGAATATGATAAATCTGTCATTCATGATGCAAGGCAAGAACTTATGTCCGGGCAACAATTGATGTCATCTTGAAGAGAAATAGAGAATTTGGGCATTCAACAGATGAGTGCATTGCATCTTTTTAAAGCATTTGAATATATGTACAACTACTCTTTTGCAAGTGTTATGCAAAACCAAACAAATACAATTTCACAATGTCCTCAGCTTTAATTTATAGGATAGAAAGATTACATACGTGTGTACAAGCTACTAGATTTCCCCTAATTCCACTAGAAAGAAGACTCAGAAATAGAGAAGTTTGGCTCTTTGACCATTAAGACTTTTCTATACCCAATAAAATCACAAATAACAATCCAATAATACAGCTTGACCGAAAAAAAAATAAATAAATAAATAAATAAATCCCTGGATGGATCCATACTTCTACAACCCAAATCTAGCAAAATTGAAAGTAACAAAACCACCCTTAACTACTAAACCAAATAAAGCCTAAATAAACATGTCAAACAGTCATGAACTAAGTAAAAACATGAAATGAACACTCATGTTGATCCCACACTTAATTACAGAAGTCCAAGTGCAGTCCATGTAAAATTGTAAGCCTTGCCCCTTCTTCGAATATTATGAACTAGACATCCATGTCCTAATGCATTTAGCTAAGCTAATGGTACCACATTATGCATTACAATGCAACTTCTCAATCATGAACATCTAACATGGAAATATATCAGTCATATATTGCAGGAAATTAATCTTGTGACGTCGATGTTAGATGAACGATAAAGTGAAAAAGAGAATATTGGCACCTAGCTGTTGAATCAACTGTCAGGTAACCACTTGGGTCCTTTGCCATGGGAATCCTAAGCGATTTGAAGATTTTAAAGTCTTTGTGAATGGAGTTAGATTTGAGTCCATCATTCTTTTGAATCTTTCTCCATTTTATTAAATACAAAACCATACCTTCTTAGGCATTCTCTCTCCTCATCTAATCCACGCAACCTAATGCAAATACATTAGGCAAAAAATAATAATAATAATCCACCCAACTACTCAATACTACATCCAAACGTATCAATCCAATTTATTCCATTTGATTGCGACCAAAAATCGACGTTAAGTATGTTCATGAAGTACTTACTAAAGTAAAATTTCTGAACTTTCATTGAAAAAAATAAAATCAGAATGAGCACTTATGGATAAAGGAAAGATCTTTTAATTTTTTATTCTACATCATTATACAGGAAAATGATATGAAAGGCTTGAAATGCTCTATTCCAAAACATCTTAGGCAGTCATGCCTAGTCCATAATTCAACTTAATTGATTAGGGTTTTATTTATTTATTTTCTGTGAAAAGCAAAAACTACATTAAAGGCATCCAATTTAGCCTAAACAATATTGAATTGACAAAATGACTCTTCTTCTTAACAGAACCCATTTCCTAAGTTTTAATTTTTCACATCAAGCAAACAGCTAGTGTTCACATAACTAAATTATAAACTGGAAAGATAATCAGAAACTCAATTATTCCAAGAAGAAAATATAAATCAACCCAGCTAAATAACAGAAACATATATATAGTTATGTGAAGCAGAAAAGGAAGATGAATACATATAAATCAACCCAGCTATATACATATATATATCAACATAAATTACATATATAAAGCAGAAAAGGAAGATGAAAACATACTTTTAACCATGATCTTGCTTGCGAGAGGGAAATCGAAGAGTGAGGAGGAGGCATGAAGCTTTAAAGATTTGGGTTTAGTTCGAAATTTAAGAGACGCGACAATATTGGGTTGGGGAGTTACAGAGGAACCGAACCAAACTCCTGTAATAGTCATTAGGAAATTTTGATGTGTGAATTATCGCTATGTGTTCTGCTTCTGGGGGTATGATATGAGTGTCAAAAGCACACAGAAGCTAAGGCCGCGTTTGGTTAGCTGCAATGGGGTTTGAAACATAATAATAATCATACAGTTCCGCTGCAGAGCCCGTATGGGCGGTGGTTCGAATGGCTCAAAAGTTGTTTTCCCTTCGAAAATATGATGCACGGGGAACCCACGTGTTCTAATTTGGATATCAAACAAATGAAAAATAACAATAATGCTTGAGACCCTTTTTGGAGTCACTCCTCACCCTTTTGCTACGTGATAAGTGGTGATTTGCCACGTGACAGGTGGTGATTGTTGAAAAAAAAAAAAAAAAAAAAAAAAGAAAAAAGAAGGTGGAGGGAAAAAGGGATGAATCATTACTCGAAAAATAAAACACAAAAAAGAGAGAAGAGAGAGAGAGAGAGAGAGAGAGAGAGAGAGAGGGGAAGGGGGAAACCAGATGAGCAGGATTCACCGAAGAGAATGACGAACCCTGACTTGGGTGTTCATTGACGACCACGACAACCACCGACCTGGTGTTCACCAACGACCGTCGCTGCTCGAAATCTCCATGGCGAATGTCCTCAAGTAAAATACTACGTAAGTTAGTTCTGTATTTATCTCCATGTTTCCCTTTATTTATCTCTGTGTCGCAGACGATTTTGACATTTGTTGATGTATAGAACTCTATTGATTAGAATGATTCAACAGGATTTCTGAACTCTATCTCTGTGTCCCGTTATTGTTCTGTTTTTTTATTTTTATTTTTTGGATCTAAGATGCATTTGTGAGAGGCAATTCTGTGATGTCTGTAAATTTTTATTGTTTTTGGTTGTTCTGGAATGAGGCCCAGTCAAACATCTTCCATTGTAGTCATGCATGCCAATTGTTTGATGAAAGTCCCCATAGAGAAATTATCCTGATTTTATGTTATGAATTCAAGAGAAAAGACAACCATTGTTCCTTTAGGAAACTGATGGGCAAACCTTCATGATGTGGAGAACTGTAAAAAGTAGAAAGAAAAAAGAATTTTTGATTTTTTTTTTATAGGTTATAGACTTTTTAGTTTTTTTAGTAACTTTTTAGCTTTTAGGCTAAAACTATCGCATGCCAAATGAGGCCTAAGACTTGTGTATCTGTGGTGAAATCTGAGCCGGTATTTGAAATGATTAGTGACGTGTCATGATCCTAGCATTGAGACTTTGCTCTAGTAACAGTTGAAATACAAACAAAATGGAGAGAAGCCAAACTCTACTTCCAGAAATTAGGGCTCAGTTTTATAGACGACGAAGTTTCTCTGGCAATTCCGTCAAATTGTTCATTCAATGAGCTTTTTGTATACAAAAAAAAGTATATTATATATGCTCTCTGTTTCTTCAATTTCTGAAATCAATTTGTAGAAACTTGATTGAACAACACCACTGTATATTGATTTCTAGAACTGGCATGCTTGTTTGGAAGAAGGCACTCACAAATTTTATTAATTTGGTTGATTTTGTATGGTGTTGGTTGATTCAAAGTACTAGTGTGGGTTTTGCTGGTTGATTAGGAAGTGAGGATGGGTAGGTGAAAACCCCTTTCTTTAATTTTGAATAATGAGTAAGTTTCTGGTGATTGTAAATGTTGTGGTTTTAGTTTGAATGATTTGGAACTAAAGCTTTTATTTGATTTTTTATACTGGCTCCATTATAGCCAATGGATCAGTATTCAAACTTTTATTTGATTTTATGACTTCTTTTTTTAAGTTAAAAGACCTACCTCTGGTTTTTTAGTTTATGTGATACTTTTATTTGCTTCATTTCCTTTCCTTTTCTCCTTTTTTAATTTTTATTTTTTTTATTTTTAATTGGGAAATTATATTGTTATCTTTGCATTGTTCTTGACTTTGATATTGATTTTGAATATGGCTTTTGATTGTTAAAGAGTGGGTTTTTTTTTTGGTCTTATACATATACATTTGAGTTCTTTGGCTAACCTCTAACCCCCTATATATTTATGTGCTTCTCTTAGCAAATTTGATGTTGTCTTACAATTTCTAGGTAAACTTCTTCTGACCCTCAATTTCTTTCCATATGTTCTTTTACACCTACCTGTGTCTTCTTCTTCTTCTTCTTCTTTCCCCCAAAATCATATTCCACCAAAGTGCGCATACACATGATGTCAACCAAACTCCAATTCAAACAACATGCGCAAGGTATTCCAAGTTTTTTTTTTTTTTCTACAATGTTTTTTTTTTTCTTCTTTTTTTTCTATAATGAAGCTTGGTCTATATGTTACATCTTCATAATACCTTTCTGTGATTTCTTTCAAATAATTTGTTTCAAAATATATTTTTGAAATATGGAGAAAATTATGTTGCCATTTCAATTAATTCTTAGTCCTGAATGACAGATACACCATGCATTGTGGATGTGTTGCATGAAGGGTAGCATGGCTTATGCTTGAAAGGCATAACTAATATAGATTGACCATGTGAAGTGAAGTGAAGTGTGTGTACTCCAATTGATTTAGTTTTATTGTTTTTTCTTTCTTCTTTATATGTTACATCTTCATAATACCTTTTTGTGATTTACTCAAATAAATCTATTTTGTGTTAATGAATTGTTGTACATATCTTAGGATAGACAAGAATATTGTGTTATAAACCAAATCCATTATTTGTACCCAATGTATGCTTAGATTTTATTAGGGAATGTAGTAGGTTTTTAGATAGAGAAATGGCAATGGAAGGGAGACTCACGTGTCTATTGTATCTCCCATCATTGTATCAAACCAAACCATAACAAATATTTTATGACGTAGCAAACACTCCTTCCAACCATCAAAGTCTAGCAGAAATATTACATAGAGAGAGGGACTTATAAAAATCTGTGAATGAATTGAGTATTCATTTTTTACTATGTCTCTCAATGGTATTTTGATCAGACTGTGATGAGTTTGTTTGTTTTCTCTCATATGAGGTTTGCATAGTAATTTTCAGATGAAGGTGTATAACAATTATATTGGTCTCACATAATTAGATTTCTTCAGTCTAGGTAACACATCCATAAAGAATAAAATTAGTATTTTGTTTGCCCAAATAGTTATAGAAATTTTTATTACTATTTTTGTTTTGTTTTGTTTTGTTTTTTTTTTTATTTCTCTTTTCCCCTTGATTATTTTTTTTTTATTAAAAAAAAAAAAAATTTACTTTGGTTAGTTATGCAATAAAATAGTGGCACCCTGGTTGGTAGTTTTGTGGATGTGTTGTCCTCATTTTGAGTGGAATTTTTTTATTAGATAATTTTATATGACGGTGAGTTTTGAGTGTAAGATGATGATTTTGGGTTGCACTCCATTTTAGTTGAGGTCATATTGTGTTTGATAGTGCCTTTAGACACGGGTTATTCACTAGTAAATCTATATTGTAGCTAGTGGCTCACAAAAAAAAAATTAAAATGATTTATGATAGTTAGATATTAACTCTAACTAGTATTAGTGTATAGTTTCTCTTTTTTATGTGCATTGGCTCTTTAAATCTTGCAGGTTCATTCAAATAAAAGAGGGAGATGGGAGATCAAGTGAGCTTGTTTGGCTTAACCTCAGTCTCACCATCGTTGCCCTCCACAGCCCCATTAAATTCCATAATAAAGGAGATGCTTAAGTGTTGTGGCAGTTAAAGGAATATGGTGAGTCATGATTGGTGACAACTAAGTGACCGAACCATTTGCATCTTGAATAACCGTGCCCTTTTGAACCCTATAACCGCTAATCAAAACCCTAGACATTCTAGAAACCAAAGGAACGAACAATGTTTCTCAATCAACGTAATCCTATAAATCTCAGAAATCTACTGTTCTCATCTTCTAAATTATCTATTTTTACCTTCCTATACCAACAACAACCTGCTTATATATACACCCAGAAGTGCAACTATGTAGATGTGTACATGAAATGGAAGAAAGACTCGTATTATGACTCAATCAAGTCTATCTACAAGTCCATTGACCTCAAACCCTTAATTGCTGTCAAGAATTGCATCGCTGCTGCACCCGATGGATGCATCCCCATCTCCGCTGTATCAAAGAGAGGTAAAGAATTGGGGGTACCTATTAAGGTTGCTAGGTTCCTGAGGCAATACCCATCTGTTTTTGAGGAGTTTGCTGGACCCGAGTACGATCTTCCATGGTTTAGGCTGACCCCAGAAGCTGTTAAGCTGGATAGAGAGGAGAGTGAGGTTTATTGGGACTGTAAGGTTGATCTTGAACAGAGGTTGAAGAAGTTGGTATTGATGAGTGGTGAGAAGAGGTTGCCATTGAAGATAATTCAGGGGATGCAATGGAATTTGGGCTTGCCAGATGATTTTTTGCGATACCCGGAAAGGAATCTTGATGGGCATTTCAGAATTGTGGAGATGGAAGGTGGGTTGAAGGGACTGGCTGTTGAGAGTGATGAAAGGGTTTTGTCAGTAATGCAGAAGAATGCGATAAAAAGAAGTGGGTATGGTGGGGGGCCAATGGAGGCAATTGCATTTCCACTGTTTCCATCAAAGCATTTGAGGTTGAAGAAGAAGATTTCAAATTGGTTAGATGAGTTTCAGAAGCTTCCATATGTCTC
This sequence comes from Camellia lanceoleosa, assembly GCA_025200525.1. NCBI lineage: Eukaryota > Viridiplantae > Streptophyta > Magnoliopsida > Ericales > Theaceae > Camellia > Camellia lanceoleosa. Next base: position 175,571,143 of record CM045765.1, read on the forward strand.
ACCCTATGAGGATTATTCATGTTTGAATACAGATGGTGATGTTGCGGAGAAACGGGTTGTGGGCATGCTTCATGAGTTGCTTAGCCTCTTTGTTGAGCATGCTGCTGAGAGGAAGAAGATTATTTGCCTCCGTAAGTACCTCGGATTGCCACAAAAAGTCCACAAGGCATTTGAACGGCATCCCTACATGTTTTACTTATCTCTAAGGAACAAGACCTGCACAGCGATATTAAAAGAAGCTTATTGTGAAAATTCAGCTATAGAGGCTCATCCTCTGTCAAGAGTAAGGAAAAAGTACATTAATCTAATGAAGGAATCGGCAGTAATTTTGAAAAATAGGAGAGTGAATAACAGTTCTGTTGATGATCAGTTTGTGCGTCCAAAGCTTGACTTGGATTGTGTAGAGGAGGAGAGGACTGAAATTGTAGAGGGTTCTTTGTAACCAAGCACCATACAACTTAAAAAACAGGTACCAGACTGACTGAGTCTTTCTCGTTCTTCCTATATATTCAATTGATCTCGATTCACAAGTATTTCTTATAATTCTTTATCATAGTAAAAATCACAGTAATCATGAGCGTAGTATTTGTTTTATTATTCGTTTGTGTTTCATATTTTACTGATATTGACACATAAATCTTAGCTCTAGTATCTTCATTATTGATATGAAATGGTTTTTTTTCTCTTGATAAGTGGATATCGGGTCATTTTACAAGTATTTTGACTAATTCAATTTACGCCTAAAATGGTATGCCTAAGCCTGCAAGCCCGTAGGCATAGCTTGACAAGCTTTTTTTAGTAGGCCATGTTTAGACTAAAAATTTAAGTCCGGGCCGAACCTGTTATTGTTTAGGGGAACTTGATGTGATTTATATTTAGTAAGATGTTTTTTTTTTAATTATTTTTTTTTATATTTAGTAAAATTGTTAAATGTTTTTTAGAAATATTTTATTTCTTAATTGTATCTAAAAATTTTATAAAAGAAATACTAAAAAAATTAACTAAAAGATACAAAAATACAAAATACTAATACTAATAAAAAACTTAAAAATTATATTAAAAATTTAAAATCAAGCATAATGATTAAGCTTGACTGACTATATGTAACAAGTCACTGCGTTGGTCAAATGCGAATATTAAATGTGATGACAATAATGCGAGTATTAAATGTGATGACAATATTTCTAAATTTGACAACACAAATCCCGCTGACAATATTTATAAATTAATTCAAATAAAATTTTTATTTATAAGTTAATTTCACATTACTTTAATACTTGCATGTGATCATGTCATTACATGATCTGTCATGATTCATATATTTTTATCGGAAATGTTAGGTGCCATAAAATTTTGTTTGAAGGATTGGTCGAACGGTAAAGATTTAAAAATAAAATTTAAAGTTTCGAGTTTGAATCATTTTAAAGAGTTACTAGTGGTTTGCTTGATTGTTAACTTCAGAATCCTGAGATTAATTAAGGTGTGTACAAGTTGATCTGGATATCTAGTTATAAAATTTAAAAAATTAAAAAAAAAACTTCAATGATTGTTGTCCTTAAATACTTTATTATTATTATTATTATTTTATTTTTAAATTTATAGTATTGTTAATTTTTTATTTTGTAACAAAATTCGCTTGACAATTAAATCTTTGTCTACAATCTACTACACTTCTCATATTTCTAGTTTGCATAAAGTATATCCAAGTAATTGAAGAATAAAAAAAGAAAAAAAAGAAGAAAGATAAAGTAATAACTTTTTCTATAAAAACATTTTAAAAAAAGAGACCAAACTCATAAATGGAGCCTAACAAGTAACTGCAAACCCAAACAATTACAGTCGTAATTTTTGAAAATTTAAAGTTTATTTTTAATTTTCATCCTGTAATTTGCCAAGAAACCAAATCATTGAGTTGGCATGTGTGTATCACGAGGAAGAGTGCAAATTTATTACATTTTTTTGTATTTCAAAATTCATGTTTGGATGTAATTTGGTGGTGCAGGAGTCTATGTTCATTTGCTGCTGACAAATATTGTTCTACTGATTTGTGATGGTGATCGGCATGGGTTGGGTAATAGTTTGATTGGTATTATGCCATGCTTCTAATATTTTCAAAATAAGTGTTAACCTCGGACTGAATTGATCAAACTCCAAAAAAGTATGCCCAGGCCCGCCAATTCACAGGCTTAGCATATTTTTTTTTTTTTTACAAACATTCTAAGATTATAACGAAAGAATCGTAATTGCTTGATTAACTCGAATCATGAATTTTTGACATTCTTACTGTCCTAAGAGATAGTTACCTAGGCTATTAAGCCAATTGTCATGTCCATTCGTAGGCCTAAACAAGTTTTTTTTTTAGTAGGCCTTGTTAGGTAAAAATGTAAACTAGACTTGAATTGTTTATGCAAGCAAGATGTAATTTTCTTATTTTGGTCATTTTTAAATCTTTTTAAATTTACTTAATCTTGGTACACTCTAAACAAAAAATATTTGTGAAGGAATCTAAAAATTATTCAATAAATATAAAAAATAATGAAAATGTATAGAATTTTATATTTTTTTATATTTAGTGAATTTTTTAAATAAAAAATTATAAAATTTTACTTTTTAATTGCGTCTAAAAATTTAAAAAATACTAAGAGGTATTTTGAGAAGATGGTTAAAACCAAGCTTTTTAGTTTTTTTTTTTTTTTTGAAAAAAATGTGTAAAAAATGTGAGGTGATGTGACTTAAAATAGGTTAAATGTTGACTTTTGGCTTTTAACTGTGTTGCCAAATTGGCCTTAAATTATTTAAAATTACTAAAAAATATGGAGATTTTTTAAAAAAAAAACTCTATTTAAAAAATAAAATATTTAAACTTCACTAACTATATAGTGGCTGATTAGGAAGTGATTATTTTATTTTATTTTTGGCTATTTTGTTATTTTAATAGGCTATTTTAGTTTTTATGTTTGATAAAACGGGTTGATTTTTAGAAGAATTACATATATGTGGAAGAAAGAAAAAAAATTACAAACACGTAGGAGTGCAATGTGTTGGTAATTTTTTTTTTTCTTTCTTTTTCTACTTGTATGTAGTTTTCTTTTGAATTTTTTTGTTTGATTATTGTATTAAAAAATGTGTTTGAAATAATAAAAAAAGGAAAATGACAAAATTATTTCGAATGATTGAATAATTATTTGGGGGGACTCTCGTCTTCTATGATTGAAACTCTTGTATGTATTCAAAATTGACTTCGAAACAACTTTCCAATTTCTCTTTGAAAGGTGATGGATGATGTGGAGGAATTTGAGCAATATGACTCGGGTAATATGAGAATTTATGTATCTTCATTTTTATTTGTACTCTTCATTTTCTAATGTAGGTTTTATTAATTTTCTCTTGTTGACTCCTAGTTAAGTATTTTGGAGTCAAACTCATCTTCAAATTCAACCTATAATGTTGATGCTATAATTGAACTCTAATATCCATTTGCTCATTGGTAATTTTTTCATATACTCAACACATTTTCTTACTCTATTAAGATGCAACATATAGAAATTTGTTTATCTTTTCGTTACTTTATTCTTTTACACTTTTTTTGTCAAAGGAATTATAAAGATTGAAGATTAAAGTTTATATTTTTCAGTTTGTTTTTGTGTAGGGTTCATCAACCAAATGCATGGAATTGGAATTTTTGGAAGTTAGATTGGATGTGATTCATGATGAAGTTTGATATCTTAGAAATGTTTTATTTTATTTCATGGGTTTGAATTGAATGAAGTTTGACAAAAAAAAAAAAAAAATTTAATCACATTTTGGATGAATGTAAATTAATGAATTTTTATTGTTTTATTTTTTTTTATTGCATTTTGGATGAATGTAAATTAATGAAGAATTACTTTTTTATTTGGGTTAGGAATGATGAATGTAGGATGAATGCAAGTTAATGATGAATGTAGGATTTTGAATGATTTGTTTGGGTTTCGAATTGATTTTGTTGTGTTTTTTATTTTATAAGTTTTAATTCATTAATTATTAATGTTGGAGCATTTTAGAAAATGGGAGGAAAATAGTTCAAAATAAATATTGACAAAATGAAAAACAAAAACTTAAAAATAATTTTTTGAAAAAAGTTCAATCTGCAAACCGTTTGCACATCCGCAAACCCTATCCACATAAACTGCAAACCGCACTGCGGGCGATTGCGGGTTGACTTTTTTCCAAACCGCATAGATGCAAGCAAGTCCAAACTGAATCGCAAACTGTCCCAAACTAAACTGTGGACACTCCTAATTATTGTGATTCTCAAAAAAATTTAAGGATAAAATTGTCTTTTCACGTACTTGAGAGCCCATATGTGGATGTGGGGAGCTTTTATTTGCACACATACATTTCACTCTATGCACATCTTTCTCAATACACACACTTAAAAAATTAATTCCAATTTATTTTGTTCACTGCATATACTTTTTATTCCATATCTACCCTCAAATGTAAATCATGCACATATACACACACCCAAACCCCTAAACCTGTCTCTCACACACAAACCCCTCAGGTCCCAAACTTGTTTCTCTCTCTCTCTCTCTCTCTCTCTCTCTCTCTCTCTCACACACATACACACACACACACACACACACACCCATCTCTCACACTCTACCTTACGTCCCCAAAAGCTGCATCAATTCATTGAAAATATCTCATTGAAGTATTGAAGACATCTCATTGAACCATTAAAAACATCTCATGTGAATCATTGAAGGAATTCTTCACATTTGGAGAACTTAGGTTAGTTTACTTATTTCAATCCTCATTGTAATGTAGGGTTTGTTTTTACCATTTTCGAAACGAAGCCCACTGAAATGAGCAATCTGTTCCTCATTCGGAACTGATTTTTTGAAAATAAACAATTTGTTTGCAAGTAGAATTTCGAAAATTATCATTTATTTCGACAATAGAATTCCGAAATTGTTTCATTTTTTCGACATTCAACTTTCGAATATGTTTAATTCGAAGGACATTCAACTTTCGAAATTAATGTAGTTTTTCAGTTTTCAACTTCTAAACAGAATAGATATTTGCGGTTTTTAACTTCCGAACGATTTTTTTTCCCTCTCTTTTGTATATTGTTTTTACAATTGCATACTCATTAAATATATTAATTTTTGTAGATAATATGGATTCTAAATATTAACAACATGTTCCACCTACTGCTTCAAATAGATGACATCGTGAATTGGATTTTGACCATGAACGAGGATGAGGGCATGGGCGAGGACGATGTCAGGGTCGTGGTTGAGGTCGTGATCCAGTTGTGGTAGAATATGATATCCCCAATGCCAGTCAAAGTCGTAGCCGAAGCTAAAGACGAGTTGAAGGCAATGATATGCCTAACATGTTATTTGTCAGTTGACAAATTTTTTCTGATGTTTTTGTAAATTGACATTGTTGTACACATCTTGTAATGACATTATAAAAGATATTTTGTTATTAGAATGAATTAGTAATAATGGTCGATGACATTGTAAATGATATTTTTTTATTAGAATGTAGTGGCAACAATAGTCAATAACATTCAATCCATGCCACATAACACATCAACAGCAAAAAACACATCCATTAATTTCTTACATAGTTCTAACATTGTCAAATGCATACATGTGTCATTCGACATCAACAACATCAAATGTCTCTTGAGTAGCTACAGTATCATGAATGATGTCCTTGAAATGCTGAATGCAGCACACATATGCATCATCCCAGTCGACAGCGCAAGGGTGATGGTATCAGTTGGTTTTAGGAAGAGGAAGACAATATATGTTGGTTTTTAGAAAGTTTTTAGAAATTTATGCCAAAATATTTGGTACAGTTTTTGCTTATTTGTGACATTGGTGGAGGTGATGATGTTTTTCAAGGTGGAAGGGTGAGAGGGGAGAGGGGGAGCGGTGCCCATTGTGTTGGTTCCAGTGAGGAATAATGGAAAGAAAAAAAAAATGAAGAAAAAAGGGAAGGAAAAAAAGAAGAGAGGTAAGGATGAAAAAGATGAGGGGTAGTAAAGTTATTTTCTTGAGGAATTGAAGGGTAATCAAGGAATTTAATCTTTAATATTGACACTATTACAAGTCAAACTCTGATAGTAGATGGAAGAATTTATAAAATCTCAAGAGAAGAGATGTATTTGTAATTTATTTTTTAATCAAGCTTAGGATTTTGCCCTAGTTAAATTTTGGCTACCTTTGGCAAAGGCTAAGTTATACAAAAAAATTCAAATATTTTTTTATATTTTCTTTCCGTTTTGCATATTTTTTTAAAAAAGATAAAAATTTATTTTTAAATATTTAAAATTTTTCAATTTATATTTTAACTAAAAAATTATTAAAAGCATCACTTTTAAAACAAACCCCATCGACAAGTGACTTGTATTCACATTTAAGTGATGGGGGTATTCACAGAAGATGGTAGCGGAAAAGGCTGGAGCACCAACAAGGAAGGTTATGCTTTTTTATTTTATTTTTTCATAGTCACTAATTGTAGTCAAATTTAGAGATTTTTTTTTGGAGAATTTTTTTTAAGATCCCTGATATTAAGACTTTATAGTATAAAGGACATCAAATATTTCCATGATGTCTAAGGTCCCTCAACAGGATCCAGAGAAATTTCAGTAATCTAAAGCCCTGTCTCGCAGTAGAATACCAAAACTAGCTCTTGGGTATCTTCAAATCTACAAGGTTTGTACCTTCTTGTCAATGCATTGATCTATTCCAATTATTTCCATCATTGTGTTCTTGATTCTTGATTGTTTATGTATATACCCGTATGTTGAAAACAAGACAAAGTGGAGGATTTCCATAAGCTAATACTAGAATCAACATCAGGGATTCACCGATCCAACAAACAAAAGTTCCGATCAATGTCCGGCAGTCCAAATTGTGTCACAGATGTTTGTTTCAGCTCTGACAGCCTGAACAACTCATGGTCCATGGCATCATCAGCATCGGCTTCGGTGTTGGTCTGTTCCTCATCGGAGCCATTGTCAAAGAAGAGCAGAGCTCAGGACCATAAAATTTCTCTGACTTCGCAAATTTCTCTGGCTTTATTAACTACAATTAAACCCATGTCTAACAAACCTACAAACCCACAAATTTCTCTGGTCCAAAACCAGAGAAATTCTCTCCAAACCAGACAAACCAGAGAAATTCTCTGGATTGATACTAGAGAAATTCAAACACAAGATTCTAAATTCCAAACCCCAGAGAAAATCACAAAAACTCAGAGAAAATCACAAAAACTCAAAGAAATTCACTGATCAATTCCCAGAGAAAATCACAAAAATCCAGAGAAATTCAATTTTTCTGGTTTGAGATTTTCTCTAAGTGTTCAAATATCTCTGAATTGAAATTTTTTGTGGGTGTTCATTCAATTTTCTCTAGGTTTTTTTTTTTGTGCCATAGAGTATTACAGAGCTGCATGATGGATTAGCTCTATTTGTCACCGTTGCGAAGTATTTATCACCAGCACTTCATGACATAGATCAGGTTGGCATAACACCTGATGTACAGTGCACAATCGAAATGCTCAACTCACCACAAAAGGGCAAGAGCGTGGCCTCATCTTTGGAAGCAGATTCATGTATCATGGTAGTAGAGCATGAGTTGGACATTCAGGAGTCCAAAAGTGCTGCCTCTTAAAAGCCATTTGACTTTGTACTGTAGTTTTTCGGTTCGAGAGCACGGTTCGTAGGTTAATGGCTTCTGCGAGAAAAGAAGCATGTGGAGGGCATTGAGTTGGTCAGAATCAGAGTCTGAAGTGAGTTGGAGCTCGGCAAGGTGGAAGAGTTCTGGAGGCAGTGGTTGTGGGTAAGAATGGCGGTGGGTTTGGGGTGGTGATGGGTGAGATTCCGACGGCAGTGGTGGTGGTGGGTGAGAGTGGTGTGAGATGCGTGAGTTTGGGAGTGGGAATCTCCACTGGGTAAAGCTTTGGGAAGTGTTGGAAGATGAGGAGGACTCAGAGTCGGGTTGTTGGGGTGGCGGTGGATCAGATGATGAAGACAGTATAAAGGACTGAAATTTCTCTGATATATGTTTAGGGACCTTAGACATCAAAAAATAATTTTATGGATCTCTTCCATAACGAAAAGTGGGAGAGAGACCCTAGACTGATTTTTCCTTTTTTTTTTTTTTTTGAAAATGGAAAATATTATATTAATAAAACAATAATAGTACATCAATATTTGACATAAATTTTTAAATCAGTTTCAAGAAAAACTGAGAAATGAAATATGGCATCCTTTGCTTAGCAAAAAAACGTAAAACCACTTATCTACCCTTGAGGTTTATATGTTAAACATCTAAAATGTAACGTATCCAACATAAATTGAAGACATATTTGTTTGATAGTGAAATCCAATTTTGTTCTTTTCAAATATAAATTAATACAAAACACAATCTCAAAGCTTTTATATATTCAAACAATTCTCAAAAGTTTTGGTAAATGTCCCCTTTGTCAACCTCAGGTATTCCTTGGAGGACAACAAACCAGAGCAACTCTTTATTTTAGTCCCTTTTTAACCTTTTGAACCATGTTCCAACCCCATTAAGCAGAGAAATTGAACCTTCTCTCTGCGCACACATTCTTACCATTTTAGAAAATTTCATCATTTGTGGGGCCTCATGATTGTCACTTTCTGTAATTGTGTCTATTTAATTTATATCCTGAGTATTATTGGTAATTTTTTTTCAATAATTGGAAAGAAATCAAGCTGAGAGCATGAGTATTTCCATCTCCGGATCAAATCCTCCATCATAATTTTCTTGTAATGATTTTGTTGTGATAATCTAATGATTGAAGTTTAAATTTAAAATAAAATCACATTTTAAATGTTACTTTATTTAATTTTTAAACTCAAATTATTAAATTATATACTTTACATGTCTGATTATTGTAAAAAGAAAAATAACATTGTCGCGAAAAAATAATTATAGAGAATCCTTATCCTGCACTTCCCTGGCACAAAAATAAGAAACATATTTGATGTGGCATAAAAAAACAGCGTAGTACATAATTGGTTTTTATTTTATTTTATTTTTATAATTGGTTTTTACCTATACATATGAGTTTTTTTTTTTTTTTTTTTTTTTTTTTTTTTGTAGATCAACATAGGATGAAAACTAGTAATGAAAACTATTATATTCATCATGTGACAAATTTTAATCTCTTTGCAAGTAATTGAATATTTAGGAAAAGTCTAAAAACTCAGAATTTTGGATTAAGAAATGATCCAAAATATAAATTAATAGTTGAGATTTAAATAGTATATTGTGGAGTTTATGTATAGATTAAATTTGGATCACATATTCATATTTCTTGACAAAATCCTATATATAAATTATGAGTATCTAATGTTTCTAGAATATTTGACTATGCAAGTTTTGGGTTGGTTCCCCGTCCAAAAAGAAAAAAGAAAAAACAAAAGAAAAGAGAAAAAACAAAGAAAAATTATAGAGGGTTTGAAACTTCTTAGAATCCTAGCATTTTATTACTATTATTATTTTTAATGACAAATGTATGTACCATAGACTAGTTATCAGTCAAACCCTCTAAGCCCCTCCCAACTCATGATGTTTTCCCGAAGTATGGCCTTTTTGAACCATCTCTAAACATTTTTAAATCCCATATATGATGTTCCATGTCACTTTCAAAGTGATTAACCTGATAAATACAAAATTCAATCCTTTCCCCTTATAAAAGAAAGTGTATGGGGGCGAAATATCCTTTGCTCTCCGTACGCCTTGAACATCAAGCTTCCGTCAACGGCGTCTGTCTCTGCAACACAAAAAGGGTGAGCTGCCCGGCGGTGGCGTGCCGGAAAGACCCTCCGACGGTCAAGTCAGATCTCAGGAAGAAGATAATGAGGAGAGAATGTTTGTGAGAGTGAGTTCGCGTACCTCCAACGTTCGTCTCCCCCCCTATTTCTAGGCTGGCCACTGACCTCAAGGTCGTCTTGCATTTCCCTTTGTCCTTCCTCGACAGTGGCAGGCGCCTCTCCACCTTACGCGTGTAAAGGTTTTGTCCTTTCACCAAAGACGACCGAATCGTTTAACGGTATTGAGGCGTTCGTGGAGCAGATGTCCTCTCCTTCACACCATTAGCCCATGTGGCACGCATGACTGGGGTACCACGACCGACCTATCAGTTGTGGAAGATCACCGTAATGTGCACTCAACCGAGCTATATACTGTCGCACTGTCCCTCGGGACAATGTGATGGTCTGACTGCCTTGGCCGAGTTGCTCCTGACCGATTCACGAGGACTAACCGGTTGCGAGGCACGCCGGTCTCCAACCGTTCAAGCATCTATTTCGGTCATACGGACGCTGCTTATCTCAAACGACTAGTTAGGCGCATACCGGCGCTAACCGCGTCTCAAGTTGCCCGGGCTCTATCTAGCTCGGCACCATCATCCGTAACCCTGAGCTCCGCCCACTTCGCAAGCATCGTTCAAGAACGCCGGTGGCGCCGCCGATCAATATCCCCGACTGCGGCGAGTTAGGTTGTCGTCGTGCCGCGTGAGTTAGCTCGGCGCCGTACACTCCGTCAAGTTTGTCGTTATCGTTGCTCGGCCGTACAATCCAGCGCAAATCTTCTCTCTTCAATTGCCCCTTAAACCCATCCGAGCTATCGTGATTGGGTTTACCAGCTCGACCGAGCCATGGTCAACTCGCGCCGCTGCCACACCGAGCGTCGATCGGAGAAGTATCGGTCGCCGAGCTAATGTCGAGTTGTGCCCATGCTAGGCCCAGCTTGATTGAACATCTGCCGCCGAGCCACGATTGATCAAGGCCCCAACCAAGTTGCGTAGTTGGCGACATATCAGTCGCCGAGCTGTCTCAATTGGCCGGTCATTTCCTCCGCTGTCCCATCTAAAGTCATACAGCCGTACTGATAGCCACCTTTTCAGGGCCACGTGGCGTCGCTTCATTGGGTCGTGCATCCAGTTACCCTGCACGCGCAGGATTTCAAACGGCTGCGCCGTTTGGGGTTTCCCCCCCATCAATAAACCCTCGAAGGGTTTTAACCATTCACATTTCATTTCCTCTGCTCTAGCTCCAGAAACCCTAACATTCAAAATTTCCCCACTTTCTTTGCTACTGCCTCATCTCATTGCAGTCACTGCCCTTGCTCCTGTTTGCCATTTCTGACGCTGTGCTCGAGCTCTCAAGGTTCACGTTAGTCTTTGGTAAGTCTCTCCACCCCCTCACTGTATTTCCAGTTCCCATTTTCGAATTCTTCGAGCATGTTCTTCATTTTTGCACACTGTTCTTCGTGCTTGTTGTTTCTTGTTGATTTCTGCCTGTGGCCTTCAAGGCCCTTTTCTTTTGGAACCCTTACACCTTAGGTCGAATTGGAACTGGTGGATGGGATGGGGCCTTCGTGCCCCTCGATCCATGAAGCCTCTACGCAAAACCCTTTGCATTTGATATGAACACCTCGAATCTGGACTGAGCCGAGCAAAAATGCTCATTTAGATCCGTAGGTAGAACTCCAGCCGAGCAAAAAAGGAATTTGTGTTCATGTAGAAGTCATGCGATCGGCCGGTGTTCCATCGAGATAGATGAGTAGAGTTAGTAACTAAAACCGTGATAATTTTGCCTGATACCTTGACCGAACTAAGGATCAACTAGATCCTGCATGTAGCCTTAACCGAGCTAGAATCAAATTAGGAGGATTAGGGACGCATGTAGTTAAACCGAGCTGAAACTTCTCGGTCAGAACACCAAATCCTTTCCTACGATGTGTCCACTAGGAGCCGCGCCATATCTGCCGTGCTAACCCTTGGCCTAATTTTTCAATATGCAACACAAATAGGACCGTCCAAGCCCTTCAGCGTCACCACTGGTGGAGCTCAAAGCCCGAGCAACCACACAACATTTTTGACCGAGATACAGAGTGAATAAGATCGACCTAGATGGGAAAATACCGGTTTATGGTCAGCACGCCCGGCGCGATGGCTGAGTTCCGCAAAGACTACAACATCCCGGACGACGTAGTCTTAGAGCTCGCTAAGAAGGGAGATACGCCATGGGGGGACTTAGACCGGTGCCCCTTCACGGTCGTTTCCATAGTAGAGGGAGGAGTCCGCTTCCCGGTGCAACCCTTGCTCTGTGAATTTTTGAGGCAGACAAGGCTTTGCCCGAGCCAAGTTTCCACCAACACATACAAGATAATAAATGGCGTGCCGAAGTTGAACCAAGGCTCGGTCTCAATCTCTACCTCATAAATTTTTTCACCAATATAGCCTTAGTAAAAATAAAGGTGGGTTTTGCTGGTACCTCAAAGTCAAGAAGGGCCGAGCAAAACTCATCGAAGGCAACCCGGACAAAGAAGCCAACGATGACGACTTTCTTTGGGTGTCCGGTAATTATGAGGACACCGAGGCGCCCATACCGACCGGTACATTAGGAAGGATTTCGCCATTTCGTGAGTAGGCCCGCCGTGCTATCTTTATAATCGTCAATTTCTTTATTATTTTGCACCTGTCTAACACTTGTCTTCCTCTTGCAGATAGACACTTGGCAGCGGACTATCATTAGGCCGACCCAGAAGCAATCCGCGCTCTGCTTCGTCTCCCCGAGGAAGAGAGACAAGCCTCGAAACTGCTCGGTTTCGAACAAACATACCACTACCAGCGCCAAAAAAGTCGCGGATCGATTTTGTCAGGCGCCCGCCCCGTAACTGCACCCATCTCTTCCACCGATCAGACTCGTTCCATTGACCGAAGAGCAAGAAATGGCAAAAATCCGGGCCATTAAGTCAATGATAACCGGAGATGAGGGGGAGTCCCAACCCCCTGAGGCGACCGGGGGAACTTCTTCAACCCCAGCCGCTCAAACCGAAGTCAGATTTTGCACTTGCCAAAGAAAAGGCCGAGAAAGGAGAAAGCCGGTCAAAGTCTGGCCGATGAAGACTCCATCGAGCTAGCATCGAACGAGCTGGGCGACCAGGCCGAGCAGCACGAGACCGGAAAATCCAATGGGAAGGAAGGTCCAGCCACCCGATCTGGCGCCCCAGATATCGGCCGAAAGCTTTCACTGGAGACTCGGTCCAGGAGGACAAGGATCACTCACTTGGTTTCAACTTGACCAAGGGGTTGGCCTTGCCCGAGGACATGAAAAGGCACGACGAGCTATCTGACCTTAAGGTCCTTCGCTCGGCAGCAGAATCAATAGTGCTGGTAAGTAGAACACCTTTAGCTTCAAGTTTTTGTTCGGTTTTTTGCACGGACTCCGAATGCTAACAATCTTTCGTTTGTTCGCAGGCCACGCAGAAGAATTATCTTGCCCATGATCGCATGATCAAGCTGCGCCAAAATCTGCGCGATGCTATCACGGAGAACAAGACCCAGAAAGTCGAGACAGAGAGGCTCAGGGCCGAGCAAGACGCGATCGCGGCCGAGCGGGATGCATTGCAGCTGAAAGTCGACCGAGCTGATGCGGACAAGAAAGAGGCCGCGAAGAAGGCCAAAGCTTGGTATCTCGCCGAGCTCAGAAAGCTGCGTGATGCTCACAAGGCGGCCATGGACATGGCGGTGGACGAGGCAGAAAACCGCGGATATAAGCAGGGGGAGAAAACTTACGAACGTCAAGTCCGAGCTACCAAGGACATCTTTTTCCAGTGCGGCTGGAAAGCCGCCGTGGAGAAAGTTGGCCTTGGTCAGGATTCTGACATGTTCATCAACCCGCCCCCTGCGTATATCCCGGTCTATTTGCAAGCATATGCCAACGCCGCACAGAACCGATTAATTGCCGAGGTGAGGAAGGAGGCTGAGGAAGAAGCTGCCCCTCAGAAGCAAGTCGAGCAAACTCCCGCCGAGAAACCGACTGATCAAACTCCATCCGATGCATCCCCAAATGCGGAAGATGCAGTAACTGATCGGGAGGTTGTCCCAGTGGAGGGCACTGACACCGAAGCCAGGGAGAACCTGCCCGAGCAAACGACTTTGAGCGCCGAGGTGACGGTTGAGGAGACCGAGCAGAACATTGATCTTGATTGAACATCTTCTTTGCATTTTCTTGTTTTCCTTTGTTATTCATTTTCGTCTCCCTTTTTGCGATGTAACCGGGCCACGCCCCCCTTTTGTACTGAACTTTTGCTTTTAATGAAATGTGAACTTTTTGCTCGCACATCTGTTATTTCTGTTCGGCTTGCATGTGTGTGAATTTCTTGCTTCAAATTTTGTGACACTGGCAGGTCGGCTGAACCGCGCAAACGGTCATCCTTTAAGTAACCTTGCAGTTCCTTGAACTTCCAAATAAAATGATTTTTGTACTTGGCCGAGCAAAATCCGCTCGGCCTTGTTTGGTTGGCAACACTTAGCCGGCCGAGCAAAAACTAACCCGCCCTTTTGAAGTTGTTCAATATGCCAATATTTTCCTTTTGGCCGAGCAAATTCAACTCGGCCTTATAGTTGCTGGACAAGACACCAACATTGGCGATTCCGCCAAGCAAAATCAGCTCGTTTTCCATATTGGACTATTCGCCAATATGCTGGATGGGCCGAGCAAAATCAGCTCGGCTCATACATTGGGCAAAACACCAATGTTTTAGTTAGGTTGGTCATGCCGCCAACATTCCCACTGGGCGAGCAAAACCAGCTCAGCCCTAATGCGCATTGTTCCATATGCAACCGTTTGTGCGGTCTGCTCCCATTCCGAGGAAAACAGCCCGGTCACCTTCAGGTCGGTTCTTGCCCCTGGCATCCATAGTTGCCTTTTGTGTTTTATGATATCATTGGACAAATGTAATACAAAACAAGAAGAGACTATTTTTCATTACAAAAACATTGCCATCTCTTACATCAAATGCCAAAGAGCTAGGGGTCTAATAAAGCTAAGCAACATAAACAGATTACATTTCAAAAGTAAAAGACCTTAATGTTGGCTGCATTCCATGGTTTGGGGACGGCCTTGCCATCTAAATCTTCCAGATGGTATGCCCCCTTGCCAGCAAGACCAACCACCTTGTATGGTCCTTCCCAATTTGCACCGAGTTTGCCTTCGCCAGGGACCACCGTGTTGCCAAGCACCTTCCTTAGGACCCAATCCCCAATCTTGAATAGCCTGGGGTGCACTGCCTTGTTGTATTTTTTAGAGAGTTCTTGCTGATAGGCCGCTATATGGATCAATGCGCGCTCTCGTCTTTCCTCAGCGAGGTCCAGCTCTAGTGCCACAGCTTCATTGTTCAGGTCTGGCTGGAAACTTTCTGAACGGATGGTTGGCATGCCAATTTCTAGTGGGATGATGGCCTCCATACCATAGTTCAAAGCGAACGGTGTTTCCCCGGTTGACCGTCTTGGTGTAGTGCGGTATGCCCATAGCACATTAGGAAGCTCTTCAACCCACTTTCCTTTTGCGTTCTCAAGCCGCTTCTTCAACCCGTCCAGGATGGTCTTGTTTGAGGCTTCTGCTTGACCATTCGATTGAGGATAAGCCAGGGTTGAATTGTAGAACTCAATCTTCAACTCTTCGCAAAATCCGCAAAAGAGTTTGCCATCGAATTGAGTACCATTATCTGAGATGAGCGCCCTGGGTATACCGAAGCGAGTGATCACATTTTGCCAAACAAATTTCTTAACGTCCTTCTCCTTAATGGTTGCCAGTGGCTCGGCCTCCACCCATTTGGTGAAATAATCAGTGGCGGCGATGAAAAACTTGCAATTGCCCGGTGCAACTGGGACTGGTCCAACAATATCCAATCCCCAAAGTGCGAACGGCCAAGGACTTGTGAGCGAGAGTAACTCCCTTGCTGGCTGATGGATCTGGTGAGCAAATTTCTGATATTTTTCACATCGGCGAACGTATTTTTGCGCGTCCGCCTGCATGCATGGCCACCAATAACCCTGCAAGATTGCTCGGTAGGCTAGAGATCTACCCCCAGTATGGCTGCCGCAGATGCCTTCATGGATCTCATAGAGGAAAGCTTCCACCCTAAAGGGGTGGACACACTTCAGATACAGCCCCGTGAAAGATTTCTTGTACAAGGCTCCGGAAGGTGAGAGCTAAAACCGCTCTGACTTTGCCCGGATCTTGTGGGCCGCCTTCTTTTCTTCTGGTAGAATTCGATCTTTCAAAAAGGCGACGATGGGGTCCATCCAGGAAGGTCCCAAATCGGTGCAGAGTACCTTGGTTGCTTCTGGTTCCTCAATGCTTGGCCGGGGTAAAAATTCAATCATCAAGGGATTGGGAAAGGTTGTCTGAGTGGAAGCAAGACCGGCCAATTCATCTTTCGGCTTCTTCCTTCGCGATGATCTGTTCGACTCGATGGCATCGAACTTTGACTTCCGCCGCCAAATACCGATACTTGGCCATTCTTTCATCTTTGGCCTCATACTCCTCGAGACTTGATTGCCCACCAGCTTGGAGTCACTGAACGCCATGAGGGCTGTGACCTTCATTTTCAGCGCGCTGCTTAGACCGGCGAGGAGGGCTTCATACTCCGCCACATTGTTGGACGCTGGGAAGCCGAGCGTAACTGCTTGCTCAATAATCAGCCCAAGTCGGCAATTCAAAATTCATGCCTATTGGATGCCTCATTGCCGAATAACTTCCACATCTCACCGACGAACAGCTTCCAGCAATCGGACGGATTTTGGGAGCTTCTCAATTCCAAGTCTCTGGTAGGTTCAATCTGGTCTCTGCACGCCTTTTTGGGTTCTTCTTTCAACGAGTCGTCGCCTTTGCTATTTCTCAAGCTTTGCTCCTCTCTCGCCATGAGCCACCACATACATTGCGAGAACCCGGGTTGTGCTAACTGCACCAACCAAATCAACCGACAGATCGGATGTGTTCACGGGCAAATTCTGCCACAAAGTCTGCAAGGGCTTGGGCTTTGATTGCGGTGCACGGTCGGAACTTAATGTCGTATTGACCCAATTCCACGGCCCATTTCAGAATCCTCCCAGTGAAGTCCGCTTTTTCGAAGAGCACCTTGAGCAGGAACTCAGTTAACACCACTATTGTATGGGCATGAAAGTAGTGTGCCAGCTTTCGGGACGCCATCATGAGGGCCAACGCCAATTTTTCCAAGGGAAGATATCTCGTTTCGGCCGGGAGCAGAGTCTTGCTCACATAGAAAATGACAAGTGTTGAATCCCCTCAGCGCGGACTAGAACAGCGCTCACCGCATGTTGAGAGACCGCCAAATAGAGACATAACTCCTCGCCAGGCCGAGGTGTAACCAAAATAGGTGCTGAAGAGAGATACGCTTTCAAGTCCACCAGAGCACGGTCGCACTCCTCATCCCAAAAGAACTTGGATTTTAAAGTTTTGAAGAAGGGCCTGCAACGATTCGAAGACCGGCTGATAAATCTGTTCAGCGCGGCTGCCATCCCGGCAAGATGTTGCACATCCTTCGTCGAGTTAGGGCGTTCCAATTCTCGTATTGCCTTGATTTGCGACGGGTCGGCCTCAATTCCCCGGTTTGTGACCAAAAAACCTAGGAATTTCCCAGTGCCAACTCCAAAGGCGCACTTAGAGGCGTTCAGGCGAAGCTTGTGACGCTTGAGTATGGCAAACATTTCTGCTAGGTCGGCGAGGTGCTGAGACTTCTCCTTACACTTCACCACCATATCATCGATATAGGCTTCCATAGTTCGGCCCAAGAGAGGAGTGAACATCTTTGTTACCATCCGCTGAAAGGTTGCCCCGGCGTTCTTCAGTTCGAACGGCATGACCTTGTAGCAGTATAAGCCTCTGGGGGTGGTGAAGGACGTGATCTCCCTGTCTGGTTTGTACATGGCTATCTGATGATAACCGCGATATGCATCCAAGAAGCTAAACCTCTGATGGCCAGCGGTTAAGTCCACCAGCTGGTCAATTCATGGGAGAGGAAAGCTATCCTTTGGGCATGCACGGTTGACAGTCTTATAATCCACGCAGACTCGCCACTTGCCGTTCTTCTTAGGAACTACCACCGTGTTAGATATCCACCGCGGGTATTGCACCTCTTCTATGGCCCCGGCTTCCAACAGATTCTTCACTTCTTCTGCCACCACTTCAAAGATGTTGCAGAACGGCGTCCTTCCAGATGATCGTCACAAGATTGGGAAAGACATTCAACTGGTGGCAGATGAAGCTTGGGTCGACGCCAGGCATATCGTAAGGCGTCCATGCGAAAGCCTCCAAGTTGGAAACCAAGAAGTTGACATAATCCGATCGTTCGGCGCTGGACAACGACGATCCCAGGAGGAAGAACTTAGCCGGGTCGTTTTCGTCAATGCGCACTTCCACCAAATCTTCGACTGACTTTTCCTCGGCCCTTCTGCCCACGTTTTCAAGGACTTTCTTTCCCTCAGGCCCCTCGATCATCTGAACAAACCCTTTGGCCGCCCGGCTGCCATTTACCACAACGGCTAATCGCTTGGCCATCACCGTCTCCTGACTTCCTCTATTTGCCGGTACCAAAAGCGCATGACTTGATGGAAAGTTGAAGCAACCGCTTGCATGGCGTGCAGCCAACCTCTGCCCAGAATCAAATTGTAAGTCGATGGAGCTTTGAGCACCCAGAATTCTACTTGCTTCACAACCGACCCCGCCTTGACCGGCAAGATAATCTTTCCAATCGGCCATTCTGGTTGCGAGTTGAAGCCAACCAAAGGAGATGTTGCAGAAGCCAAATCCTTGTCCTCCAACTTCATTTGTTTGAACGCGTCATAATACATTATTTCGACCGAACTCCCCTGGTCAATCAATATTCTCTTGATATCGAAATCTTTGACGCGAAGGGTCACCACCAAAGCGTCATTGTGCGGCATCTGCACCCTTTCCAGGTCTTTCGTAGAGAACGAAAGGACGTCTTTCTCCTCGGTTTTTCCTCTTACTGGCCGGACCGAGAGCACTTCCTCATGTGCTCGGCCTTCTTGATCATCCTCTCACCACGCTTCTTTGGTTCAATGATGCCGTGGATGACGTTGATCACACCTCGCGGCGCCTCTAGGGCGGCCATTCCGCTTAGCTCGGTTTGTCCAATGACGCCTTGACTCTCCGTCAATATATTGGTCAAGATGCCGCCGCCACCAACTCCTCCAAATGTCGTTGAGCGGCAAGCAATCCTCCGTCCGTGCCCCGTTCTTCGTGAAAGGTGCGGTGATACTTTGATTGAAGCCATTGCGGCGCCCCAACTTGGCCGGCCAACGGACAAAAGGCTCCCCTCGGATCTCGCTCAAAATGCGGTAGATGGGAATTTTAAAGACCGTGGTAATCCCTGTCCGCGCCTTCAGTTTTCTTTTGGCATCCTCTGTTGCGTCGCGGGGTGCATCAGCCCGGTCATTTCTGCGACTTCTGTTTTTGTCATTTTGGCCGGTCCCTCGACGCTGATCTTTTGGTCGGTCACTAGGGCGGCTTTCCTCCTGCCCAACCGAATGAACTTTCCCCGCTACCCTTCTGTCCACCGTGACCGGATTATCCTTCTTGGTTGCGGAGGCGGCATCATCTTCCACACGAATGTGTTCGTTGATTCGCTGCATCAAAGATTCCATGGTAGTGGGCTGATGCATCGTAAGTGAGTCTCGCAGCCTATGTCCGACTGGGAGACCCCTCTTGTATTGAGTGATCGCCAGATTGGTAGGACAGTCGAGAATTTCGTTGTAAGTTTCCCAATACTTCGCATTGTATGCCTTCAGTGAACTCCCAGACTCCATTTTGACGCCCAGAAGATGGTCTACCTCCTTCGGCGTTCGAGTGTTAGTCTTGAATCTGGTGACGAAGGCTTCCGCTAATTGCTGCCATCCCTCGATACTCCCCTCCGGGAGCCTCTCGAACCACTTCAAACCCAGCTCTCCCAAACTTGCTGGGAATATGAGGCACATCAAGGCATCATTCCGACGGTGGCCAGCCATTACTTGTCGGTAATGACTCGCGTGCATGTACGGATCCGTCTTGCCATTGTACAAAGTAAATTTTGGCTAGTGGAATCCGGCAGGGAGTGGGGTGCCCTCAATCTCCGGGGATAACAGCGTGGATGTAAGCCTCACCAGCTCCTTGTCCACCAGTGTTGGGGCTATGTTTCTGGGTGCCGGCATCATCACTTCTTCACTGCAACGAACTGGGGCGCTCAATCTCTGGAGCACCGGCACCCTCTGAACCTCCCGACGGCGCGCTCTCTCCTCCAGCACATCTCTGAGGTCTCTGGAACGGGAGGAGGCAGAGTATCGTGACGTGGACGACGGGCGTGAGGGGCGATAGGTGCTGTTGTGAGTAATGGATCTACCCTCTCACTGGTCGGAATCTCCAATCCCATAGTTCCTGGTGATGGAGATTGAATGAGTCCTCCGCTGGTGGCGACTGTTGGAACGAGGGGAGGGGGTGCGCTCACTGAGGTTGCCCTCTCCAGCAACACCCTTACCCTTCACTTGGCGCTTCAGAAGCTCCATCTCCGCCGCCATCTTACGAATGAGGGCCTCCTGATCCTTGAGTTTGTGCTCAGCGCCTCACGGACTCCGACGTCGGCGGCCCTCAGGACTCTGTGAACGATCTGAACTCCTCCCACGCTTGTCGCACACTCCCCGCGAAGAGGTTTCTAGGCCCGCCATGGTTGGAACATTAGGGGGGCCTTCTCTCCTTCGCACATACTCCGGAGTGACACCATCGACGACAGACAGCGGAACTTCGTCGTTGTTGGCCATGGAAACGGTCGAAGAAGCTTACAGAACAAGGGTTGAATATCAAAGAATTCCCACAGATGGCGCCAATTGTACGGGGGCGAAATATCCTTTGCTCTCCGTACGCCTTGAACATCAAGCTTCCGTCAACGGCGTCTGTCTCTGCAACACAAAAAGGGTGAGCTGCCCGGCGGTGGCGTGCCGGAAAGACCCTCCGACGGTCAAGTCAGATCTCAGGAAGAAGATAATGAGGAGAGAATGTTTGTGAGAGTGAGTTCGCGTACCTCCAACGTTCGTCCCCCCCCTATTTCTAGGCTGGCCATGCAGCCTCAAGGTCGTTCGCACATTTCCCCTGCTGTCCTTCCCTGGACAAGTGGCAGCGCGCGCCTCTCACCACCTTACGCGTGTAAAGGTTTTGTCCACCAGCACGCACTGAACTGTCTAACGGTATTGAGGCGTTCGTGGAGCAGATGTCCTCTCCTTCACACCATTGGCCCATGTGGCACGCATGACCGGGGTACCACGACCGGCCTATCAGTTGTGGAAGATCACCGTAATGTGCACTCAACCGAGCTATATACTGCCGCACTGTCCCTCGAGACAATGTGATGGTCTGACCGCCTTGGCCGAGCTGCTCCTGACCGATTCACGAGGACTAACCGGTTGCGAGGCACGCCGGTCTCCAACCGTTCAAGCATCTATTTCGGTTATACGGACGCTGCTTATCTCAAACGACCAGTCAGGCGCATACCGGTGCTAACCGCGTCTCAAGTTGCCCGGGCTCTATCTAGCTCGGCACCATCATCCGTAACCCTGAGCTCCGCCCACTTCGTGCAAGCCGCTGTTAAACGCGCCCGGAGGTCAATATCCGACCGGTGCGAGTTAGGTTCTCGTCGTGCGCCATGAGAGTTAGCTTCGGCCGTACACTCCGTCAAGTTTGCCGTTATCGTTGCTCGGCCGTACAATCCAGCGCAAATCTTCCCTCTTCAGAAAGCTAATTCTGACAGCAGAATCAAATCTTTCCAAGTATACTAAACCTGATAAATACAAAATTCAAGCCTTTCCCCTTATAAAAGAAAGCCAATTCTGACAAAGCATAATCAAATGCTAGTAATTCATTCCTTCTTCTCTACCCTCTCTCTACTTTCTCAATGAAGATTTAATTTCTTTTTCTTCTTCTTGTTCTTCTATACTAACTCATCTCTATCTTTTCTTGTTCAAGCAAATTGACATTAATCCAATAATGGCTTCCTATGAAAGAGCAAACATGGGAAGGAGCTTCTCTGGAGGGATCAATGTCACCTTTGTCAGTTCAAGAAGCTACATCCTGCAACAACAGCTTACGCCGCCCACTCACCACCTTCACGCCATTTTCTCCTTTCTTCCTTCGCTGCTCCTCAACTTTCTGCAATTGAAGTACCAACCACAGCTTGTTTCTCCATTTGAAACACATCCCATGACCATGCTTGTTTCCATCACTAGTTTGATTGTGTATTGCTTCGCATACGATGCGGACTTGAGATTTTCTTCAGCTGATCATGTTGTGGATTGGGGGCACACCAGGGAACACACACAAGCAACAACACAAGAGATTCAACGTGGTTCGGCAAGTCGCCTACATCCACGGGCAGCGGATTCACTATATTGAGAAAATGAAAGAATTGCAACACTCTCTGAATAATTCTCTCTCTCTGTTTTCTCTCTTGAACTCACACCTCACTGTGTTTAAACTCTGCTCTCACCCTCTCTGTATATACACATTACAAAAGAGAGGTGGAGAGGCTTTCAAGTGAGCTGGCTGCCAGCCCACTTCTTCTCCTTTCGGTGGCTTTCTTCACATGGCCAGCTCTATCTCCAGTTGGATGCTGTCCCACCATGTGAATAGCCAGAAGAGAGAATAATGCCTTCCTTCCCTACCATACGGTTGGCAATGTGTTGGCTATAATCTTTAGCCAATCTTCAACAAATCTCCACCTTGGCGAGGATTCTCTTATCCAACATAGTGATCGATCAACACTGCCTTGCACCCGAAGGTGCTCAGTTTCGAGAAATGTTGACCAAGTCCAAACAGTGTTGGAACTTGATCCCAGAAACCACTTTGGTGAGCATATCGGCCGGATTATCTGCAGTACTAATCTTTTGAAGTAGAATATCCTCTTCATTCACAATTTCTCGGATGAAATGGAAATGAACATCAATGTGCTTGGTACGGGAATGATGAACCTGGTTCTTTGCCAAACAAATGGCACTCTGACTGTCACAATACACCTTAACGTGCTTTTGAACAATTCCCAAGTCCTCAATCAACCCGTGTAGCCAAATAGCATCCTTAAAGGCTTCCGTCACTGCCATGTACTCTGCCTCTGTAGTAGACAAAGCCACCGTTGACTGAAGCGTTGACCTCCAACTCACCGGCCCTTTAGCAAGTGTAAATAAATACCCTGTTGTTGACCGGCGTTTGTCTAAGTCACCAACATAATCTGAGTCCACATATCCTTCCAAATTCTGCCCGAGTCGATTATCTCTCTCGAACTTCAATCCCAGATTGACTGTGCCATGTATGTACCTTAAGATCCATTTCACTGCCTGCCAGTGATCTTTTCCTGGATCATGCATATACCTACTTACCATACTCACAGCATGTAAAACCATAGCATATATTAATGCACCAACTGCATTTGCATATGGAACTTGTGCCATATGCTTCCGTTCTTCTTCTGTGCGTGGAGACATCGAAGCACTAAGTTTGAAATGAGGGGCCAATGGTGTACTTACAGCTCTGGTTTTCCCATTTATGTCAAATCTGTCTAACACCTTTTTCAGATACTGGGTTTGTGTCAGACAAACCGTGCCCTACTTCCTGTCTCTCTTGATCTCCATGCCAAGAATTTTCTTTGCTTCTCCCAAATCCTTCATTTCAAACTCTCGTGCTAACTGTGCCTTGAGTTTGTCAATCTCCACCTTGCTCTTAGATGCAATCAGCATATCATCTACATATAAGAGCAAATAAATGAAGGAACCGTCAGGAAGCTTACGGAAATATACACAATGGTCAAATTGACTTCTTGCGTATTCTTTCTCTATCATGAACCGATCAAATCGCTTGTACCACTGTTTCGGGGATTGCGTCAATTCGTACAACAATTTGTTCAGCTTACAGGCCTAATTCTCTTTGCCAGCAACTTTGAAACCATCTGGCTGGGACATGTATATCTCCTCTTTAAGATCTCCATGTAAAAAGGCAGTTTTGACATTGAGTTGGACGAGCTCGAGATGATGTTGTCTTTGCTTGGGATGCCTGCTTTCTTGGTGTAAACCCACTTACACCCAATTGCTTTCTTGCCTTTTAGAAGTTGCACCAACTCCCAAGTCTGGTTCTTATGAAGTGACCCGATCTCTTCATCCATAGCCTCCTTCCATTTGACACTTTCTGCATTCTGCACGGCTTCTTTGAAAGTGCAAGGAACATTGTCTTCAATGATTGGAAGTGCATAGGCTACCATATCGGTCATCCAACTGGGTTGCTTAGTAACCCTTTTTCCTTTCCTGATTGCAATGGGTTCTAATTGTTGCGGAGCCTCTGGATCTTCATTTTCTTTTGAACTCTCTTCAGAGCTATCCTTTGAGACTTCTTCAAGATGGTTGATTGGCTGACTAGTCTTTGCTGGAGTCTCAAACTCCACCTGCACTGATTTCTTCAATGCTTCCTCATTCTGTTAAGGATCTGGTTGCTTCAGCATTGCAGACTCATCAAAGGTAACGTCTTTTCTGATGAGAACTTTCTTTGATTCAGGGCACCAAAGTCTGTATCCCTTGACTCCGTCACTGAAGCCCAAGAAGATGGCTTTCTTGGCTCTTGGATCCAACTTAGGATTCTGTAACATGAAAATAGGCTGGACATCCGAAGATACGTAGCTGATCATAATCAGTAACTGGCACTCCTGACCATACCTCCATAGGAGTCTTGCCATCTAGTGTTGCAGTAGGTAGTCTATTGACAAGATGACGAGCATAGTTCAATGCCTCGCCCCAAAATGCCTTGCTCAATCCAGAATGTGACAGCATACACCGGACTTTCTCCACTAAAGTGCAGTTCATGCGTTCTGCAACTCTATTTTCTTTGCGGTGTTCGAGAAGCGTGAAATGTCCCACTATCCCTGCATTCTGGCAAACCTCAAAGAAGGGATCTGATGTGTATTCTCCACCATTGTCAGATCTGAGCTTCTTGATCTTTTTGCCTGTCTGGGTCTCAATCATCTTCTTCCACATAAGAAAGATGTCTAAGACTTCATCTTTGTGCTTCATTGTGTAAATCCAAACTCTTCTGGAGAAATCATCAATGAACGACACAAAGTAGTGTTAACCTCCCAACGAAGCATTCTTGGAAGGACCCCATACATCGGTGTGAACGTAGTCTAGAAATTCTTTGGTACGATGAATAGCAGTACCAAACTTGATTCTTGTTTGCTTTCCCAGTACACAATGCTCGCAGAACTCAAGCTTCTCTGTCTTGGCGCCTTTCAACAGGCCTTGCTTTACCAACCCTTGTAAAGCCTTCTCACCCACATGCCCTAGGTGCATGTGCCAAAGTCTGGAAGTGTCTGATGCATCATCTTCTAAGCTGGTGGAGACAGCCACTCTTCCTGTGACTGTAGAGCCATCTAGGAAATATAAATTTCCCTGTCGAGTACCCTTCATTGCAACAAATACTCCTCGAAGAACTTTGAGGACTTCACCTTCTATGGTTACTCTGTAACCTTTGGAGTCTAGAACTCCCACTGAGATGAGATTCTTTGTCAGATCCGGTATATACTGAACATCTTCAAGAATTCTGATTGTTCCATCATGTATCTTCAGTCGAATTGTCCCAATCCCATTTGTCTGGCAAGCTTAGTCGTTGCCCATCAGCATAACTCCTCCATCGAACTCTCGTAAGCTCGAGAACCACTGCTTGTTCGGACACATGTGGTAGGAACATCCGGAATCTATTATCCATTCATCAGACTGGCCATATGATGAAACTATGAAGGCTGCTCCTTCACTATTATCTCCATCTCGTGCAACGTTCACCTTTTCTTCTGTCTTGTCTTTATTGGGACAATCTTTTGCCCAATGTCCCTTCTGGTGACAAGCAGCACACTCGTCTTTTGCAAGACGTCTTCTGTCTGAAGATTTCCCTCTGGATTTTGAGCGAGACTTTCCTCGCCCTGCATATCTTCTGTTATTTGTTCTGCCTCTGACTGTCAATGCCTCGGATGCTGAGTCCCTGTTTGCAAACTTATCTTTCCTTCTGAACTCATTGTTCACCAAGGCGTTTGCAACATCAACATACTTGATCTTCTCTTTACCGTACAGTAAAGTAGTAGTGAGATGATCATACGAGTCAGGCAAGGAATTCAACAATAACAGTGCTTTATCTTCATCACCAATGTGATCATCCAAATTCTTCAAATCCGTAAGAATTTTGTTGAAGTTATTTAGGTGTTCGTTCATCGAAATACCTTTCTTGTAGTCGAAACGAAACAACCTCTTCTTCAAGTAGAGCCGGTTTTCAATGCTCTTTGTCATGAACTTATCTTCCAGCGCCTTCCAAAGCTTCTTCGCAATATCATATTTTGTGAAGGCGTACTTCTCCTCTTTTGCAAGGCAAAGTCGGATGGAACTGCAAGTTAGGAGATTTACCTTCTCCCATTCTATTCCATCCAGGTCATCTGGTTTGTCTCCCAGAGTGAAGTGCAGGTTCATTTGGACAAGCATATCCTTAACTTCGCATCTCTACATGCCGAAGTTGCTGCTTCCATCAAACTTCTCTACCTCGAACTTAGCATGGGACACCGGGGTCCAATGCCTAGAGTTGCTTGTACTCGCTGAATTACTTACGGACTCGGTTGATCTGGCCTCTGTAGATTCTGCCATTTTTTAGAAACTTCAATTCAAAAAATTAACCATACGGATGTGTCTGGAATACTACAAATAGTTGGAAAGCACTATTGGATTGTCAAAAACGGACTTTGAATGACTCAGAAATTTCCAAAACAGTTTGAACGGTTCAGATTTGCAGAATCTGGCGCGTCTGAGATGCACCAGATAATTTCTTCGATCAACAGCTCAGTCAACGACGCAGGCGGCGCGGTCAACGGCGTGGATCTCTGGCGCGGCGCAGCTCTCTGGTCAACGACGGTGCGGCTTGGTCAGCGGCTCAAGGCTGACGTGTTTGACACGTGGCTGACACGTGGCGTCTGACGTGTCGTTTGTGTGACGATGATGTGGTGTCTGTGTGGCACTGACGCGGCGTCTGCGTAGCACTGACGTAGCGCCACGTGGCTCATCTTCTTCCTAGAGACGCGCGTGTGGCGTGTGTGAGCGCGTGGGATGACGTGCCGAGCAACAGCCGGCGCGTGGAGGCGCGTGATGGGAGTGGGCCTCACGCGCAAAGTTCAGGCGCGCGCATGAGGGTGCGTGTATAATGTTCTGGGGCTGATCTTTGCTGTTCTGGACTCCTCTCTGGGAGATCTTGCTCCTGGTATGCTCAAAAGTTGATTTCGAGCACTTCGAAATCTGGGCACTCTTGGAAAAAATTCAATTTTTCACCACCCGAGCTCTGATACCAATTGTTGTGGATCGAGGGCACACCAGGGAACACACACAAGTAACAACACAAGAGATTTAACGTGGTTCGGCAAGTCGCCTACGTCCACGATCAGCAGATTCACTATATTGAGAAAATGGAAGAATTATAACACTCTTTGAATAAGTCTCTCTCTCTGTTTTCTCTCTTGAACTCACACCTCACTGTGTTTAAACTCTGCTCTCACCCTCTCTATATATACACATTACAGAAGAGAGGTGGAGAGGCTTTCAAGTGAGCTGGCTGCCAGCCCACTTTTTCTCCTTTCGGTGGCTTTCTTCACATGGCCAGCTCCATCTCCAGTTGGATGCTGTCCCACCATGTGAATAGCCAGAAGAGAGAATAATGCCTTCCTTCCCTACCATACGGTTGGCAATGTGTTGGCTAGAATCTTTAGCCAATCTTCAACAGATCATGCTATGCCAGATTATGGCCCTGTTATTAGCCGTGTCATGGGGTTGTTTGGTTCTCTCTGTTTGGTTTCTTTGGCTTCGATTCTTTGCCCAGACTCAGTCAGGGTGGTTTTGTATTTGCTCTACCCTCTATTTTTAGCAAGCCAGTTTGAGTTTGTACGCTACCAACGTCAGATGCTGTGAAACTGGCTTCATCAGAGAGTGACAAGCAGGTTTCAGCAAGAAATGCGTATGAGGCGAGCATCGATCAACAGGCGAACCGGCCAATGCACACAGGGAAGGCTTACTTCCCCTGTACCAGTAAGAAATGGCTGGTGTTTGTTAGCCGTATATTCATCCTCTCGTATTGTTAGCCGGCCAATGCAGCTTTTTTGTTATTGTTAGCCGTATATTCATCCTCTCGTATTTTAATTCCAATAATGTTATAAACATAAATTGAATTATAATATAAAAAAGTTGTGATTAAATTTAGCTATGGAGGGATGGATAGTTGGTATAATAGTTTATGTAACTGTCTTTTAAAAGGTTTGGGGATCACTGTTTTAAGCAAAAAATTTAGTGAGGATGCACATAATGTTCACTCTTTAGATTATAGTCTAATGTATACAAAATTACAACATAATGTGCTTGAATTGAAATTATATAGTTCATACGTAGATTTATTTGCCGAGGCCCTTGTGGCCGAGTTTCATGTAGCCGTGCTTTAAGATGTTGTGAGTGGAGGTATAAGGTTCGAGTTGATGGATCAGCGACGTCCCCTTTAAGTTGTAAACTAATTTTACTAATATACTAACATTCTATTTTTTATCCAAAAAAAATATTTATTTATTTTTACTTTTAACTTTGAATTAAAAAAAATTTACTTTTAAGTTTGTCTCTTAAAATACGAGTTTAAATTGCCCCCAAGACTCAATTAACATAAGCTAGGATATTTTAAAATTAAAAAAAAAAAACATAACGAAAATTAAAATATTTTAAAAAGTATTTATATGCATCTGTTAAGTATTTTTTGGTCTAAATATTTTAGGGGCACTTACCAGCCGGTCCCTTCCAAATAACTTAATACCCACCAAGTCCTGCCCTATTTCAGTTTCCAATTTTACCCCTGAATGTCACACCACACGCGTGAATGAAAGAGCATATCAGGAGGTCTACGCTGTGCGCGTGAAACACACGCTCCTTCTCAATTGTTCTGATTTGGAAACCATTCTGAGGCGATTTCCAAACCACTGGCGATTTGCGATTTCAAAATCGGAACAAACAAAGAGTTTTCCCTGAATCTCCCATCGTTTCCAGAAAAAATAGCTCTGTTTCGATCTGTATTCTGATTCCGAACAGATACACAGCAAATCCTCCACCGTTTCGATCTACATTCCCTGCTTCATTCATCTTCAACAAACATGCGAATCAAACGTGAGTGATATTCATCTTCCGTTCTTCTTTTATAACTATATTTTGCCAATTCAGTGAGAAAATTTGCTATAACCATGATAGATTTGCTTAATTTACTTAATTGAGTCATAAAATTTGTTCTAATGATAGATTTGCTTCCTTTCTTCTTTCATAACTGTAATTGAGTTATAAAATTCGAATTCAAGCTATTTTGAATGTGTATCATATAGTATTAATTTATCATTGATATTCAACTTCATAATAATCACAACTTCATGTCCATTTGTTAAACAATGATGGATTTGCTTAATTTTGCTAATTCAGTGATAAAATTTGATATACAATAACAGATTTGCTTACTTTACCCAATTCAACGATAGGTTTGCTTAATTTTCCTAATTGAGTGATGAAATTTGTTATAATGATGAATTTGTTTCTCTTCTTATTTTATAACTATGCATTTGCTTCCCTTCTTCTTTCATAACTATAATTGAATAATAAAATTCAACTTCAAACTACTTTGAATGTGTATCTTACATAATTAAGTTATGAGTGATACAATTTGGCTTGAAGCTATTTTCAATCTGTACCATACAGTATTAATTTATGATCATGCTCAACGTCATAATAATCATACCTTTATGTTCATTTGCTATACAATGATGCATTTGCTTACTTTTGCTAATTCAGTGATAAAGTTTGCTATACAATTGTTTTCATCTTCATCTTCAACATCATACTTCATGTTCTTTTGCAATTTGGAATCTAAACTTTGCTATACAGTTATATATTTCCTTAATATACATAACAGAGAGATAAATTCTTCTTAGTTTCCCTAGTTCAATGATAAAATTCTTCTTAATTTTCAATGTTTATGTTCAATGTTTTTATACAGATGTTGCCAGTCATTCTAAAAGATTACGTCGTCGACAAACAAGTTTCTCAAAGAAGAAAAAGATTGAAAAAGTCGACTTTGTTATAGAGCCAACAACACATGACAGTGAAAATCAAATACAAGTTAAACCTGAATCTAACATTGACAATGAGAACCCCAAACAGGAACAACTCAAACCAGCTACAAAGCTCCACAAAGCAAGAGGGAAGAAAAAAATTGATGGAAGAAAAACTAGGACTGAACAGATACATGATAATGAAGCAAAATATGTCTACCGTTCTAACATTCAATCTCTTATCAAATTTTTCAAGACAACAAAACTTAGAGAGGAGCATTTGATATTATTGAGAAAGACACCTTTTTCACTTTTGGTTGATGCATTGAGTAAAAACAAGGTTAAAAGAAGAGATTCAATTAAATATGATGATGTGGTTGCAAAAATTTTGCAAACTTACCAAATGGATGGAACCACATTTGAAATTGCTGGGAAGAAGCTGAAATTGAAAAGAAATGACTTCAAGTTAATTTTTGGGATTGCATGTGGACACAAGAAGATGAATCTTGCATATGGAAGAAAAAATGACGTAGCTATTGTGCAAAGAAGAAAAATCACCGAGAGCAGAATGACAAGTGCTTCAATCCAAAACTTGATAACGAAACTTTTGAGAAGCACCAACAATGAAGATATAGAAGATGTCGTTAGGCTTGTGTGCCTTCTGGTTTGTTTGCTTTTGTTGTTTCCGGGTACTGGGACAACAATCGGTTGGGGGTTTATGAAATACCTAGAAAATATTGATGAAATGAAATCTTATGATTGGTGTGGCGCAGCAAAACATCATCTTACAACATCAATAGCATGCAACATCAACCAAATTGATAAAGTGTGCGCATGTGTGATCATCTTGTTGGTAAGTAAATACCTCACTTACAACTTATAACCTACAATAACTACATTTACTAAATACTAATCTACAACATTTTTTTGGTCCTCAACAGTATTGGATATGTGAGCATGCAAAGATCATCAAACCAAATGAGAATAATCCAATACCAAGATTTGCAAAATGGAACATTACTCATCTCGGAGAACAATTGGCAAAGTCATCCTTGCATGATCTGAAACATATTGAGGTATGCATTCATATCCTTTGTTTTGTTTAAACAAATATTAAACTTTGTTATGCAGTGATAAATTTTAGCAATACTAATAAATTTTCTTAATCTTAATGCTGTCGCATTAGTGGTAGAAAAATTATTTAGGCATTTCATCTGTGCTAGGAAATTATTCAATAAACAATTTTTATCAATGTTTAACCTCTATTTCTTTAATTGAGTGATGAATTTTGCTATGCAGTAATAAATAATGATATGCAGTGATAACTTTTTGCTCACAGTTATAAATTCTCTTAGTTAGCTTCATTGACTTATAAATTTTGCTTAGTATTGCTAATTCACTAATAAAACTTGTTATCATGAACCAAATTACCATTCTTATTATAATTTTGAATCACCGAATGATAAATTATTACTTAACTCTGCCTCATAACATTTTTTTTAATAATTTTCATTCATGTAGGAGAGTAATTTGAAAGACACAATTGAAGAACAGAACATATACAAACAATTGCAACCACAAACAGATGATGAGCATGATGATGAAAAATGTAACTTTGAGGAACAACAGGAGACCGAATTATCTGAAAAGGAAGAAGAACCAATTATCAGAAATATATTCAGTCTCAGTCCTGGAAGAAAATCACAGAATCCCAAGAATCAAACAGGTGCTCCAAAAAAGAGGAAATCAACAACACTGCAATCAAAAAAGAATGCACGAAGGAAAGCCAACTTTCAGCATGAAACTCAAGAAGGTCCACTTCATGTGCAAACAAATGACCTGTCTTTTGACAACCTAGAAAATGATGAAGAACAAACAATGATCAAACAGAAAGCTGGTCCAGCAACTTCCCCGGGATTGAAGTATGAAACACCGGCTGAAAAGAGGAAAGCAAAAAGGAAACTTGCCTATGAAAGAAATATCTACCATGTCAAAATCAATGAACATACTTTTCAGAAACTAGAAGAGAATGTCCTGATAATCCAAAGGCTAGAACTAGAGAAGGCAATAATCCAAGCAGAAAATGACAAGCTTAAGGACCAGCTCATGAAGCTCAGTAAACAAATGGAAGAACAAAGCAAGAAAGCAAAGACACAAATGGAAGTCAAAGATGTCGAAATAGTGCTACTTAATGAGAGAATCGCAATGTTGGTTGAATCAAATCTCTACCTGGACACTGAAGAAGAACAAATCCAAGTTGAAGTTGAAGCCACCACTCCCAAAACATTGCCTCTTGTCAGCTCAATGATAAAAAGGGTCAAAAATAGAGAAACAAGAAAAGAGCACAAAGATCCAGATTTTTGCTACATAATGAAAAGACAACCAAACCAGAACAAAACAGTTGATCAAGTAGAACCAATGCTTGAAGAAAATCCAAAGACCAGAAAAGAAGAGCACACCCAACATCAACATCCAACAAAACAAATTAACACTTCCTATCCAGTGTTTCACAAATTGCCAAAGAAATCAAGGATGAAACTCACTAGTCTTTGGGCAACAAAAACCAGCAGGTATACAGTATATAGTCATGCATTTAACAACGTATAACTTTCATTTATTTCACTCATTGATAAATTTTGATATATAGTGATAAAATTTGCTACATAATGATAAATTTTACTTAATTTGTTTGGTATAGTGATATATTTAGCTAATCTTCCTGTTGTCTCATATATGGTGTCAAATTATTTAGGCATTTGGGTTTATGATCTGTACTTCATTTCATGCTTCATATTTGATACATGAAGTAAAATTTCATGCTCAATTTGTTCCCCTAACCTTTGATTTGTTAATTGACCAATAAATTTTGGTATACAGTGATAAATTTTGTTTTCACATTTCCAGTTATCCAATCTTACAAGGAAAGGAAGTAGGCAGCTATTTGTACTTGGATGACATTGACAAAATAGTCAAATGCGAAGAACTTTCTGGAAATGTAAAATCAAATCCCTATTTGTGCATAAATCAATTGTAATACCAAACTATAATTCTCTCATTAACCTTCTTTGCTTTTGTTTTTAAAACAGGCAATAAATGCATACAAGGAAATCTTAATAATGTAAGAGCAAGCTGAAACCAAACTTGACCTCGGCAAGCAGGAACAACATATATATTTACTACATCATGCCATGTAAGTAAATTACATATATATATATATATATATTTCATTACAATATCATCCATTCCCCTTGTCTAAATCAAGTGCATAAGGTCTCATTCATCCAACAGATATCGATAATTAATGAATTCCATTGTAATCAAAACTAATATATTTTGCAAAACATGATTTGTTCACCACAAAGGATGAGGCGAAACAAATCAATTGTTGAACAAAATGATGTTAGAAGCTGTCAAGGAAAGATATCTTCTCTTCCCAATTTTCAATGAAAAGCATTGGACGTTGTTGGTACTCGACACTGAAAATGGCTCATGGAAGTTTTACAATTCAATGACACCAAGCACAAAAACAGATAACCACTTAAATGAGGCAAACAAACTGGTAAAACACCAATTAATTGTGATATCATCCATTCCCCTTGTTTATATGAAATTTTCTTATGCATTTATTTGTCAAACACCAATTAATTATTAATATATTTTGCAGAGAAAGGTTATTGAAAAATACCTTCAACATCACAATCCCAAAGTCATTGAACGTAACAAGTTTCATGAAGAAACAGAAATTGCAATGAATTGTCCCCAACAACTTGATCATTCGTAAGTTTCTGCAAACCAATACACATTATATAGATAAAATTATCGTTGATGACTACTAACTTTGTTTTTCCAATCTCATTGTAGACTTGATTGTGGCGTCATAGTTTGTTACCTTATGAGAGAATATGTCTGTAACAAAGACATCTTCCCCAACTTAACAAAAGAGGAGTGCCACCAAATCAGAGCAGATATCATAGATGCTTTGTTGACTAACCAATGCAGACACCCAAAGAAATCGTTGATGAGGCAATAGAAGCGGTGCTTGAAGACAAGGAGTTTTGGGACACAATACACAATGACAACCATGCTTGAATAATTTTCCACAAACATTATAAACATTTTGGTTCTTGCTTTGCTTCAATGAATATTACAATGCTTTGTTGTTACAATGTCAAATTTGCTTCAATGAAACATTCAGTCTTTTTTAACCAAATTGTTACCAAATATAACTTTTTGATATAGGTCTTCTTTTATGCAAATTTCATTCAAAAAATTAATTATGATCTGATTATTTGTGTCAAATTTAAAGCTTAATAACAGGTTTCGAGTCACTATACTAATAATTTTTTTTTTTTTATAGTGTTTTGTTTTCACTCATAAATTTATCCATGTTTCAACAAATTTATCATTTGTAAACACCGATAAATTTTTCCTTTGTTTAAACAAAAAACCAAAGACCACTTTGTCTCGCTCTCTTATTCGTTTTTCCAAACTCAATTAAACAAAGCACTATCAATAAATAAAAAAATTATCTAAATTGAAAATTCAAATACAGACCCTATTACATTGTTTTGATTATTTTGGTTCTTCATTTGCTCCAATGAAACATTTAGTCTTTTTATCCATATTGTTAACATATCTGGTCATGGATATCAGTCAAATTTCATTCAAAAAATTGATTATAATCTAATTATTTGTGTCAAATTTAAAGGTTAAAAACAGGTTTGGAATCACTATACTGATAAAATTATTTTTTATAGTATTTTGTTTACAATGATAAATTTATCACTGTTCCAACAAATTTATCACTGTCAACACTGACAAATTTATTACTGTTCAAACAAAAAAACCACTACCACTCTCTCTCTCTCTGTCTCATTCTTTTTTCCAAACTGAATTAAACAAGGCACTATAAACAAATTAAAATTAAAACACATACACTATTACATTGTTTTGATCATTGTAAAATTTTTAAAAATAAGATATAAGTACAGTTAGAATAAATTTGTAAAAAAGAAAATCCTTATTTGTAGTTACTTACACATGAGCTCAAAAATATTGAAAAGTCATATTATAATTTTATAATAAAAAATACTAATATTTAAGAATTAGCTGTTATTAAAATGCTCAAGAGTGTTCTCATGTTTATAAAATGCTCAAGAATGTTCTCATGCATTATATTTCATCTAAACATGAGAACACTAAAGCATTCCCTAGACTGAAATTTTGAACAATTTAAACTGAAAATAAATTTTAAAACTCAAAATATCGTGCTACTGTAGCAACATATTTGCCACTGATAAAAACAAGGGTAAACTACCAATAGGTCCTACTTTGAAGACTTATTACACAATAGGTCCTACTTTGGAGACTTATTACCCATTAAGTCCTATTGATAAATTTATTAAGTGATAAAAATAAATTTATCAGTCTTTTATTTTTATGAATAAATTTATAGTGATAAATTTATCAATCTCTTTGTTTTTATGAATAAATTTTTAGTGATAAATTTATATATAAAAAAAACACTATATATATAAAAAAAATTACATAAAATAAAACATAAATAGTATTACATTGTTTAGATCATTTTCCTTCTTAATTTGCTGCAATGAAACATTGATGTTTTGTACATCATTACATTCAATGTTTAGAATACATTCATCAAAAAAAAAAATTAAAACAAATTATTTCTACTTAATTACACATGAGCTCAAGAATGTTAAAAAATCATACTATAATTTTTAATTTTAAGAATGTAACTTATTAATTTTAAATTGACAGGTAATTTAATTTTTAAAATTTTTTTTCATAAGTATTACAAGTATTTTATTTCAACCCCAAATATAATATGTTTATATTTCATCTGAGTTTGAATATGAATTTGAGAAAACTGAATAGTTTTCTAAACTGGAATGTTGAAGAATTTAAATTGAAAATTAGTATGCGAAACCTGAAGCATTTTCTAAACTCAAATTATCTTGCTATTGTACAAAGATATTTCCCGTTTTCTAAGCATCTTCTAAGCATTTTCTAAATTTATCACCGATAAAAAAAAAAAGTACTTTCTAAACACAATATATTTGCCAGACAGGGGAAACAAAAGCGTGAGTCACGCGATTAAGTGCTGTTTTCTCAGTCTACACCATTGGCGAATCACTTCCCCTCTCACGCAAAACGACCATCCCAACTCAGGCGATTCGAAGCATTACTTGGAGGAAACATGCCTGTAAAGCGTAAGCAACTGAAACCCTTATTTCTCTCCCTATTCAACCACATTTTCAAAAACCCTAGATCACGTTCAACTACAACTTGCAAAATTTCAACAATATTAGGGCATTTTCGGAAAATAAAACTTGTAAATATGTAAAATGTTAGGTGATCAACTGATAAAGGTGTTGGTTTTGAAGTTCAAAATTACGTTCATTTTGATTTTTTTTTTTTTTAAATTTTTGATACAAAAAAAATCAGTTAACAGGGAGTCGGTTCAAGAAACTAAAATAGACAGTGGGTTCAAGATATCAAAAAAATTTGTTCACATATATAATACTAATTAGAACATTGCACACAGTACATGTGTGTAATTTTTTTATAGATTAAATTTTGTGTCACTTTTGTTTCATATTTGATTCATAATAACTTGTATCCTCCTTTTGATATATATATATATATATTTTTTTTTTGGTTATTTCACTATGCCCAATTTCTGAAAAATTGCAATTTTTTTACACCTTCTGGATTAATTTTTTGTCTCATTTTTCTTTAATATTTGATCAATTATAAATTACACCTCTCTTTTGGTAACTCAATGATCTTTACCAAATTTAAATATACAAATCATGCTCTTGATGTAACCTACAAAAAGAGCCGTGCAATACTTTTACCTTATAATAATATAAGTGCATCAAATCAAGTCATAAGTTTGCTACACATACCAAACCAAGTGACAAGTTTATCACTTACACATCCATCCCCATTTCTATACAGGGATACATTTACATAAATTTAATGTAGGTAAAGATGAATGACACAGTAGTCAATAGACTCACCAACTTAAACAAATTTCATCTGTTTTGGGAAAGAATTTGACTCACACTATTTTTCTTCTAACCAACAAAATGAAAACACAGGAATTATGAATATATTCAAGTTTTATCAGTGTTTCTTTGCTTAATTAAATGATAATTTTGTCATATATCCATAAATTTTGCATGCTTTGCCTAATACATTGATAAACCTCTTTGACATAGATGTTGCAAGTTCTCGTAAGAGATTATCTCGGCCTGCAACAAGATCTTATACTGCAAAAAAACAAAAGCGAAAAAAGCAAGACAACAAAGAGGAAACCACAACAACAGCAACAACAACCAAAAAGCAAAAACAAGAACCTGTAGATGAAGCCATTGAAGGTAAAAAACAATAGCAACTTATATAGATGTCACACGTGAATTGCTACACTGAATTCCTTCACAACTATTGTGACATGCATCTGACCCAACCCAATTGACTGCTCTGTTTTGCTATCATTATTACAACTCTTCCTTTGTATAAGCTTTGTTTGTAATTACATAATAAATTTTGTCATAATTCTTCTTATTCTTATTTGATTGTTTGAATTATTTTGTTTGCTAGCTAACAAAATCGTCTGATGACTTATAAATATATTCAAGTTTTATCAGTGTTTCTTTGCTTACTTAAATGATAAATTTGGTTCTATATCAATAAATTTTGCATGGTTTGCCTCCTTCATTGATATCCTTCTTTCATATAGATATTGTGAGATCTCTCATGACATTATCTATGCCAGAAAGAAGATCTTTAGCAGCAAATACTCAAAAGCAAGAAGAGAAACAAAACAAAAAGAAAAAAAACCAACAAGGCAACAAAAAGAAAACTGCAAGAACATCAACAACAACCAAAGAACAAGAAAGGGAGAAAAGACAGAGACATCAAAAACAACAACCTGCAGATGAACCTCAAAAACCAGCACAAGCAAAAGAAAAAATAAGCAAACAGCAACAATCCATTGAAGGTAAAAAACAATACCAACTTATTTATATGTCACACATGAATTCCTTTCCAACTATTGCCAAATGCATGTGACCCAACTCAATTGAGTGGTCTATTTTACTGATCATTATTAGAACTCTTCACTGTATAAACTTTGTTTGCTTCATTACGTAATAAATTTTGTCATAATTCTTCTTATTCTTCTTTCATTGTTTGAATTATTTTGTTTGCTAGTGACAAAATCAATACAAATGATTTATGAATATATACAAGTTTTATCAGTAATTCTTTGATTAATTAAATAATAAATTACGTTGTATATCCATAAATTTTGTGTGCTTGGCCTACTTCATTGATATCCTCCTTTTATATAGATGTTGTGAGCTCTCTCATGACATTATCTATGCAGAAAAGAAGATCTTTCCTGCAAAAACTCAAAAGCAAGAAGAGAAGCACAACAAAGAGGCAAAAAAGCAACAAGACCAAAAAGAGGAAACAACAACAAGAGAAACAAGAAGCAACCAACAAGAAAGGAAGAAAAAGCGAGAGACAGCGAAGGATGAACCTCCAAATCAAGCAGGTTTGGAATCACTATACTCATAAAATTATTTTCTTATAGTGTTTTGTTTACACTAATAAATTTATCCTTTGTTTCTAGAAATTTATCACTTGTGAACAACGACAAATTTCTTCTTGTTCAAACAAAAAAAAGACCTCTCTCTCTCTGTCATTCTTTTTTCCAAATTCAATTAAACAAAACACTATAAAAATTACAAATTTACCTAAATTGAAAATAAAAACACATACCTGTTACATTATTTTGATCATTGAAATTTTTTAAAACTAACATATAAATACAGTTAGAATAAAATTTTAAAAGCGAAATATTATATTTGTATTATGTTTCATCTAAACATGAGAACACTGATGCATTTCCTAGACTGAAATTTTGAACAATTTAAACTGAAAATAAATTGCAAAACTCAAAATATCTTGCTACTGTAACAACATATTTGCCACTGATAAAAACAAGTACTATTGTAACATTTTCAAAACAAGTCGTTCTTTGCTTAATTAAATGATAAATTTAGTTCTATATCCATAAATTTTGCGTGCTTGGCCTACATCATTGATATCCTCCTTTTATATAGATGTTGTGGCCTCTATCATGACATTATCTATGCCAGAAAGAAGATCTTTCACAGCAAAAATCCAAAAGCAAGAAGAGAAGGACAAGAAAGACACAAAAAAACAACAAGACAAAAAAAAAGAAGACAACAACAAGAGAAACAAGAACCAACCAACAAGAAAGCACAGAGGCAGCAGAAGGATGAACCTCCAAATCAAGCTCAAAAACAAGGAGACCAAAAAGAAAGAAAAGCCAAACACCAACAACCAAAAACAACAACCAAACCCCAACAAAACAAACAAGAAACAAAGCAGCACCAACCAAAAGGCAAGAAAAAAACGGAGGGAAGAAAAACAAGAAGTGATCAAATTCATGCCCATGAAGCAAAATATGTCTACCGCTCAAACATGCTATCCTCATCGATTCTTCAATGCCACCAAACTTCAAAAGGAGCATTTCCAAATATTGAAAAAGACTCCTTCTACCTTCTAGGCGACATTTTGTCAAAGAATACCGTCCAAAAAGCGATTCAATAAAATATGATGATGTGGTTGCAAAAATCTTGCAAACATACCAAATGGATGGAACCACATTTCAAATTGGAGGAAGAAAATGAAGTTGACAAGAAATGATTTCAAGTTAATTTTGGGATTGCATGTGGACAAAAGAAGATGCATCTTGGATATGGAAGAAAAGATGAAACAGATTTGGCAAAAAGAAGGAAAATAAGAGAGAATAGGATGACAAGTGCTTCAATCCAAAAGTTTATAACCAAACTTTTGAGAAGCAAGAAGAAGGAGGACAGAGAAGATGTTGTGAGGCTTGTGTGCCTCTTGATTTGCTTCTTTGTTGTTATATCACGCACTTTGGAACTACAATTGGTTGGGGGTTCATGAAATATATTGAGGATATTCACAAAATGAAGTCTTATGATTGGTGTGACGCAGCAAAGGAACACCTCACAAAATCAATAAAAAGAAACATCAACCAAATTGATAAAGTGTCAGGATGTGTGATGGTTCTATTGGTAAGTAAATATCTCACTTATAACGTATGAACTATAATATTTATGTTTACTAAATACTTGTTCATAACAATTTTTTTCTCTTCAACAGTATTGGATATGCGAACACACAAGCACCATCAAACCCAATGCCGAAAATGCAATCCCAAGATTTGCTAAATGGAACATCACATGTTTGGGACAGCAATTGGCAACTTCATCCTTGCAAGACCTAAAAGATATTGTGGTATGCAATGCTAACCTTTGTTCTGTTTAAACAAATGATATATTTTCTTATGCAGTGATAAATTTTTGTTCACACTGATAAATTTATTTACTTTACCTAATTGAGTAATCAATTCTTTTACACAATGAATGTTTTTCTATTTGTCTACTGTGCATGAGTTTTGTTTCATAATTACTTCATTTGTGTTACTTTATATTCGACTATAATTGATTAGATTTCTGTATTGATAAATTTATCCGCACAAATAAATTGAATTAGACATTTTCTCTTACATTTACTTTATTAGATTACCTTTGCTAATTCAGTGATAAATTATGATATGCAATGACAGATTTGATTACTGTGCCTAGTTTAATGATAAAATTTGCTATCACAATCATAGATTTGTTTAATTTTCCTAATTGACTAATAAAATTTGCTATGAGAAATTTATCTCTGAACTTTGTATCATATCATTCATTTTTTTAATTTTCATCTATACAGCAGAACAATTTGAAGCACACAGATGAAGAGAGAAAAATATACCAAATGCTGCTAGGAAAAATTCAGGATAAAGATGAAGATGAAGACAAAGATGAAGATGAAAATGAAGATGCTACTTTTCAGGGAAAAAATCAGACTGAAACTTCTGAAAAAGAACAACAAACATTGACTGAAGACAAATCCAAACATGAAACATGGGAACCAATTCCACACATAATAAGCCCTGAAAAGAAAAAGAAAGCGATGCAGATTGAATCGAGAAAGTTGAAGGAAACAAAGTTCACAAAGAGCTTTGAAGTGGATCCTAATCTGGTAGAAGTACTTGTTTTGAGAGGATAGAAGATGACATGCTCAAAACACAAAAGTTACAAATGGAAAGGGACATCCTTCAAGCGCAAATGAAAACTGCAGCTGACAACTCAACAAAATTTGAAAAAGAAATGCAAGATCAGCACAAAAAACAAATGCAAAGAAAAGATGAAGAAATCAAAATTCTGCATGAGAGAATTGCAACATTGGTTGAGGCAAACAAGCACTTAGAAGAACAACACACAAAGCAGCAGCGTGCAATGAAGAAATTCAAAACTTCAAACGAAATTTTCAACATCCTACCAGAAAAATCAAGGCAAAATCTCATTGCACATTGGAAAAATACAAAAAAAAAAGTAACAATCTTCTCTATTGACTCTTGTACTTCACTTTTGCCATCTGTTTATCATTAACTCATATTGAATTTATAAGTATCAAATATTCCAAAAATATTAATAAATTTATTATTCAAACACTGATAACCTTTTTTCAAGGATCGTTGGTGTGGCAAGGATCTCATCACGGAACCTATGTCTACCTAAACGACATTGACAAAATATTAAAGGCTCAAGATTTGGCGGGCATTGTAAGTTGAATTTGTAACTCATTAAAACAACACTCTCTTGTTTCATTTATATTAATTCCTTCTTTTGTTTTTTGTTTTCAACACAATTAATAGATGCATATGCGAACATTTGCTTGCCAAAAAAAAGGGACAACATCATTCCCATTCATTTCAAGTTGCCATGTAAGTAACTAGTTTGCTAAAGCGAAGAACAACACTTGTTTTATTCTTTATCGATGTATAACCTCTGTTTCCTTAAGCGACTAACTAGTTTAAAACATAGGGTTTTTTCTTGGCGAGCTTGACATGTGAAAACAAAGAGTCAAGCAAACCAAACCAATTTCGACTCAGATTTTGTAATTCTTGTTATATATTTTGACCTTGTTATTGTGGTGTGACAACATGAGTAAATCCCATACTTTGATTAAAAATTCAGGCACTTTTTGGGTTTTGGAAACTCGCATATGACATTGACAACTTCAACAAATATTGAGATGTCTTGAAATTGAAATAACTTGATTATATGCTATGATGTTCCAGGACATAGTTTACTTTCATTTTGTTACTGCTCAAACCTCATGTAGTTCTTCTTTGTTCTAATTTATTAACTAATGGACAACTTTCATTACAACTATGGAATGGACAGAATCATCATATATCTATAGATATATTAATAGATGTGCACACTCACATGAGTGTACTTCAAATAAGCAGTATGAATATATAGCCTGTTACAGATCATCTACGAATATTTACATAATCAAACAGAAGCATAGTATAGATATATTAGGGGATATAAAGATCCATTTCACATGCAGGAGAAAAAAAGACATCAAGACACCAATAGATGTGTTCCCTTTATATGTAGTATACATGAATTTTGCAATGCACTGATAAATTTTGATATGCATTGATAACATTTTGATCGTGATGACAAAAAGTTTCATACTCACCACCTATTTAATTTGAAAAAGTTTAAAGTTAAATTAACATTATTTTTCTTTATTTTTATTTGTTAGCACTTGTTCACTACAAAAGATGAGGAAGCAAGAAAAAGAATGTTGAACAAAATGATGCCTGAAGCAATGAAAGCAAGATACCTTCTCTTCCCAATTCACCAAAATTTTCATTGGACAATCATTGTCCTTGACATTCAAGAAGGTTCATGGAAATTCTACAATCCCATGAGACCAAGGGAGCAATACCTAAAGATCCACACTACATTGCTTTGCAAATGAAGTGGTAAAAATCTTTTCACTATCAATCTTACCATTAATCCAATACATAAATCCTGATCCATGCTTAATTATACATTGAAAACTTATACAGTAATGTATTTATCATTCTTTAAATCCATGGATTCTCATTAATTGTTTCAACTGACTTTCTAATACAACAATTATACAAATGTATATGTTGCAGAGAGGGGTTATTGAAAAAGACATAAAGGATGAGAACCCAACTCTCATTCACCACGATAAATTTCAGCAATGAGGCAGTACGTCATCAATGACCCACAACAAGAAGAAGCATCGTAAGTTTATCAACAACAAAACAACATTATTAAAAAAAAGCGAAACCAAATTATAATATTTTGTTTTCAATATATTTTTGCAGGCTTGATTGTGGAATCCTTGTTTGCTATATCATGAGGCAATATGTTTCCAATAACAACATAATGCCTACTTTTTCCAAGGAAGAATGCAATCAATTGAGAGCTGATATGATAACTATCTTCTTGACGGACCAACAAGTTGCTCAACAACAAATGCCTGATGAAAACATTGATGACTTGCATCTGAAATAATCAACAGATCTGGAATAGAAGAAAAAAAAAGGAAACACTGAATTATCTGGTTGTTAGAATGTCAATATTCATACATTTTGCTTGTATGCTTGTTACAATGTCAAACTTATGGACAGTTCTTGGTTCTTACAATGTCAAAACTATGGACAATGCTTGTTTGTTACAATCTCAAATTTGCTTCAATGAAACATTCAGTCTTTTTTAATATCAGTCTTGTTATCCAAATTTCATTCAAAAAATTGATTCTAATATGAGTATTTGTGTTGAATTGCAAGGTTAATAACAGGTTTGGAGCCACTATACTAATAAATTTAATTTTTATGCTGTTTTGCTTACCCTGATAAATTTATCCTTTGTTTTAATAAATTTATCCTTTGTGAAACCGATAAATTTAGCAATGTTCAAACAAACAAACCAGCCACTCTCTCTCTCTCTTTCTCTCTCCCTCTCATTCTTTTTTCCCGGTTCAAGTAAACAAAACACTATAAAAAATAATCAAAAATTTACTTAATTGAAAATTTAAACACAAGCACTATTACATTCTCCAGTTGAAAATTAAAATCTTGTTACAATTTCTAGAAATTCCCAACTTTGAGAATGAATGTAAGAACTTGCCATCCTTCGTGATTTGAATAATCAAAACCATTTGATACTTGGTTAAACAACTCAAACATCCAAAGCTACCTTCGAGTGGCGACAAAAGAGTACGCAGACCGAGAACTTCTTGCTAAACCAGATAAACATGGTAGTTC
This sequence comes from Camellia lanceoleosa, assembly GCA_025200525.1. Lineage (NCBI taxonomy): Eukaryota > Viridiplantae > Streptophyta > Magnoliopsida > Ericales > Theaceae > Camellia > Camellia lanceoleosa. The sequence goes on from CM045765.1 coordinate 175,615,468, forward strand.
ATCCAATTTTTTGATTTTTAAAGCACTTAACACAACATATATACAATTATGTATTCTAGATATTTGATTTACACCTTTGTATTGTGGAAATTTTTCATGGGAAAACTACATTACTCCAGACAATGGAAAAATTTTTCGATTAGAAAATAACATTAGCTTGGATATCACGGTGATAAATTTATTAACCAGCGACATAAATGTAATAACCCATCAACTCTTCGAACACAATAAATCATAAATTTATCATTCTTCCAAATAACAAAATTCAAGAACCACATCAATGGTAAATTTATCATTCTTACAAAAAAAATAATCCATCAACTTGTCCCAACCAACGTTGATAAATTTATCCTCGTACAAAAGCAACAACTACATTTAACCCAAATCAAATAATATAAATCTGTGAAACTTAATCACGTAAAAATATCGACAAAAATATAATTTACGTTCAACAAATTCCTCAATCATTCAATCCCAGTACCAAAATGATACATCTTTCCAAAAATACTCAATCATTCAATGCAAGTAACACCTCTCAACTCTCAAACAAAGTAATTCAATTAAAATCAATACAACTAAAGCAAAGCTTCTTTTCATGTCTTCGATTATGAGTTCCCATCTTTCCACACCTACTGCATCTAATTCTCTTGATTTCGCCCTTAGAAGGTATTCTCTCCGTTCTTGGACGTCCAGCTGGTCTCTTACAAAGAGGAGGCAAAACAACATCATCAACACCAACTACATTTGGCTTCCACATACTAGGAACTGGATAGATAGAGTGTGAATAAGAATCACAATAACTACAAACACGGTAGTAATCATCAAGAAAGCAATTCAGATCCTTCCCACTCCTCTTTATAGCACAAAAACCATGTTTGCAAGGAAAAGAATCAATTTCCCACAATCGACAAGAACAACAACGTTTCCCAATATCAACCATAACTGATTGATCCAATTGGATTTCATAAATGTCATCGCTACATTTCTTAACTATCCATGCTTTTGTATCATTAAAAGCCTCTTCCAACTTTTTCTCTGCAAAAGGACAAACAATACGATTCCACTTATTACCAACTTCTCTCCTTCTTGAAAATTGCTCCATTAGTTTCACCCGTATAGCATCAACAAGACTAGTTGAAAACAAATGGCGTTCATCCCTAATCCATGAATTAAAAGATTCATGACATTTGTGCACATTTCACCATACCTCTTGCCTTGAAAATAAGTGTTACACCAACACTCATTAGGCAAATCCTCAAGAAACTTCTCAACACTACGACCACAACGACCCTTAAACTCTTCAAATAGCTCATTAAACAACTCTATAGTAGGAGCATATGCACATCTACTAAAAAGAGTAAGCAAATACTCTTTAGATTCACGACTCTTCGCTGACAAATAAGTCTTCAAGTTTGTCTTCAAATGCATTAGACAAAAAGAATGAGAAGAAAACGGAAACACCTCAGCTAAAGCTTTCAACAAACCTCCATGTCGATCAGTAACAAACGCAATATCCCTCTCCCGAGTCAAAAGCAATGAGATAACTTTGACAAGAACCAATGCCAACTGTCATAACTTTCACTATCAACAATACCAAAACATAATGGATATAAACCTACAAACAAAACATATATACACGTTAACAATAACAAATAAAAAAATTACAAAAACAAAATCAAAACACAAACTATATAACATATAGCACCAGCCATAGATAAATTTATCACTGTATAAATATAAAAATTTAACAAAAGTATACAGCATAAATTTATCACTAATAGATTCACCATACTCAATAATGAGCACTCTCAATTAACATAAATGATAGAATTATCACTGTTTCAATAATAATAACAAAATAGACATAAAATATACCTTGGTTACCATCTTTTGCCGTAGCAGCCAATAAACAACCTTTGTGTCTTCCTTTCAAGAAAGTTCCATCAAGCATCAACACAGGCCTACAATACTTGAAACTATGAATACATGCCTCAAAAGCAAAAAACAAACATTTGAAATGTCTTCCTTTACTATCAAAATCAAATTCCATATCAAAAACACTCCCCGGATTGCAAGCATTAGCAGCATCAACATACCAACGAAGATCGTCAAATGATGATGAATAGTCACCAAAAACAAGACCCCTTGCTTTTCAACACCCATCCAAGCTCGCCGATAAGAAACTTCTGTTCCATAATAGTCCTTGAAATCACAAACCACCTCACTAACCGATGTCAAAGCCTTCTTACGAATATCACTTGAAATTAACCCACCAATCATACTTGAAGTCATCCTAGCATGTTTAATTGTACGAAAAGAAGATCCACAAGTATGAACATCATCAAATTGTTTAATAACAAAAGCTTTACTATAATTTTCCACTCTAGCATGCACACTCCATAAACATCCCAAATCAGCCCTTCTCTTACAATGAACAGTGACACGATCCTTATCATTCTTAACAAAATCAAAATCAAAACCGGAATGAATAGAATACTTTGACAACGCATCTCGAAATTCAACAACTCCTTGAGCAAACCTTTGTCCCACTCCTTTCAAACAATTAACCCACCCATCGGAGAGTAAAGGTTTCCGTTGATTTGAATAAAATGAAGGCAAAAAATCAGTTTCACAAACAACACTACTACTACTAGCTTCACCATCACAAAGCATATAACCTTCACCCAAAGAACAACACTTTACAAAAACATCAATACAATGAATATCACAAGAAAGTGCCAGTCCAACCATAATCTCCAAATCCTCTTCACTTTCTAGACCACAGGAAGAATGTCCAGGCATTGAATACGATATATTCAAAGAACTACCAACTAACTCACTCCACTTTGCACACAATTTATATACTAAATCCTTGAAATTAAATCCATCATTATACTTGATAACCAATGTCACACCTCTAAACTTGCACATAAGAAACAAACAATTCTCCATCACTATAAATCCTGCAACAAACAACAATTACATATCAGCAAACAACTCAAACACCCTAAAAACAAAATCAAATACAGTGATAAAATTGTCAACCAACTCAAACACATCCAAAAACCAACACTCATAACTGATATCTATGTAATTTTGCACACAGCACCTGGAGCTCCTCAGATTGTCAACTGTGTACGTTATCATAACTCTTAAGCTTATTCATGAGTTTATTTGTTGCTATCTACCAAAGTTCTAAACAATTTTGCAACGGGAAAAAAAAAAAAAAAACTACTATGTTGAGCAACAAGACTGAAAACTCGATGCACGTTCACAAGTCTTTACTATTTACTGTTCAATATAAAGGAAAATGCTAGATCCATTTCTCCCAATGTCATAATATTCTAGAATATAGGTTGGCTTTACCAGCCCCATTATGGCATGCCTCATTGAGCACCATTAATACATTTTTTCTTTTCTCATGATTTCTTATCTGATTGGGTGAAGACGGCCTTTATAACTGGTTAAAAAGTAAAGATATGTTTCGAGTTCGATGATTATCTCTTATACGCCATTGACATTTAACGAGAAAATTAACTATGAATCAAATTCACTATTATTTGTTTTATTCCAATGTTGCTTGTTACCTGCCTAATTTCGATTTTTCTAGGTGATATTGTGCATGGTAGACCAAGTGAATAAGGCTTACACTTATTACACAAAATTAACGATTAACACCACCAAATACCAAGAACGATGAATAAGGCTTACACTTATTAGACATGGTAACTCGATTTGAATCTTACCATTACATTATGCAACCCTTTCATATCCTATTCCCATACTCATAAATCTATCCTTTGTTAAAAAGTTAATCCAACATCACCCCCAAAATACAGACCATAAAATTATCCTTGTATAAAATAACAAACCAACACCTCTGTTCAATCAACACAATTTCTTAACCAAAAAAAATATAAATCTAAAATTCAATCAACAAATACATATCTCAAAACTTTCAATATCATGATGAAAACACAAATTCAATCCCAACAGAAACAACAGAGTAACAACAATTTCACCACAAAACCAAAATCACAAAATCAAATTAAAAAGAAACAAAACATTGAAATTGAAATCAAAATCAAAATCAAACAAACCAGTCGACCTAAACACCAAACGCGAAATCGCAAATAAGAAGAATCACCAAGCACGCAATCGCAAATCACAAATCGCAAAAACACACCAAACACGAAATCGCAAATCGCAAAGACACACCAACCGCGAAATCAGAAATCACGAAGCTCCACAATAATACATTACCAAATCGGGAAGTTCCACAGAAATCCAAACCACAAACAGAATATTTTGATGGAAAATCCAAACAGAAACGCGCCAGAACACGAGAGGGGTAAAACGGTCCAAAAAAAAAAGTCTCAAGACTTGTTGGTGCACAAGATAAAACCTCTGGAGTAAGAGGGTAATAAGTGCAAAACTCAGGACCGGCCAGTAAAAAACCCAATATTTTATGCATTCCTATAACTTCGAATAATAAAGAAAAGGGCCAAAGCATGTTTGGGCCACCCTATTCCCCTACAACCAACACAATTGTAGCTTGGTCCACTGGGCCAAGACTGAAAATCAATAAATTGCTTGTGACTTTGGGCTAAGCCGAAGTTGCTCCAACAACTTCTATGTACAAATTTGCCCAACACCACACCTGAGCTGGCCTACTAAATCCCTCTACCTACTGTTAGATTGTGTTTGGATTTTGGAGTTGTGAGGGGGAAAAAATGAAGAGATATATATATATATATATATAATAATAAATAAATAAATAAGAGATGAAAACTATTCTTATTTATGGTGCAAATAATAATAAGTTTAAACTATTCTTATGTAGATTAGATATTTCTTCTCCTAGGATAGAAAAGAAATGAAAATTAAGTCATATATTGATTTGTTGGTCCTCCTTACAATAGAGCCATTAATGACAATTTATACAAAAAAATGTAGGAAAAAACTTCTATTAACTATCATCTAACCATCTATATAACTTCCACCTTCTTACATTGTCACTTATCCACCATCCCTTCAATCTTCAAAACTTGACTTAATTTCTCTTAACTCTCAAGATTTTCTTGCATAATCATAATAATAATAATCATAATAACAATAATAATAATAAGTAATAGAAAGTTTAAACCTAATTATAATCGATATAAATTTTATTTATGGTGCAAATAATGTCCTCTCCCCCCCCTCCCAAAAAAAAAAAAACTTTTTAAGAATAAGTATTCGAATTCTTGAAGAGTTGTATGAACATAAATATATAATACAAAATTATGAAAATTATAATCGATTAACCATATATATATAATTTTTTGTTTATTATGACCACATCGAAATACTCTCCCATTACTGTTATATAAAAAATAAAAATAAAATTCAGAATTTCTTTTTATAAAGCACTTTATCAAAATTAATTTTTGATGTGAACCACAAAGCCATTGTAGTTGTTGGATGACAGAAATTATAATGTCAATTGACTTTAGAAAATTAATTTTTTTGACAAAATTAACAATGTCGAAAAATTCAAATTCATCAAATGTGGGTTGTTTATAATTTTTTGCCATGTTTGGCTTAAAATCATACATTCTAATAGGATTTTCACCATCATTTTGTGATACTTTTTCATCAAATTTAGCCATATTTGGCTTAAAACCATGCCATCCAATTGGATTTTCATCATCATTTTGTAATGGTTGGTCATCAAATTTAGTTATGTTTAGCTTAAAATCATACTCTCTAATTGAATGTTCACCATCATTTTGTAATGGTTGTTCAACATTTTCAGTCATATTTGACTTAAAACCATACCTTCCAATTAGATTAAAATGTTCAATAACTTTTGGCAAAAGAAGTTAGTCTTCTTTTTCAATTAATGGCTTAAAAAATTGCTCCCCAAACATGCTATTTTCAGAACTTAATTTTTCTTTGGCCGTGATTTTTGTGGAGAAAAAGTTTTGCTTGGAAAAGCCTCTTAAAAACACATAAAATTTGTGCTTTTTAAGATTTTTAAATTTTTACTCTAGTGTTGAATTTGTCTATCAACTTGATAAAATTGACAATTAAATTGACGAATATTTTTATCAAAGTAATTTACATCTTTTTGTTTCAAATAATATGGCAGTGATGAAATTATTTGAAATTTTTGCCAATCAAAAGAATTAATTTCTCTTCTTGTAGAGTCAAAATTTCATTCTTGCGCCAATAAATTTCATCTTCACAACACCGAATTATTCTTTCCATATCATTTGTCATGCTATTATGTTGGCAATAGACGGTAGAATCATTATCATAATATTGACAATCATTATACATGGAAGATGAGACATTCTAATAATAATTCATACCCATTGGAACATTACCACTCCATTGGTAGCTTGTATCCATATGGATGCACAATATGCAAACATGCCACTTGATGGCATAATTTTTTAATATTTTGTTTGTATCATTTTTTTTTCTCTAAGTTATGACGATATCTCCCCTTGGACAATAATAATTCATACCCATTGGACAATCATTTTTTTTCCTCCCTTCGTTCTCTGGCCATTTTGTGGATGGTCTCGGTCTAAGGTCTCTCACATGATCTCTTAGTTAGAGGTTGTTTGGGGTGTTCTAAATAAGTGTATTTTTTATCTTTTTAGACTAAAAAATTGAGAAAGAAAATATGGATGTTTGGGTTAATTTTTTGACTTTTTATGAAAAAATGTGTAATAAAAAATTGTAAAAATTGATTTGTATGGAAAAATTAGAATTGAGAGTTGTGCAGCCGTAATTGTTGATTTTTGGTGAATAGTGTTAACTTTTTAACTTTTTGAGTAACATTTTAACTTTTTAACTTTTTTACAATATGTCAAACTTGGCCATAGTCGCATTTGGTGTGTCACGTGTACACGATTGAGCCTTGTTAAAGAATTCTCATATCTTGATAAGATCAAAGTCGTAACTCAGTTAATTATATATTGATTATCACACAACTAACAAAATTTAAGTTTGGTTTGATTTAATTTTAAAATCATAATTTGAGTATGAAATTATATTTTGAAAGATAAGTTTTTTAAATGAGTTTTAAAAAAAGAAAACTTATTTGATTATGAGTTTTAAAAAGAGTTTTAAGTTTTGAGTTGTATTTTGAAATTATTTTGGATTTTTTTTTAAAATATTTAAAAAGTTTCCTAATTTTATTTTTTAGGATAAATATTTTTATTATAAACATTTATTTATTTTTTTAATGTGCAATGTATTTACTATATTTGTGCACTGTATTTTGTTTAAAATATTTAAAATTTTAAAAAATATATTTTTATTTTTTCTTTTAAAATTTTTATTTTATTTTTTCAAATATTTTAATTTTAATTTTTTTTTAATTGCTCATATATATATAAGGCACGGTCAATAATTTTTTTGGTACTACACGGGCTACGAAATTCAATTGTAATAAATCAATTTAAAATGATATATCACTCAAGTTTAATACTTCACAAATAAGAAGTTGAAATTGTTTTTACATAGTAAACTGGCAAAAATTCATAAATTTCAAATAACAAACTTCAAAATTACAGTCCAAATAATGAATTTTATATTACAGTGTAGCATAAGCGAATACTAGAATCTAAAAATATATGCTAAAATTCAAGTCCAAACAACAAATTTTAGAATTCAATCCATGTCAAAATAACAGATGTATAGCAAACCTTCAACAAAAGGATGTTACTAAATTAGTATTATAACTGGTAACCTTTTCACTCAATCAAATTTCAATGAAAAATGATGCAGACCACTAATTAGTGGTTGCTCTAATTATGTGAAAAACAAAAAAAAAAAAAAAACAACAAAACTAAGACACAAAATACCATATGTATTTTGTGTCTTAGTTTTGTTTTGTTTCTTTTTTTTTTTTTTTTTGGCTTTCTACATCATTAGTGGTGGTGTTAGTGGTAGGAATTTAGTGGTCTGTAGCATTGTTGAATTTCAATACCTTCAAGAAAAGGTGAACGAATATTTTGGTACAAAAGAGTAATCATCCTATCTAACTAAAAAAAATAATAATTAACCATCCAGTTTAGAATGAGAGCCAACCAACTACACACATAAAAAGAAGCAACATAACCCAACGTTTCCAATACGGATCAGCTACCTACAACAAAGTCACTTGCTTAAATTCACTTTAAAAAACCAATAGCTATGAGAAATTGCATCAAAATACATATGAGAAATCAACAAAATGATTCTTTAAAAACAACTCTAATTTGATAACAAAATGAACTCATTGCAATAATAAAAATAATTTGAAGAACAATAACAAATGCATGAATAGCTTAATATAATATTATTGAATCAGATGATTTTACGGTTTCAATTTGAACAATACCAAAAAAGCTCAACAACCATGTTTAAGAGTGATAATTGCATGTTTCACAATTTTTTGCAATGACATTCTCATAGCAATGGGACTAAAGGCTTGGTTTAATTTGGTTTGGTTTGGTTTGAACATTGTCATAGCAACAAATAATCTTCTTTCAATTTGTTTTGTAATTAATCCCCTTCTTTCAGCACAAAATTCATGTACTTCTCTAATAGCTCTGAATATATCAGTGGTAAGCATACTTCTGCCCCCATCATTGGCTGAAACACAAATGAAAAATAGCATTGAGCGAAGATTCTAAACATGAATATAAGAGAGAAGTTTGCACAGGTTTTACATAGTGAAACCTATTAATAAAATGATAACTCTTGTATAGAAGTCTTCCTAGTTGAACCGGTGAGCAAATCTCAACAACAGCAAAAATATGAATTAGGCAAACCTTTCCAAACACTTTGATCTAGATAATGAATTACTATAGTGAAGCAAACATAGAACACGCATTGATGAACTAGCCATTTTTCCAATTATCTAAGCTCTGGAAATAGATCAAATCATAAAAATAAAATTATAAATCCCTAAAAAAACACAAACTATTCATCACAAAATTCACAAAAAAATCAAAAATTTGTGTCATCACTACTATAAAACACAATATTTGTAATCTTTGAAAGACATGATGAGGCCACAATTTTAAGTTCCCAACAATGCATGAAGCAATACATGACAAATTAATTGAGAAAAAAAGAAAAGAAAAAGAGATGATATGAAATGCGTAGCTTGTATTGGCCACAACAAACACTAAAACTTATTTGGAAGGAAAAAATGAATCTGAACAATAATCCCGCAAGCAAAATCAGTCTTTTCCTTTGATATAAAGGACCAATCATCGCTTCACAAATAAAATCAAATGTTTTACGTAGAAAAAAAATGAAGATGCCATCTAAGTTTGAATGAGACATGAGAAATTGCCCTTTTATTCATAAAGACTTCAAAATAATATTTAAGCGATTACTATCATAAAAAAGAATCTCATGGATGACTAAATTAGTGCATCAAATCTTTAGTTAGTGTATGGATATTACTCAATATAACTGTATCAAATCATTCTCCCATTTTCTAATTTCTTGTATTTTGTCTTCTACAAAACGAATTGCCTCCCTAAGCATTTAGAGTTTTCAAGTGCTTTATATAGTTCAAGCCATCCCCAAACCCATCCAGAGAATAAAAAAAATTACCAAGATAAAATGTGGGAAAGTGAATTACAACATAGCTAAAACCAAAGCTAGTAAAACCAGTTAACAAAGATATTCAATCTTCCGACCGTATACCTAAACTGAGACTTGAAGCAGCAAAGGAGCTATACATAAACATAAAGAAAAGGACAATCAAAATACAACTAAATTATGTACAAAGCACAATCCCAAAGACAAAAATGCTCAATGAAATTCACAAAAAATTGCCATTATCATCACTTGCAAAGAGGTTGTGTGTGTGTGAGAGAGAGAGAGAAAGAGAGAGAGAGAGTAAAACTAAGTAGAGCTCTTTTCGGTCTTCAAATTATGTTGTAAATAAACAAACTTTTAAGGTAATCCCACTTATATCAAAACCAATAGAGCTCTTCTCCTCATTCAAGTCTAGGAATTCAAACTAAGTAGAGCTCTTTCCGGTCTTCAAATTATGTTCTAAAGAAACTAACTTTTAAGGGGGAGAGAGACATTTGTGATAGACAGAGGTACTAGTAAGCAAGAACCAGAGGTCTAGCATCAACACACATTTTGTTCAACTTATACTTTTAACCGTCAAATGTTGATTAGGATTGATCTCAACCATTAAAAACAATTGTATCTCTAAGACAATTGTAGGACATTTTCAAAAACCTTTGTGGTTTATTATATAGATAAGTGGATTTTCATTTTTGTTTTGTGGCCTATCGAAATATATAACCCACTTTGAAATCAACCATCAAAAGTATTTTTACGCAATAACAACCTTTATTGCATCAACAAAGAAGCCATCGTAAAGGGCTTTGGATCAAGAGCTGGTGGGGAGGGGAAGTGTATGCAGATGTGAGAGAGTGAGAGGGGTTTGTATATGTATGTATATAAAACTATTTATAATAATTGCAAAAGCTAAAGTCATCAAACACAAATAAAAAGTTCAATTTCAAGTTCTAACCACATTAAATCTTAACTCTTAAACATGATTTCAGAAGTTCAACTTTTAGCCTCTAAACACTTAATAGAACATTTAGAAAAATTGATCTAGCAAATATAATTAATTTCAAACCAATAAAAAAATTTCTAAACATAAAATTTAGCATGTAGCATAAATATTAACTATCCAATTCATGCTAATATTTTTGCCAACGTACATTTGTAATCATTTTAACTTATATCTCCTCTTTCAAACTAAATCAAATCCATTAATTTAATTACAGACCATTTCCCGTTGTCGTATCCTCCATATCTTTCCCTCACTATTCTATTCATTTGGTTGCACTTTTTTTCTCCTTATACCTCCATTTCCTGACATCCCACAACCTCATTGCACAACCAAACCCTTTCTCCACTTTTTGTTTAAGTTCTCTCACACCCATGACATACCAATGCCATGAAAATGCATTTTCAAAAGTAAACCAACTAATATACTTAAAACAAAAGTAGCTCTTTGAATTGAAGCTTAAGGTGCTTAAATTTGGATTGAAGTTTTTTCGTAGTCATGATCAATCTAATTTTAAGATGTTTATATTATCCAAAATAATGCGCGCAAGATAAAAACTCAATGTAGTTTCATTATCATGAAACAGTAAGATATGAACAATTTATCAAATAAAATAGTACTCAAGACCTAAAAAATGTATTTATGTGAGAAAAACATAATAATTGCTCCAATTATACACTGAGTATCAAACAGAGAAGCTGCATTTTGGAAGAAAAAAATAACATGAAAATGAGGTTACTTCGTGCCTTATGCTAGTGACCATAGAAATTGAATGTCAACCGCAAACTAAATTGATCTAGACGTAAATCGTATTGCACAACCACAACCCTCACTATATTTCCCTCCGAGAACATCATTTTAAATTTAGATGGGAATTTAAAAAGGAAAAAAAAATGAGGGAAATATAAAGTTGTTATTGAAAAATCTAGAAATCCTCTAGATATTGATTTGTGATTATGTAACAATTTTAAGCAGTATATAACAATCCCAATCAAACAATCAAGACAAATCAACATAACGATTTTAACGTGGAAAAACCACAATTGGACACTTCCAACTGTGATTAAAAAACCACAGGCAACAGCCACAAAACAATCCACTAAGAAGATTTAAAAGAATTACACAGGTATACTCTCAATTACCTAGCGAATTCACGCCTAATTGAACCAACCTCTATGTGCCTCTTCCAACCCCGTCTTCACCTCGGAATTTTCTTTACGATGAGCCACTCTAGAATCCACTGAAACTTCAGGCTCGAATTCTTCAGAATCCACTGAAGAACAACTCTTTCTCTCTTGTGTATAACAAACAAAACCTTTGATGTACTCTCTTTAAACCATGAGTTGAATACTCAATAAAACATCAAAGAAAACTAACAAAATATCCCCAGATATAAACCTTAATATCCAACAAGAAGATCTGGAGGAATTAATTTAGTTTTGGGAGAAAACCAACTACTTATAGAAAACAAAAGTAATCATAGTTTTGAAAGAAAACCAACTTCTTATAGAAATCCTTGTCAACTGGGATTGCCAAGAATAAAACCTAACAATCTCCCCATTTGGTAATGTCATGACAAAACACACCTAACAAATAAAATCCTAATCACCCCAACCCATAACAACCAACAAAAGCCAACTTCTACCTCAAGGTCATGATCTGCAAAACAGTTATTAGTGCCACAATCTCCAAAACAACTATTAGTGCCATAAGAGTATATGAAAAAAATAATAAACATATGACAAGATTATCTTGAAGCATGGGATGGAAAACATAAATAGATGCCACTTGGAGATATTAAGAACATGTAGCATGAAAACATGAACAACACCTTTTTGTCACGAATTGACAAAGGAAGCTCAATCAACTAAAGCATGATCATAAACCACACAAGCAATGATATGATGATGTAAATATCAGGAGCATGCAAGAATGCAAAGCAACATGCAAAACAACTAAAGCCAATTTTCCTTACCAAACAAATCAAAGTGTTCATAGTAACAAACTCTTGCAATGATAAACCAAACTCCCTTACCAACCCAAATCAAGATGAACCAAACTCCCCCTCACTAAAAGCAACCACAAACACTGAAAATAGTGAACAAGAAGAAAAAGACAAAAAAATAATATGATGGAGCAAGCAAGAAATCTCAGATTTGTACCTTAGAACACACAAGATTATCTAAGAAGCACAATTACAAGAAAACACAATGTGCACAACCTCTAGAAGATTCCTCATAAAAGAAAGTGATGCATTATGTGAAAAGTATAGATCCCATGATAAAAGTGTGTGTGTGTGACTCTTGGGATTCGACAAACACAAGATTCAAAGCCTAGTAGTGATATGAAAGCTGGACCTCCGACTAGAGAATCTAAGCACAATACAGGAAAGTCAAACCACTAGGAATCAAGAGGTATTTGTTGAGTAAAGGCGGAGGCTCTCTCTCAATCAATAAATCTTTTCTTCATTTTTTTTTCTTTCTTTTGCACACTCATTGGCGGCTGACACGCTCAAGAGTATGAAAACCGAATCAAAGAAGTATGGATATAATAAGGATGGCTTGGTTGGTGACTCTGAGGTAGCCTTTTCCTCATGCCTGGACTACAAAGAATAGAGGGGAAAGTCATGGAGATACAAAAAGATGGAAGGTGGTTAAGAGACTCAACATCACCCATGATGTGCTAGTATAGGTCAATTCCTCTAGAAAAGCAAAAGATACAATGCCAGAAGTCCATAAAAAAAAAAAATCTTTTTGTATAAAAATAATCACTAAGGCAGAAGACTTCGATATTTGCTAATCCAAGAGTGTGTACAGAATGAGACATACTAATCAAAGAATACACACTCCAAAATGAGTAATGATCACAGAAAGCATACACATATTAACATGTAATGGATATTCTCATCAATTCCAATATGCACCAAGGACCATTCAAAAATTTCAAGCTTGCAAAACCATACTAAGAAAATCTTTTTGGATTTTTTTAAATTTTTTTTTCTTAACCAAAGTAAGACAAAAAAACGAACATGCACACATTTTTTTTTTTTAAAACAAAACAAGTCAGAAAATGAACAAGCACACATAAACCCAAAAACTAAAACAACTAAACAGATTAACACAAGGCAAGTTTTCTCACCCAAACCGCTTTAGTATAAACAAAGTTGTGAGCATTGCGGTTTTTGGGTGATGTCTTGATGTTGTGATTCCCTTCCCTTTCAATGAGAACCCGTCTTGACTTGGTTTCCAACATCCTATTTTTGGGTCTAGGCAAATACATTCTCCCATGCAATTTATAACAATAAGGGCGAATATGACCATGCATACCACAATGATGACAAATAAAAATAGAGTGTACCTTCTTTTCTTTGGCCTTACCAACTCTAGGAAGTTTGAGAAGTCTATCCTCATGTTGAATTTTTTGTTCTCCCTTTCCTTGAGTTCTTGTATCACAAGATGTGGAAGCCTTCTGTTTTTGCTCTTTTTTACCACCAAAGCCAATGCCACTCTTGTCAGAACAAATTTATTGAGACCCAATGATATTGTCTAAAGTCTTTGATCCTCTGTTCCAAAGACCAATGGTAGCCATAGCACACTTGAGTTCTTCCTCTTTCTTGACCATTAGTTCTTCCAAAGCAACTTGAGACATCTCGAGAGTTTCAATCTTTTCTTCATATGTTGCATAAATTTGTTGTTGCTCATTCCTCTCTGTCTCACAAGTCAAGAGTTTTGCACAAAGAGCTTGTCGATCATTAGAAATCTTAAGGGCATCATTCCTAACCTCGGAAATCTCTTTTTTCAACTTGACATTCTCACTTTCACATGTTTTGAGTTTCTTTGTGAGTTTGTCATTCAATTTGAATAAGTTAAGAGACTCCTTATACAACTTTTGATATGCTTGCTAAAGTTCTTCATCTTCACTCCCCGAGGATTCGTCAAGTAGGGGTGGTCGAACCATAGAATTTTCCTCACGAATTGAATCCATTATCACAAATCAAACAAGATCTCATTCTAAAAGAATTTTTTTGAAAAAAAATAGAACGAAATGCTCTGATACCAATTGAAAAATCTAGAAATCCCCTAAATATTGATTTGTGATTATGTAACAATTTTAAGAAGTATATAACAATCCCAATCAAACAATCAAGACAAATTAACACAACGATTTTAACGTGGAAAAACCACAATTGGACACCTCCAACTGTGATTAAAAAACCACGGGCAACAGCCACAAAATAATCCACTAAGAAGATTTAAAGGAATTACACAGGTATACTCTCAATTACCTAGCCACTCCACGCCTAATTGAACCAACCTCTATGTGCCTCTTCCAACCCCGTCTTCACCTCGGAATTGTCTTTACGATGAGCCACTCCAGAATCCACCGAAACTTCAGGCTCGAATTCTTCAGAATCCACTGAAGAACAACTCTCTCTCTCTCTCTCTCTCTCTCTTGTGTATAACAAACAAAACCATTGATGTACTCTCTTTAAACCATGAGTTGAATACTCAATAAAACATCAAAGAAAATTAACAAAATATCCCCAGATATAAACCTTAATATCCAACAAGAAGATCTGGAGGAATTAATTTAGTTTTGGAAGAAAACCAACTACTTATAGAAAACAAAAATAATCCTAGTTTTGAAAGAAAACCAACTTCTTAAAGAAAACAAAAGTAATCCTAGTTTTGAAAGAAAACCAACTTCTTATAGAAATCCTTGTCAACTGGGATTGCCAAGAATAAAACCTAACAGTTATGATTCAAACACAACCTTACATACGTAAGCAAAATTATTTTTGTTGACGAAATGGTACCAATACATGTTTTATAGAGGGACCAATTTGAGAGAGAGAATAGATAAATGCATGCTCTTTACAACTATCAATTACTAAGCAAATTGATACGTACGCAGTTCCCTTAATATATTTTCTGCCACTGGGAATCCTTAAACCAGTTAATTGATCAAATGTAAAATTAATTGTAAAGATAGGTATGTGATTTTTTTAAATTATAATTCATAACTACACAACTGAGTGAGTAATAAGCCTGTGAAACTGGGTAAAACTTTGTCAAGCCAAAATATTATTTCTGCCACTCTACCCATTGGCAAAATAAACTTAGGTTTTTTCTTAATGTTGCCCCCAAGCCAAAATATTGGTTCTACCACTAAACCCATTGGCAACATAATCTAATTATGAGGCTAGGCTTGATTGTTCTAATGCTATGTCTTGAAACCATAATGTTGAAACCATAATAGAAATATAAAATTAGAAAATATTGTTCTAATGCTATGTCCTGCGAAGACTAATATATTGAAAGCATAATAGAAATATAAAATTAGAATAAACAGCACCAAGAACAAAGAGACTATCATTATGTTTAGAGACCAAGTTTAAAACGTTAACCAGCTTTTAAGAAGAGTTGTCTCAGTTTACAGGTGATGCTACATTTCCTCCTAGCAAAGGAACAATAAGGAGGATGTGCTCCTAGTAGCGCTTAATCCATCCACTTGGCATCTATTGGGTTACTAAGTGGAGTAAATGATCTTTGACAAAATAATAGAATCCAAAAATCAATTCAATAGAAAGGATAACAAACTGAGTGAATATTAAATTAAATTGAGTGAATATTGTTTTGTGCCCTACACATGGCAGGATAACATACTAACTGAATATTTATATACAAATTAAACAACATAGAAATTAAAACTCTATTTCTTTCTCTGAAAAAAAAGGTCTCATCAAATGGTTTAACAATTAGAAACTAACCTCTCTGTATCTCATAATGGTTCATCGATTCTCATCCCTGTCTAACCCATTTTCGTCAAATTTATTGTCTCTTGCAATAAAACCTATCAACTATGACCCACTTCAATTTAAAATATCAAATTCAGTAAATAATAATTTGAATTTGAATACATAAAGATATCCAGTTAAACTAACCTAGAACAATGAAACTTTCAACAACCAATCAGAGAATTCTAAGAAAATACAAAGACTTTTGCTAATCAGATTAATTAAAGCTTGAATATTATGATACTACAAATTCAAACAAATTAACTCATGAATTATTTTGTTAAGAGCCTATTCGTTGAAATAGAAAAATGAAATGTGGTTTAGATTTAACTAAGACAAAATATAAAAATAAAAAATAAAAAATAAAAAAATAAACATAACAAAGAAAATCCATGAGCATCTTGTTGTCTCCTTGGGTCAACATCCACTTATCCACATGTAGGGAAAAAAAAAAGAGAAAGAACTCTCCCACATACAGGAACAAATCTAGTGGTCCATGCCTAAACTGATAAGCATGACAAATTTGGTGAAAAAAAATTCTTATTTTTTAATGACATGACAAATCTCATCCTCCATGGCGTAACTCAGATTACCTAATCCTACATTCCTAAACATGGATCAATGTCCGCATTAAGAAAAACATAACAATAGAAAGGATAACAAACTGAGTGAATAGTAAATTAAACTTAGTGAATATTGTTGTGTCCTATACATGGCAAGATAACATATTGAGTGAATATTTATATACAAATTAAACAACATAGAAATTAAAGCTCTATTTCTTTTTCTAAAAAAAAAGCCTCGTCAAGTGGTTCAACAATTGGAAACTAACTTCTCTATATCTCATAATGGTTCATCACATTTCATCTCTCTAACCCATTTTCGTCAAATTTATTGTCTCTCGCAATAAAATCTATCAATTATGACTCATTTCAATTTAAAATATCAAATTTAGTAAATAATAATTTGAATCATAGAATTCTAAGAAAATACAAAGGTTTTTGCTAATGAGATTAATTAAAGCTTGAACAGTATGATACTACATATGCAAACCAATTAACTCATGAATTTAAAAATCAATGAATTTAAAATTTTAACTCATGAATTCTATAATTCTGTTAAGAGCCTATTCGTTAAAATAGAAAAATGAAATTTGGTTTAAATTTAACTAAGACAAAATGTAAAAAAAAAATAATAAATAAATAAATAAAATATACTATAGTTGATTTCTTAAATTATTCATTCTTTCTTGCTCCCCCCCTATCCCACCTACCCCAATTTGATTTTAATAAACCCAAATAATGATAATTGTAAGAAATTTTTTAAAAAAACCATACCTATAAATTTCCAACACAACCAACCAAAGAAATAATCACAAAATAACAATGATCAATCATTGCTTAAGTAAGAATACAAATCAAATATTTACCACAATGTTTCGATATGAAAGGTCTTAAGGAAGTCCTCAAGCTGCCTAATGTGAGCCTATTAAGCAAACACAATGCCTCGGACGCAATGTATTGGACACACCTGATCAAATATTACACTGAATCACAAACTGTAAACATCAATAAAGTAATTAAATTGGACAAACCTATTGTCAAACCTGCTGGAAATTAACAAACCTGCTAGAAATTAAAGATTATTGAAACAAAAGATATCAAAAATTTAGAGTATATTTCAATCACAAACTGTAAACATCAATAAAGCAATTAGATTGGACAAACCTATTGTCAACCTGCTGGAAATTAACAAACCTGTTGGAAATTAAAAATTATTAAAACAAAAGATATCCAAAAATTGGAGTAAAGATTATTGAAGCTGGAAATTAAAAATTATTAAAACAAAAGATATCCAAAAATTAAAGTAAAGATTATTGAAACATATTACAGTAAAGATTATTGAAACATTATTGAAACATTATTGAAACAAAAGAATTAACCTCTATCCATGATGGAAATATACTTGTTGGACCCAAAAAAGATAGGTTATTGAAACACATTAGAGTAAAGATTCTTTTGCTAAACGTTATACTATTAACATTCTGCAAGATTGTTTACCCTCTGCCCCTATTACACTTGAACTCATTAGAGCAAAGGATGAGAAACTACAAAAAGAATCATATTATTGAACACGGACTCTAAAAACAGAAAGCTCGTTTGGTTCTACATGGCAATTTGAAACTTCTCCATGGTCAGTATTCTTGCTCACTATTACATACTGTATCTTTTGTAGATGCTATGCTATAGAAATTACAGTGAACTAAATCTTAAACTAAGGTTTTGATTGTTGCACATGCATGGGTTGGAATAATCAAAAAGAAGAATAGGCTTGAAGGGATTTCGAGTACATTATTCTTTTTAAACACTTAATCAGTGAATCCTACCTATTAGTGAAAATTTACCACTAAACATTCACAATCAAAATAGAACAAAAATTGTCTAGAAAGGGGCACAATAGAGGGGGTTCACATACATCACTTGTAATAAAACGCCACTTAACCAACCTTCACACAACCAATGAAAAAGGAAGTAAGATAACATACCACGTCCAAGATTCAAGTAAAATTGGCCTAAATAAATTAGAAATGGTAACAACATTGATCTGCATAGCCCTAAGAATTTGCTAGCATTGATACCCCAACTTTTGAACCACACCTTGTATTAAATCCATTGCTAGAAGAATCACATTCCATCATTGTTCACCTTTTTTTTATTTTCTTTCTTCCTCTTTTTTTTTTTTTTTTTTTTTTGGATCAACAACAAAAAGAAATTGATTTTCAAGAGATATCTGCTACCAAATACAATCCAAAACACATTCGCTACCAATAAATAAACTTTAGGCACCAAATTAGCAAAATATGTCTTGATTTCCATTTGTCTACTCCAGGCTTTCCAATAACAATAGCATAGTCATTATGTAATGTGCAAGTTTGAGTGGATATGCTGAGAATATATCCCAACCCAAGGTTTGCTGAAAGAATTGACAGTAATAGTTGCAAAAAGAAAACTCTCAAGAATCATCTAAATCAATATGTAATGACAGAGCGAGGAAACACAAATCATTCATTTTTCAGTGAGAATAAGCCAATTTTATAGCTTATTAACATTTCTATTTTCCCCTTTGTTTAGATACTCTCAGAAGATAACAAATACGATTGGTTTGCTCACTGAACAAAGATTTCTAATGATTCTTCCTTTAGATTCTTCTTTTGCAAAGGGCTCCATCTGGCGTCATCAATATTGAAGGGGGTTTGGGGTTTCACTGTTGACGAAGATTGGGATGGCGGAGACAAAGAGGGAGGAAGAGAGAAGATGAAGAGAGTAATAGAGGTTCGGGATTGGGTCTCCGGCAAGGGTTGGGTCTCCGACAAGGGAATGGGCTCCGATGGAGGTACAAAGAGAGAGAGAGAGAGAGAGAGAGAGAGAGAGAGAGAGGGTATGTGTTCAAAATTTGAAAATTAAAAGAGAGAGATTTTGAGCTGAGAGAGAGAGAGAGAGAGAGAGAGAGAGAGAGAGAGAGATTTTTAGCCACATTAGATCTTGAGCTAAGGTGAGAAACATTTTGGATCATTAGATCTTGATGGTAATTGATCTCAATCATTGAAATGTCCAAATTTTGACACATATATATTTTCAGCTCTTGAATTCAAACTAACCCTTCCATTGTTATATAGATATAGTGAATCAAACCATCAATTCACATTAAAATGTATAAAAAAAATTGTCCATGCCTACAATACTACTGATATTTCTAGTGAATTGTAGGCAAAATTAATTAGCTAATGTGGTAGACAAAAACACAAATAACTTGCAACAAATCCAAATCCTCCAAACAACACATTTCACCAAATCAAGCTCACTACCAGCAACTAAATAACAAATCCAATTAACAACAATACATAATGACACCCAAAAAACAGGTACGTATGCTCACACCTAACTCTAGATATATTTTATTAAAGGCCAATCTATCAGTTTAGATTCCAAGTATCATGGGAATTTCGTGGATTCATCTTTCTTGATGGATGTGATTCATCTGTTTAGATTCATCAGTTTGTTGATGAATCTCCCACTTTCTCAGCAACCAAACAGGACATAAAAATATTTCTTGAGTTTCTTATCAAATAAGATAGAAATTTTTTCAAACCCTTATTGGCCAAAAACAGCCCTTTATTACTATACGATTTCTTGATTAATTCCCAAAAAATGTCCGATTTATTGATTAAATCAATTAATAAATGACTAAACAACAATGAAAATTTCCAAGTGGGGTTGGGAAGGGGTTGGGAAGAGGGAGGGACTGAGACCTTGAGGGGAAGAGAGAGGTATTACTTGAAAGCGAACAATCTTGATGCTACCGACGACAATCTTGATGCTAAAAGCTTAATTATAGTACACTTACAATCTTTTGTTAAATCAATATTAGATAAATGTAAAAAAATTAATAATGTCATCAAAGTTTATATAAAAATAAAAAATTTATTCTTCAAAGTTTATTGGGAATTGACCAGTAAATCCCATTTTGTGGACTTGTAATCCATAAGGTCCTAAATGTTTTCTTGGTGACTGAATGGTCCCTTAATTTGTTTGTTGACTATTTTGCCACTACTAGAATTATTGGTTGATTTGCGTGGGTTGTCTAGGAAAGGTGAATGAGTGTTTGTGTGTCACGTTGATCGGAAAAGCGCACTAATACCTTTTTTTAATTTAGTAGGTTTGTAACACGCGTAGAAATGAAACGTGGTAACATCATAGTGTTGTTTCGTACGTGACGTGAACACGCAAAATAAGACACACTGAAATAGTTTCGAATTTCTATTCTGGATTTTTCACAACCCAAAATCAGAACCAAAATCATGAGTTCGCATTTCTACAATTCAAGTTCATATAATCTTTTTGTTCCTAAATCTGGGAATTACAAGGCTACAAGCTAAAGCACCAATAATCAAAATCAAACTCGCCAATTGAAATTGAACTTCATCATCTTGTACTCTTTAGGCAAATCTTCATCCAAAGAAGGACCATCTTCGTCGATTTCACTACTTATACCCAAAAACCCATTGTTCACGTCGATCTACCAGATTCCTTCATCATCGTCTTGTACTCTGATTTCAGGTCGATCTGACCATCGTCGTCGATTTCACTGCTTGTGCCCAAGAACCCATTGTTCACGTCGATCTGTCCGATTCCTTCATTAGCGTCTTGTACTCTGTTTTCGGGTTGATCTGACGATGCCGACGTGGTACACCGACCTGTTGGATTGACAATCATCTTGTGCCCATTGTTCACGTCGATCTGGGGTTTGCAATTGGAGAACATGGCCCTCGCTGGCGATATCGATGTCGATTCTCTTCTCCTCCTGCCCCACAGCCGCACTATCAGCTTTATGAACAACAATTTTGAAGGTGGATTACTAGATTTCAAGAAACTTGGTTCCCTCAAAGTCCTTGTTCTTGTCTCATAACCATTTCTCGGGTCAGATTCTGGACGATGCGTTTACGGGGATGGGTTCTCTCAAGAAGTTGTATTTGTCTCACAACGAGTTTACCGGCACCATTCCTTCATCGGTTGCCTATCCCAGCAAGCTTCTGGAGTATCCTCGACGATACCGACGTGGTACACCAAATTCCTTCCAAACAAAGGACCATCCTCGTCGATTTGCCTGAAGAGTACAAAATGATCGTCGATCTGCCGGATTCCTTCCAAACATTGTTCACGTCGATTTTATTTGTTTCAGATTACGAATCCGTCGTCGGCTGGTCGGTTGCCGCTGTCCAAGAGGAAGTACAGTTCAAGATGCCTGCAAACTAATTGTTGTTATAATTCACATCATCAAATAATAAACTATTAAATTAAAAAAGGTAGGGTTCATTATTCACATCATCAAATAAGAAGCTAATTGTTGTTACCAATGGAATACACTATCACACCGACACCTGCTCCACCAAACGTGGGATTACATATAAAAAAATGAAAACATAACAACCCATAATTGATGTGAGGGCATATTTGTCCCCCACATAACAATGTAATTCAAAAAAGGAGTTATCAGTAAGATATCTCTACTATCATGGACTGCCCAATCAAACAAAATATTCGTGGGACCAAATGGAATACAATTTCTCCATATGGGACTTACTGATAAATTCCCCAAGTTTATTTTAGTACTTTTAAACAATAAATAAAAAATTAATTAACCAAATTTCATCTTCCAGAACCAGTTAAAACCCACCACCCCAATAGCCACCACTACCAATTTCTATCTCTCACATGCATTTTTTCAAACACCTTATATGCATTGTTAATCACCCAAACAATAACTGATCTTTCTTGAAAATAAAATAAAATAAAATATAAAATAATAACTGATCAAAAGAACATATTACACTATGTAACTCTCAATCATTTCATCAAACACAAAATCAATCATAAAACAACAAAGGAAAAAACGTAAAAAGATAATTGTCAAGCAAGGTATGTGTAATTTGCCCATACAATTTCATTTTCTTTCTTTTGAGATTATTTTCTTTGACTTGGTTTGTGTCATTAGAGTTAAAGAAGGAAAGGAGGATTGGTAGGTGATTATTATCAACTGTCATGGTTGATAAGGTTGGTCCAATTTCTTTATTTCTCAAAATTATTTGGCTATTTGTAATATTTGTATTATACACAGGATAAACATAATAGATTCCTAAACATGTATCAATCTTGTCACAACCCAAACCCGGTACCCAAAGGCTCGGCGTCGTGACAAGATAAAAATAAATAATTCGGATAATTCTGTAGTCGCAGCGCAAGCGGATAAATTAAATAAATTAAAATAAAATAATTGGGCACCAACTGTTTATTTAAAAGGAAACAAAACATAGTCATTTGAACTTTATTGTATTACAAGAGTTCAAAAAAAAAAAAAGACAGAAATAAAAAAAAAAGATTTAAAAAAAAAACAACACAGCGATTCATTTTCCATCTTGATCCCGTTAAACCTCGTCACCTGAAAGGGGTAACAGCTATAAGCACATAGCAGAGTGAGAAATATTATACAGCGAGTATAGGGGCACAAAATAGCCATGGATAATTATTGAAGCTAAAACATTAACATAATTTGAGTTGAATACACAAATTAATTAAGTGCCAGAAACTGAAATAATTAACTATAATCACGGTACATAACAGAACAGAACAGTGGTCACTAAGTGACAATCACTACAGGGGTCAATAGATCCATGATAAACAGGGGACCACAAAGTGGTCAAACAGGGGCCTACGGTTATTTAAGTCCCCCAAGGTATGAGACTCCCGTGGTGGTACTTACAGAAATTAATTGTTTACAAGATCATTGTCAAATAATCTCTAAAATTTAAACAAACATATCCATAGGTTTTAATTTAAGAAAATGAAGTTCAGAAAATAAACCACGTAATTGAAACATTAACCTAACCATAAAACATAAATTATATAAAATAAATTGTGGTAACTCAAAACATTCGTAAAATATATTATGGTAACTTAAGACATGTAGAAAACATATTATAGTAACTCAAGATATAATAAAACTCACCTAAAAAATTTAATCCTAAATTATTTTGAGCTTGCTTCCCATTTTCTTGCTCGACGCCCTTTTACTCTGGTAGTGTGCGTCCTTACTTGGATGCTACTAGCAGTGTGTTTTCTTGGATGTTAGTGTGTTCTCTTGGATGTTAACACATCCTATTTATAGTCATGTTGCATGGTTTTATACCATGTGGGTATGTCCAGGTTTGGCCACCTGTGCAACAGGTGGCGTCCTTTTATGCCTTATTATGTGGCTAAGGCCCTTAGTCACTATCCTATGCCTTAGGATGGTGACAAATCAGCCCCCTCTCTTTTTTTTCTTTTTTTTTCAAAATTCAAATCTAAAGATTATGATTCCTTTTTATGAGTCCTAAAATTACTTATGATTATATATTAGGTTCACGTCTAAAAACCTCACTACCAAACTATAAAACATCACTTACCACTTACTAAAATATTTAATGTGTGGTGTCTCACAAACAATTTAATTGATAACTTCCCAATTTCCTATTTATTTATTATTTATTGATTTATTTTTGAGTTCTATTTATTGCAATTTTAAAAGAAAAAATTTGGGTGTCACAAATCTCAAAGCATAACTCTTCAAAGCCTTGTCCAAACACCTAAAAATTCAAACGCAGCTTCTATTAAATATATGCTAATTTAATATGATTTTCCCAAGTGTGTGTACTCAGTCCATGACCAGATGATCAATTTGCACAAATCAAGTGCCATGTTGTATGACCAATTTGCATCCAAACAATAACCAATCAAAGCACTAACCAAAAAAAGAGTTGACACTCAATAAAATCCAAACAAACTATTGGTAACAAAAGCTAAGAGGCAACGCAAACTATTTACGCATGGGAATGCTAAAATCTTGAATAGTAAGGATAAAAAACTATGATTAATACAAATCTATTATGTTTTTCCTGTGTATAAAAACATTCACACATGTAATTTTGTTTACTATGCAATTTGTTTTTGCTATAGCTTGTGAGGTAAGAGGTTTCATCCTAGGTCCAACTATTGATTTTCATTTCAATGACACATTAAGATAGTCAAAACAATTTAAGGATATTTTAGAAGAGTTATCCCGTGTCTCAATGGCACAACCACGTGTTATTGCATGGCTTAGTAGAGAAGGTAGAACCCATGATTTTTTTGTTAGGTGATGAGGGACAACAGAAGGCATAATGATTTGTGATTGGTTTATGATATGTGTCATATGGTGTCCCAAATAGAAAGAACCAATTTTTGATATTTTATGGACCTCTGCTTATAATTACAAAAAAAAAAAAGAACGATTGCTATAAAAAATTATAACAAATTGTGCTAAAAGCTTAATTATAGTCACTTACAATCTTATGTAAATCAATATTTGATAAATGTAAAAAAATTAATAATGTCGTCAAAGTATAAATGAAAATAAAAAATTTATCCTTCAAAGTTTATTTTAGTACTTTTAAACAATAAATAAAAAATTAATTGACATGTACCTTCCAAAACCAATTAAAACCCAACAACCACCACTACCAATTACGTGCATTTTTTCAAACACCTTATATGCATTGTTAATCCTCAAAATAAAATAAAACAACATATTACAGTGTCACTCTCAACCATTTCATCAAATATAGTTTATCTCAAAATCAATCATAAAACAACAAAGGAAAAAAGGTAAAAGAATAATTGTCAAGTGAGGTATGTGTAATTTGCCCATACAATTTTATTTTCTTTTTTTTGAGATTGTTTTCTTTGACTTGGTTTGTGTCGTTGGAGTTAAAGAAGGAAAAGGAGGATTGGTAGGTGATCACTATCAGCTGTCATAGTTGATAAGGTTGGTTCAATTTATTTATTTCTCAAAATTATTTGACTATTTGTAATATTTGTATTATACACAGGAAAAACATAATAGATTCCTAAACATGGACTATGTGAAAAAGGCTGAAAGTGTTACAATATGGACTATGGGATTTACTTTAAGGCCAAAGCCAACAAAAATAAATTCAAGATTGTGCCTTCATCAATAAAATTGATTGTATAATTACATACATATATATATATATATACATTTGTATATATCTGCAAATATTGATTCAGAGTAACAAACACAATATTGAAATCTGCTGGAAAAAGTGAATCTGAATACCCAATTAATCAAACACAATGCCTAATGGAAACAAACCTGCTGGAAATATACTTGTTGGACAATCTTCACTATAATTAATTAATTCAGTTTGTGTACTTAACAACAAACAGAATATAAAAGAAATAAAGGAAAGAAGAGAATTTGTTTGATTACAAAAATCAAACTCGAAATAAAAATAAATAAATAAAAACAGATTTTATTTTGTTACAAAAAACAAAATTAAAATCTGATTTAAATAAATAATAAAACACCGAAATAAATTAAATAATTTACTTGATTAATTTCTTTGAATTATAATCTGATCAAGTCCAGTGTTTGACACTGTGTCCTTAAGACAGATTCGTCCTCTCCTCCGTGCTTTCAGAATTTGGACGTCTATCTCCTAGGATGAAATGATCTATCAACGAATAAAAGTAGCACTACAATTTATTCGTTCGTCGAACACACTAAGTGTTTATATTCTCTCTAAGAAGAAAATAATGCAGCAAAATGAATATTAGAATTTGCAGAGGTGAAATACGAAATTTCTGAATGTTAAACATCAAATGAGGGTTGTCCTATTTATAGATGTAAAGGTGGCTGTAGGTTTTGAATTAAACAGGTGCAAACCTGTTTGAACAAGTATGGTTTTGAATTCAAACAGATTTGAATCTATTGGGTTTATAATTTAAACAGATAAAAAACAGGAAGGGCGCTGTCCAGAATCTGTCCAGATCTGTCGATCGTTACGAAAATTTGATTTTCTTGCAAATCGCTTAATGTTTTTCGATGAAACCAATTTTAGTTGAAAACTAACATCTTAAGGAAGGTTTTGACATAAAATAGAGGTCCAGGATAATTTCGTACATTTTTCTAGAATTTTTGGAAGTGGGCTGCAAAAACAGATTCTAGGGTAAAATGTCCAAAACAAGAAGATTTATGAGAAAAGGGTTCCACCAAGGGAAAGTTTTCATTTATTTTGTGAAGAAAACATGCTAACTAACATATATTTAACTCAGAAATTTTTCTTGAAGGTGTGCCTTTGGAAAGTTTGAGAGATTGGTACAAAAAGATGGTTTTGTGCTAAAATGGGAAAAATACAAGAGAGATGGAATCAATACTCATCTTTTAGTATTTTTAACATAAGAACTCATTAATAACAGATCTGAAAACATCATTTAGAACCCTTAGAAGCATGTATTGAAAAAAGGAAAATGCAAGAAAAGGTTGTGTTGTGGCTTACCTACTAAGCTTTGCACAAGAAGGCTCTCTTCTTCCTCCCTCTTCTTCTCTAGACTTCTCTCTCTTGCTCTCCTCCCTCTTTCTAGCCAAAATGTGTGTGTGGGTGTGATGTGTTATATGTGCTTGCAAGCTAGGGGGGGTGTTGGTATTTATAGACAAGTTTTGATGCAAAAAGTCCTAAAGGCCCATTAGTTGGAAATGGATGGAAAGGTTAGGATTTGTTTGGATTCTAAAGAAATGGAGGGGATTTGGGAGGCTTGATCAATGATTTAGGCAACACTTAGTTAAAAGGGAACTAGTTTTGGAATTAGCATCCTAGGTTGGTGGTTTTTTCTAGAAGTTCATGATGATATTTCTTGGAAATTGATTTCTCACTTTCTTCTAGGAAGGCTAGACATAGGGAAGGGTGATGGGGTTATTATTTTAATGATTTTAGGTATTAGGGGCACACTTCTCAATATATGTATATATATAGATTTCAATTGATTGATGGTACTAATAGTATTAGGGTACTTGTACTATTTTTGGGGTAATTCTTAATAAAAGAAATGAGGGCTTGGAATTAAACTCATGTATTGGAACCTTATTTATGTATTTACTTATGATCTAGCTAGGTTTAGGGCTAATTTAAATACTCATAGCAAATCTTTATTGGTACCAAAGTCATTATTGCTCCAAGATTCAAGGGATTTGTTTGTACTAAAGTATAATGATGACGGCTAGTCATGTCCTTGAGATTTGGGGAGATTTCCCTATTTATTTTGTGTACAAATCTTGAAAATTGTAAAACATAATGTTAAAAAAAGATTTTAGGGTACAAGTGTATATATAAATATATAATGGTACTTGTTTGAGGTCAATTTGTGATTTAATAAAAATGTGAGGGCTTGGGCTCAATTAAAATATCTATTTCAAGTTAAGAGTTAATAAATTAGTGTTTCGGAAAAATAATTCGATTTTTATTATCTCGCTTTGAATTTAAAGGTAAATAACTGAATGAATACTGTAAAAACCAGAAGTTAGGGTTTAGAGCAATTAATCTAAAATTTGAGAGTTAAATAATTAATATTAGAGTGTTATGATTCTAAACTTCCAGGGTCGATTTGGGTTTGTATGGGTTCGTCCGTGATACGTTTTCGGCTCTAGGGTTTAATTTGCGAGCAATCAACGAATTAAGGGCTTTGTTATAGTAACTCAAAATTTTGGGACCTAATAAGGTTTACAAAAATTAGGGGTCTCACAACAACGCTGCTATAGAAATAAGCATGCGAATTAATGTTATTCTTGTCACAGGGGAATATGTGTCAAAATAGTCCAAACCTTCCTTTCGTCTGTAACCTTTAACTATAAGTCTTGCTTTATACTTGTCTATTGAACCATCTGTTTTCATTTTTCTCTTGAATATCCATTTATATCCAAGAGGTTTAGAACCTAGTGGAAGATCCACCAATTCCCAAGTATGATTTTGCATAATGGACTCAATTTCATTATTAACAGCCTCTTTCCACAAAGGTGCTTCAAAACCTATCATTGCTGCCTTAAAGCTTTGAGGTTCATTTTCTAACAAGTATGTCAAAAAATCTGGACCAAAGGATTTTGATGTTCTCGCTCTCTTACTTCGTCTTGGTTCATCATCAGTTAAATCCTGTTGGTCGAGACCATTACTAGTCTCTTGTGTTCGATTGTCATTTATCTCTTGACTTTGTGTACAATCATAAGTTCTTTTCTATGAACTTAATTCCTGTCCTTTCTTGTAAGGAAAGACATGTTCAAAAAATACAACATTCCTTGACTCTATGATAGTGTTCACATTTATATAAGGTATTTCTGATTTATAAGTCAGAAACCGATATGCACTACTATTTTGAGCATAACCAATAAACACACAATCTACTATTTTTGGTCCAATCTTAGTCTTTTTAGGAACAGGAACTTCAACTTTTGCCAAACACCCTCACACTTTTAAGTATTTGTAGGAAAGTGGTCGATCTTTCCACAATTCATAAGAAGTGCTGTTGGTTTTCTTGTGGGGTATTCTATTAAGAACATAATTAGCAGACAATATTGCTCCCTCCCCCTCCCCCCCCACAAGTTATGTGGTAAACCTGAACTTAGTAACATGGCATTCATCATTTCTTTTAGGGTTCTATTCTTCCTTTCAGCAATTCCATTTTGCTGTGGAGAATAAGGGGCTGTAATTTGGTTAATAATGCCATGTTGTGCACAAAATTCATTTAATGGTGTTGATTTTCAACTTCTATTTTGTAGAGTTTAAACATTTCTAAGGTTTCATCTTTACTTCTAAGTAAATAAACATAACAATATCTTGTGCAATCATTGATAAATGTTATGAAATACTTTTTGCCTCCTCTAGTTTGAATAAATTTAAAATCACATACATCAGTATGAATTAATTCTAGAGGTTCAGTTTTTCTTTCAACCGATTTAAATGGAGTCTTAGTTAGTTTCGCTTCTACACAAATTTCACATTTATGATTATGATTCATTTCAAACTTTGGTATATAATCTAAACCAATTAATCTACGCAAAGCATCAAAATTCACATATCCTAATCTACCATGCCATAAATTCGACTCAAGAATATAAGCAAAAGATGTGTTATTCTTATTCATAGCAACTTTGGGTACAACTGTCATTACATTCAATTTAAAGAGACCATCACTCATGTATCCCTTACCAACATACATACCACTATTTGTTAATACAAATTTATCAGACTCAAAGACAAGCCTAAAACCATTTTTACTTAACAAAGAACCAGAATCTAAATTCTTCCGGATGTCAGGTACATGCAGTACGTTGTTGAGGGTCAGTTCTTTCCCTGATGTCATCTTCAAGATCACTTTCCCTTGTCCAGCCACAGTACAAGTAGAAGAATTTCCCATAAAAAGTTGTTCACCAATTGCAGCCTCATTGTAGGTAGTGAACATCTTCTTGCCCGCACATATGTAACGAGTTGCTCCAGTGTCAACCCACCACTCTTTGGGATTTCCAACCAAGTTAGCCTCAGACACCACAGCAGAGAGGTTGATGTCATTCACTCCGTCAGAGATGTAATCCAATTCTGTTACATTGGCCTGATTGGTGGTCTTCTTACTTGTACTTCCATGATCCTTCTTAGGGCGACAGCAGCCAGAAGCTCGATGTCTAGTCTTGCCACAGTTATAGCATTTTCCTTTGAACTTCTTGTTGCCATTGTTGTTGCCTTGTTTAGGACCATCTCCAGTAAACTTCCTCTTTTTGTTATATGGTTTATGAACTTGTTCAACCATATTAGCCTTGGACTTAATGGGATTTTTCTCATTCCTTTTTTCAGCCTTTTGGTTATCTTCCTCAATTCTTAATCTTACAATCAATTCATCCATGGTCATCTCTTTGCGTATATGTTTTAAATAATTTTTGAAATCTTTCCAAGTCGGTGGTAACTTTTCCACCAAAGCAGCGACTTGGAAAGACTCGCTAAGAGACATACCTTCTGAATGAATATCATGCAAAATTATCTGAAAATTTTGAAGTTGAGATATTACCGTTTGGGAGTCTACCATAATAAAATCCAGAAATTTACTGACGACAAATTTCTTCGTGCCGACATCTTCTGTCTTGTATTTCTTCTCCAAAGAATCCCATAATTCTTTTGCTGACTTCAGAGGATTGTAAACATTATACAACATGTTGTCAAGGCCATTGAGGATGTAGTTTCTGCACAGGAAATCTGAATGTTTCCAAGCATCTACAGCGGTAATAACTTGCCAATCACTTTCACCCTCTTTAAGTGCTGGAGCCTCTTCATGGAGAAACTGGGCCAAATTAAGAGTTGTAAGATAGAATAGCATCTTCTGCTGCCATCTCTTAAACTCAGTACCGTTAAATTTTTCCGATTTTTCTCCATGATTGATTGGTACATGAACATGGTTCTGGATAGGGAACAGTGTTGGTGTAACAATCGGAGTACCACTACCAGATGCAGTTTCAGTTGTAGTAGTCATAATCTCTTATTACAAAAACCAGAAAAAATTAAAACACAAATTAATTTTCTAGTTATTAAAACCAGAAAATAAATTATAACCCAAAATAATTTTATTTTTCTTATTACTAAAACTAGAAAAATAAAATATCACAATAATTTTCTGTAACACAATTAATATTCTGCAATTGTTAATGACACTAGTATATTACTACTAGTTGTCAAAGAAAAGAGACAGTATATTACTACTATCTGTCAAATAGCATAAACACTATTTGTTTCTTCAACCAGAATATGTCTTTATGAAATCAGAAAATTAAATACAATGAAGATACCAAAAAATAATTCTATCTTAAGATTGTTGGACAATCTTCACTGTAATTAATTAATTCAGTTTGTGTACTTAACAACAAACAGAATATAAAAGAAATAAAGGAAAGAAGAGAATTTGTTTGATTACAAAAATCAAACTCGAAATAAAAATAAATAAATAAAAATAGATTTTATTTTGTTACAAAAAACAAAATTAAAATCTGATTTAAATAAATAATAAAACACCGAAAATAAATTAAATAAATTACTTGATTAATTTCTTTGAATTATAATCTGATCAAGTCCAGTGTTTGACACTGTGTCCTTAAGACAGATTCGTCCTCTCCTCGGTGCTTTCAGAATTGGACGTCTATCTCCCAGGATGAAATGATCTATCAACGAATAAAAGCAGCACTACAATTTATTCGTTCGTCAAACACACTAAGTGTTTATACTCTCTCTAAGAAGAAAATAATGCAGCAAAATGAATATTAGAATTTGCAGAGGTGAAATACGAAATTTCTGAATGTTAAACATCAAATGAGGGTTGTCCTATTTATAGATGTAAAGGTGGCTGTAGGTTTTGAATTAAACAGGTGCAAACCTGTTTGAACAGGTATGGTTTTGAATTCAAACAGATTTGAATATATTGGGTTCATAATTTAAACAGATAAAAAACGGAAAGGGCCCTGTTTAGATATACAATAAAACCGGACCAGCTTATTTTCAGTTTAGTTTGAATTTTGGATTTTATTTTACCAAAAATAAAATTAAATTCAAATGTTTTTGGCCCAAAAAGATTAGTATTGGGCCGAACAAGCCCAACCCAACCACACACACCACACTCCAAGCCCGGCTCGGACAGACAATACGGCGGCAGGTGGTGATTTTTGGGTCTAATGAGTCTAGCCCATTTTGCCCATAACCTCTCCTTCTAAAACACTTGGGTACCCCTTGGGGCATACCCCAAGTACCAAACCCATGCCTTATAAATCCATTCAAAACTTCCTACCAAATCAATGTGGGACAAGCTTTATTCAATACCTTTAAGGATTTTTCACCAAAACTCAATTTTCATGGAGCATACTTTGGCTTCAATTTCCCATTCACTCAGTAATGGTTTTGAGCAACCAAATATACCACGTAAATCACAACGCGGCATAGAATGCGTTACCACTTTGACCCGTGAAAATCGACGCACGGGGCCCACTTAAAAAATAGACCAAACTTAGGAAAAAATTCTGATTTTACCCAGAATTTTATAATCATTTCCAACAACCTGCTTCACCCAAAAAAATTAATACTCAAGAAAAAGAATTAGATACCTAAAAAAAATATTACCAGATTCAGAAGAAACTTATAAAAATATACTTAGTTTAAAGATAGAAATACTCAAAAAAAATATACTTGCTGGAAATATAGAAAAAGATTCTTCATTCCTTTTGATTTGCTCACCTGAACAATATACTAGATTCTTTTGGTTTGCTTTCTTGCTGGAAATATACCAGATTCGTCCTTTAGATTCTTCATTTTGCAGTGGCTCCATTCGATCGTCGTCACTATTCAAGGGGGTTTAGGGCTACCACTATTGATGAGGATTGGGATGGTGGAGAGAGAGGAAGGAAGGAAGAGAGAAGACGAAGAGAATAATAGGGCGTTCGGGGTTGGGTCTCCGGCAAGGAGTGGGTCTCTGGCAAGGGTTGGGCTCCGACAGGGAATTAAAGAAGAGCATAGGAATGGGCTCCAATGGATGAAGAGAGAGAGAGAGAGAGGGTCTGTGTTCAAATTTTGAAATTTGGAATAGAGAGACAGAGATTTTGAGATGGGAGAAGTAGGTGTGAGAGAGATACATTTTGAGATATTTTGGAACTTACATTTTGGACCATTAGATGTTGATGGTAATTGATCTCAACCATTGAAATGTTCAAATAAGACAAATGAGAGTGAGACATTTTTAGCCATTGGATTGAATCAATTGAATGATCCACATATTGACACATATACATTTTGAGCCTTTGAATTCAAACCAAGCCTTTCATTGTTATATAGATATATATCTAAATCATAACAAATTATTTGGTCAATACTTAAAAAAATAACAAAATATTTTTTTGAAAATATAAAAAATATTTTCTAAAAAAAATATTTTTCAAAAAAATAAAAATAAAAAACAATTTTAAAGAACAAAATAAAAAAATATTTTTTTAGAAATATCTATATATATTTTTTTAAATAGAGTTTTGAAAAGAATTTTAAAAAGAGTTTGATTATGAGTTTGATTATGAGTTTTGAAATTTTTTAACCCAAATCGTAATTCCAAAACTTAAACAAACGCTACCTTAAAATATGAAATACGAGTTCACTTTAGGGAGATGCACCAATAAATCCCAATTCCTAATCTTTTGATCCATTTAGTCCTAACTTTAATCTTACGGACCAATAAGTCCCATCACAGTGTTAAAGACGAATCTACCTATGTTTTATCATGCAAGTTAGGGGTATTTTTGGTTTTTTTTGATGTTGAATTTACGTATATGGCCCCAAATATTGTCTTTGGGGATTTTTGATTTCCCTTCAAAGAAATCAGAACGAAAGAGACGTAAATGGAAGTGTGTGTTCTGTTCCGATGTTAATGAGATATTGGTTGGTGTGTTTGTGACGTATCTATAATGGGCAACGTTGATTCAGTGTGGATTGATACAGTAATTTGAACATTCCTTTTTTTTCGTAAACCCTAGAAACCTACGAACCTCCCTATTTTGGCAATATGTTTACGTCGTGAAGTTGTAGAGGCCGTTGCAACGTTCTGTGATCGTGCTAAGAGAAAACAACCTCAAGTCATTGCCGCCAGTGATTATGTGATCAACAAATGACGTCGGGTAAGTTTTCCGTTGTGTTATACTATGTTGTAATGTGGAAATTGTTTATGTTATTGCGTAGTGTTGATGGTCGTGCCTGTTAATTATTGATTAAATTTAAGGGGGTTTGGGTGTAGACGTTTTTGACATCCATTGTGTATGATGTATCTAATGTAAATGAGATGGTGTAGTATTGTATGATTGGTGTTTGTTTGTATGGGGATATTTACATTAAGTGCAAATGTTTTGGGACCCTGATATTGTAGGGACAAGAGAGCAATGTTGTAAGGGCAAGGACATTTAAATTAGGGGCAAGGATAATGTAGGGGAAAGGGGTTAATGTTTATGACAATGTAGGGACGAGTATTTACTTTAGTTACAAATGTTGTGTGCTTCTGACATTGTAACTTTTCCATTGGGTATGTGTAGTAACAATATCGTCGAAGTTGTTCAACTTGAGCTGTGGTAGTGGTTTGAATATAGTGTGTTGATAGTACTTAGTTAAAGGGTGGAATTTGTTGATGTTGTTGCGTAGTGTTGATAATTGGGTCAGTTATTTGGGGTTTGAATGTAATGGGGTTTTGGTGCATATGTGTTAGACTAATTGCGTTTGATTTAGCGTGGGCACATGAAATGTGGTGGTAATGTTGTTTTGGATTCCTCTGTGTATTTGATGTCTTATGTTAGCTGGTTATGTTAATTTATGATTGGGGTTTGTCTATGTGGGGGTATTTAAATTAAGTGCAACTGTTGTGTGTCTCTGGTTTTTATTCAACCGGCATTAGCATATTACGCTGTGCAATGTTGGTACGGCAACACATTCCGTGACGTAGTGGAATTAGGAGGTTTGAGGTGTGAGTTCGATTAGTTGATTGTGTTGTGTTGTTATGCCATTATTGAATGTGTGTTACGATAAATGGGGGGTTTGGATTGGTGGTTGGTTATGTTTGCACATTGGTATATTTGAAAAAACGTGATATGGATGCATCTTTGTTGGAACGCAATGTAACTCAAGTACGAGAATCTAGTCAAAATTATAACATGAATCACAAGACGCCAAATTAAAACAAGAATTATTTATCACATATATGTACAGTGCTTTGATTTGTGTTGAGATTTCGTGGAGTTGGTGGTAGTGTATTTTTTTCTTTTTTGTTGGAATGGGTATGTTGTTATGTGCACATGATTGCCCCCTTGCAGGTTGGGTTGTGACTGATTGGTAGGGTGTAGGTTGGCATTGTAGAAACTGGTATGTGATGGTTGTTGTTATGGATGTCAACTGTACTTGGTTATATAGTTAACATTACGTCTTCAATACGAATATAAGTTAGCTTATATTTTTTAGTTGCATGGTTGTGTGGTATTACGATTTGTGTCATAAGTGTGTTGTAATTTGTTATGTTGCTGACGTGAACCTGACACTATTGGCAAGTGGCATTGGCCGGCAACAATGGAAATGAACCGCGAATAATAGCCTGCCAAATTCGTAACAGCCTGGTAACACGTCAACAAGGTTGGCCACCAAGAGGCAAACTAGACTGCCATTCAAGAAACATAAATTAAACAGTGGCACTGTTAAAAATTATGAAATCGACCCGGTGAGGCTTATGTACCAGTCCAATATTTCGGGGGTTATCAAGACTGTGCTTGACTTAGAGTTGGGTGATAGGCATATTCGACAATTAGAGAGAACCCCGTTCTGGCCAATGATTGATGCTCTTTGTGTCCACAAGCTAGATCCAAGAGCCTACATGAAGTGTGATGCTACGTTGTGCCGAATAATTCAAATGTATCATCTAAAAGATGAGAAGTTTTACATTGGTGGGATTGGACTTCCATTGAGGAACAATGGCGTCCGTTTGTTGTTTGGAATACAGTGTGGGAAAGACAAACTAGATTTGTTGCAAGGTGTGAAAGGGCCTTTAGATTTTATGCAGAGACGATGTCCGAATGTTGGACGGATGTCTTCGAAAGCCGCACACCTCCTTTTCAGTCCTTAGTGGTGGCATTTCTAAGATGGCCTTGATTTTGGAAAAATCTACCTCAATTTCTCTTTGTGTAATTAGGAATCCTAGCATTTTTCCTGTTGTTACACCGAAGATGCATTTTTGCGGGTTCAACCTTAATCTATACTCTCTGTTCCACTGAAAGAATTTTTCCAAGGCAGTGTAGTGGCTCTCTCGATCTTTGGACTTGACAATCATATCGTCCACGTACACCTCAACCTCTTTGTGGATAATGTCATGTAGAATAGTAGTTGCAGCTCTCTGATAAGTGGCCCCAGCATTCTTTAGTCCAAACGGCATGACACGATAACAATAGGTCCTCTACAGAGTAGTGAAAGCGGTCTTCTCCCTATCCTCGGGTGCCATCAAGATCTGGTTATACTCGAAAAATCCATCCATGAATGAGAGCAATGCATGGCCCATAGTGAAGTCTACTAACTTATCAATATACGACAGTGGAAAATCATCATTCGGACTAGCCTTATTCAGATCTTTGAAGTTGACACAGACTCTGATTCTACCATCCTTTTTTGGAACTGGAACAATATTGGCCAACCATGCCGGATATTCAGATACAAGCAAGAACCCTACCTCAATCTGTTTGGTAACTTCTTCCTTAATCTTTAAAGCCCCAATCTGGGTGAACTCTACGCAGCTTTTGCTTAACTGGTCGGGCCTCAGGGTCGAGAGGGATCCGATGCTGTAAAATCTCAGGATCGATTCCATGCATGTCTTCGTAGGACTACGCGAAAACATCTTTGAAATTTTTTAATAAAGCGATTAAACGCTCGCGTTCCTCCGAAGACAGCGTGGACCGAATCTGAACCAAGCGAGGATCTTCCTCAATACCCATGTTAATTGATATGATTTCATCTGTATAGGGCTTAACACGCCTCTCCTCCTCATGATCAACTAAATTTTTCAAAACTTGAGAAATTTCTTCCTCATCGTTTAAGTTAAAATTTTGAAAATTAAGATCAGTACAACAAACCAAAGGCACAGAGAAGTAGGCAACATTCACAATATCCCTATTCAAAAAGTTTGGATCTTAGGTTACAGTGGACTTAAAGGAAAAGCTAAAAGACGACCCGGACAGGACTTTGGCATCTAGGTTACCACTCCCAGAAATACCAGACTCAGAAGAACTCGAATCAGACTTCGACTCCACAGACTCAGTGGAATTAGATCCGGACTCACTATTCGATTTAGAACTGTTAATAACTCCTTGCTCGAACTTCCAGACCAGGCGTGGAGCCTTCGATGCATCGACCATAAGATTAGAGAAATCGGCTGTTGGGGTATCCTCGATCATTAAGATAGTAAAACTATCCCCCAAGTTGGTGGTCTTAGCTCCAGCAGTGGAACTCATCAGTAAGTCAGCCAGTGCTTTTCTCAGCAACTCCTCTTTCTCAATACCCAGGTTCGCAGTCTTTCCTTGATCCGTTCAGTGCTTAGGTTTGACTGTTCATCTTCCTCTTCTGGTAACTGGTGCCCGAAAAAGATCTCAAACCCCAGATACCTAGTCTTTGTCTCCTAGTCATACCAAAGCTCTGGGAATCCACAAAATGGGAAATCTTCCCCTTGGCGGACAAAGCGTCCGTTCAGGATTCCCCGTATAGGTTTGTGGACTAACTCATACTGCTTTTCGGTCCTCTTCGCCTTCAGTCTTTCTCTTAGCTTCTGCCCTTTCCTTTGCCAATCTGCGACGGTAGGTTTGTATGCCAGCTCGAAAACATGGGGGTTATGACTCACCTTCTTAACAATAGTACCTCCCTGCCTGCCACTTCGGCCTAGTCCTGATCCAAGCATATGCCCCTGCTTGTTCATCATATGTATGGATTGCACACTCACATAATCTCTATCACCTTCTGTCATAATGGTTTAGACCAACCGGGCTTCTGCCAAAGAGAAGTCGGAAAGAAACACATCCTCTTCCCCATGTATGATCTCCAGTAATGGTGCAGTGGTTCCTTGAGGAGGATGGATTGCAGAGTTACCATACACAGTGGTGATCCTACCTTTGAAGGGGTACTTCACTAACTGATGGACTATTGATAACACAACCTTTATCTGATGGAGCCAGAGCCTTCCCAGTAACAAGTTGAATATGGCCAAAACATCCATGACATAGAATTCCACCTCATGTTCAGACGGACCAATCAGGATATTGCTCTTGAACATTCCCATGACATCCCAGCTTGTATTATCGTAAGCCCGGACAGCTTGGGTCGTAGGTGCAAAATCAATCGGCCTCAAACCAACCCGATATCTACTAATACCACCGAAATCCACATTTGTCAACTCTCCAAGGTTACATACAAAGGCTTATTGTGGTTGGCGCCCTCAGGAGGCAATTCCTTATCTGTGAAGGATATTACTGGCATAACGTCCCTGGAGGTGACCAGTGATACCAATTGGTTAGCAGTGGTGTCAATGGGTAGTTTGGCCCGGTTCATTGCTTCGAATAGGGCTTGCCTATGTTCCCGAGATGCCATTATCAGTCCCTAAATGGATATGTCAGCCTGAATCTTTTTAAGTTATTTTAGGACCATGTTCTCCTCTACATCCCTCTCTTTTGCTTTCTGGACATCCGTTCCAGAGGTTTCCAGCTGGTCTAACGCTGTAGGTTTGAAGTACTGACCGCTCTGGGTCATATGATTAATCTCATCGGTATACCAAGTGTCATCTAAGGTATCAGTTTCCCAACCTTCGTCAGTTTATGCGTGACTCAGGTCACTGTCTTCCCACCACTCTCCCAAAGTCATGACCGGACTGACATCGGGTTCTATTCGGAGCATATTGGCATCACGTGCCCCGTTATCGTGCCATTCTTCTTTTGGCACAGCTTGGGTTTCAACATCCTGGTACTTTCTGAGTTTCTTCAACATCCTCTTTCGATCATTGGGATCTCATTCAACTTTTCCGGTTATCTGGGCATCATCCATCGTTGTTTCAAGTTTTTTTTTTTCCTTTTGCTTTGCCTTGTTCGAGAGCTATCTTTGCTTGGATTTTCTCTATTCTTTCCTTTTGAAACCACTCCAGTGCATCTTCCTTCTCAGTAGGAGGTGCAGCCTCAGCCTCAGCCTCAGCCTCAGCCTTATCCTTAACAGCAATTTCCTCTTTTTTCCCGGTCTCTCCTATCTGTTCCTCTACGTTGGACTCTTCCTCACTTAACCATCCATTACTTGTTTTTGGCTAGCTGGGTCCCACCATCCCATCTGTACACAACTTGTGTCTTCTTCCTCAAAGAAGTAAAGATCCTCCAGATCCTCTTCTAATTCTACCAGATCCTCTTCTAGGTTTGCTAAGTCATGCAGGCCTTACTCAAGCCAGTTATTCTGATTCTGTGCCATTTGGTCTTCCCCAATAGCATTGATCTTTGAGAAAATTCGGATATGACCCGGCTTTGGGCGATCGATGGCCACGATGTATAAGCTGAGATCATACTCCTCCGCAAGTGAGACCTCCTTCTCTATGACGCGGGTATCAGGCAACCTTGTCTTCAGTGCATTCTTCTCTTTCTCCATTTCTACTGCCACAGGTTTGAATTGAGTTTGTGGTGTTAGATCTATCATGCACATGTTTGTGCCTTCTGGAATGACCACCTTCGGTTTTGGTAGATGTGATGAGGTAATGTATGTGCTGGGGTTGAAGGTGGGTAGTGTGTGGATGTGGTTAATGTTTTTGCACGGGGGGACTTGGTTATGTGTAAGAAGTGGGTTGGTTTTTACGTTTGGTTTTGCAGGTGGGGCAATGACATTGTTGTCGATGAGATTCTGAATCTCATGACGTAGGCGGTAGCACATGTCTGTGGGATGGCCATGTTATTGATGGAAGACACAGTACGTGGCAGGGTCATGTTTAGGCGGCAATGGGTCTAGAAGTGGTCGAGGATCGAGAGGCTTGAGATGCCCATTTCACATCAATAACTTGAAGCCTTGAGTTGGGCTCATATGGAGAGGAGTAAAGACTTTACGGTTTTAGGGTGGACCAATATTTTGTGAAGGTTGTGAGGTTGTGGTAGTAGCAAAAGAATTAGCCATCTTGGCCATTGTGACAACATTACTGAAATCCGCAGACCGTGGAATAATGTTACTGCTAGCATTGGTATTCTGAGAGAACGGCCTTCTTGCAAGTTCACTGGTTCTGTGGATAATACCCTTTTTGAATGCACTCTCGATCTGGACCCCCAGCTCATGTAAGGAAGCAAATGTGGGCAATGGTGCCACTATCATTCTCTGCAACATGTCTGGCTCGAGGTTTTGGACCACTAGCCTGACTTGCTCTCTCTCGGTGAGCCTATTTGTCATTCGGGTTGCCTTGACTCTCCACCGGGCGACAAAATCAATGAATGATTCTTTGTGATTTTGGGTTATAGCCTCCAGCTCACTAATAGTTACTTCTATCTGAGTGTTATATGAGTACTGATTAAAAAATGCCTTAGATAGCTCCTCCAAATTTCATTTTGTAG
Organism: Camellia lanceoleosa; assembly: GCA_025200525.1. Classification (NCBI taxonomy): domain Eukaryota; kingdom Viridiplantae; phylum Streptophyta; class Magnoliopsida; order Ericales; family Theaceae; genus Camellia; species Camellia lanceoleosa. Next base: position 175,656,420 of record CM045765.1, read on the forward strand.
AATCCTCTGATTTAGCGTACCAGATGACCGCCACATCAGATAGGGTCCTTCTAAACAACGAAAGCTTCTGCGCCCGAGACAAACCCATGAGCCTCAATACATTCGAAAATAATCGGACATGCACGATTGGATCCTTACTCCCATCGAATCTATCGATGTGGGGCATCTTGAATTTCTTCGGTAATCTGACCGAAGCCTCAGTGTACTCATCTTCGATATCTGGAATGGAGTTGAAGCCTTGGGATTTCTTCAATGCTTTCTTCAATCTGGCGATTTTGACCAAGGCTAAATCAATCTCATTGATATCGAAAAGAAAAATCCTCGGAGGAGGTTAAACTAGAGGATGATAAGCTGGAGCTGGGGAAAATATGTCCTGAGGATCTGGGACTGGTAGATTTTCTGCTGGTGGGAGTAGATCCGGGTTTGGCTGAGCAGATGGGACCGGATGCATGGTTAATGCTGATGCCTCAGATGTGCGCCGTAAATCGGCAAGGACTCCATCTTGTGCAGTCATCCTTTGGTTTACAGTGTCCATAGTTCTTTGGATGGCAATCATCATGGCAGCAAATTCCTCTGTGTTTGGTGTTATGTTCTGTGCCATCACGAATCTGGGTGAACTTGATGTTGGTGAATTGATTAACTGAGAACGGGTAGGCGTTTGTGGGGGGCTTTGTACTGAAGCTACTAATTACGTGTTCCTTCTTCATCGAGTGACTAGAGGAAACGAGATTAGCACGGGCTGACCACCAACAAGGCCTCAAGCTTTACACAGCCTGCCGAAATGAGTCCACACAACTTGGGGGATATCGGGTCTTTTTGAAGCTATAATGGTAGACTACCTAGCAAAAAGAAAGAAAAAAAAAATCAAAATCAGACAGCACTTTGGCCCTAATTCACAACAATCAAAACACATAGCTAAACTATAATCCCCCACTGAACTCTATTTTCAAACCTTAATGATAAGAACCATTCTGTATAGTCGCACTGTAAAAGCACATATCAAGTAAGAGGACCAAAACACCCCTATGAGGGGGATAGGGTTACCATGTCCTAAATTTTGGCATGATCTAGGCTGCACTATTTTCAAACAACAAGTTTCACGACATCTTACAAATGAGTGGCATCCTGTCCTAATTTGGAATAGTCACTATAGTTTCACTATATGCAACTAGGTCGAATAGTCAAAAGGGTACCTTGGCAAGATTACCTAATATACCTCTCACTCCTAACACCGAGAAGTGAAAGGTGGATCAAGCAGTACAGCGATGATCCAGATCCAAAGGTTGTGTTTCCAACATGGCAGAGTCCATGACCGATCAGCCTTTTGGCAAGCCTTTTGGGCGAGCCTCCGGCAAACCATCCAGGAATAGCAGTCAGCAAACACAATCATTTTAAGTGCACTAATGCAAATGCAAATGCAAATAAACATATAAGCATAAATAAAAAGTCACATCATGAGTTTCAAGTCAAGTTCTCTAAGTCCCCAGCAGAGTCACCAAAAATTGTAGCTCGACTTTCCACGCTCCTTTTGAAAGGCGAATAGCCCTACAGTTTGAACTCCACTTATGGTTCCAAATCTGATTTCACAAGTACAATGTGAAATGATGAAAATGCAAAAAGAGTCCAAATTCGGCAATTCTTTTTGGAAAATCAATGTTTGAATCAAATGCTAAAAATGGACTGCTTTGCTAGATTACAGAGTCGCCACTTAAATATTTTTAAGAAATTTAGAAAACTCAAGACTCGTGCCAAAGGCCATTATTCCGTTATCACCAAAATGCCTCAACTCAGGAACTTAGGTACGAGAGGGGAAGGTCATGAATTGAGCACCCCCCTCGCCCTATCAAAGATCGGCATCTACTAATCATGATGTATTTCTTATTTACATTATATGCTCTTGTTCCAGTTTATTAGCTATATTACTATGTGATGCGCACATAAGGTATAGACTGTTTGCAAGAACTGGAACATTTGATCACATGTTTTGGTTTTGAAATTGTTTTGTGAATTTTGCTACTTGGGAAAGTGGGCTAAAATGGACATTAGTCAAACTATCCTAGTTCAAGCACCTAGCCTTCATCCACAGGCAATCAAGCAGTTATATCATTTAAGCAATTAGCCTCATGGAAGATATGCTTTGACATGGCAGCACAAACATTTGATGCAATATGCTAAAGCAAGTAGATGCTCACCTAGTACTCTGAGCCAAAATAAAACAAAATAATTAGAAAAATATGCATATTTCTAATTAAATGCAATATGACTAATGCAACGCATGCATTATGTAACTAAATAAGCTCAGCTACTTAACATGGTATATGAAACAATTAGACAGCATGCGGTCTAAGCACGTATTCAAAGAATTATTTAGATGACAATGCAAGTTTGAATGATGAACCAAGCCTCGGTGCATACGATGTAAGTGGATGCAAGGCATGAGAATGCTAATGAAACGTGATGTTCTAAACTAACCATCATAAGCGAATAAATAAAGGGAGAAAGATGTGGGGTTGGAAGACATACACATTATTACAACATTTGATCCCTCACGCAGGAGGGTGCGAATCAATGTCCAAAAGTCCAAATTAAACTAACTATTACAAAACTAGACAAATAAATAAAAATTAACTTAACTAAGCTAATTAGCTACTTTATTACAACAATTTAACTAGCTATACCAAATATCAGCTAATGGCTACAACAATACTAATTACAATAAGATTAATTTACAACTATGATAATTATAACACTAATGAAACAATTAATCCATTCGAAAAATGCATAAGTGAAGATGGATGAAGGTTGCATGCACAGCGCCTAAGAGCTACTCTGTCTATCCAAGCCAACTCTGTTTCACCTTCAGCCACTGCCTCTGTTTTCTTGCAAAAGCTGCCTTTGTTAGTCACCTGCGAGGTAGTGTATCAGTGATGGCCGGCTAGGTCTATAGATGGTCAGTCGTGCATCAATTTGGTGTAAAACTCTATTTTTGTGTTCTGAGGTGAACCAGTGCAGACAGAGTGTCCTCAAGCTCTATGTGTCCCTTTCTTCCTTCTCTGTCATGGAAAAGCCTCGAGAGAAGGTTGCAATTGATTCCAAAGCCATCAATGAGCAAATTGATTGCTTGATGGTCTCAGATACAATTTTGGACAAAAATCAATGAAATACAATGAATAAGATCACCCATCCCTCTTGTCATGGAATGAACTCAAAGATGGTGGTAAAAACGCTTCAAGAATCATCAAAATGCCATGAATTAGCATGTGATGACTCTTGACACAAGGAACTTGGCATAATGTCCAGCCAAGTTTAAGCAATTTTAAGCCATTTTCTTTATATGGGTTGTTCCAAGTTTTAAGCCAATTTTATGAAGCCTTGCCATTCTTTAGTCCATTTGTCCATGGTGATGTTAAAATCCTCTAAACAAGAAGTAATGTCAAACGAGAGGTTCTTTTAAAGCATAAGAGAAAGACTATACCGTTGGCAATGAATCTTCCAAAAGATTAAGCCATTAAGTAGGAGCCTTTCTTTCATATTTTGAGCAACCTCAATCGATTGAAATCATTCTCAAGAATGAAAGAGATGAATGGTGGATTGATTGTTAAAATTAGGCTTTTAGACATGGAAATAAATTGAAGAAGAGCTTAGAATGATATATAACATGTTTTGTATGCAAACTTACGAGACAACAAATGAATTAACCCAAGCTCAAACTAATTAAACAAGTTAGAACAACCCCAAAACAGCTATGAATAAATGAAAAATAGAGGCTAAAAAGATGCACGAAAATAGCTTAAAAAGCTAAACAATAAGAGAAGAATTAAGGCTAGCAAGCAAGTACAAGGAGGGGTGGCTAACCCCTCCACTTTTGAAACCTCAAACCATGATTTTTAGCCCTTTTAAAACTCTGAAGATCAGTGTAGATATTAAAGAAAAAAGTGGAAAAGTAAGGGTTTGAGCTATATGTAAAGGTGTAAAAAGAGTAAACTCTCTCTACCCTTTTGGTAGCTCTTCAAACCCAAACTTAAACACTTCAAATAGGATCAAAACAATACAAAATAATAAGAATTAGTTAGTAAATGAAAGAAATGAGAGCAAAAAGGAAGATAACACGCTTATACCTCTTAAGGGGTAAGCTTTTTGTTTGTGATCCAAACTTAGTCTCAACGCACTCTCAAGCTTGAATTATGCTTCTCAAAGATCAACCAACGCCCTAAGATGGTGAGACAAGGTTGTGTATGGTGTATGGAGATGACACAAGAGAGCTAGGTTAGCTCAAAAGTTGCTTACTATGGAAGAAGGATGAAGAAGGAGCTTTCAAGATGTATATAGGTTTTCTAAATTTTGTTCAACCCTCAAAACAATAACACAGTTTCATTTTTATAGAATTTGAGCTCAAAAGGTGATAAATATCTTAAAAAATGGACAGTTGGTGGCCTCCCGCCCAAAATAGTGTTTTTCGCCACCAAGGGCCGGCCGGCCATCACTGATGCCTGACCAAGCTTTGATGCCCTCCCTTGTTTTTTTGGTTCAAACTCAACTTAAGGTGGCAAAAAGTCCAAAAATGAGACTTACAGGTTCAAACAAGGTAAATATTGAAGATTTGAGGTCATTTCGAGAGCTTGACTGAATCCGAATCACTGTGAATTCAAAGCATATAATTCAACTTTCATCATCGAGTGTATCGAACCAAGCGCCTAAGTCTTGTGGGCAGTCAAAATGGGGTGTCTACACTAATATGGATGACCTGGAGCCAAGCTTTGATTAGTGGCAGCCTGATTCACCTAATGGTGGTAACATTGAAATCAATGGAGCATATGTAAATGAGAACTGCAATAGTAGGTCAATGAACGATAAGAAAAATATCAGCAGGAAGTTACTTGTAGACGAAGAATCATGACTGGTGTTATTCCCAAATCTACTAGAATTGTCATATACACCGGATAATGATACGTTTAATAGCGAAACAAACAGCAAGAATAATAAGTTGAGAAAGGTTAAAGAGAGAATTAATGATTTGGAAAAGGAAATTAAAACGAAGACAGCCCGAGTATATGAATTGGAATGTCGGATCGAATTGATGGAGAAGATGCTTGGGACACAAGCTATAAATTTGTTTATAGGGTTTGATAGCGTTATCATTGGAAAAGATGCTGAAATTGCGCGCCTTTATAACTTGGTAGAACAATCGAAGGACATAATAGGCAAATTAGAGGACAATCTTGACGACCGTAAGATACACAAGGTGATGCAATTTGTGGCAAATGATGGATCCAAGCATCAAACACCTCAGTCTGGGAGAATGAATGTTTCGGTGAACAGCATAAGTGGGGAAATTGCACAGCAGCCCTCATCCCTTGTAGTCGGATTGAAGGTCGTCCCCAATTTTGCGGTGGAGTTGGTTGATGATGTGGACGAAATTGAAAATCTGAATGTAGACAACGAGGATGGGTATATAAGAGGTCATTCAGTTACAATTGATGGTGTTGGTGTTACTATTGGTGACGTTGGAATTGGCTGTGGGGGGAAAAAAGCTGCTTCAAGAACTGTACCTGCAATCACATCGTTGGTTAGGCTCGTGAAGAACAAGCCAAGGCGTGAATTTAGACTGTCTGACTACAAGTATCTTGGTGTAGTGGGTCTGGGCAAACATAGCAGTAGAGTGGTGGTACGCAAATCATCGGAGCCCGGGGTGATTTACACTATTGAGGATGTAGACATGGAGCGAAAAATGTGGAATGGTTTTGGTATGACCAAAAGGCATGCCATGTGGAACATGTTGAAAGAGGATGAGGTGAGAATGCTGGAAAAAATATACAGTTTCGAAGGTGATGGGTAAGTTATTTTGTCAATTTGGTGCAATACTTGTATGGTATATAGTAATCAATGCTGCAGTGTGGAAATTGATAAATTTGTTGTGTTGGTTGCAGGGCAGTAATATGGGACGGTGGAGACAACGGAGTGCAAGTGCATTTCATGGATGTACAGGACTTGGTACAACAAAACTCGATCCATGGGAATGTACGCGCATCTCATATCCTTTTAAATGGTGTTGGCATCTAATTTGATTGTGTGTGACGTGGTTGTTAATTTTAAAATTAAAGCTTTGAAATGTGGGTGTACTGGGTTGGGAAATGCACATGCTGTAAGAATGGTGTGCGTCTATTAACTACCTTGGTGTTGATGGTTGTAGCAAATTTGCATACCTGAAATGATTACAACGTTTGAACGTCAAGCACAAGTTTGTCGTAGTTTCCATATGCACAATATGAAACCCCCCAAAAAAACTATACGCATATGCAGTATCCGGTAATTGTGTGCACTTTTGTGACCATAACAATGGGATACATGCATATACGACGAAATTAAGATTACAATGTATCACCTTCACACACAGTGATAAATTTTGGTACATGCACATAGTACGAAGAAATAGTAATGCCTGGCATGTGCTGTAAGTAATCGATGTGTACGCTGATATACTAATAGAAGTGCAGTGGAAGGTGGCTGGAAGAACATAACATGAGGGCACGACATACGTTGATAGTAGTGTTTGTTCGGTATTTTACATGTTTGTTGTACGTTACTACCCCATATAAAAATAGGCATTAATAACATCGTAACTCACTTGTCTAAAATAACATATACCATATGTGCAGGACATGATGAGGAACACGGGCACCCTATCAAGGGCTAAGTACTTGAATGTTCACACGAAGGCATCAAGGGGATGTAGGTACACAATTTACCCAATATACCATGCAAACCATTGGACCGTTATGGTATAAGATGTAGAAAGAGGTGAATGGAAACATTATAATTCCATGAGGCCAAGACGTGGAGTCCGAGACGAGCATTACAACGAGGCCCTTAAAGTGGTAAGTGCGCCAATGGTTTTTGGCGGTTGAATGTGTTTCCATGTTTGACACGCAATGATGTGTTTGTTTTTTTCATACACGTCAAACATTATTTGCTTAACAAATACATTGCATGTTACGGGGACTAACAAACCAAAAACTTGAACACCAGAAACAATGGATGGCTGACCACTATACCAATTTCGTAAAGCCCAGAGTTGCAACGAAAGATGGTCGGACGGATCGTTTTGATAGCACTCTTATGTCAGTTGTGGATTACCTACAACAAGTTCTAGAGTCGTAAGTGTTGTTTGTTAACTATTTCATTTTTTTTTTTTTTTTTTTTTTTAAATGTAGTGGTGAGTGTGACGTTGTCATGGTCGTGTGTGAATGCAGGCCAGACTACGCAATTATTGTATGCTTCATTATCAGGTAATACATTCACGAGATGGAAATAAATGGCACGATGGACGGGATCACCCCCACTGGTCTATGTGTTGCGGTAGTTAAAATGTTCTTGAACGAACCAAGAAGAGGACTTCGTGCCAAGACAGCATAATATGTGGTGTTGAGCACCATCATTAGCAAACCCCCTCACTTCCCTCCCCCAATTATCTGTTTTTGTTTTATTGGTAGCAGACTACGTAATTGGTTTTTGTTTCGCGATAGGCGAACGTTGATGCCATATATGTAGTAGGCTATTATTGTTTATGACAAAGTGTTAGTTTCCCTAATGTTGGATTAATTGTTATCAAATTTTGTAATCATTTGTTTGGTCCCGAACAGTTATGACAGTTTCTGAGACATCATGATGTGAGTTGGTTAAGGTCAGCATTATTGAACGTTGATGTTCGTAGTTTCGCTTTGTTTGCGTAGTTACCTGTATGATCATACATGATTTGTAGGACTGAGCAAGGAATCTGTAAAATCCGTAATCATATCCGGTCTAGTCCAATCCGATAGGTTTGGATTGGTTTCTTGAATCTGTGGTTCAGTTCCGAATTGGAAATTTCAAAATCTGTAGGCCACAGATCGGTTCCAGATTGAACCCCATGGTTCCGGATTGGAACCAATCCGGACCATCTTGAAATAATTTATATTTATACTATATACCTTCCCATACAATATAATTTCTTATCTCATATAAAAACTAAAATGTAACCTAATTCACACCTTACTCATTTAGTTCATTGTCTTTCACTCTCATCTCATCTCTCTGTCGGTGCTGTCTCTCTCTCTTCTCTTTCTCATCTCAGACTGAGTTCTCTCTCACACTCTCATCCATCTTAGATCAAATCGGTGAGCTGCTCATTTTTCTCTCTTAGTGAGCTCTCTCTCTCTCTCTCTTCTTCTCTCTCTCAGTGACACTATTTTTGTTCCTTTGTTCTCAAATCAGATCGGTAGCTATAGATGTTGTCTCTCTCTCTCTCTCTCTCGGTGAGCTCTCTCTCTCTAACACTCTGAAATTGATTTAATCTCAAAGAAAAGACATACACAATACACTGTTGTGATTTGATCTCAAATCTGTGGATTTTGAGTTTAATCTCAAAGAAAAAACATACACAATACACTGTTGTGATTTCATCTCAGATCGGTGGATTTAATCTCAAATCGATTGTTCATGTCATCTACAATGGATTCGGTAAATGTAAGTAAAAGGTTTTATTTTCATTTTTTCTATTTTTATTTTTATTTTATTCTTTTTTTGTTTTCATTTTTATTTTTATCTATTTTTTTTCCTGATTTCATCTCATCTTTCTGTTGTTTGTTTTATTTTTAAATGTAAGTAAAAAATTAATCCACAGTGTATGTTTTTTCTTTGATTTCTGTATGTAACTAAGTAATCCACAGTTTTTTGTTCTCTTTGATTTCTTTGTTTTCTGTATGTTTGAGTTACAGTGTATGTTTTTTTTTTTAATTTGAATTGTTGGTTTTATATATTTTGTTGTCATGTCTTGAAGATTTGAGGAACTAAAGTAGTCATTCAGATTATTTATGCTCTTCTGTGAAGTATTTCCATGACACATGCACATTGCTTTTATGAAACTGAAGTTAACTAAATTCAGAACCGCTAACAAGAAAAGCAATTTGAAATGATCCATGATTTCACATTTTATAATGAGAAAATATTATGTAAATGTTTAATTTCTTTGCACTTATATCAATTCAGTTTGGCCTTGCCAAAACCTTTGTTGCAATTATTTTGGTTTTAGCTACATGATTCTTGTAACAGACCCTTAGATTGCTAATATGTGGTGGTGTGGTTTAATTATGTTTTTGTTTTTTGGTCTGCTCTGTTTGCTTTTTCTGTTATTGACTTGTGGGAAAAGTTATAGAATGGAGCTTCAACATCCAGTAATGAAGACAACAAAGTTAATTTGAATGTCTTGCACAATTTTTTGGCAAGACATTAGACAATAGGACTACAAGAGCATTTAGTTTTGGATTAGAAATAAGTCAAAATATTTTGTTGTCATGTTTTCTGATATAGTTCTAATTTTTTTGTTAATATTTCATAACATTTATGTAAACCTTGGCCTCATTTAAACAAAATTTATAGCTTCGTCCATGTTCATGATTCAGACTATATATATGTATATATGTATTTTTTTTTTTTATTTCTTTTTCTTGTCTGACAGATGTCAAGTACTGAAGACACAAATGATGTAATTGACCTCTCTCAGTCTCAATATGAGCCAGAGCATGATCCTCAGCCTAAAACTCCTTCAGCTTCAAAGGTATGCCCCCTCTTCCTAAGCCAAAAGCTAGACAATCTTCTAAAGTTTGGAAGCATTTTACCAAAATTTTTAAAGAAGGGAGTAAGATTGATACATGTGTTAAATGTAACCACTGTAAAGCTTCTTATGCTTGGATTAGTGCAAATGGAACTAGCACTTTGGGAAAACATATTGCAAATTATCCTAAGTCCCCTCAGAATAAAGAAAATAAAAAACAAAGACTTTGGCATTTCAATTTGTAACCAAAGGTGAAAAAACTCTTGGAGTTTGGAAATTTGATCAACAAGCATGTAGGGATTCACTTGTTAAAATGGTAATCACTAATGAGTTGCCATTTAGGTTTGTAGAGCGTGAAGGATTCTGTTAATTTTGTAGTGTGATGCAACCTAATTTCAAAAGTTTTCACGCTTTACAGTGGCAAGGGATATTGTGGATTTATATTGTAGTGAGAAGAAAAAAACTGAAAAATGTGTTGAAGAATTCAAACTATAGACTTTGTCTCACTACGGATTCATGGACATCTTTACAAAATGTTTCATATATGTGCCTAACAGCCCACTTTATTGATAAAGACTGGAATTTGCAAAAAAGAATTCTCAACTTTAGTGTGATTTCTAGTCACAAAGGGGAGGCAATTGGTAGGGTAGTGGAATCATGTTTAGTTGATTGGGGTATAGAGAAGATTAGTACAATCACTGTGGATAATGCAAGTGCAAATGATGTAGCTATTACATATGTGAAAAGGAAGTTTTCTAAAAATAGTGTCTCTTTGATTTTAAGGGGTGAATACTTGCATATGAGGTGTTGTGCCCATATAATTAATTTAATTGTCAAGGATGGGTTAAGTGGAATAAAATATTCAATAACTCGAATTCGTGATGCGGTGAAGTATGTAAGGAGTTCTCCACAACAAGAGCAGTTTTTGGGACATGTCTTTGAAGCAGAGAGGTAACATGTAAAAGATTGTTGTGTCTAGATGTTCAAACTAAGTGGAACTCAACATATCTAATGCTAGATGTTGCAACAAAGTTTCAAAAAGTATTTGAGAGATTAGAGGATGAGGACCCACATTTCAGACTAGAACTTAATCATGGACCTCCTACTACTCAAGATTAGGAAGATGCTCACGTTTTTACATAATTTTTGCAAAAGTTTTATGATGCAACTATTAAACTTGCGGTTCTTTGTATGTCACTTCCAACATGTACTTCACTGAAGTTTGTGCTATAGAAAGTGCCTTAACTGAATGGGGAAAGAGTTTAGATCCTTCTTTAAAAGCCATGGCAATAAAAATGATGACTAAATTTGGCAAGTATTGGGGAAAAATTAAAAAAATAAATATGATGTTATTGATTGCTGTTGTGTTAGATCCTTGTTATAAGTTGAAGTATGTAAGGTTTTGTTATTTTGAAGTTTATCAACTTGCCATAGTGAGTGAGCTCACTCAAAAAGTAAGAGAGACTTTGAATAACATTTTTGATGATATAAACAGTTTAAGACAGTTGTTTCATCTTCCAATGAAATGGTTTATGAGGTAGACATTTTTGATCAAGTAAACATTGGTGCAAGTGAGCACCAAGTGTCTCTTATGACAAAATTTCAAAAGCTTTTGGAGGAAGAAGAAGGTGATGGAGGAAAGTCAAAAGTAGATAGGTATTTGGAAGAATCTTGTGAAAAGGAAGTTGTAAACTTTGACATCTTAGTTGGTGGAAAGCAAATTCTTCAAGATATAAAGTTCTTTCTTAAGTTGCAAGGGATATTTTGGCCATTCCTATCTCTACTGTTGCTTCCGAGTCTACTTTCAACACAGAAGGTCGTATCCTTGACCAATTTCGTAGTTCTCTTACTCCAAAACTTGTTGAAAGTTTAATTTGTACACAAGATTGATTGCGTGCTCCGCCATTGCCACTTCAGATAGAAGAAAACTTTACAGATTTAGAGGACATAGAAACAGGTAATAGAATTCTAATATTCAATTTGTCATTTAAATTCTATTAATGTATTGTGTTATTTTTTACTTTAAACTGAAATTAATTTTTTTCCAGCTCTAACCAATGTCAACATAGCTACTAGAAAGTGATTTGGCTTGCTGTGATGTGGAATTTGCTATTCTTTGTTGCCGTTCTTTTTCTTTGCCTCTCAACCACGTGGTGCTTTTGTTTGTCGTTGTTGCTATGCTGCTGTCAACATTCATGCTTTTGTTTGTTTATTTGTTTTTGTCTAAACTAGTTTATCTCTGTTTGCTTAGAATTTGTGGAAAAGGAAATGTAATGGCTACTGCTGTTGAATTTGGTTGTTGTTATCTACTATTGTTGCTGTGTGTTGGCTTGGAACGGATGTTGTTTGCTCCAGTTTAGATGCCATTGTCATTATAGACAGTCTTACAAGATCTTGATTCTTGCCAAATATATGTTACAATATATAATGTTCCAAGTTGGATATATCCCATTGGCTTTGCTTACAGGTTTCGATTTACTTAGATTGTGATGGTATAGATATTTTTCGAATGGTATGATATGGCAGAAAAGAATCTATTTTTGTCACCTTGGGAACTTGCATGTACAAAAAGAGGAACCACTTACACAGGATGATGTTGTTTGCTTGGAATTTTACATAGGTTGTTGTCTATATTTTTTTTATTATTTAATTATGTGAATCCGTGGTTCTAAACCAATCCAATTCGTGTTTCAACGAATTAGTTCGGATTGATTCCACAATTTAAATAGATTGGATTGGTTCTAATTTTTCAAGAACCGTAGATAACGGATTGGTCCTGGTTTTCTCATAATCCGAACCAATCCAAACCATGCTCACCCTTAATGATTTGGTTCGGGGTTGTTTTCTTGTAAATTTTGTTTTGATAAGATACTAACATAATGATTGTTTTGTTTCCGTAAGAGACGATTATGGGTTTGGTTTCAGATATCATGTTTGATGATGCTGGTATGTTGTTTTGATGATATGGAAGTCACATTCAATTGTGTGGGACGAACACAGTGTGGGTTTGGGTTTTGCTATATCTAACCATCAATGTAAAGTTATTAACATAGTGTTAAGAGCGTTGACTTGACACCAAGCAGAAAATGCTTTAATTATCCAAATTGGAGCACATGATGATGTCACCAAATGGGACAACTAACTAAAAACAAACCCAGACGACACAGTAATAGGCTATCAGTTACGTTGTGGAAATCAAATTATGCCAACAAAACAACATGGTATCGTAATACATTGAAGTAATAGGGATTTGGTTGATGTTAGCTAATATAATTTTGCAATGTATGGCATGGGGACACTATGAAGGAAAATTATGTGCAATTGGACATAATGTTTGTCACTACACATTTATTAACATTGTAAAATAATCAATGTTTTTCCCCATCAGACGAACATTAAAATGAAGCTAAAACCACCACGGTTTTTGTGACTAACCCAGTTTTCGGGAAAACAAATTAAACAACTGTTGAGCGTCTATATTAGCTCTTTACATGTCTTCCTATTGTGGTTACCCAACTTTTCGTATCGGCTACACCGAATGCGCTGTGCTACTTTGCCGCTCGATGGAATCCTCTTTCGTTTGGGCCTACCGAGCGGTCATTTAACTGTTGACAGCGTAATCATATAGTCAGCTGGTGTGGCAGATGGCTTCTCGACGGTTGGAATGGGGTATATTGTTCCGTTGTACAAGGCCTTGAACGTTTCAATGTAGAATGCACGGTCTATCGATTCATGAATATCTCTCTCACTATTATGAAATACGATGACAGCATGAAAACGTGGGAACCCATTTATCTGCCACTGGAAATGGAAACACGTCTGCCTTGCCACATCCACCAACACTAACGGATCGGAGTGCACTTCGTACACATTGTCATTAGCTTGGCTAACACACCATGACCTGCTGTCATTGTACGCCTTTGCTAGTTTTTTTTCCCATTTTCGGACATATAACGCTAGCCCATTTGGTGCATTTAACTCTATATTTTGCCATCTACTCCATGATTTGTCCCCTTACCATATCAACCAGTCTAGTAATAGGAAGATGACGAACATCACTTACTCAATTGTTAAAAGACTCAACAGCGTTCGAGCACATCTCACTTTAGCGTTGGCCTTTGCAAAATAACCAATATGAATGAAAACGAAGGATAGAAACGATGATGAACATACAACTACGTGTCATACACTATTGGGCAAAGTGTGGAGTACCTGAAATACGCATTAGCCTAGTGTTTGGGATGCAAGTCTTTCATAAAATCGTCGAGCACAACTGGATCACCCTTCCTTAAAACCTCAAACTTCTCATTGAAACAACTGATAGTGGATACGCAAGCACATTCCCGTAACTTGCGCATCAATCCAATCTTGTGCGATGCGTTGACGTATTTCATTCGGTCTTGTAAATTCATTTGAAGATGAAACAAACAATATCCATAGTGTGTCGACAAGAATATGTTTGGCATAGATTGCAGCAGCCCTACGTGGCGGTCAGATATGAAAGTCAACATTCACCCGTCGCCAACAACATCTTTCAAATTTCGAAGAAACCATTCCCAATTGGTTGAATTCTCAGAATCAACAATAGCAAACGCCACAAGAAACAATCCTACAAACATACCATGAAAACCATGTGGTATAATCAAAAATTGTATAATCAATTGGATGGCATGGAAATGGTATAATAAAAATTAGTATTGGAATGTGTCATGTTTTATAACCATGTGTACAACGCATACATGATAAATTACAATAAACCTGTAATAAGCATGATAATATTTTTTACATTACCATATGTTGTCAAATTCATTACATCCCATTTATACATGGTGAAAATTATGCAAGCAAGCTGCATTATAAAACATATCGAACGGAACACTATCTGGCTAGATACACATGGGAGGAAAAAAAAAAAAAACACATCGGTACCTTGATTGCCATCTTTCGTGGTAGTTGCAAGAAAATTACTCTTGAACCTGCCTTCGAGGAATGTCCCATCTAGAAAGATCAAAGGCCGACAATGATTAAACCCATCTATACAAGCACGAAACGATATGAAATACCGAACGAACCTCCCACTTTTTTGATCAAATTCAAGATTAATGTAACTGTTGGGATTTTTTTCCATAACGGATTCACTGTACCACCTTAATTGGTCGAACGACATGGCGTGATCCCCATAAACTTCACCCCTCGCTTTCTCGACGCCCAACCATGCTACCCAGTAACTAATGTCCAATCCATAGTCATTTTTTAAATCAAACACCACATCCATGGAGCGTAACAATGACTGACCATGCACCTGATCAGCGACAACACCAGACACCAACTCAGACCCCGTACACAAGTTCCTATAGGTCCATACTGTGGTGCCACAAGTGTACACACTGTCGAACCTCTTAACACATAACACCCCACTCGATGGTAACACCTCGCGTGAACTAACCAAGTATAACCCGTGGTCGTTACAAACTTACACACTACCGTAATACAAACCGAATCATTTTTTACGTACTTGAATTGGAATCCACGTTCCACGGCATACTTGCATAGAACTTCAAGGAATTCATTGGCGCCCCTGTCGAAACATTGGCCCACATGGGTAATGCCATACGCCCATTGAGCGGACAAAAATGTCTTCGATCAATTAGGGCAATATGTTGGTAACAAATCCGTTTGGTCGTCATGACCAAACTTCGGATTACCAGGGGTATTCACAACATCCTCTGCGCAATCCACGACACCAACATTGCACCTCGCCCCAACACTACGTGCCTGAATTAGGACATCAATATGATTTAGCCCGAACGACTTACCAAGACACAACATATTTTGAATATCGTCGTCATTATCCACCTTAAACTTCTTATACCCTGAAACATCAAACAACATACACATCGCCCCTGGCACCAGCCCATCAAATTTCCCACAAATAAGATCCACCAACTGTGCGAATGTCAATTCGTATTGCAATCGAACAAGAACATTGGTCTGTCCGTACATGCACACCAACAATATACCATCACCCATACCTGTTACACCAACATTTTCGACCACGTTATGGAAATTAGAAAACAACAAATTGCATTTAACGTGCATACACAAAGAACAGGAAATACGTATTTTATATTAAACTTCGCAATACACACCCACACAACAACCCACCCCAGCAATTACCACCAACAAAAACAACATCACACCCCCGTGCACCCAACACAACCAACGGCACCCCACCAACACCACCCCTACAAGAACTCACCCATAGACCATATAACACACCAAACAATAGAACGACTAACCTGTTACACTCTGATAGCTGTAGATAACGCCTGCTGAAACACAACAAAGCTGGAGTACGGTCGCCGCCGAAAAAAATGTCCACCACACCAGACGATAGCAACACACTCTCTCGATGTACCAAAAAAAACAACACACTCTCTCTCCACACAACAATGAGATCAATGTAAACCAATTTCAAAATGAATGACCCAGCAAAAACATTTCCTTATCCCCATCCAAAACTAAATCATTCAAATTAGAAAAATGCAATCACACTAAGGGTACACATGTGAAATTAAAATAAAATTAAACCCATCTAAATAATACATACCAAAAAAATAGAACTAATTGGTGTACAAGAAAACTCTCATGACCAAATAGTTTAACTTTCCTCTATTTAAGATTTATGAGTAATTTTTCCTTCACTTTAACTATAATAAATGTTTTATCAGTAGATAAATATTTTTTATAGCTAAGTATGTTATTTTAGTTTTTTTACCATCTTAGTAGGTTAAAATATTTGTGTTTGGGAAGGGAATTAGATTTTTTAATAATTTGATGTGATATTTGTGAGAGAAAAAGTGAAATGATTATGAGTTTGATGTAATACTTTGACTTTGTTTGAAATGTGGATTGACTTTTTGACTTTTTTAACCTGAGACTAAAAAGTCATGCGATCTTTTATGACTATTTGAACCCCAACTCACCCCAACCCAACTTCTCAAACCAATGCTTTATTTTAGCTTATTTTATATTTTTATAAATTTTAGGCCAAAAAAAACCCCCTAAAATTGGCTTCTCAAACACCCTGTACTACCATTGTAGTTTTGTTATACCTTTACCTTGATTACACACCATTGATGAAAATGATAGTGGGTTCATTTGGGATATGAGTTGGCTTTTTAATTTTTTGATTTTTTGATTTTTGTAAGAGAAAAAATATAATGATTATGGATTGGATGTGATATTTTGTTTTATTAGACTAGAAAGCCTATTATGTTTTTTATGACTATTTTAGTCAAAAAGCTTGGAGTTTTTTTCTTTCCAAACGAGCTCAGTATTTTGAATGCATTATATATTTATTTATTTACTATTTCGATTGGATCAATGCATTATTGAATGTCATAAATTTTAAGTTTTTGTTTGGGATGTAGGTTGGTTTTTTATTTTTTTTTACTGTCTTAGCCTAGGACTAAAATAGTCTCATTTTGGATGAGTTTTTTAACTTTTGTAAGAGAAAAAATAAAACGATTATGAGTTGATGTGACAATTTTTAATCTAAGGACTAAAAGTCTATTTTGTTTTTTGTGACTAAAATAACTTCAATTTAACCCAAACCTTCATGCCAAACGAAGCCTAAATATAGTATCTTCATTGATATGAAATGGTGAGATTAAAAATTACATGAAATAATGTTACTTAAAAAACATATGATTGGTATGAAAGGCTGTTAGTTATTAGAATAAAGCGTAAATTATAAATATATTTTATGAAATTTGTTTAAAATACGAATCAGCTTGCTTGTTTTCATTTTTCAGAAAATATTTTTTAGAAAATTCTACTTTCTCATTTTTCGTGTTTTTTTGTTTTTATTGAATTGTTTTAATATTTTAAGTAATTTTTTTACTTTTTAGACACACCTAACATAAATACACCTAAAAAGTAAAAAAATTGTTAAAAAAATCTTTTAAAAATTCACTAAATACTAAAAATACAAAAAAAAAAATATGAATTCAGTACATTTTTTGTATTTTTATGTACTTATTAATTTTTTTAAATATTTTTTCACAAATTTTTTACTTTTTGGATATATCTAACTAAGGTGCATCTAAAAAAGTTTTAAAAAAATGTGTAAAATTTAAAAAATATTCACTAAAAATAAAATAATACGAAAATCAAAAAACTTAATTTTCAAAAAACTTAATTCAAAAAATTCAAACCAAACACACTAACAATTCATATAGTTTTATTGTTATATATGAGACTAGTTAGATTTTTTTTTTTTTAATTATGTTAAATGAAAATTTTAATAAGAGAGTATTCAGTGGTTGCTACATGTACCAATTAGTGTAACAACTAGTGTTATGACATTATTATTGACCCCCACCTATTATACAAATTATAAATACTCAAAATCTCTAAAATTATGTCACGTCATTCGTTAGTATACTAGTTAGTACACTAATTAGTGCACATAACATTATTCGATAGTATTTGTAATTTGGGTTGGGTTTCTCTCATATTGATTATCTAACTTGAGAGAGTGTTTGAACTTGGTAAGTCTATTTTGGCACTGACTTTGATCCAAACCATTCACTTTTATGACTCGTTAACTAGAATATTCATATTAAAAATAAGATGATTGGACTTCAATAATTATATGTTTGAATCAAATTTGTGTTACAAAAAATAAATAGCTATTCTTGAAATTATATTTATCAGCCATTTTTTAAAAATAAATATGATTTAAATATATAGTTACTGATATTCAATCATTTTAATTTTTTACATGAATGTTCTACTTAATTAGTCTTAAAAAATGAATAATTTGAATCACCAAAATTAATCTAACATTGTCTTAAGTTAAAATCACAACTTGAGAGAAGTCAAACCCTTGTAATTTCATCACTATATGGAACAATTATATTTTAAGTGATGTTATACCCTAGAATAAAGTGCCGGCATCAGACTAGACTGGCCTAATCCATAAAAAAATGTCCAAGTGCATTTAATCGTGGGCTTACCCCAAAGGGCTGTTATAAGCAGGCAATCTGGATCACCCGTCGCCTTCCCTTGTCGCCTTCCCTTGTCGCCCCCAAAACGACGTCGTTTTGGGGGCAAATTTTCAAAAAAAAAAACGCAGAGAAGAGGGAGGAAGGAGAGGAAGAGGGAGAGGGAGGAAGGAGAGGAAGAGGGAGAGGGAGGAGGAGGAGGAGGCTATGAACTCGCCGTCCTCGTCCCTCACCGCCGTTGCAGCCGTCGCAGGTCGCAGCAGCTCACCTCGTCGCAGCACCTGCGACTGCCGTCGCCTCCGCCTCCGACCCGTCTCCACCTCCTCCTCCTCCCCCCTTGTATTTATGGCCCCCTCCAGTCCGGCCCTTCCCCTCCTCCTCCTCCCTCCTTCCTCCCTCTTCCTCTCCTTCCTCGCTCTTCTGCGTTTTTTTTTTTTTTGAAAATTTACTCCCAAAACGACATCGTTTTGGGGGCGACAGGAAATGATTACAGAAAAGGACGACCGACGATCCATTCCCATAAGCAGGGTCTAGATTGAAAATGTAAGCCCAAATCATTTATGAGTGAACCAAATTTAATTGTCATGTGATTCTCCTTACAAAAATTATTTGAGAAATAGCAGTGTTTGGGCATGTGGATTTGTATTGTTAGAAGTTCATAGGATTTATTTGTATTGTTAGAATACTAGTTGAGTTCAATTTGACATATTTATAAATGTAAATATCTTTTTACCAATAGATTGAAAAATAAAAACTCAAAACGCAAATAGGTTTGGTTTGATTTACAAAAATTTGTTTCAGAAATTTTTTTAAAATAATTAAAAACTATTTTTGTAAAAAAAATTAAAGTAGTATCTGGGATACACTATTTTAGTACATTTTTTTTAATCTTTTTATCTTATTTTACATTACCTCTCTATCATATTACATATTTTTTTGTAAAAATTTAAAACGTATATTTATTTTAGATCATCCCAAACAACTTATTAATATTTTTATATAATTTTATTTTTTTGGACATAACTAATTTTTAAAAATATTTTTTAATATTTTTTTTTTCTCAAATTAATTCATATTTTTTTAAAGAAATTTCATAAAGAAAAATGTTTAATAACTTAGTGCTGTTTTGGCAACACACCAAAAACGCAGCTTTTTGTGTGTGTTGCCAAAAACTCCAAGTTGCTAAAAACGCCCCAACTCTCATTTGGGAAGACCAAAAACGCCACCCCCAAATTTATCAAATTATTCTCTAGAAAATTTTAATTAATTAATTCAAAAATCAAAAAGTAAGGATATTTTAATCATTTTGAAATGATGTGACACTTTTAAAAAATATTAAACCAAAAATCAAAAAAGTCAACTTTGTACCAACTTTCCAAATCACTTTCAAAAAGTCAAAAAACTTGATAAAAAATCAAAAGTTAACTTTTTACCAACTCAAAACAGTCCTTAAATTATTACAATCTTAAATAATTTAAATATATCAAAACAATATCATTTCTTCGTAACACGATATTATTTTAACATATTTAAGGTCTAGTTTGGGAAGACTAAATAAATGTACTTTTTGACTTTTTATAAAAATATGAGTTGGGTTTGGGTTGGGTTTGAAGTGATGTGCTAGAGAGGTGATGTGACTTAAATAAGATGATGTGACTTAAATAAAATAGTGACTTTTTAACTTTTTGTCTTTTTTTAATCTTCCCAAACTAGACCTAAATCATTCAAACCATAAATTTTGGACTACCAAACAATAAAATATGAGCTGTGATTGGGAGCTCGAATCCGAGCTCCAACTACTCATAATCCTTTTTTTTTTTTAAATTGAAGAAGAGGGAAGGGAGGAGGAAGGGGAGGGGGAGGAGGAGGGTTATAATCGATTTTTGACAATTTATGCGTGAGAAGCGGTTGGTTATAATTTGACGGGATGGCGGCAATTTGGCGACTCTCCTAATTAGTACTATTTGGAGGAAGAAAAAAAAATAAAAGCCCAAAACGACGTCATTTTGGACTTTCGAGGGATTCGAAGGACATATTTTCGAGCTACAAATCTTTTTTCATAAAATATTTTGGCAAATACAAATCAGACATGACCTTTGGTGACTCTTCAATAGTAAGTAGACTAGTCATCATTATGATATTCGATGACTTCTTATTGTCCTTCCTGTCACCTCGTGACCTTCAATGACATTTGGGCGCATTTTACCTCACTATCAATCTTTACGTCCATCCATTCTCTACCATTGTCATCAACTACTCATCAATCATGTTTTCCTATTTTTAATTAAGAAAATGAGTGGGAGCACTAATTAGTACTCTCACTAATGATGTGGTAATAAGTCTTATCATAAATAATTTGATATTTTAGTTTTGATGTTGTATTTTTTTTCTTTTTTTATTGAGTGTCATGTCACTAGTGATCTTGTTAGAGTTCTAAAATTAATAGTCTCTATCATTGTTGTTTTAATTATAACACCCGAGATAAGTTTTTTTTTTTCTTTTATTTTTTTAATAATGTTAACAAATTATTTCTAAAGTAATATTTGGACCATAATTTGAGGATGAATTTAAAAAAGAGAAGTTAAAAATTAAGTAAAATGTGATTTTTTTTTTTTTTTATATTAAATTCCTTCTCCGTCTTTCTTTTCTAGTTCTGCTGCTGCTGTATCTTCGGACAAGCTCGGCCCTCACAGGTGTGGAGACCACCACTACTGGCTTCGGTTCTCGAGCTCGGTGGAGTCAAGATTGCTAAAGATGGTAATTCTTCGATTTTATATTGAATTTTCGTTTAAAATAGTTTGAAAATAAATTATTTTAATAATTTTATTATTTTTTTTATGAAAATATATTAATAGAGGGGTGGTATGACAATAAGGCATGATTTGGTATAATTTTAAAAAATCTTTCTTTTTATCTGTTTTAAATCAAATCAATCAATATCTCCTCACTGTATTGTTCTACCCATCATTTTATAGAAAGTTAAAAATACTCTTATTAATATCTTATTCTATTAGGTCCCAAACAACTTGCAATTTTGTTGTTGTGGCTCTGGGTTTTAATTGAATTTGAAGTCTTCACCCCAATTTTGAATTTTGGCTGTCTGGGTTGGACGTAATTATGCATTTTTGTTTGACATTGTGTACTTCCTATTTGTCGAAATTGGAATTTGTTATGGATCTTTTGAAATGTTGATGATCAAATTGTGTCTGCATTTTTTTTCTTTTTGCATTGTATTGAGTTTTCAATTTAGGTCTTAATTTAAAGAATCTAGGGTTCTTTTTTTTTCTTTTTTTGTGCGTGTGAAATTGAGAAGAAGTTTAAGTAAAATTGCCAAAGCGTTAATTTTGAATGGAAGCTATGGATTGGAGTTAAGCAGATTAGTTGAAAGTTTGGGTAAAAGTGCCAAGTGTAAGGTTTGGATTGGATAGAAATTTGAGTAAAGGAAATAGGTCTCCCTTCATTTTAGAAAAACTCAGTGGAGGGGATTTTAATGGGTATTTACTTAATCGGTATTGCTGCAACTGGGTCATGACACCCTTTTTTGTTTGGTTTTGAAAATTTCATCAGCCGAATTGATGTCTTTGGTTAGTGGCGTTCTAGGGGATGACTGGGAAAATAATGTTATTGATGTGATTTTTTCAACTTGAGGTGCAACTTTTATAATTTGTATTTCATCTATTGCACAGAGAAGGTTGTTGCCAGTAGGAGTTTGTTAAAACGGTTTCACATTTTTTTTTTTTTTTGTTTGACTGATATACTTTGATAATTGAATTTGTAGATGTAGTGAGGGATTACCCAACAAACAATGTTCCAGATTCAATATTTATTAAACTTGGAATGCGACTTCATAGGAGGGATCAGCATCCAATTGGGATTCTGAAGAATGCAATATACAGTTACTTTGACACCACGTACTCAAACAAACTTGACAAGTTTGATTATCTCTGCCCGATTGTTTCTGTTAAACAGGTACAGCCTTGGTTTCATTAATGTTGTGTTTGGTTGGGGAATTTGAGGAGGAATTTGGAAAGAAAAATGAAAAAGATAGGTGAAATATGAATAAAACATACTTATATTTTACATAGTTTCACACACCTTTTCCTTTTCCCTTTCCCTTTTCAAATCCCTCCTCAAATTCCCCAACCAAACACAGCGTAAGGAACTTGCATGACACACTTGATTTATCCCTCTTAAATGCTGTTCTTTGGAAACCTTGTATTTGTCTTCATTCTTGAATTTGTTAATGTCATGTTGATATTTCTTATGTTTAAATTAGGCTATTGAGATATATATCCTGTTGGTTTTGCCTGTTACGCTCAGTGTTCACTGTTCAACCTTGAAGAGAGTGTAATTAAACTTGTAGCTGATGCCTGAGCCATAAAATTAGTAGGGACTTTGTTGATTAACCTCTATTGGTAAACAAAGTCTATAAAATGTATTTTGTATTATATGACAGTTACAAATATTTTGATGTATAATATCAGTAATTTGTTTGGAAGCTGAAGATAGGGGTGCATATGGTCTTAACTCTCAATACTTCTATAGATTTTGCATACGAAGAACCATGTAGGATATACAAATTAAAAGCACATTAGTCGCAACTTCATGTGACTTAACTTTTGTCCTGCAAATACCTGAGATGGCTCGTCTATATAGACGTATGAGGACAGCCATAAGAGGATCCATTAAGAACTTAAGAAAGCAGATTAAAATAGAGTTAGATTAGATCTTTTTTTTTATTAGTAATAAAAGTTCACCCAAGTGGATCTCCCTATTAAGAGCACGTTGTGTAGCATGCCTACGTACTTCATGTCCTTCTCTACAATTACTATGTTTGTGGCTCGTGGGTTGGAAAAGTTGAGGAGTATTTGGTACATTTACCAAAGGAAGGGGGAGGATTGGGCATAAAAGATATGGTGTTATTCAAAAAAAACTTTGCTAGGCAAATGGTTATGGAGTTCTTTTTTTTTTTGTGAGGACAAGAGATTATGGAGAAACGTGGTGATGGGAAAGTATGGGTTTGCTAGGGGAGAGTGTTCTACAGGAACCATTAGAGGGCCTTATGGGATTGAAGTTTGGAAGGGTATCATGAAGGTGTGGGACAACTTCTATAAACTCACCTCATTTAAGGCGGGTGATGGTCATTAGATGAGGTTTTTTTAGCAAGATATTTTGTGTGAATAACTTCTATAAGATTTCCTGTGGAATTGTCTCTCATATTTAGGGCCTAGATGCCTTAGTATGCTCTTGGGAAAATCCTTGAATCTTTGACATAAGTTTGTTGTTTGATTTTGAGATATTAAACTTGAGTTACTTATATTGCATTTACTTGGTTTTTGCACCTGTTAGCAGTTCTCTTCCACTAAGAACAGAAAATATCGTGGTTTGCAATATCCTCCCTGTTTTACAAGGACATGAGTTTCTGGATCAATGATTCATTCACCGCAAACAATCTTTGTGAAGTTGCCTGGAGATGTGGAGGAGATACGTGCTTGGATTGTTTTTAATCGGACTTTTAGCCCTTTTTTTTCCCAATAAATAAAATTAAGTGATAGTGGTATATGTGGAAGTTATCCAAAAAGTGGTCTTTAAAATTTTATGAAGTTAGTGAAACCTTCAGAATATTTGTTGAAGCGGCTCAATATCTTAATGCTTTAAATTTTATCAAATCACGAAACCCTTGTATTAAATAAAAACTTTTTAACTTCGAAATGTATAGTAGGACATTGGTTGTAACTTATTATTAAAGTAATTAAAAAAATAAACAGAAACCTTTGGTTCTAATGAATTACGTTTTGATAAAACAGTTTCATACATCTTTTGCCGCCAGGTGAAACTGATCGACAATTTTACCAAGAAGAAAGGAATGACCAGTCATTGTTACAGGATAGCATACCGTTCCATGTAGCATTCACTTACAGATGAGGAAATTAACGACTTACAGGTTTTTTCCTTAGAACGATTTTTTTGTTCTTATTTGTTCTAATGAATGATGACCCTAATTTTTTTGTTTTTATTTTGGTGCAGTGGAATGTAAGAGAACAGGTACAGAACAAGTTGAACGTTGTTCTGAGATGAGATGTGTTAGTGTCAGAAAACCAATATTGCAGCCTTCATCTTGTAAATTTCTTTGCAAATTTTTGATTTATAGGTGTACTCATTTCCCTCAACATTCTGATTTACAGTTGCATGATCCAATTTCTTCAAATATGTTGCTAGAATTTCATGTATGCTTCAAAGCAAACTAGACCTAAGAAAAAATTGAATAGCAAACAAAAAGTTATACCCTTGTTCAAGAATAAATGTGTTCACCGGTTCTTTCTGATTTCCCTGGTTTTGGGTATGATTGAAAACCAACTTTGTGTGATTCAGAGTGTGCGGTTTTTGTTTTTTGCTCTTTTGATCTGCTGGTCTCGAGCGAGCTCCATTTGCTACAAAGGTGGGGTACTCCGCAAGATCTATTTACTTTGAGATGAATGTGAGGCCTCCTCAGCCATCGTAGCGCATCAATTAGCTTCTTTCCACACATGCTGGACGTGACACTCCCACTCTCGGTCAAGCAAGTGATCGAATCAGATACAGGTACTACATTTCTCACTAAACTCTCGGCTAACATAGCTTGCCCCAACAATTCTTAAGTGGATATGGGTTCCAATCTTGTTCCAGGGATTCACATTCTTTGATCTTCCTTTTTGCAGTATTCAATGATTAGTCCTCAGCTGCTGAGTGGTGCTTGTTGAATTCTCAAAATTTACGTCCCTATTTTCCTCTCTTTTTTTTTTGTGTGTGTGTGTGTGTATTGCAGGCTGCTCTATTCATGCCAAACCCTTGGGTTAAAAAAAATGTCGCTGTGAATACAAAAGATTGGACATGTATTAATTTCCCATCTACTCTGTTGATGTTTGATAACACAAGTGTCACATACATTACAAAACAAAAAAGAAATGAAGTTAAAGAACTTGTTTAAAATTTACTTGACTTTGTAAAAAACTACACCATTCACTAGGATACGAGCTGAAAAAGCTTTTGCACAGAGGCGAGGTTTGAAGCTCCGATCTCTCATATGAGATGGTTGCGGTGTAAGGCTATTGAGTTAGAAGCCCTTCGCACCTTTCACTAGTTTAAATTGGTTTGAGAAATTAAACCATCCCAAATTCAGACACCAAAAAAAACAAAAAAAGAATAAAGATATTTTCTTCTATACTAGACCTTTTTTTTAGGTTGATTACACAACTGATAGTGTTTTACATGCTCATTTATAAACACGTATACTGTGACTATTTCAATTATTAAAAATAAATAAAAATACTTAATTTGCATACCTTCAACTATATCTTTTGAGAAGTGCCAAAAAAATCAGTTTAGACTTATTTGGGTTAATATATCTCTTTATTTTTTACAAGTTTTTTCATAATAAGTAAAAAATCATTTTTTTTCACATTTTCCAAAATAACCCAATCTGGTTTATCTATGAAATTTTATTTATAATTACCATGTTTATTAGTTTGCTTCTGCATAGCAATAAAGAGGGTTGTTGGTCATGTTGCAGCATCAAATGGCAACATGACCCAAACAGACAGAACTAGGCAACAAGCTTCCTCTGTTAATGAAAAGATGTCCCCTTTTTTAACTCTTTTTTTTTTCACAATTCAGAGGAGAGTGTACAATTAAAGATACCTCTCTCTGTGCCCATCGGATCAGAGACCTATTTCCATTAGGGTCAAAGGGATGGATAGGACCAACAGCCATTGGTCAAAGGACTGGGACAATGATAGGCTCTGCACTATCTGATGTTGGGTCCATTCACTCACAACACCAAGACCAAGACCAACACCCTCCTTTGATCCCCTGTTTTTATAGAAAGAGTACAGAAGAGGGTGACTAGGATGTCTATCTACTTTATGTACATACATATATATACATAGGCCAAATTATACTGAGAGAGAAAAATATAGATAATACAAAAAAATGTAAAAAATAGTGAGTATAATAGTAGTTTCACTATGCCATTTAAGAATGTTTACTTACAAGGATCAGTGTGATTTCAAAAACTAAGGGGATGACAGTGTGTTTTCAAACAAATTCATGCAGTGTCAAGTGTAATTAGACCAAAACAAAATCATCAAAGGTAAAAAGCAAACCTGGTGGACCTAATGCTCTCTCTCTCTCTCTCTCTCTCTCTCTCTCTCTCTCTCTCTCACTGTACCAACCCCAAAGCAAAGTTAAATGGAATGGCACAACAATAACACAATGAATGGATGGAACCTTCATACTTATCTTAAAGGGCAAAAGGGTATTGCGCTTCTGTAACTTGTCCCCCTACTCTAAACAATTGGCCCATAAAAAAAAGATCTACAGTTACTAGAAAAGGCAAGACTACCGTACTCACTACAAAAGAAAAATAAGTTATCTAAAAAACATAACATGTTGTCATAAAATAAATAAATAAATAATTTTTAAAAATACAGTTTTAGCAAAAGAAATATCACTAATGTTGTGTTTAGTTGGGAAATTTATGCAAGGATTTGGAAAGGAAAATGAAAAAGATAGGTGAAATGTAAATAAAACATGCCTATATTTCACCTAGTTTCACATACTTTTTTCCGTTCCTTTTCTAAATTTTCCAACCAAACACAGCATAAAAGTCATAATTAGCATCATAATACTGTATAATTTTTGTATTGTTCATATCTATCATGGATTATAACTAATACAACTTTGTGCCGTTTTGGCAACCTTCCCAAAACGCAGTTTTTTGAGAGCTTTCCCAAACGCCAAATACACACAAAACGCAGAAAATCCCATTTGGGAAGACCCAAGAACGTAGTACCCAAATTTACCAAATTACCCTTTGGAACATTTTAATTAATTAATTCAAAAATCAAAAAGTAAGGATATTTTGATCATTTTGGAGTGATGTGACACTTTTAAAAAATATTAAACCAAAAATCAAAAAAGTCAGCTTTTTACCAACTTCTCAAATCACTTTCAAAAAAGTTAAAAAGCTTGGTAAAAAGTTAAAAGTCAACTTTTTACCAACTTTTCAAAACACTCCTTTGTGCTCTTTAGATAAGTTATAAATATGCTTCAAAATTGTAAATTTCTTTCAAAATAGTAATCAATTATTTATTCTCACACAAAAAGAATTTTACAGATATAAATGTGATTCAAAATGCTCCTCTATGATTACAAATAAAATGTTATGTAATTAATTATAAATATTTTATCTCATATTTATAAATTTTAAGTTGAATGAGAGTTGGTGAGAAAAAGTGGTGGCAGCTGCAAGTTGTAAAGGCTGACAAGTGTAGGGGTGTATGAGAGAGATGGAAGAGAGAAAGTGGTGAATGATATTGGAAAAATTACCAGTCAGAAGAAAAAAATTATTAATTAATAAAAAAAATTTATAACATTAATTATTAATATTTATAATATTTTTCATCCGTTTATAAATAGTTTTTGATTGACGCATGTCAGTATATAATATTTCCAATAATATTTGAGATGAGATGAGATGAGAGTTATGAGAATGAGGACTACTCTGTCTCTCTCTTTCTCTTCCCTTCTCCTCTCAATTTGAATGTATGGTGGGATGAGATGTTTCCTGAAGACCCAACTGGTCCCAAACTAAGATTCTGCAAAGGGAGGGGTGCTCAATGCCTCTGCCTTGAAATGCTTTATCAAACATATCAATCATTGGCATCTCTCTCTCTCTCTCTCTCTCTCTCTCTCTGATGTACCCCTCAGGCATGGTTTGGGATCCAGTTATAAAAAAAATAATTATAAATTCATAAAAAAAATTATAATTATAATTATTAATATTTATAAATTTTTTCATTTTGTAACTATTTTTTTCAAAACACCACTAATTTGGTATTTCTCCTCATAAAATTATTTATATATATATATATATATTTTGTTTTTATTGTTTTTAAAAAATTTATATTAATTTTTTGATCCGTTTAGTGTAGAAAGATTTAAAAAATATTTTCAAAAAATAAAAAAATTCAAAGAAAAAGTGTCACTTTTTTTTTTAATAACATTTTTAGTTCGAATAGGCATGTAAAAGCAAAAAAAAATAAATAAAATATAAAAAAATCAATAAGAAGTTGCTAAAAGAAAGTTAATCCCAATTTACCAAATCCCCCTCCCCTCCCTCACCTCCTTCTCAATGTTCCCTTTTCTACCGCCCCAAACCCAGCTATTTATGTAAGGTTTATCATTTGGCCCAAACATTTAATCCAAACCACCTTGCCTGTTAGGTTTTTATCTAGATTTCTATCTAGCGCAAACCCGTACTATGGTTCAAGTTGACCTGTTAACTTGTTTGGATCAAGCTCGTTGAACAATGGATTTAAAAGTTTTTTTTATCCTGATTGAGCCGTCAGATAAAAGCTGGTTAGGTTTAATCTTTAAACAAGCTTGGGCATTATTTTCATGAGCTAATCACATATTGGCCCTTATTTATGTCCCTGTAACCAAAATTGTTACTATTGAACACCATTTATCATCATAAATATTTCAAAATAGATTGAAATATATGAAAAATTTATTAAAATATGTATTAAAATTCTAATTTTTTTCGCATTATTTGCTTGTTCCCAAAGCCCAATGGATTATGGTTAACAAAGATCCTTCTATTTTTACTAAAAAGCAATTATTTAAACAAATTTAATATGTTCTTTTTAAAAAAAATAAAAATAAATAACAACATAAAAAGAAAATCATACTGGGCCCTAAACTTTTGTTTTTCTTTGATCATTATTTTTATTTATTTTTTCCTACAAGAATGTGACTAGAATAACTGGTGAATGCGTCATAAATTATTTCAAATTTTGGGGCCCAAAAACAATAATTTTAAGGCAAAGGTGAGATTCAGAGGCACAATTTTTAGGCCCCATCTATGTCAATTATAATAGGGCCTTTTTTGAGAATTTTTGACCTGAAAATTGCTTCTTTTTGTTGATAGATTGAAGATAGACAAAAATATGCCATGTGATGTGAGTACAAAATTGTTTCCCACGAGTTTACATAAATTATTTATAATTTATTTTAATTTAAAAATATGTGTTAAATTACTTTGTGCAGTTTTTGTTTATAGTTCATTAGGTGAAATAATGAATTTGGTGTCACTATTGTGTGGCTCGTGAGACATATAATGATTATCCAAGCTGTTTAATTTTTAGAGAATTTTGAGAAAAATATATCTGTAAAAAATTAATTTAATTGGGTATCGATAACCGATTCATCAAATTACACTCAATGTTTTTTTTAAAATAAATAATTTAAATAATCAAAATAAAACTTAAAATGAGTCATACAATCGCATAACTATCACCACTGCACATTGTGCATAACAGTAACACCATATTCAGAAATAACTTAATAAATTGGAAAAAAAAAAAAAAAATTATCGAAAAGGTGAAGGATGACTACATTATTATCACAAGATGTAGCCCGAAATTTTCTTGGCAGCCAAACAGAGAGTTTGATTGGGGGCAGTGTCTCCCAATTCCTATTGGGCATTGAAGAGGGTGTGTTGTCATGTACACTTACCAAAGTGATTGTTGATTCGGAGTACCCCAAAAAAAGAGAACCCTACTTGATTGGGTACATTGACTCTGCATTACGACTCACGAGCCTCCACTACGACTGGACATCCTCTTTCATGTTTATTGTATTTTTCTCAAATCACCAGAAAAGATCAATTTAGAAATAAATAAACTGTTTCATCATCTCAAAATATTAATCTTTTATTTATTTTTTATTATTTCAAAATATTAGTCTTTTTTTAAAAAAATCAAAGACTTAAATAATATGAATTTTTTATTTTATCTTTATTTTAAATTCATTAACAACACAAAAAATATAATTATAACAATTGATATTTTCTAAAAAATATACTATCAAAGGATAATTTTGAAAAATTAATTTTTTAAAGTGCAATAATTGTATTATTAAAAAAAAGTTAAATTTTCTACAAAAGTCTATTATTTGAGACAAAAGAATTATATTATTTGGAAGAATAAATAAATAAACTACATTATTGTATTTTTTTCAAATGAACTTATTATTCATTTGGAAGAAAAATAATTTTAAAATGAAAAATGGTCATGAACTAAAAACTTACCAAAAATACAATGTTATCATTATTACTACAATCACCGTCCTTCCGTATCACAACCACCCTCACTCCTAATACCTATGTTGCCTCCACCTCCATCACTACCTCCGCCATGATGTTAGGAAAATTGTTCTTTCTAATTAAGATTGGTGAGATATAAAATAACAAATCAAAAAGATAATCAAATCAAAAAAATCAAACATATATAAGAATACAAGAATTTACATAGTTAATCTCAGAACAGGGTTATGTTTACATCTATTGTAATTTTCACTATGATCAGAGAAAATAATACAACTCCCTTAACTTAAAAAAATACCCTTTTATCAATTTATAAGTATAGAATTAGGACAATGCAAAAGTAATAGAGAAATTACTAAAATACCTAAAAAGAAAATTGGTCAAGGTAAAACCCTGAGCCCCCCTCCTTTGGAAAAGGCCCCTAAATCCCCCATTAGACCCGAGATTGAATCCACAGACCCACCCGATGACAACCACCACACTGGCACTACAGATTATAACACAATAATTTCATTGGAAAAAAACATATTTTATATAAAAAAAGTTTTTTTTTTTTTTTTGAAACAAACAAAGCTCCTATTGGATTTTCTCAAACTCAGGTTTGTCTCTCTCTCTTTCTAATTTGGTAGTAGAAACATAATCTCATTAGATTTGGCTTCTCTCAAATTAATCATCTCAATTGGAGAAAGTATTTGGTCTTGGTAAGCTTATTTTATGGTTGATTTTGATAATCCAAATCATTCACGTTTTAGGACTTATTGAGAATAATATTTATGAAAAAAATAAGATTATCAGATATCAATAGTTATGCCCTTAAATCAAATTTATATTACAAAATATGAATGACTATTCCTAAAATTATATTTGTTGTAATTATTTTTAAACAAATATGATTCAAACATATAGCTACTGATATCTAATTATTTTATTTTTTACATGAATATTCTACTCAACGAGCTGTATAAGGTAAACAGTTTAGATCACCAAAAACGGTCACAAGATGGACTACCAAATCCAAACACTCTCTCAAATTTCAATATATTTTTTTGATGATATAAATCTCTTATGTATATAGTGTAAGTATTTCCTATATTTAATACAAATTTTTCATGAAACTTATATCAAAAAATATTATTACTTTTAATATAATTATTTTAAAACTGTCTCGCTCATATGTAATTTTCTATTAAATATTTGTTTTGCTCGGAGAAACAACCTATGAATAATGAAACCTTCTCCTCTCCTATGACGCACTGAAGTCCACCACATGCCTGCCTCCCCTGCAACTGTTGCATAGCATGGGGAAGTTATGGAGCCCATCATTCAAGCCCATGCCCCCATGTCTCTCAACTATATATATATAGGTAAATTACATTTACCTCTCCTAAAATATTGACAATTATAAAGATATCTTCTATAATTTTTAAAATTACATTGATTTCTCTTATTTTTTCTAGCATTGTTAAGATTTCTTCTGTTAATTTTGTCCAAACAGTATTAATTTGGTTGCACAAATGACCCTAATACATTTTTGGCATGTTTGATTGGGTAGATTAAAGTATGGGATTTGGATTATTAATCCGTAGGCTCAATTATCCTATGTTTGTTTTAACATTTTGACTTAGGATTATTAATCCAATGGATAATTAATCTAACAAATTTGTAGGATTATTAATAATGGGGTAGGGGTGAGATTATTAATCCAATGGATATTAATCCAATTGGATAGTGAATTGGTCGTGTTTGATTCACAAAACTAATAGTGAAGTATTAATAATCCTATTAAATTTGTGTGGTATTCACTATCCAATTGGATTAATAATCTCACCCTTTCCCCATTACTAATAATCCTACAAATTTGTTGGATTAATTATCCATTGGATTAATAATCCTAAACCAAAATATTAAAACAAATATAGAATAATTAGGCCTACGGATTAATAATCACAATCCTATGTTCCAATCCACCCGATCAAACATGTCACAACCTCAAAGGAACTAAGTGTAATCCACCTATATATTAAATTATCAGTTTATTTCTCACAATTTTTTTGTTATTTTCTTAACTTTGTATTTTCTTCTGCTATAAGTTTTTGAATTTTTATAAGTTTAAAAAAAAATCAATCATTAATAAAAGTAAGAAAGAATATCCATGTTTCTTATTTGAATTAAGTTTAGGATTTAATTTAATAAAAATAATTTAAATGAGAAAAACAAAGATGGAGATATAGATTTTAGATGTAATAAATAACAAATTATTTGAGTATTTTATTATTTTCAAATAATTTCTTTCTTTAAATAAAATTTCATTTTAATTAGATGCAAAAAATGACAAATTTAAATAGTTTATTATTCTCAAATAAATTATTTATCTTTCATTCGATATCAACTAATTTAATTTGTTGTAACATGATTAGATATTTTTTCACTTTTATATTTATTTTAAAAAAATTTGTTAATAAGGTGATGAATATTGACCTATTTTTTAAATATCCATTGACAAGAAATTGAAAGACTCAACGATGAAAATTAAAATTTGAGAATAATATAAGATTGTGAAAAGATAAAAATTGACAGGGATAGGCCCACAAGGACCACGGCCCACCATGAGTAAACCCAAGCCCACCATTTGGGCCTCATTTCACAACCCGGTCAGTAAAACCCGGCACAGCTGGAGGCCAACTGAGCAGGAAAGGCGAATGATGCTCGGACACATGGCGGGTCTTGAGCGACCCATGTCGTGAGACAAAGATCTGCAAAGTTATTGCCACAGCACATCACCATTAATGCAACCCATCACCGCATTTATTGCGACAACACCCCTCAGCCGGAATGGCACCCCGTCACCCTGAACAAGACGAACCACGGCGCAAGCTTTCGGCGGGGAGGCCAGAACGACTGAGACAGCGAAATGATTACCAAAGGCTATAAGCAAAGCTCGAGGACAAGAAGAAGGTTAAGTTTTTCATCTCTTATCTCCTATCTCTCTCTCTCTACATTTTCTGTCCATCACCTTCTCTAATTCACACACCGGAGGGTTCGCCGGGGGACTACCCCGTTCCCCGATTGGACTTGCTTGCAGGTTATCCAGTGGGCTTGAGGAGCTTGGATCGGTCCAATCCATTCACCAGGGACTCACTGCATCATCAAAAATGATAATTTTTTTTTATATGTTTATGAGGTAGCATTTGGTAATTTTTATAAGTCAAATTTTTTTATATTATAAATATAAAATTTTATTATGTTTATTTTTCTTTAAAAAAATTAGTACACAAATATGTTTACGAAACAAAAGAAAGATTCATTTTTTGTAAATTGCTATGGTGTTGGGTGATGCTAGCTAGCATTGATAAAAGAGAAAAAATGATGAAAAAATGGAGGCAAGAGCATGAGGGAAGAGAATTTCTATTTATCATTTAAACATATTTATTGATCTAAGTTAGGGTTTAATAACACATGTAAGATATAATATGTTAATCTCTAATTTTTTATTATTATATATTTATATATATAAATTGATGAACCGAATACAAAAATCTTAATATTCTCTCATGTTATAGAGTAAAACATAGAGCATTGGAAATATATCTAAATTATAGAGTAAAACATGACCCAAGTACAAATATGTGCAATATTCAAGAATTGCTCCATGGATCCAAGGAGTTTATTCTATTTAAAAAATAAAGAAATTAAATTTTTTTTTTTAACAAAAAAAATTCAAACAATAAATACATTAGTTCAAATGATAAATTTTACATTATTTATGCAGTGTGAAATCAATCTTATACAAAATTATTAAGATATTATCTACAATAATATTAATTTTAGAGATATGGTTTC
This sequence comes from Camellia lanceoleosa, assembly GCA_025200525.1. Lineage (NCBI taxonomy): Eukaryota > Viridiplantae > Streptophyta > Magnoliopsida > Ericales > Theaceae > Camellia > Camellia lanceoleosa. Next base: position 175,691,005 of record CM045765.1, read on the forward strand.
TTTTTAAATATTTTATCAATGATTTTTCTTTTTTTGATTAAATTTTTTTATAATATTTTAAAATTTTAGATTTTTCTATAATATTTTAAAATTTTAGATTTTTCTTAACATTGAAGATTGGTGACTCGAATTGAGTTTGCCTAAATGATCCGAATTTGTGTTTGTTGATTGATTGCTCGAATGACTTGCCGGACGACCAGTGCAACATTTGTTTACCGCAGTTATCATCTTGCCGACCGCGGCTATTAGCCTTCTTCTCGGACGGTCGGCAAACCAAAATTGAGCCATTCAAAGTAAGATGAAATTCGAGCTACCAATCATGATTTTTTGTAAATATTGTATAGAATTTAATAATTCAATAAAGATTTAATAAATATTTTAAAATTTTAGATTTTTCTTAACAATGAAGATTGGTGACTCAAATTGAGTTTGCCTAAATGGTCGAATTTGTGTTTGTTGGTCGATTGCTCGAACGACTTCTTGGACGACGATTGCAACATTTGTTTACATGGTTATCATCTTCTTGACGCATGCTATTAGCCTTCTTGCTGGACGACTGGCAAACCAAAATTCGAGCCATTCAAAGTAAGATGAAATTCGAGCTACCAATCATGATTTTTTTTGTAAATATTGTATAGAATTTAATAATTCAATAAAGATTGGTATCTCGAATTGAGCTTTCTCGAATGGCCCAAATTAGTGTTTGCTGATCGACCTGCCGAACGGCCGGTGCAACACTTGTCTACCGCGGTTAACACATTGTCGACCACAACTGTCAACCTTTTTGTCGGATGACCGGTCAGTCGACTGACAAACCAAAATTCGAGCCATACAGGGCAAGATGAAATTCGAATTACCAATCATGATTCTTAATAATTTTGTTCAACATTACTAAAATAATGTATGGGTCTTTATTAATTTTTTTGTAAAACCATAGAAGAGATGAGTGAAATTTATTATTTGAATATATAAGGGCAATTTTGAAATTTTTAACTTATAATACATGATATCAATATGACATCAGCATATTTGTTAAATAAACTCATAGAATATTAATGGCGGGAGAATCCTATTAATAATTTCAAAAGTATGACAGATTTATGTAATTATTAAAAAGAAAATGTTTGAGACCCCCTTGGGGACAACCCCTATACCCCCAAAATGATCCTGACCCTTCATGTATGTGTGGGGCCCACTTATATATATGTGGAGTCCATATCATGAGTGGTTCAGATTTATAGGGATCTAGTGGAGTGGGGTCTCAATCATTGCTCATATATATATATATATTTGGACCAAACACTTGGTTATCAAAAATACATATTGTGGATGCGCCCCGAAGGACTTATGCCACCACAGTTCGGACTCGTTTTTGTCACGGTTTTAAATCTGAACCAAAGAGTTCAAATCCGACAAATCGTTTTGAGAAAATAGATTTTTGAAAGAAGTGTCAAACATGGACTGCTTTGCCAGATACAGAGTCGCCACCTAAATATTTTTCATGGGAAAATTTAGAAAATCCTGACTCGGTGCCTAAGGCCACGTGTCCGTCATCACCAAAGTTGCCTCGGCTCGGGAGCTTGGATACGATTGGGGAAGGTCAGCTATGAGCACCCTTTCTCGCCCGATCCGAAGATCGGCCTCTACTAACCGTGATATCTTGTTTTGAAAACATTATGCATTCTTATTCCGGTTATTAGCCTAGATTTACTACGTGATGCACACAGCAAAATAAGTATAGACTAGATCGCCTAATTTGAAATAAAGCATTGCATATCCGTTCGTTTGGAAAACGTTTTGAGATTTTGCTACTCGCAAGTAGGCTAAAACACAGATTTCAACGAGTTATCCCAACTCAAGCAATCCAACCTTCACCCACAGGCATTCAGGCAGTTTAATCAAATAAGCATCTAGCCGCATGGTAAGCATGATATCATGGCAACACTCACACTCATGCAAGGATGCTGAGACATAAATGCTTACCGAGTACTCCAAGCCAAAACAAAAACTAGTTAGTAATCATATGCATGATCCTAGTTCGTGTTAAGATGGCTAATGCAACGCATACAGAATGTCACTAGAATAGGCTCGGCTAATCTAAGGATGACATGTGAAAATGCACAGATAGCATGTATTCAAGTTAGATTTGAAATACTTTATGCAGTTAGTATGATGCGCCGAGCCCGGTGCATGCAATACTGATGAATGATGCACGCATGCATAGCATAAGGTATGCTAAATTAAATATGTCATAATACTAATCATCAAAGCATGTAAGTAAAAAGGAGAAAGAAGTTGGGGTTGGAAGACATGCACACAAGCACCCACACTTATTACAAATTTGCCCTCGCTCGGAGGGACTGAAATAATAATACAATTAATTAACTTACAAGCTAATTAATTATTACAGACCACTTAAACTAGCTAAGCAAATTAACTAATCTAAGAAAACAGCAAATAGCAGCCTCGGGAAGAGGGTCCAATGCATCTTGGCGCTTTCGGAAAAGTCAACATTATGCACAAGATGCCTCTGTTTTGACTGTTCTGCTCCTCTAAAGACTGCACAAGTCCCGGGATTGCTTCTCTGAATGCTGTAGAACACCACCGGCTAAGGGGATTGGCCACCGACCATGGAGAATAGTCACCGGCCACTAATTGAGATATCAGCCACTGATGGATGGCAGTGCATTTCATGCAATGTATGTACCAATCATACTCCTTATCATGTTTATGACTCTAAAGAGTATAAGTCTCGATTCTCGGACTACCAATCGTGCATTTTAATGCATGATGGCCCAAGTAATCAAATATGCATTTTAATTTCAAATGCAATGCAAACCAAATAAACAAACAAAGGGGCTTTCAACCTCTATCATGGCTTGATCAAGAGGTGAAAGATGCATGCAAACGCAATGTAACCTAAGTATGTTAACTAGGCATGCAACATGAGCAATGCAATGTGTATTTAGGCACGTAACCTAAACAAATAATCATGCAAGGTAAACAAGCATGCTATAACACATGGAGGACGGACTTAGACTAATTCAGGCAGCCCTCAAACAAGCCTAAAACAGTGGCCAAATGCCAAGGAAATGAAGGCTAATATGCACACAAACATGCATGCAAATGGGCCAACACTTAAGCATAAAACAAGCAACTTTTAAGCACACTTAAAGAGACTAAACATAGACGATTAGTATGCATGGAAAGCTCTGAAAATCATGTTAATGATGGTGCCAAACCAACTAGTCAAAGCAAGCAAAGCATGCAATAATAGTCCAAGATTCAAGGCAAGCCCAAGAGGACTTAAACCAAGGCTAAGTCAACCAAGCCTCACAAGGCTAAGAGGACTTAAAACAGGTCCAATACAGACCTAAGCGAAGCTAAGGATGTACTTAGATGGCATCTAAGTGGTCTAAATATGCAAGCATACAAAGAAGCACATTCATGGAGCATAAGGCAACAACCTTTTAACACAATGAAGGAGCATCAAATGCAAGCATATAAGCATGTTATAAGGACTGAAATAACATGGTAAGTGGTTCCAAACCACTGGAATAATGCAAGTAATGCATGCTACACACTCACACACCTAAGGCTAACAAGCCAAAATCCAAGATAGCTATACTAAGCATGCCATGGTCGACCAAAACAACCAAAAACAGAACTTAAGCATGCTAAAACAAACACAAAAGCTTCACAAAGCTTGACCAAAATCATGCTAGAACAAAGATCAAAACCTAAAGCATGTCAAGGCCTAAACATGGCATTACAAGGCATGTATGCTAAGCAAGCATGGTGTACCCAAACCAACTAAAAACAGAGGTAATACATGGCGAAATACTACAAAATAACACTTAAGACATGGCTGACATGCACTTAAACAAGATGCTCTTTCAAGATGCTAAAGTGGCCCTTTTCAAGGACAACAAGGGGAGGGGGTGACCCTCTCCTTCTTGGGATCTCAAGGCACCATCCTCACCACTGAAATTCCTCAAGATTTCAGTGGTGAGGATGCCCAAACACAATAGTCCCGGAGCTCACCAAAATGGCACAAAATGAGGGCCAAACAAGCCTTAAGAGAGGTCAAACAACCTCAAACAACAAAACACCCTTAAACAACTATTTAGAGTAAGCAAAAACAAGACTTTTATATGTTATATGCTAAACTCAAAAACAGATACAAGATAGGTAAAAACACTATGCAAAAATGGAGTATTTAAAGGTAAAGTCCTTACCCTTGAAGACCTCCTTCAAGAACAGCACTTCAGCTGCTTCTTTGGCTCCAAACTAGTCTAAAAACTTCAAAAACAAGCCCCTAATGCCTCAGCAATCAAGGTAAGGTGTGATGGTGGGTGTTTGTGTGCAATATTAAGGTTAAACACACACAAATACAAGAGAGAGGAAGGTATAGATATAGGATAGAGACACAACTCAAACCCTAAAACCAGAGCTCTCTTAGAAAATGTTGTCTTTTTTTTGTAACCCCAATGGAGGAAGGAGAGGCTCCTTCTTATAGGAGATTCAATCTTGCAAGCTTACAAGACAAGTTAGCCAAGAGGGAAATCCCTCCATACACGTGTATGGAGGGGAGCAAAATGCATGCCAGCTAGCACAAAATATCTGAAAAAGCAAATGCACAGTAGTCGGCCGGCCAAAAATGCAATTGACCAAAAAAAGATAGTCGGCCAGCCATCTACAGTGCCGGTCGGCCAAACATTTGGCCGGTGGCAATAAAACACAGTCGGTGGCCTCAAGCCATGGCCGGTGGAGTGTGGGGATGGCCCACAAGCCATTCCTTGCCCCTCCAAGGCAAAACACAAGTGTTTGGTGCAAAACCAGACACAAAACAAGTCAAGTCGAGAGATCTTGAGGTAAGACGCGTAGCCGAGACCTCCGGGAACTCAAAACGAACACAAACAGGGATGATCACCGGGTGTTCAAGTGGTGACGTCCAAGTCTTGAGGACGATCAAAAATGGGGTGTCTACACATATATATATATATAAAGCCAACTCTTAAAAGTTGGGCTAGATTGAAATTGGATCATACTGTAATAAAAATTATATTTTTGTATGAGAGAAATTATACATTTTGTAAGATAAAAATTATGATTTTTGTTATGAAAGTTATAAATTTTTGATGTTACGATGTGCACCTAAAAGTCAAATATTACTAAAGTTTTCTTTTTGTAAGAGAAATTATACAATTTGTGAGAGAAGTTATACTTTTTGCATAAGGCGCTTATATGGGAGGGAATTTAGCTATGATACGATATCTGACTCGAACCGTTCAAGAAATTAGCAAGTTAGGGTTGACTATTTTTGACACGAACACATATATAATACAATCCGATAACACGAATATTAAACAGGTCGGATTAGTGTCAAATCTGTATAACACGAAATTGACACGGATAATTCGTATAATAAAAAATCAATTACATATTTTAATATTATTTCTACTTAAAAGTATCATAACATTTTTTAATCTCTTACATAATTACATCTAATTTATTAAAAAATATGCAAAATATAATTTTAAATTTAATATAGATTTTGTTTTTACTTTTAATTGAACTTAATGTATTTTTTGTCTATTATTTGACTTAATCTAGTAAAAAATATAATAATAAAATATAATTTTTATAAATTAAGAAAATCAAATTAAGTTGAAATCAAATATTTTTATAAATAATTTCATTTAATAGAAATTAGTTTTATTAAATTTAACTTGTAAAGAAATTTTTAAATTTTTTTCATACATTTTATATTTTGAGTTAATAATGAATTTTTTTGACATAACACACTAACATAATATGAACGCGGCACAAGCTAAAAATGATATAACATGATAAAACAAAATAATAAATAAATCGGGTCAAGTTAGTATGGAGATAATTTTGACACAAACTCAAAATGACACGACACGACACGACGGAGAAGCTGTGAGCATTCTTACTGAAATTGCTTGCAGTAGTTGCCAAACACTGAAAAATTACATAAAACAGTTAACAACCCTATCTAACTGTTTTAATGAATCACTTTCAAATTTAATTAATTTACCCATATAGGCAGAAATTCTGGTTTATATATTTGGGCCTCCTTATGTAGAGAAATGGAATTGGTAAGCATAACCCTCCTCTTGAAAATTTAATTGTTAAAATTTATGAGATGATGCATTAAATATTTTTTATTTTATTAGGAAGAGCTAATCGTTATTAAATATAATGTGATTAATTCATATAGGATTAATTATTGTTAAACAAATGGATACTTAACAATATTTTTTTATATTAAAAAACACTTTCTTTTGTGAACTTTACATGATTTGAGAAATCTGAAATTGATTGAGAATCTTGTCACTATCTCAAAAATAAGTTATAGAAAAGTTTCTCATTCCATCAAACACCATCTTGCCTGGATTAGGCCCCACCTTGGTGATTGAAAGTGACTATCTTTGAACATAAAAATTATTGAAGTGCTTCAGAAATATCACATGACATTATAATATGTTGGGGGTCATCATGAACTCGTTTAATTCGATGGAATTGACTTAACGTGATTGATTTTGAACGGATAGGTGCCATTTGATAGATGAATATAGATATAATATTTTAAGATTTATGAATATGCTTTGAATAACGGATTAATTTTCCGCATTCATATTAATCTAATCTGTCTGTAAAAAAAAAAAATTAAAAATTAACAATAACATAGTAGAAATAATAAAATATATATTTTTGTAAAAATAAAAAATAATATCTTAAAAATATGCATGCGCGGTGTCATGACTTATTATAAACAAGTAATATATTTTTTTTCTTCAAATTACTAATTATTAGAGATTGTAAACGTTATAAGTTCGTAAAGTTTAAACCATCAAACTGATCACATCCATCTATCAATCTACACGGTCCACTCAATCTGCATTCGCCAAACTAGTAGACAGATGCAGATTGTTTTTTTTAATCCACCTAATTTAGATAGATGGCAAATGACATGCCATCCAATCCAACCCGATCCGTGATCACCTCTAATACTTTGCTCCCTCCAAATCACTCATCAAATACAAAAATGTTGTGAATCGACCTTTATCAACTCATAATTTATCCCGAATGCATTTATATGATGGAAATTAAATTAATGAACTATGAAATTCATGACAAATGAATTTGAACTCTTTCTTCTTTCTTTTTTTTTTGTGTTGATAAATTATGGTTCATAAGTCTGAATTTATAATATTACTACATCAAATAATAAGTGGAATGGTTAAATTAAAGAATAATGCTTGGGACCCCCCCTTTTCCCTCACCCCCCCTTCCCCTCACCCGTGGGGGGGGGATTGGAAAAAAAAAAAAAAAAAAAAAAACGAATAAAAAAACAAAAAAAAAAAAGAAGAGAGAGGGGGTCAAAGGGGGTGAGGGGAAAAGGGGGGATGAATCATTATTGTAAATTAAATGGAATTTAAATAATTTGTACTCCGTTCATCTCATTTTATTTGTTTACTATTTCATTTTTAATTTTTAAAAAATGTATGTTTATTTTAAAAAGTCAAAACTTCAAATTTAGAAGTTTCTAAAATTGCACTTATAAGAACTATTAATATATTTAAAATGAGAATATAAAGGTATTTTTGGAAGGAAAAATTATTTATAAGTCTTATTTGGAAGACTTATTTAATGGAAAATTCTATGAATATTCTTTTAGAGTTTGAAATCCTATTTAAATGGAAATATATTCCATAAGGCCCTATGAATTGTAAATGAATGATATTAGTGTATTATTAGACCTTTAATTTGTTTCCATATTGTACCTTACTTTCTCATTTATTATATTACGTTTGGGAAGACTTTTAAGAAAAATAAGTCTATAGGCAACGACTATGTGAGTTATTTTTGCCTTGATCATGGAATTGCAGTGTATTTTCAAAATGTTGCTTAAATGAATGTGGATATGGTCGATAATATGATGAAGTTTGAGGGTTGTGTGTTAATTTTTTCGATAGATTTTGACTCCAATTAGTTGAGGGAAGAGGTTTTTTTTAAATATATATATATATATATTGAAGTGTGTTACTGTTTGTTGAAATGTGGATTGTTCATCTTTAATAAGGCATTGGCAATCTATTATACTCATTGATAGGCACACTTTGGTTAATGTTCTGATTGAATGTATGTAATTGACATTATAATGGTTGATATGTTTTGATATGTTCGATGTGTGGAGTGGTGCTTACGGGTTCAAGGGCTAGGTAAGGGGTATTTGGGTTTGGTTGTTAATTGGATGTCGAATGTGAACCACATCGTAGGATGGCAATTGTACATTGGGACATGGATGATCGTGTTACGATGCATATCACATTTAGTGTGTAACATTAATCCACATACACTATGTAGTAGATGATATTTGTGTGTTTGTTCGGTTGTATATGTGTTTCAATGTGTATTGTGTTTTTGTTGTAATCAGTATTTACATACATGTCACAGTACATTACGCAAAATTATTAAAGAATTGGGTTTGTAATTTAATATGGATTGAATCTCATTGCTCGATGTGGATTGAATGTGGACCTTTACGATGTCACATTATTCTCTTATAGCAATACATCCATGTCAATACTGTACTCACATTTGATTGTAAAACACATATGTCACATACCAAGTTACATGTCAATACATTGTGACCCCAAGGTACAACCAAGTCACACCCATACTCAATGTGAGCTCACATTTATGTTAGGTTGTTTAGTGTTGATACAAAAAATGCATCGATTTATTTGACTCTGTTACATTTCATTTTTAAACGTCATGTACATATTGTCAACCATTACAAATCCATATTAGTTGACATCACGTCACTAACATATTACACACGCATTCCAAAGTGTACTCAAATGTACATTGCGCTTCATAATCTACCATTAACGATTGGTCTAAATCTGAGCTCACATTAACGTTGAGCTGCTTGTTTTGGATCCCAAGATGGTCCCTAATTTGGCGCACCCCCCGCGGAGTTTAATTTCACAATGGATTCAATTTATATGATTCTATCATATTCTATTTTCAAAAGTCACGTACACATTGTCATCGAGATTTGAGGGTACACATTTGAGGATTCAACATTAGATTCAATATTCACATCACGTTACATTGACTTCATAAGTATGTACACTTTTACATTGCACTTCATAGTCTAGAACCAACGATTGGTAAACGTTCCAACTACGTAATTGTCTCATTTCCCAATTAGGCTACACACATGAGAATGTAACTTTCACATTCAATGTGAGCTCACATTTACGTTAGGACTGTTTATATTTGATATGAAAAATGGATCCGTTTCTCTTTCAAACTATTCCAATAAACTTGACGCAATGGCTACTAACATGCAAATCCATCACATTCCATTTATGTTTCATAATAAATTAGGTTGATGTGAGACATAAGATATCACTTATATTTTGTTTCCTAAAATGTAGCTTCATCAAAGGTCGGATCACTAAACAAAACATTAATTTTGAAATTCAAATTCCTAATCATATAGATATGACCACAATCTATGAACGTCAACTTTGAAATTCAAATTCCCAACCATATAGATATGATCACAATTTATGGTAACATTAGATTTTCCATATATGGTATTACCATTAATTAGATTATTAAATAATAATATTGGGGGTAAATGTGTCAATAATAAACCCATAGGACTTATAGAAACATAAGTTTTTTCACCGGATTATATGTAGTATAAGTCTTCTAAATAGGACTTGTAAATAATTCTTCCTTTTTGGAAAGGTTTGGATTCTCTCAAGTTGATTATCTTAACTTGAGAGAGCATCTAGGTTTTGTGAGCTCATTTGGGGTTGACTTTAGTGATCCAAACCGTTCATTTTTTAATATTCGTTGAGTATAATATTTATGTAAAAAATTAAAATGATTAGACATCGATAGCTATGTGTTTGAATCAAATTTGTATTACAAAAATGGATGGCTACTTTTGAAATTATTATTATTGTGTAATTTTTTTTTTAAATGTAATTTAAACATATAACTGCCGATTTTCGATCATCTTAATTTTTGTATTAATATTCAATACAATGAGTCTAAAAAGCAAATGGTATAGATTTATCAAAGTTGATCCCAAAATAGACCAACAAACCTAAACATTCTCTTAAGGTTTCGTTTGACATAAATGGTTTGGACTAAAATAGTCACAAAAATATAAAATAAACTAAAAAATTAATAAAATAAAATATCATATTCAAATTATAATCATTTTATTTTTTTCTTATAAAAATTAAAAAAAATCAAAAAGATCTCCCCAAAAAACCAAAAAACTAACCCCATCCTAAACGAGGAGTTAGATGGTCAACTTGAAAAAATTCAATCCCTTTTTAAAATTTAAATTTAAATATAATGATTATATATGCCTACTTAAAAAAAAATTAAAAGAAACTATCAAAATAGGAGGGAAGGAGTATCACTCAAGCACTACTCTCAAAAACAAGAAAAGAAAAAGTACTACTCTCGTTTGCTTTGAATTAGGCTCCTTTGAAGCCTAATAAATAAACAAATAAAATCTTAGGGTCAACTTGTATTTTACAGAAAATAATTTTGACAAAAAATTGAGAATATTGCCCACCTATTTATAAGGACACTATAGGCTCTGTTTGGTAAGTCTCTTAAATTATAATTTCACCTATTAATTTGAATGTGTTATTTGTTTTGAGTTTTCAAATCATAATTTTTCATTCATTTCTCAAAACTTAATTCAAAATATAATCATTACTTTTTAAAACTCATAATCAAACGCATAATTCAAAACTCTTTTCAAAATTCAATTCAAATCAATATTTAATTTTGTTAAGATTTTAAATATTTTAATATTTAAACATGTTACGATTTTTCTAATTTTTTGAATATTTTTAAATATTTTAATTTCAAAATATTACGATTTTAATTATTTAAATTTTAAAATATTTTATAAAATAAATTCAAACTCTACTTTATAAAAATATTTTTAAATATTTTAATTTTTTTTGTTATATATTTGGTTACGATTTGAGTGTAGAGTTGTGAAAGTAGTATGGAGTTTCGAGTTATGTGTTTGGTTATGAGTTTTAAAAATAATTTCTTAATTGAGTTTTATTTTATGTTTTTGGTTACGATTTGAGTGTAGAGTTGTTTTTAAATTTAAAATATTAACATTTTAAATTATTTAAATTTTTTGAATATTTAAATTAATTAAATTTTTTGAATATTTATTTTAATTTTTTACTTATTAAATTTTTTAGATTATTTAAATTATTTAAATATTTATGATTTAAATTTTTTGAATATTTATTTTGAAAAAAAATTATTTCCTTTGTAGTATTTTTAATTAAAAAATTGATTAATATTATTTTCTGTTAATAATAAAATTTTTTAATTGAGTTTTAAAAAGAGTTTGGTTTTGAGTGTTGATCAGAATATTCAATAGTGTGAAAGTAGTGTATTTTGTTATGAGTTATAACAATTTGAATTAAGTTTTAAAAATTATTTCCAAAACTCATAACCAAACAAATTTTCTTACTTCACATGTCAAATCAAGCTTTCAAAATTTAATTCCACACTCAATTCCACACTCTATTCAAAAATCATAACCAAACAAATTTTCTATATTCAAATCATAATTTCACAACTCACAAACTCAAAATACAACTCATCCTCTCAGATCATATTTACAAAATTCTACCAAACACAACCATAATTTCTTTTGATTTGATCCTCTCCTTTAAAATTTTATTAAATAAAACAGAAACCTATGAATTAAAAAAGAAAAATCAGAAATTTATCTATAATTTCAATTATATAGTGTAGATATAATTTCTTTGTTGGGACTAAAGCCTCGTTTGGGAACATGTTTTTTTAGTAATTTTTTAGTTTTTTGACTAAAACATAATGTAAAAAAAATTAGTATGTTTGGAATAACTTTTTAACTTTTTACGAAAAGATGTACAAAAAATAGAAAAAAATTTTTTTTGACTTTTTAGCATGAGTTGTTGACTTTTTGATTTTTTTAGTAACTTTTTAATTTTTTGATAAAAAAGTTACTCGCCAAACGAAGCCTAATTAATGAATAAATCTCAATCTTTATTAATTGTAAATTCTAAATATTTTTTTGGTTTGTTTTCAGATACTATAAATAAAATGTCGTAAATTATTATTAACAAAATAGTGAAATATCAAATCAGTGATATTTGTAAAAAAATAATTATAAGTTATTAATAAATTTCATAAACATTAGTAATTAAAATTTTAATGAATTTGTAATTATTTTTTAAAAATTCTAACACGTGTCAATACCCCACAAGAATAGAGTCATATTATGACATACTTGCCTAGGTTGTTTAGAGGGGAATCATTTGAAAGTAGAACGGGAAAAATGAAATAAAAAAAATACACAAACATAGAGGAATATAATAATTCAGAGTTACACCTGTCCTGTACAGAATTTAAGTTACATCCCATCACAAAATAGCTGTACTTTTCATGTTTCTAGAATTTTTTTATTTTTTATATTTTTTCACTATTTAGGGTATTGTTTGGCGTAAAGATTTGGGTGAGGGTTGAGTTGGGTTATTTTAGTTACAAAATAATAAAATAAATTTTTTATTTTAATAAAATAAAATATTATAATTATTTTATTTTTTCTTTTTAAAAAATTTAAAAATTTTATTTCAAATATAAATTTTTTTGAATTTTAAGTTAAAATAATCAAAAAATTAAAAAATCAGCCTACATCGTAGACGAATATTTCCCTGGTTTACCATACCAAACAATTATTGTATTAGAAGGCAGAATAGAATGTGACAACCCCATGTGAACCAACCTAAACCTTAGCTGTGGTCCTCTTAATGTTTGGAAAGTGAGTTAATTTTTAAATTTTTAAATTTTTTTAATTATTTTAGTTTAAGATTAAAAAGTTTTGTTTTGAATAATTTATTTTTATTTTTTTTATTTTTATGAGAGAAAAAATAAAATAATTATAGGTTAAATGTAATGTTTTATTTTGGCCCCGTTTGGTAGAGCTGTGGAAACGTGATTATAGATTATAACTTAACAGATTATAAATTATAACTTCAAACATAAGTTTTTAACCTGTTTGGTACAACTGTGAGATAATAAATTTGAGCAGCAGAATAGTATTTAGTTGATAAGCTGTAAAATAACTTTTTGCTATGTAATTGTCATTTTTGCCCTTATATGATATAAAAATAATTATTTTGTCATTTTTTTCAATTTTAATTTGAAAAAAAATTATTTTATTAATAAAAGTTAATATAATTAGTATTACAAAAATTATTATTTCCATTTTTTTATTATAGATTAATTAGTATAAAATCATATTATTTTTTTCATTATAAATTAATTAGTGTCAATTAATGGCTTATTTTCATTTTTTCATTATAAATTAATTATTTTTTCATTATAAATTAATTAGTGTCAATTAATAACTTATTTTCATTTTTTTATTTTTTAATTATAAATCAATTAGTATAAAATTATTTCATTTTTTCAATTAATATAAAATTTATTTCATTCGTGGCTAAAATGCTTTATTATTATTATTATTATTATTATTATTATTATTATTAAAAAAACACTGAAAAACTCCCCCAAAAAAAGATTTAAAAGAAAAAAGAAAAAAAATTTGAAAACCTTAGCTCCGGCAGCACAGCGGCGACGAATCAGCACTAGGGTTTGAAATCGCCTTTCACGGCCAATCACGAAGGGAGACGACGACAAAGGCACAGAGAAAGAGAGACCAACGTAAATTGTGACAACGGCGTTGGTTCAGATTGCGATGGCAACGAACCAATACCAAAAAGAGAGAGAGAGAGAGAGAGAGAGAGATAGATAGAGCTTCGCGATCGCGATGGCGACGAACCAAGGTTTCGCGATGAACCAACGCCAGAAAAAGAGAGACAATGAGAGAACATAGCGACGAACCAATACGAGAGAGAGAGAGAGAGAGAGAAGCTCGAAATCTTGGCCAGAAATCGTTGTCGAAAATCGCCTCACGCTCTCTCTTTCTCTCAGGACGTGAACAGTGTTTGATTTTGAAGTTTATATATTGGTATTTTGGTAATTTTTCAATTTTTGAAGGGCCATTTAAGTCGTTTTGCCCTTCCACACCCAACTGCACGCTTAAGCTTTAAAAAAAAAAGCATCTCTAAGGCATCTTACAACGTTTAACTCAAAATCAATTAATTTAAGTTATAATCTATCTCTTATAAGTTCAATCAAACACTCCAAAATGGCTTATTTTAAGCTAAAAGTTGATTAAAGCTGAAATTAAGTGCTACCAAATACTACATTTATTGAGTTAAAAAAACTTATTTGGTCTTTTTTTTTTTTTTTTTTTTTTGGCAATTTTTACCAAAAAGTCTTTGGCTTTCTTATGCCAAAAGAGCTCTTAGCCACATATTAGTTAACACGTGGCACCAATTCAAAGAATATGTATTATTATTAGAGCAATACTAGTAAACATTCACTAATGGATATGTTAAAATTATTTGTTAAAGTATATTATATGATAAGAAGTGATAAAAGTAGGGTTTAACAATGTGTGCTAAGGTATGTTAAGAATTTGTTAATTTTACAGAGTGAGTGATCGTACAATAAATGTGTTAAAGTGTGTGTTAAGAAGTATGTTAAAGAACATATATATATATAGGTTGCAAAAGCTAGCAAGGAAGTGAGTTAGACGTCCAACCAATCAACCGGTCAACGGTAAAAAAAATTTCTTTTTCTTGAAGAGTCTGGACGTCCGGGGGGACGACCTGCTAGACATTCGAGGGATGACCAACCAGACATTCAGCTGGACGACCCCGCGATACTTCCCTACATCCCTTCTCCCTCTCTCTCTCTGGCTAAAACGCTAGCCACAGTTAACAAAGAAGTTAACAGCTGACACTAACACAACCCATTAATACACTTCTTAACACTTCTACTGTGAAAACAAAAGTTATTGTGGTTGGCTAAATTTTTAGCCACTGACACTAGCACATCCACTAACACATTCATTGTGATTTAATTTTCGTTTGACATTGATTTTTTTAGTTAGTTTTTTAGTATTAGAATTTTTTGAGTCTCGTTTGGTTTGGCTTGGTTTTTTGGATTTTTTTGACTTTTGTAAAAGAAAAAGTGTAATAATTATTATTTGGATGTGATATTTTATCTTATTAATTTATGTAGCCAATTTTGTCTTTTTATGTTTTTTTAGTCAAAAATCTAAAACCAAACAAAGTTTTATTTATTTACTAAAAAAATAATGTTGTTCAAATAAATTTTTAAAATTTGAAATGATAGTTGAGTTTTTCTTATTACTTATTAATTTTAGAATAGATAAGCTTATCAGGTGCTTTTCGAGTTCTAGCCATTAACAGATACAAATATTTATTTTAAAAGAATAATTGCATTTTTCAAACTCAAATTTTTACTTCCACTTTATTATTAATTTCTTACATTTTAGTTGTAATATTAGATTTTCACATTTCAATATTTTATCGTGGTTCAAAATAGTGTACTTTTTGTCTTTTTAGACTAAAAAATTGAGGAAGAAAATATGGATATTTGGGTTAATTTTTTTACTTTTTATGGAAAAATGTGTAATAAAAAATTATAAAAATTGATTTGTAGAGAAAAGTTAGAAGTGGGAGTTGTGCAGCCGTAATTGTTGACTTTTGGTGAATAATGTTAACTTTTTAACTTTTTGAGTAACTTTTTGACTTTTTAACTTTTTTGTAATATGCCAAACTTGGACATAGAAGCATGATGAATCAAAATAAAATTTAAATAAAAATTAAAAATGAATAATAATGTTTGACTTCCCCCAACCAGCAACATGTGTTTGCAGGGAAACTACTCTCTATTTAAAGTTTACTCTGAAAAATAGATTAAAAGTTTTTTTGATTTTTTATTTTGAAAAAACGTATAAAAAAAATAAAGAGATGATGTAACTCAAAAAAATTAAAGAATTAACTTTTAATCCAATTGTCAAAATAGGCCTAAATTGCAATAATGAGTGACAAAAGGCTTGTTTGAAGTATAAGTTAAAGTTTGAAATTTTAAATATTATAATTAAATAAATAAAATAAAATAAAATTAGGGTGAAAGTTAAAAGAGTTCAAATCACTACAAGAAAAGGGATCAAAAACCACGGAGCTTTTAGCGACGCCGCGCCCCCCGTCGCGAAAAACGGTTTTTTGCGACGGTAGCGTCACCCGTCGCAAATAATGTCCTTTAGCGACGGTAGTTACCCGTCGGTAATGAAACTTAGCGGAGGGGTCGGAAATGCGGACGTATTAGCGACGGTAAAAAAAACCGTCGCAAAAGCACCTTTTTTTGAGACGGCATATCTCATTTGCGACGGAAATGTACCGTCGCAAAAAATTATTAAGTCAAACGGCGCCGTTTTAGGAAGTTATGCCTT
Organism: Camellia lanceoleosa; assembly: GCA_025200525.1. Taxonomy (NCBI): domain Eukaryota; kingdom Viridiplantae; phylum Streptophyta; class Magnoliopsida; order Ericales; family Theaceae; genus Camellia; species Camellia lanceoleosa. Next base: position 175,707,485 of record CM045765.1, read on the forward strand.
TTATTTGCGACTCTACAAAGATACCGTCAAAAAACTCAAAATAAAAAAAAAACCCCCTCTTCTTTTTCCCTTTGCCGCTCGATCCTTCCTCCCAAATCCCTAACTTCACCCCCAAATTTCTCAAACGGGACTCGACCAAGACACAGCGGTGCTGCGGTGCTGCGGTGGTGTGGCTCCGGCGACGACTCTCTCTCGCTCTATGTATGCTCTCTCTCTCTCTCAGATCGGTCTCTCAGATATATATATATATATAGATGTATGTCGATATATATAAATATGTATATATATGCAATGTATATAAATCTATATATATAAATCTGAAATCTGTCTATATATATATAAATCTGTCTATATATATATATATAAATCTGTCTATATATATTTTGTTTCAATCTTTTTTTTCGTTTCATGGAAAGATTTCTCATTCTTTTCATCAAAAGATAATAACTTGGTAGTTTCCTTTTTTGGAGTTTATCAAATTTCTGAAACATTGATTTGATTGAATTCTGAATATTTGAGGTGTGATTGTATGTGGATGGTGTTTTTCGATTTTGTTCATGCTTATACATTACGATTCAATCAGGGCTTCAATTGGTGTCCTCTAATTACAGAAAATTAGTGTTTACCCTTTGTGTGTTTCATGGAAAGATTTTGTTGTATATTGGACGTTGATTGATTGTTTGAACATTTGATTTGAATTTTATTTTTAAATTTTATAAAGTATAGATTCTATTAAATCTGGATTTTTTTTTCATTTTAGAAAAAATTACCAGAGATTTGTTGGTAAAGCACATGCCTTGAAATTTTTAGAAAGTGAAGAAGAGGATTGAATTAAATGTGGATTTTTTCTATACTAGGAAATGTTGATTTGATCAAACTGGATTTTTTTTTTTCATACTAATAAAATATATATAAGCATTGTTTCAATAATATTTTGTTTTAATTTGATGAATGTCGATATATATATATAAATGTATATATATGCAATGTATATAAATCTATATATATAAATCGAAATTGTCTATATATATATATAAATCTGTCTATATATATATATATATAAATCTGTCTATATATATTTTGTTTCAATCGTCTATAAATCATCTATATATATATATATATAAGCATTGTTTCAATAATATTTTGTTTCAATAATATTTTTTTTGGTTCATAAAATAAGCATTGAAGAACTCATTCTTGTTGGAGTGAGAGAGGTTTAACTATAAGAAATAAGTAAGTATAATTTAAAAAATAAAAAAATTGCAGACAAAAGATGAAGAGAAAGACCAATTCATGATTGTTCACTACCTTGCATTGCATGTGGAATTATGACAAGAGATGATAAAATATAAATCATTCTTACTCACCATCATGCATAACATGCTACATATCATTCATAGCCCTTATTAATTAATTTTTATTTTTTTGTTTAAGTTTATGTAGTTTATTAATTTTCATGCTACTATTAATTTTTTTAATTATTTGTAGTTTATTTAAATTAATAGTTGAAATAATATGCTTAACCAGTCGTACTTAAAAAATATAACATATTTAAGTAGTAGTACTTTAAATAGGATGTCGAGTGAATATTTATGTGTAGGTATTATATTTAGAGTTACTTTGGTGAGATATTTTTGTGGATGTGTACAGATGATGGATAAGAGTTGGATTGATTTGCCAAATAGGATGTCGAGTGAATACATTAATGGGATTGATGAATTCCTTGTGTTTGCCTACACCAATAGGGTTGAAGGTTCGATGATCAGTTGTCCGTGTAGGAAGTGTGAGAATCGATACTATTTTGTACGAGATGGTGTACGGAGCATCCGATTTTGAATGGGTTTTTAAAAATACAAACATTGGATTAATCATGGGGAATCTTACATATCTCTGCATAGTAATCGAGAGAATGAAACATTAGCTAATTTAGACATAGGAGATGATATGATTGGAATGATACAAGGGGCTATGGAAATCCACATGCGGTACAAGTGTTGAGGGTGATGAACCACAGGGGCTCGATCCCCATGCATCTGAACCCCATTCGGTCCAAATGCGAGATCGCAAAGTATTTCAAACTTCTTCAAGATGCACAAAGTGAATTGTATCCGGGTTGTCGAAGTTCACATCTTTGTCATTCATTGTTCGACTTCTACATTTGAAGGTGCTTAATCGCTGACGGACAAGTCTTTTGACATGTTGCTTGAGTTATTGAATGAGGCGTTTCCGTTGGGTGTGAAACTTCGGACTCATATTATAAAGCTCAAAAGGTCACAACAGATTTGGGCTTCACGTATGAGACGTGGGATGCATGTCCCAACAGCTTGCATGTTGTTTCAAACGAGGACGCCAATCTTGATAAATGTGTCATATGCAAGTTCTAGATGGAAATCAAATGGTGATGGTGGTTCAAATGGTCCTAACAATTGTGGCAAACAAATAGTCGCAAAAGCAGATGAGGTATTTTCCTTTAAAGTCAAGGTTGCAGAGGTTGTTTATGTCATCCAAGACGCCAAGTTAATGAGATGGCATGCGAGGAACGAATCGATGATGGTGTCTTCAGGCATCCTGCGACTCCTTGCATGGAAAGATTTTGACCGTCGGAATATTGACTTTAGTAATGATTGCGAAGTGTAAGGCTTGGCTTAGCATCGATGGTTTTAACCCATTCAGACGATGAACATAGTTCATAGCACTTGGCTGTTGTGCTCATTCCATACAACTTGCCGCCATGGATGTGCATGAAGCAACCATTTCTAATTTTATCTGTGCTTATTGACGGCCGGAAAGGACGTGGTGGCAAGGTTGATGATTATATGCAACCGCTGATTGAGGAGTTGAAAGGACTATGGAATGAGGGTGTGTCAACATTTGATGCATCAACAAATCAGATGATTCAAATGCATGCACTTTCTTGTGGACAATTAGTGATTTTCCCGCATACATAAACTTGTCAGGATGGAGCACTAAAGGCGAATATGCATGTCCTTGTTGCAATAAGGAAACTACATCGTGTTGGTTGAAGCATAGTAGGAAACAATCATACTTGGGTCATCGCAGATTTTTACCTACTGGCCATAAATTTCGGAAGGATAAAGTATCATTTGATGGTAGTCGGGAAGTCAGACTCAAACCAAAATTGTTGTCTGGAACTGAGATGTTGCTACAATTAGAATCTGAGGGTATTTTAACCCAATACAATAGGGATGACCTTAAGGAGAGGCATAGGAGACAGGTAGAGAAGGAGAAAGTTGGACATCGCACCCATAGTTGGAAGAAAAAGAGTATCTTTTATGAATTGCCATATTGGGAGCACAATCTAATAAGACACAACCTCGATGTGATGCATATAGAGAAGAATGTTTGTGACAATGTGTTGTGGACAATATTAGGGGTTGCAGGAAAATCGAAGGATGGTGTTAATGCTCGGCGTGATTTTACAAGATATGAATATTAGAAAACCCCTACATTTGCAGTTAAGAGGGTCGAATAAAGCCTATTTACCACCAGCACAATTCACGATGACCAAGGATGAGAAAGATTTGTTCTTGAAAGTGTTGAAGGAAGTAAGAGTTCCCGACGGGTATTCATCCAATATATCACGTCGTGTGCGCTTACATGATAGAAGCGTTGGGGGTCTTAAGAGCCACGATAGTCATATTTTGATGCAACAACTTATTCCATTGGCTATTCGCAGATCGTTACCGAAGAATGTAATTGAACCTTTGATTGAATTGAGCAATTTCTTTAGACAATTGTGTTCGAAAGTGAATCGTGCGACGGATTTGCAATATATTAAAGATCGTATCGCTGTAAACACTTTGTCATCTAGAGAAAATATTTCCTCCGAGTTTTTTTGATATAATGGAGCACTTGCCTATACATCTAGCTGATGAAGCCTTATTGGGTGGAGCGATTCAGTTTCGATGGATGTATCCAATTGAGAGGTATCTTCTTACTTTGAAGCAATACGTGCGGAATAGAGCTCGTCCTGAAGGATCAATTGCTAAAGGATATCTTATGGAAGAATGCATGAATTTTTGTGCACAATATCTCGATGATGTGAAACCAAATCTAGTCTAATTCGTGAGGAACTATAGTGGTGCTGATAATTTGGGTCATGCTACTGGTGAAAACACAAGCTTTTATCTTGATAATACTTCTTGGGTACAAGCTCATCGGTACATCTTATGCAATACAAGCGCGGTTCAACCATTCATAAAGTAGGTTAAGTCACTCACTCAATATTTTATTATGCTTTATTGAATTTTCAACTAAATTTTTGGTATGGCTAAAATTTCAATCTACACAGCAAACACCTTGAAGTACTTAAGCTCAAAATGCCTCGTGTCGACGATCATCAACTTCGGCGTGAACATTTTGAAACTTTTCACATTTGGTTCAAGGAACATGTATGTATTTAACTCTATAGATTCTAGTTACTTAAGTCGATCTACATTTTAAATTTTACATTTTCGTGTTAAATAGGTCCAAACTTTGCGAAGGACAACTGATGTCATACTTTCTGAAGAGATTATTCTATTGGCAAATGGTCCTCATAACTCGCAAGGAGGTTCAACGGTATATCTTGAATGGGTTTCAGTTATCGAGTAAAGGCCATGGATGATCGTCGATCCACACAAAAATTGTGGTGTAGCTTTGAAGGCGAGATACCATAAGTTATGCTAGTCGAAAAGACAAGAATCCTCGTCTGGGTCTCAGGTACTATTATGGACAATTGATGATATTGTTGAGATTCGATATTCCAATGAGAAGAAACATGTGTTGTTTAAGTGTGATTGGATTGACAACATTCACGGAAACAAAGAAGATGTCTTCAATTTCACGTTGGTGAACTTCAATCATTTGTTGTACCGAGATGATCGAATTACCAATGAACCTTTCATCTTGGCGTCCCAAGCAGAGCAAGTTTGGTATGTTGCAGACCCGTTACAACGGTGACGGCAAGTCGTAGTGAAGATGTCTCAAAGAGGTTTATTTGATATGAGTTCGACCGATCCACAAATCGAGCCATACATGAGCCAACAATTGGAAGAAAATATAATGCTTCGTGATGAAGAAGTTGGTTGGGTGAGGAAGCCGCATGGGAAAACAGTTGATGTTCAAATAGGCTGATATGTAATCAATTAGTAATTCAATTAAGGCCAAGGTTGTAGTTAATCATCAATTTCTTAATTTACTTTGTCTTTGTAATTGTATTAGTTCAATTCATGTCATATTATAGTTGATGACAAACCATTGTCTATGTTTCTAATGTCAATTAATGTTATATTGCTTGCAGATTATTATGGGAAGGAAGAGGAAGGCTGATCATCCGGCAAGATGATGTCTGATGTGCTACATAACAGGACATCAGTAGGACCACCATCAGAGGAGGCATCACATCGGCCAACATCAGAGGGGCCATTTGTGGCCCCACCATCTGGGGGGCGATTACCACCGTTTCGACCTCCCTCAGTGGCACCTGGCGGCTACCATGTACTCAAATTTCCACGCCTACCATCGGTAAGGCCCACCATCGATGGCACCACAGCAGCTATCATCATCAGCTTATGAGCCATCCGCAGGTATATAAATTTGCTTTGATTTGCATGAAAATTATTTACACATACATTTATTTATGCTCATTATATATAACTTGTTTATTGTCATTGTATTTTGCAGACCCTTCGACTTCTTCACAGCCCACATCAGGTTTATTTGATATGATTTGTATTCACATTATTTAAATTTGTATTTGGTTGTTACCATTGATATTGTTTATTATTATTGTATATCGCAGGTCATGTTTGTTCTTCATCAACCTCGAGTAGGCGTGGTAGAGGATGTGCCAAGGGCATTAAAGAGTGGGGTACTGGTAAAAAGCTGGACATACAATTTGATGGAAATTCTCGCCCAATGGGATAACGCGCCAAGTTAACTACTCAACTTGGCATTATTGTCCTAATGGTAACATTGTTCCTCTTACTTTTGTTGACCGGAGCAGTGTGCCTGATGATATTATTGATGCTATCTGGAAGGATGTGAAGGTAAAAGTATATTTTTGTCCACAAATTCGAATTCCAAATTTGTGTTATACTTAGCCTTAAACTTTGTGTTTTATAGGACAATTTGAATCTATGTCCAGAGGAGTACAAGCCACTCTGCATGAAAAACTGCAACAGCATATGGAAGGATCACAAGAACAAGCTTAAGGCTAAGTATTTCAAGCCTAGAAGCTCTGATCCTAATCTGAAGGATGATGTTCCTATGAACGTTGTGCCAAGCCAGTGGGAACAACTTGTGGAGTATTGGCGTACTTCCGATGCTGAGGTATACAATTACGTTATATTTATGATATGTAAACATACAAATCATATTTACATACTTACATTTGTTGAACTTGTTATAGAAAATTGCAAGTAGGAACGCTAAAAATCGGCGAGCTCACGGCATAGCTCATACCACAGGGCGTACTACTTTCTCTCGAGATCGGCATATGAGGTTTACATTTTATTGTTTTATTTTTGTATATAAATAAACATTGTATATTTGCAAATTATTTGGATTCTAATTTTCATATTTCTAAAAAAAATTTAGATGACCAGTAAGGGAGCGTCTACTGATAAGATGAATGTTTGGCTTATGACACGTAGAGTAGATGACCCAGAGGTTATCCAGACCTTGGTAGTTTCCAAACACCTGTGATTGTATTTAAAGTTTATTTTTTGTGTGTCAACCATCTTAATTTGGCGTATACTTGTGTGTCTTATTCAATACAGGATGAGTTTAATCGTCAACTCTCTATGCTACCTGAGGATGGTCAGACTTTGGAGGCTAGGAATGCCATTTTCCATGAGTTGATAGGTCATGACACACATGGATATTGTCGCATACGGAGAATCGTGCCTCGGAGAGTGGTGTATAAAGATGGTGTTGGGCCATCACACCAACACCCCTACCATTGACTATTGATCGATTCGTCTTGAGCTAAGGGATGAGTTGAGGAGGAGATTGACGAGTTCTCTACATTTGCAGCAGATGAGAGTGAGATGATGGCCCTTGTGTCACAGTGTGGATCCCAACAGACAGGTTCCATATAAACATCACAATTGTTTGATAGTTCAATTTTCACTGAAGCTTATGTATGAAATTCGAATATGATTAACACATTATGCACTGACTAACATAGGTTCCTGATGCATCGAGTGGCCACCGGGCATTTAGGGAATCTGCAGAAGACGAGAATCCATATACACCACCACCACCAGAAGATCAGGTATAAAATGTATCTTTGCATGCTAAGCTAAAATGTATCTTTGCATTCTTTACATTCTAAGTTAAGAGACTTGTGGGAGAAGACGAGAGACTTGTGGGAGAAAACGGGGCTCGAATCGGGTTTCCGGTTTGGGAGTTAACGTGGCACACACGACCACCTAGGCAGGAGAGACTTGTGGGAGAAGACGGGGCTCGAATCGGGATCCGGTTTGGGAGTTAGAGCCGGATTTCACTTTAGGCAAACTACTTCCTTAAGAAACTTGAATTGGGGAGTTAACGCTACCAAAATCACCAAGCAGCGTCGGTTTAGCACGAAACTTGGCACACACGACAGCCTAGGCACGAGAGACTTGTGGGAGAAGACGGGCTCGAATCGGGTTCGGTTTGGGAGTTAGAGTCGGATTTCACTTTAGGCAAACTACTTCCTTAAGAAACTTGAATTGGGAGTTAACGCCAAAATCACCAAACGGCGTGTGGTTGGCACGAAACTTGGCACACACGACCGCCTAGGCACGAGAGACTTGTGGGAGAAGACGGGGCTCGAATCGGGTTCCCGGTTTCGGAGTTAGAGCCGGATTTCACTTTAGGCAAACTAGTTCTTTAAGAAACTTGAATTCGAGGTGTTGACGCTCCAAAATCACCAAATGGCGTCGGTTTGGCACGAAACTTGGCACACACGACCGCCTAGGCACGAGAGACTTGTGGGAGAAGACGGGGCTCGAATCGGGTTCCCGGTTTGGGAGTTAGAGCCGGATTTCACTTTAGGCAAACTACTTCCTTAAGAAACTTGAATTCGGGGAGTTAACGCCAAAATCACCAAACGGCGTCGGTTTAGCACGAAACTTGGCACACGACCGCCTAGGCACGAGAGACTTGTGGGAGAAGACGGGGCTCCAATCGGGTTCCCGGTTTGGGAGTTAGAGCCGGATTTCACTTTTGGCAAACTACTTCCCTAAGAAACTTGAATTCGGGAGTTAACGCGCCAAAATCACCAAAACGGCGTCGGATTTGCACGAAACTTGGCACACACGACCGCCTAGGCACGAGAGACTTGTGGGAGAAGACGGGGCTCGAATCGGGTTCCCGGTTTGGGAGTTAGAGCCGGATTTCACTTTAGGCAAACTACTTCCTTAAGAAACTTGAATTCGGGGAGTTAACGCGCCAAAATCACCAAACGGCGTCGGGTTAGCACGAAACTTGGCACACACGACCGCCTAGGCACGAGAGACTTGTCGGAGAAGACGGGGCTCGAATCGGGTTCCCGGTTTGGGAGTTAGAGCCGGATTTCACTTTAGGCAAACTACTTCCTTAAGAAACTTGAATTCGGGGAGTTAACGCGCCAAAATCACCAAATGGCGTCGGTTTGGCACGAAACTTGGCACACACAACCGCCTAGGCACGAGAGACTTGTGGGAGAAGACGGGGCTCGAATCGGGTTCCCGGTTTCGGAGTTAGAGCCATATTTCGGTTTAGGCAAAATAGTTCTTTAAGAAACTTAAATTCGAGGCGTTGACGCTCCAAAATCACCAAATGGGGTCGGATTGGCACGAAACTTGGCACACACAACCGCCTAGGCACGAGAGACTTGTGGGAGAAGACGGGGCTCGAATCGGGTTCCCGGTTTGGGAGTTAGAGCCGGATTTCACTTTAGGCAAACTACTTCCTTAAGAAACTTGAATTCAAGGAGTTAACGCCCCAAAATCACCAAACGGCGTCGGTTTAGCACGAAACTTGGCACACACGACCGCCTAGGCACGAGAGACTTGTGGGAGAAGACGGGGCTCGAATCGGGTTCCCGGTTTGGGAGTTAGAGTCGGATTTCACTTTAGGCAAACTACTTCATTAAGAAACTTGAATTCGAGGCGTTAACGCCCCAAAATCACCAAACGGCGTCGGTTTGGCACCTAAACTTGGCACACGACCGCCTAGGCACGAGAGACTTGTGGGAGAAGACGGGCTCGAATCGAGTTCGGTTTGGGAGTTAGAGCCGGATTTCACTTTAGGCAAACTTTTTTTAAGAAACTTTAATTGGCGTTAACGCCCCAAAATGCTTGGCGTCGGTTTAGCACGAAACTTGGCACACACGACCGCCTAGGCATGAGAGACTTGTGGGAGAAGACGGGCTCGAATCGGATTCGGTTTGGGAGTTAGAGCCGATTTTGTCGTCCAAAATTATTTACTAAACAATCTTTCTAATTATATATTAGTCAATTTTTTTTTTATATTTTTCTATAATTAAAATATTAACACCATTATATGGTTTTTAATTATGTTTATCTTGTTTTTTTCAGATATTTCCTGAGTAGCAGTTGGCTTCTTCTGGAATGCAGGCGTATCAAGATTATGACAAATTTTTTTTTTTGTAACCCACGAACGAATGAAGACGAAAACTTTTAGTTTTGATTTTGATTTATGTTATTTAAATTTGTGAGCAACATTATGTATGTATTATGGGATGTTATGTAGTGGCGTAATTTTTATTGTTATGAATTTTTATTTATGTATTGTTATGAATGGAACAATATTATTAATTTTCATTATTTGTCAACTTTTGTTTATGTATGTATTTATATTATTCGTAATTTTGGATTTTTTATAGTTATTTTTTATTTAATACAGGTTATTTTAATTTTTTTAATAATTTTTCAGCAGGGTTTTTTTTTTTTTTTTTTTTGAGACGGGATAAGAACCCGTCGCAAAAACCAAATATAGGCTTTTGCGACGGCAACAAATATAGTCGCAAAAGCTGTGCCTATTGAATGTAGAAGACACCTTTAGCGACGGTAACCTTTGCTGTCGCCAATACTTATATGATCTCAGAGTTTTAGCGACGGGGTGGTTGCCGTCTCAAAAGCTCACTTTTAGCGACGGTAAATACGTACCGTCGCGAAAACTGATTTTTTTGCCATTATTGGCGACGGGAAAAATACCGTCGCAAAAAATAGACCTTACCGTCGCAGAAACTAATGGCGACGGTACGCACTGCCGCTAAAGTTTTTGCAACCCCTTTGTCGCGACCCTCATTACCGTCGCAAAGGGCATCTTACCGTCATAAAAGCATTAGCGACGGGTCCGAACATTTGGCTCGTTACCGTTAGAAAAACGCCTTTTTTTGTAGTGAATTGTAACTCATTCAAGGGAAAATTTAAATGAAGTGTAAATTTTAAAAAATAATTATAAATAAGTGGTAAATATTAATAATTAAAATTAGGGACAATTATAATAAATAAATAAATAACTTAGAGTTTGTCTAATAAAATAAACCTTAAGTTTTTAATTGTCAGTTAAAATCCTAATATTTTTTATTTATTTTTAATCTAAATCATTGGTATATTTTTGTTAAGTAAAACAGATAAAAAAAATAATATTTTAATTATTAAATTCATTGTAGATATACATAAAATATTTAGAATATCATTTTGAATAATCCTTTGTAGCTTGAAATCACCTTGCCCCGAATGGCTCGACAACCCAAAACGACGTCGTTTTGGGCTTTTTTTCTTTTTTCTTTCTTTTTTTTTTCTTTTTTATGTCTGAAGCTGAAGCAGAGAGAGCAAAGAGATGAGAAAAGAAGAGGAAGAGAAAGAGAAAGACAAAGAGAGAGAGAAGAGGGTCGATCGCCGTCGATTGATGTCGTCGCTGTCGACCGTTGCTGGCACCTTCGATCTCCGATTCTTCTCCTATTTTTTCTTTTTTTTTTTCTTCTCCAATCTGAAGATGATGATGTTGATCTGGAGATGATGAGTATATATATATATATTTTAGTTGTTCTGAATCTGAATCTGTATATTTTATTTTTTTTAGTTGTTCTGGATCTGAAAAAAAAATTGTTGATGATGATAATGATATTGATGTTGTTTTCTGTATATATATATTTTAGTTGTTCTGGATCTAATGTTGATGTTGTTGATGTATATATATATATATATATATTTTAGTTGTTCTAGATCTGAATTTGTTTTCTATATATATATTTAGTTGTTCTGGATGTAAAAAAAAAAATTTGTTGATGATGATGATGATGGTGATGATGTTGATGTTGATGAAACTCGGTTCCTTCTTTTTCTTCTCTTCTTCTTCTTTTTCTTCAGCTTCAGAAAATGGCGAATAAAAAAAAAAACACCAAAACGACGTCGTTTGGTGTTGGGCCATTCGAGCCACGCTTTTTTCGAGCTACCAATCAGAGTGGTATCATTTTTTTATTGAATTTAATGACTAAAATTCACATTTTTAGATCATTTTACTTAATAGAAATAGACAAATAATTCAGATTCAAAACAAATAAAAATTTCACAATTTAAATTGATAAAATTAAAATTTTATTTTGTTACAAGGGTCAAATGTAATTTTTTTGGGGTAATTTCTCCTTAAAATTATAAATTTTTTCACAAACTATAATAACTTTATAAAATTACCATCTTGTGGTAATTTGGCCTTTATTCAATTATATATACCATAATTTTATTTATTTTAATCTTTTTTGGGAGTATTAATGTATTATCCCAATAATATTGTAATTCATAAAGAAAATAAAACTTAAAAATTTATATTAAATAATTAAAAAATATATATAAAAAAAAACATGTAAAATTGTGATTAGCAAAGAGCATGACCCGGAAGTCTCTTAAGACGAATTAATAATTTTTTTTTTTGAAGGAAGGGTTACCGTACGCATCCACGTCGGTAGCTTAACTGTACAAAACTCACCTGCGTGACTTTTTTCCCTCTTTGCTATCGTGCGCCCAGTGCTGACCACACCCCCTACCTCAACAACACTCCGTGGGTGTTTGGAAAGTAGGTTTGTTTGTAGGTTTTTTTAATTGTAAGATATTTTTGGAAATTTTTTTTTTTTATGTTTGAAAAGATGGTTGAGTTTTTTTGTAATTTGATGTGATATTTATGAGAGAAAAAGTAAAATGATTATGGAATTTGATGTGATATTAGATTTAAATTTGTTTTTTTTTGATTTTTTAATCAATTTATCTTTTAGTAAAAAAAAAACCAAAAAACTATGTTCCCAAACACCCATCAGCCAGTTTTAAAAAAAGACTGTTCGTATGGGAGTGAGAATTGGTAAATTCAATGCATTTTTTGAAATTTATTTAAAATATAGGTTTTTTTTTTGTGATTTAAAACATTATAAATATTTTTTTGTTAGAATTTTTTATTTGATAAAATTACCTAAAAAATTAAAACTTTAACTGCTCTTTTATATAATAATAAAATTATTTGAATTATTAATTAAAATAAATTTTAATATTATTAAAATTTATTAATTAATTTGATAATTTATGATGTAATTTTTAAAATTATAAAGAACAATTTATATTTTAAACAAATCTTAGTATGTTTGTAGTTTATGGTCAAATTGCCAAAACAAGGCACTACATAAAAATAAATAAAGAAGAAATTATATTGATCATTCTTTAGGTTTAATAAGAATAATGTGGACACATAAAAATAAATAAAATAATATATATTTTAATATAAAATAAATAATAATATTATTATTAACTATCAAATTATTGATAAACAATGAAAAATAAATAATATATTAATTAATTTTTTTTAAAAAAAATTCAATATAATCATACCAACCCACCAAAATGGATTCTAAACACTTTCTTGTGAACTTACCCGCTCAAGAAACTCAAACCAAAACCATGCAAAATCAAGGAATTATGATAAATTTAAATGGCCAAAATTTTACAAAATAAGTAAGAAATAATTTTTTCATGCATTATTTTGTCTAAAACATACCATTCACATTTTGTTTTGTTTTGTTTTGTTTCATATAAAAGTGAATGGTTATCCAATTGCCATTGGAGAAGCACCTTATGGACTTTAAAAATTTAAGCCTTCAGTGGATTTTTCACTAAATTTGTCTATTTTAATCTTTAGCATGCCACTATCATGTTATTTTAATCAAAGATTTTTAAAACAAATTTTATTTTTCCAAAATTACTGATCAATAATTACTAATAGGAAAGCATTACACAAATCCTTAGTAGGAACTTTGTAACTCTTAGGCCTCGTTTGAAAACAGGCTAATTTAGTAACTTTTTAGTTATTTGACTAAAATATGAGCTAAAAAAAACTAGTATGTTTGGAATTATTTTTTGACTTTTTACGAAAAGATGTGCAAAAAATAGAGAGAAAAAAGAATCTTTAACTTTTTGGTATGAGTTGTTGACTTTTTGGCTAATTTAGTAACTTTTTGATTTTTTGATTAAAAAGGAGAGTTCCCAAACGAGACCTTAGTGGGTGTTTAGAAAGTGAATTTTTATGTAGATTTTTTTAGTTGTAAGATATTATTGAATAATTTTTTTTTTAGTATTTGGGAAGATAATTGAATTTTTTAGTGGTTAGATGTGATATTTGTGAGAGAAAAAGTAAAATGATTATGGAATTAGATATGATATTTTGTTTGGATTTATTTTTTTGGTTTTGCAAAAACTTTATTTTTTAGTGAAAAAAAAAAAAAAAAAAAATCCCAAAACCAAATCTTGCCAAACACCGAAATTCTGAAATATGTTTCATATCCTCAAATTAAAGTTGATGACATGTTGATCATATAACACATTGAAAAAAAAAATTATGAAAGGAAAATAAAGGCATACATGTAACAAAAGGTTAAATATGAAGTACAAACATAATACAATTCCATTAACTTAGTTTAAAAATACATAAATATCAAATAAATATGTGACATTTCCATTACACCGGTACAAAATTGGTGTAGTCGAGAGCCTAACTCTCCAATTACAGTCTCTCTCCACAACCACCTATGGTCAGTAATGGAATTGTCTAGAGCTGATTCCGATTAAAAAAAAAAAAATTACAAAAGAAGTAGAAAAAAAAAAATCAGAAATAACACTCGGCACAAGCATTACCCATGCAATAACGTTGCACAAGATAAATATGAAGCATCGATGAACTTAATAACATAATTATTTATAAATAGAAACCTAGTACAAATTTTTGTTCAAGAAAGAGGAGACCTCTGAGGAGCTCCTTTTCTTCTGCTGCTGAGGGAGAGAACAATCCCAGGGAGGTATTCACCACTCCCTTTCTTATTCCTCTTCTCCTCGGGATCATGTGAAATTCCAGAATTGCCCATGGAATTGCTGGAGCATGCTGAGCCTTTGAATTGTAATGGGTCCTCTAGGATGGAGTTGGGGGTAATTTGCCCGTCATCGTCGACCACTAGATCCGAGCCATCCATCTGGAGCCCCTCTAGCTGAGAGAAGGCGAAATCGGATTCGTCAAATCGGTATAAGATGCTTGATAATTCTTCCCCTTGATACACCATATGATCAACCTATATTCCATTGCATTTTTTTTCTTAGTAACGTTCATATGGTATACTTCAATAATTAAGGTTAAACCCAAGATAGTGTTTGTTTGGAAGAATTTAACCATGGGATTGAACTAATAGTTCATCTGAACTAATAGTCCGTTGTTTAATTCAAAATTTTTGCACCGGATTATGAATTCCAAATCCATGGGATTATTCTATCTCATTGGGGATGGAACACAATTAAGTAGTGAAATTACATTTTTGATCCACTATTATTTAATTTTTTTTAAAAAATAAAATTTATTTATTAAATTATTTATACTTTATTAAATTATTTATTTTAATAATCATATGGTATTAATTTTACTTAGTAAAGTAAAATAAAATTTAAAAATCTCAACTACAAATTAAAATAAATTTATGTAATTTTTATTAAAAAGTTCTAGTAAAAAAATTAAATGAAATTTATAATTTAGATTTAATATTCCTATTATTAAGTAAATATTTCAAAAGGACAATAATTTTTTAAACATTTATCATTCTCTATAATATCCCAAACAAATATAAAATTTAATAAAATAGTCCAATCCAAACATCTAATCTTAAGACTAAACAAACATAGGATACAAATTCAGTCTAACCAAATAATTCGAAGACAATATGTCCCAGGACTAATAGTCTGGTGAATTACAATTCCTTTATCTAGTCTGTTCAACCAAATATGTCCCGGCCTCGTTTGGGAAGAGATTTTTTTTAATAATTTTTTAACTTTTTAGCTAAAATATGATGTAAAAAAATTAGTATGTTTGTGATGACTTTTTAATTTTTTACGAAAAGATTTGCACAAAGTCAAGAGAAATTTTTTTTTTTTTGATTTTTTTGTATAAATTATTGACTTTTTAAATTTTTTTTTTAGACTAAAAAAGTCAAATTAACAAAGGAGGCCTAAGGCGGTGAGAGAGAGAGAGAGAGAGAGAGACTCGGGGTGTGTGCAACTATGTAAAGAAAAGATATTTAGAATTAGCACTTAACCGGTGCAGTCCGAGCACGCGAGCTTCGATTTTGATGGTTTGATTGCTCATTTTAAATTGATTTGATAAAATCACTTATATGATTTTATTATATTTGTAGTTAATTAATTTTAAATATAAATCATTTATTTTTAAAAAAAATTTAAATATAATAAAATGATGTGAGTAATAGAGGGAAATGGACCTTGCACGAAAGAGAACAGAAGTGGAAAGGATCCTGAAGGATTCTGTCACAATTGAAGCAAAAGTTGGCAGAGCCTTTGCAAGACCTAGACTGTGCCCTCTGCTTCAAGAATATCACTTTTGCACTGTTTATTGTATAGGGCTGCCAAACAAGGAACAACATTAAAATTAAACAAGAATAATGCTGTATACACCAATTAATTGATAATGTGACATAATTTAAAAAAAAATTTATATTTATAATTTGTATAATGAATAATGCCAATAATAATATCATAACTAATATTAATACATTAATTAGTACACTAATTAGTGCGGTAGCATCACCAATTAAACAATAGAATAATAATAAAAGAACAGTCTGTTTTTAGCCCCGGTTAGGTTTTCATGTTGGGCTAAAAAAAAATCACAAAAGAATCAAAACAAAAAAAAAAAAAAAAAAAAGTAAAAAATCACAAAAGGATAAAAAAAAGTTGTCATTCCAAATCTAAAAAGCCAAACAAAAAAATTGAGACTAAAAAAGTCAACTAAAAAAAGTAAATGTCAAATGACCCCTTAATATTTTAAACTATTTTCAAGACAATTTCATTTTGGTTTATTTAAACAAATGTCACTCATATTATGAAAAAAGTTATAGATATCAAAAATTTTACTAAATTTTCTATCAAATGTCAATGTGGGACCCACACCATACAAGAGACATTTAATAAAAAATTTAATTTTAAGATTTCCAACATTACTCTTATATTATTGAAATGAGTTTTGTTTTCAAGTCCCAGCAACTATCATATTATTAAAGTATGTTATGTTTTCAACTCTTTAAACTTTATTATTACACGATGTATCAATTAATAAATTTTGTTTTTAAATTGAATAATATTATATGTATTAATTAATGTACACATTAATATATTAACAAATTATGTAACATTATTTGTATAATTTTAAATATTTATAACTTGTATAATAAATATAATTAACAATAATATCATAACACTAATTAATATATTAGTGTGTATATTAATTAATTCATATATCAACAACGTTTTAAATTTATTAATTTATATAACATTAAAAAATATATACCTGAACATAGGAACAGTCAATGAGCTTCTCGAGGTCGTCCAATCTCACAACATCATGGTAGACATATCGTCTCACCTGTCACATGGCATCAAAATTTCTTCATATATATATATATTTTCACCATCCGAATAAAATAGAAAAAATTATCATTCAATCAATTTGACCAAATATATTTAAATATCAACAATGATTAATCCCACTAAAAATATTATCACTAATAGAACTACTGCATTAAAAAAGTAAAAAAAAAAAAAAAATACAACTTCAAGACCAAAACATCATATCATTGTGAAGAAAAACCCCCCACTAATTAATTTAGTAAGCACTAATAAGTGCTCCAAGCATTTTCTTTTAAAAAAATACAACACAAAACCAACGTATATATCATTCTGGTGAAAGCCATCCACTCCCTAATTAGTGGTAGCACTAATTAGTGCTCCAAGCATTTTTCTTTAAATATTATGAAAGTGTGAACTTTTTCCTGTGTAAAAAAAAAAAAAATTTACGCTCGCAATTATTCTCTCAACACTAATAATTTGTGAATGCTCTAAATTCAGTTAATTAGTCTCTTTATTATGATTTTAATTGATGCGGGCTGGTTTAGGATTTACTTATTTATACTGTGTTTGGTTGGAGGATTTAGGGAGGAATTTTGAAAAGGAAAAGAAAAAAAGTGTGTGAAACTAGATGAAATATAGGTATGTTTTATTCACATTTCACCTACCTTTTCTATTTCCCTTTCCAAATCGCTCCTCAAATCCCCCAACCAAACACAACATTAGTGATTTTTTATGAAAAAAAAAAAATAATAATAATAGAATAACTTATAATAAATAAAAGAATAAGTATACTTATTTAATACATTAATTACATAAAAGAAATTAACTACTATCGAGTTTCAAAAAATGTAGATAATAATTTTTTTAAGTTTAACATAACTATTGTAGTTCCTATACAGATACAAGTCTAAATTAAATAAAAAATACATGTCACAATCCTTTTTCATCTATATTTCTAACAGTATGATTGATGGTGTAATGTAAGTACAAATCTTCTAAAAATTTAAATTTTAAGTAATATAATTATGTCAAATTTATGAATTTGTTATATTTTTTGTAATTTATATATATATATATATATTTGTGATTGGTTAGGTAAGGTGAATTCTTCAGCTTTTGCAAAACCTCACAACTGTGGTGAAAAGTTAGGCAAGGCAACCAACTTTCCATCAGTGTTTTTCTTTTTAACAATTAAAAAAATATATAAAAATTCAACATAGAAGAATAAAAATAAAAAAATATGAAATTGAGAGCTTGTAAAGTAAAAACAAAACACAACTGGGTCAAACTTTCCCTTTCTTGAAAGCAACAGGAAAGGGACCATTGCAGAGAAAATGGATAAAAAGGAAATCTTCGAAATATAGGGAACAAAACAAAACTAATAAATATGGAATCAAAGTCCAAAGAATGATATGATTTTCCCCTTTTAAATTTCCCTTTAAGAATGAACAACAAAATAACAAAAGCATGATAGAAAATTTATGTTTAGTTAAGCCTGTTTAAACTGTTCTTGAATTTTAAATTTGAATTGAAATTTATAGAATTAAAAGAAAAAATAAACAAATGTGAAAAAAATTATTCTTTATATTTTATTTTTACACTTTTTTTTTTTTTTTTTAAACTTTTCTTTTTCCAACATAAATCTCTTCCAAAATTCATAATCCAAAAAGAGCATGAGGAAATCATAAATTGGAATTAAAAAAAATAAAATAAAAATAGAGAAATCATATAGACAATATGAGAAATTCTACTATACACCTCCTTGAAATGGTGTATCATATGAGATATTTTATTACTTCTCAGGTAGTGTTTAGTTATAATTTTTTTTATGCTATTTTTTTATTTAATTATAAGGTACATAATATAAGTGTATAGTTATGTGAGCAAATTGATGTTGAAAATTTATAGAAGAAAAGTGAATTCACTCAAGAAAAAAACAACTTCAAGAAGAGATTTAACAAAATTAGCAAAACAAGAGTGTTATATAAAGAGAATATAAAGTTTCCAAGCAAATCCAAACAAAGTGAAGTTTCCACATAGAACCACAAATTTATTTGAGAGGAGAAATTTTGTTGAAAACACCATGCATGCCAAACACTCGAGAATTCATGAAAATTACTGGGAATTTTTGCAAAATTCTTGAGAATCAATGCATAATTTCACTTATCCACACTAGGGACTTAAAAAAGAGGTACCAAACAACAAATTTTACCATTTGAAGCATGAAACCCACAAAATTCAAACTTAATCAGTGTTGGTGAGGTCAAAAAACACCATGAAAAGGTCAAAAGAAAAAGAAAAAAAACATTTTAAAAAAGAAACTAAGATGGTTTGAATTGAATTTGTAACACAGACACAGACACACACACACACACACATATATATATATATATACTGAAATTGTAACATGTGAAGCATAAAACCCACAAAATTCAAAGTTACCCAGTAAAGAATTTTAGTGTTGTTGAGGTCAAAAAACATCTGATGATTCCCTCTCTCTCTCAAAAAAAAAAGAAGAAAAAAAACAGAATAAAACTCAAGTATATAAATTGTACCATTTGAAAGCATAACCCACAAAATTCAAAGTCACCCAGTAAAGAATCAGTGTTGGTGAACAAAAAGGGATTGAATTGAATTTGCATACAATTAATAAGCTAAAATAATTATAATGAGTGACTATATATATATAGATATATACCTGAAGCAGAGGATGAGAGCGATGAGAGGGAAGGCAGTGAGGGCAAAAGCTTTGACAACAATCCAAACAAAAGATGTTCTTCTCGTTCTTCCTCCGGTTCTCATGGACCCCACATGCTGCAAAGAATGTCTCCTCCGCCATTAAACCTTCTAGCCATGCAGGTTTCATCACCACCACCTCTCACTCTCTCTCTCTCTCTCACTTTAAAAAAATTGAGTAGAAAACAGAGTAACCTCTCTCAATTTTTCTGAATATATAGAAGAGCTATCTTTAGCTTAAAAAGAGTGTCCTTTTTCTGAATATATAGTGAAAAATCCAGACAGTACAAAATACCCGGATGTGTATATATCATATATGTGTATGTGATGAGAGAGAAAGAGTAGGTAGAGAGAGAGAGAGAGAGACGATTGTCGTTTGGGTGCGATGCCGAATCCGCGGACAGAGGAGTAGTGGTGGTGTTTATGGCGGGAAGACTGCCCACCTCTATGTGTACCTTTTTTTTTCCCTGCAGAATACTTAGACACCTTTTTTTGGACATTTGATTTGGGCACCCCATATAAATAGAAGTTATTTTGTTGGTTGAGGATGTGACAGTATTTTAATTGATGAGATGAATGTGATTTATAATTTTAAAAAATATAAAAACATATAATAATTAGAGTAAGAAATATTATCACATAACATTTTAAGATCTAATAATTTTTTTCCCATTACACTCTTTCATATTATCATTTGCTTTTGGACTAAGGAAAATGAAAAATTCCCCTAATTTTTCTCCCCCTAATCCCCCTAATTTCCTTTTTTGAAAAACTGTTTTTTTTAATTTTCTGTTTTCTTTTTTTTTTTTTTTTTTTTTTACCTAAAGTGGATATTCGGGGGATTCGGGGCTCGCGTATTCGAGCCCCCAATCAGTTCCGTTGGACTAAATTGCCGCTACTCTATGGGTTGGTTTAAGAAGTGAGTTAATTTTTTTATTTTTTTAGTTACTTTGGTATGAGGTTAAAAAGTCTCGTTTGAGAATGATTTTTTAATTTTTTTAATTTTTTGTGAGAGAAAAAATGTAATGATTATAGATTTAATGTAATATTTTATCTTATTGAATTAAAAAGCTTATTTTATATTTTTGTGACTAAAATAGTTCCAAACTAAATCTAACCCATCTTCCTAAACAGAGCCTATAGCTCCTTCATATTTAGAAGAAATATTAAATATTGCATTCCTTTGGCATGGTGATTTGGAACTAAAATAGTTATAAAAAGATAAAATAAATTAAAAAGTCAATAAGATAAAATGTCACATTTAAATCATAATTATTTTCTAAAAAACTCATCACATACGAGACTTTATAATCTCAAGTTAAAATAATTAAAAATCATCCCACATTCCAAACGAATCCATTAAAAAAAAAGATTTTACTATGATAGCAAATTAAGGTCTCGTTTGAAAAGTGATTTATAATCTAAATTATTAATTTTTTAATCTATTTAAACCACATTATTTTTATATTTTTTCGTAATAAATAAAAAAATAACTTATTTTGCATTTTCCAAAACAATCCTAAAATCTTTTACTTGTGGTTTAGTTCAAGTGATCAGAAGAGGGGTATTTAGGTCTTGTTAGGTGAAGCTTAGTTTTAAGTCAATGCAGTGATGCCAATTGTTATAATAACCTTTGATTTCGGACATTTTTTATTTATTTATAATTTCAGTAAAATTATTTTTAGTGAAAGGAAGACGGTAACGTGATGCATATAAATCTTTTTTTTTTAGTTTAATTAACAAATTAAATATAAAATTATAATAAAAGTGAGAAAGATAATTGTTTTTATTTTTTTGTCTTAGTTGGTCTCAAAAAATAAAAATAAAAATTACACTTGACAATTTTTTTTAAAAACTTTTGATTAGGAGTGAGCAGCGGATACACCGATCTGCCAAAACTGACCGAACCGAACCGATCCGTCGCATTTTGGACGGATGCGTGATGACGAGCGGACGGTTGTGGATTGATTTTCTCAAATCCACCAATTTGGCGGACGGATGGCGGATTTGAGATTTCTTTGGCCACAACCGAACCGCCGAACCGCCGAACCGCCAAACCACGAACACCCCTAGTAATTTATAAGACTTTGTGTTTTTAATTAAAAAAGAGTTTAAATATTTCGTTGAAATTTTTTTTTTTAACTTGAATATATTTTTTGAATTGAAAAAAATAAACGTATTATTTATCTATATTTTTTGATTTTTAAATCTAACTCTAAAAATAATAAATAGAAAATATGATATATGCTGGTTAGTTTTTATTTTCAAAAACATATATAAATGTAATAATACAAAGACATACAATCTCTACTACTACTCTGTTTATAGTTTTGGTAGTTTGAATCGTTTTTATATTTTAAGAACCACGGATTGTAATACTTTTTGTAAATGAATCATGCTGTGATTGTAATATGTGGATGATGCATGTAGTGATTGTGATATTTTAAAGTTTTAAATTTTCTTTATTTGGATGAGGCATACAGTGATTGTAATACTTTTTAAAGTTATTGATTGTAATACTTTTTTCTTTCTTTTTTTTTTTTTTTTTTTTTTAGGAAGTGCACAAGTTAAATTATGTTGAAAATTTATAAAATTTTAAACCGCCAATCCAATTTGCATCCATCCGCCAAACCGCCAATCCGCTCAATCCACATCCGCCGGATTGGCGGACGGATGCGGATTGATTTTCTTCAATCCACTAATCTGGCGGACGGATGGCGAATTGAAAGTTCTGTGGTCGCAACCGATCCACGCCCACCCCTACTTTTGATAGCCTTATAAATTGGGCATAGGAGTGCCCATACCCGAAACTTGCCAATTATATTTTTCTCCAAAATTAAATATATTTTGAAATATTTAGAGCAAAGTTTGTCTCTTGTAGGTTCAGTACGTGGCCCTACCTCGGTATGCTACGAGGAAAATGTCCTTTATTCAAATTTATTATATGTGTTGGTCATTTTTATTATTATTATTAATTATTTTTATCTTACTTGAGCTCATCGAATTACTAAAAATAATTGTATTAGATGAGTATGAAATGACTCGAAACACCGAAATTATAGTTTTGTTGTCTTGTAATTTTGGAAGGTGTGCCACTTGTATAAAATGGATTTTTTTTTTCCCTTTTGTTAAAGAATTTTAAAGGATGAATTATAAATATACCTTCTAAGTTTTATTTAAATTATATATTATCTTATGTAATTTTAGAAATTACATATTCCTCTTCTAAAGTTTTTAATTTCATAATAAATAAGTCATTTTATTAATAAATCATCAAATTAATTAATAATTTTTAATAATATTAAAATTTTATTTCAATTAATAATATAGATAATTTTATTATTGTATAGATAAATAGTTAGAAATTTTACTTTTTCAATTAATTCTATTAAATAAAAAATTATGATAGGGAGGTATTTATAACTTTTCAAACCACATGAGGTAATTTATATTTTAAGCAAATCTCAGGGAATATATTTGTAATTTACCAAATTTTAAAAGATTGTAAATATTAAATGAAAATGTATAAAATAAAAAAATTTATAATTTTTTAAAATATTATTTTCATGTACATCAAGATTATACATTAGTTAGACCCATGTATGTGATACATATCTATCATTAGTGGCGGAGCCAAAATTTTGACTTAGGAGGGGTAACATTGAGTTAGGGTTATAGCGATGTACCACAATGCAAATAATTTTAACTTTTAATTGAGGGTAAAATAATTAAAAATGAACATAGTTTTAGATTTAAATTTTTTAAGTTATGCTCAAGTTAGTTAATTTTTTTTCTTTTTTTTATTTTGATTTTTGATTGTTTATTTATTATTAATTTGATTTGCTATTTCAATTTTTTGAATGTGATGATCATTATAATTTAAAAGGCGTTCACATACTATTGTTAAAAACAAGAATGACAAAATTACACTCCCCAAAAAAAAGAGAGTGGAAGAGAAAGACACGAGAAAAAAGAGAGCAATAATATAGAATTTAAAAGAAAATATTTTAGCAAAATTAAATATTTAGAGTGACAAATTATAGGAATTTGTATTTTATTTTTAATTAATGAATCATGTTGTAATGAAACTAATGAATCATGATCATAATGAAAATCAATACACCATATAACAAATATAAATAAATATATTCAAAATAAGAGAGAAAAATCACAAATAAATAACATGAAAAATCTAATCAATAATCAGATTGAGATATTTGAACTTCTAATCTCATAATGAAAATTCAAGAATTCTGACTAATAGATTAACCCTATTGGTTTTGCAAAGATTTTGTCAAAAATAAAAAACAAAAACAAAAACAAAAATAGAAGATGAGATACAAAAAATTATGACATACTTTAAATTTTAGAAATTAATTATTTTTTAAATAAGAGTAAAAGTACAATTTTGAAAAATTGAGGGAGGCATGTAATCCTCCTCGTCTCAATGTGCCTCCGCCCTGTCTATCATAATATATTATATATAACACACAACTCATTAAGTTTGAAGTTTTGTCACTTAATTTGATATAGAAAAATATCTACAAAGCTAGATTTTTCTCAAATATTTTCCTTTGCATTAGGACTGAAAAGTTTAAAAAAAAGTAACCAAACAAAAACTGTTATTCAATTGCCCACTATTCTCACCACGATATATGTTTTTTCAATTACACACGTTAGCATGCTTGCCCTTCGAACACAGGTATATTATACATATACATGCAAGAAGTTTGGGATTTTATTTTATTTTTAATTGGAGAATCATACATGAAACCTTACAAGTCCGTCTCTAAACTAGAAGGTTGGTAATTTAAATTTCCTTGCCTATATGTAACAATGCTATCCATTTTTTTTCTCTCTTTACGAGTTTTTTTGTATTAATTATATGTTATATTTTGACATAAGTGGGCCTATAAAAGCGTTTGGCCCATCACTTAAAGCCCAATACATAATTCAAACACCAAAGTCCAACAGTACTAGAGCTCAACGTGACATTAAGAACCAATGACATCCAGACAATTGTCAAGAGTAGAATCAACCATATTAGCAGACAAAGATCCTGCAAAGTTATTGAACCACATATCAGCTATTAATGAGATTTTTTGCAGCATTTATTGTGATAACCCCTCCCCATCGGAACAAAACGGCCTCACCATGAACAAGACAAGCTAGAACATAGACTTTCAGCCAACGTGACAGGTCGGAATGGACAATAAAATGATTAGTAGAGAATATAAGCAGGTTTCGAAGATAAGGCAAAAGATTAAGCTTCTCTATCACCAATCTATCTCTACATTCCATCTCTCTCTTTCTAACTTGCTCGTTAGAGGGTCCGCTGGGGGACTCTTCGTTCCCCGTTGAACTTCGGTGTAGGTCTTTCTGTGGGCTAGACGCCTCGGGTACCAATTTGGGAAGCGTGGATCAAACTAACCCGTTCCGTCTGGGACACGCAGTACCATCAGTTGGCGTTATCTATGGGAATCCTTTTCGCTCCATGTGCCAGTTGTGCTCATTGTCGCCGGAGACCCCTTCTCGATAACCCCTACCTGCCACCCACCAAGTGAATGGTCACAACTAGATCCATGGCTTCTCACCACAATGTTACCGACCACCAAGCCGACCCTCTTAACCCAAACAACCCACCACAGTATTTCACAGAACTCACCAACAACATCAACTGTTTAGCCGAGCAA
Source organism: Camellia lanceoleosa (assembly GCA_025200525.1). NCBI lineage: Eukaryota > Viridiplantae > Streptophyta > Magnoliopsida > Ericales > Theaceae > Camellia > Camellia lanceoleosa. The sequence goes on from CM045765.1 coordinate 175,732,851, forward strand.
AACCAAGCCCTGATCAATGCTTTGCTTCAAAGAAACCTTTCCATCACTCCTCCTTTACCTCAAGATATCCCACCCAACCAAGAACAAACCCTGAGCCATCCTATCCAACAGTTCCATCCATCTAACTTGGAAGGCTTGCGACTCCCTCCCCCAGATATGAACCTGCCACCTCAGGTGTCACGACCCAAACCCGGCCCTATGGGTTTAGCACCATAACTGGCCAATAATCCGAGATTACCGAAGGCCTGCGGAACGATGTCTGCTTAAGCAGTCTGAGGGCCTGGCGGAAGCCAATACAGTAAATAACTAGTGTCCATTGAGCTGTGAAAATCTGTATGCCAAAAACATTTTTCATGCACTCATACAGTTCAGAACAGTACAGTCTATACACAGTCTATACAATCATATACAAACATTCAGTACGGGGACCTAATCCCTCGATAACAGTACAGTAAAATAGTAGACAGTCTATACAGTAGTACAAAACAGTGAGGAGACCGATGGGGGACACAAAAACACCCCAAGCCATAGCATGGCAACTCGGAACCTCACAGTGAGGCACATAGGCTGGCTTGACAAAACTGGGGACCAACCCACGCTCCTAGCTCCGATCTGGTGGCTGAGCACCTACATATATATATAAACAGTGAGCTAAAGCCCAGTGAATAACATAATGCGTAAAGAGGTTATGAATGAATGTCCTTACAGTAACGAAAGCAGTTCATTAAACAGTATTTTAGTCTTTCAGTATTTCATTCAATCAGTCATATGTGATACATCCATTAGCCTATAAACAGTAGGTCCAAAAAGACCGGGTCTTAACAGACCCAACAGTAATGATGGCCATCAATCAGTAAACAGTATGGTTCCACAAGGGAACCGACAGAGCTCAGAATGAATAAAGAAGAAGTGCTAAGGATGCCACAATACAGTTCAGAATACAGGACATATATTCATTCAGTAAACAATATCAGTTCAATAAACAGTTCAGTTCAGTATTCAAAAGATAATCATTTTGAATATATCTTTACACAATCGTTACTCACAGAGATTGGGCTAATAGCAGCTAGATGGCGTCTCGAGAGCCAACCCTAGACAGTTAACAAATTGAACACACACTAAGTTTCACAGTCGGGAAGGATGATAATTAAATCCCTAAATTTCCTCGGTGTGGTTCTATGTCTAAATCCTCATTAAGATGCCTTAAACTAGGCCTAAGAATGCCTAGGATGGGATGAGGATGCAAAAATACAGTTGGAAGACATTTTTCAAAAGTTGTTGAAAACAGGGGTCTCGCTCGAGCGAGCCTTCCTTCGCTCGAGCGAGGTTGCAAAATCGAAGGATTCGCTCGAGCGGTCTGATGAAACAGTAAAAGTACTGGATGCTCGATTTTTACGCTCGAGCTACCAATCCTTTGCTCGAGCGTGGCTCAGAGGAAACGTTGGTCGCCCGAGCGAGGAATCCTTCGCTCGAGCGAGGAATCCTTCGCTCGAGCGAAGAAGCCAAATCTGGAATTTCCAGATTTGCCTTCCAAGCTCAAACCAAGCATTCTCAACTCAATCCTCGACCTCTTGGGCCCAAATTCTGGAGAATACAACCTAAAACAATGTATAACAAGTTTCAAAAGCCAATTTATGAATTCAAGCCCCAAAGGTGAGTCAATTAAATCCAAAATTCAAACCCATATTCAAGAACAATTTAAAACATGCAATGCATGAGCTTTTAACCAAATTCAAGGTTCAAATCTTGCTCTAATGAGATCAATAGTTGGAAAACAAAATGAAAACATGGACTTTGTTAGAAACATGAGCATGCATGTACAATCCATCATGAATTCAACTTCAAAATGCACCAATTCAAGCATGCATGCAACAATGGAGTTCCAATTCAACATATATGAGCAAATTCATGACTTAACTTCTCTATAACCATGATACATGCAAGATGAAACTCAAAGACAACAAGAAGAAGATGAATTCACTTACCTAAGTCTCAATTACAAGTCTTGCAAGCTCAATTTGGCAATCTATGTTACAAATCCTTCAATTCTTCAAGACTTCAAGCTAATTCAACAAGAACAATTCTCTCTCTCTCTACCTCTCTTCTAAATTCGGTGGGAACAAAGAAATGAAGCTGAGCAAATGTTTTAATTAAGTGTATAAGGCTCCATTATGTGACTAGATAGTGAGCCACTATATGTGGCAAAATAGTAAATAAGATCAACATTGCAATTAACTCATTTTAAATCTAATTTAATCATTCCTAATTAATTTTCAGATAAATATACCATTAAATCACAAATATTCTACTGATCCCAAAACTCTAAACGGTTTCTAATTCGGCTGCCGATAAGGCCTTCAATTAGCAGTTTAAACATATGAATTCAAACAGATAATCAATCAATCAAACAGATGCAATATGCAATATAATAGATAAACTTATTGAATTTCAGTTTCGATTTCAATCAGTCCGTCCAGTACTTCAGTTAGTTCAATTATTAGTCATTATCAGTTCAGTTTAACAGTAACCAGTAGCTAATTCAGTAGTTTATCGGTAATCAGTACGAGGGTTGTTACAGTCTCTCATCCTTATAAGGAGTTTAGTCCTCTAAACTCAAGTTACCTTCAGTCTGGAAGAAAACAGGGTTCAGTGGAAAACAGTTCTGGGTATCTTTTCGCCATGTCATCTTCCTTTTCCCAAGTGGCATACACACCACCATGGTTCTGCCAATCAACTTTCACCAGCGGGATCTCTTTGTTTCTCAGTTTCTTGATCCGTCGGTTCACAATCGGTATAGGCCGTTCCTTGTAAGTGTAGTCATCACTCAACACTACTCGAGTAGGCTCAATCACATGGAAAGGATCCCAGAGATAGTCTCTCAACATCGAAATGTGGAAGACGTTATGCATATGCTCCATTTCAGGAGGGAGTGCAACTTGATACGCCACCGGATTAATTTTCTCAATAATCTGATATGGTCCAACATATCTTGGCGCTAATTTGCCTTTGACTCCAAAACGAGTCTGGCCTTTCATTGGTGTCACTTTCACAAACACGTGATCACCCATTTCATACTCTCTATCCCGTCTTCTAACATCCGCATAACTTTTCTGTCTACTCTGTGCAGTTTTCAGTCTTTGTTGTATCAGTTTTATCTTTTCGGTCGTTTCATATACAATCCCGGGCCTAAGCAAAGGCCCATCTCCAACTTCTGCCCAGCAAATTGGAGATCTACATTTTCTGCCATACAATGCCTCGAAAGGCACCATTCCAATACTCGAATGGTAGCTGTTGTTGTAGGCGAATTCAGCCAACGGCAAATGACTTTTCCAGTTTCCCTGAAAATCAAGAACACACATTCTTAGTAGATCCTCTAAAGTCTGGATGGTCCTTTCTGACTGTCTATCTGTCTGAGGATGATAGGCACTACTCAGCTTCAATTCAGTACCCAATGCAGTCTGTAGGCTCTGCCAGAACCTTGATGTAAACTTCGAATCCCTGTCAGAAACAATAGACACAGACACTCCGTGCAGTCTAACAATTTCATCAATATAGATAATAGCCAATTTGTCTGCATTATAAATTGTCTTGGCAGGTAGGAAGTGTGCAGATTTAGTCAATCTATCAACAATAACCCAAATAGAGTCCATACCTTTTCTGGAGCAAGGTAATCCAACGATAAAATCCATCGTGATATGCTCCCATTTCCACTCTGGTATGGGTAAGGGTTGCAGTAAGCCCGCGGGTCGTTGATGTTCAGCTTTGACTTGTTGGCAGTGAAGACATTTGGACACAAAGTCGGCAATTTCCTTCTTCATTCCCGGCCACCAGAAATTCTGTTTCAGATCTTGGTACATTTTCGTGTTCCCCGGGTGGATAGACAATTTTGAATTGTGGCCCTCTTGCAGTACTCTTCTTTTCAGTTCAGTGTCATTCGGCACACACAGTCTTTCTTGAAATTTCAATACATTGTTCTCAAATTTGAACCCCGGTCTCGGTTTAGAATCTCTTTCTTCAATAACCTTTTTCAAGAAATCATCCAGTTGTTGTTTTTCTTTAATCTCTTCAATCAATGCTGGTTGAGCAGAAATAGCAGCTAAGGTTCCACCTTGTTCCTTCAAAACAATTTCAATATCAAACTTTTCAAGGTCACAAAGCAACTCCTTCTGTCCAGTCAGCAAACAGGCTAAGTTCCCAATCGATTTTCGGCTCAAAGCATCAGCAACGGTATTGGCTTTTCCCGGATGGTACAGAATCTGTAGGTCATAATCTTTGATCAGTTCTAGCCATTTCCACTGTCTCATATTCAGTTCTTTCTGAGTGAAAAAGTACTTCAGGCACTTGTGGTCAGTATACACTTCACATGTTGCTCCATACAAATAGTGACGCCAAATTTTCAGTGCAAACACTACTGCAGCAAGTTCTAAGTCATGGGTCGGGTAGTTCTTTTCATGTGGTCTCAACTGTCGGGATGCATAAGCAATAACTCTCCCATTCTGCATTAAAACACACCCCAAACCCTTATGAGAAGCATCACTAAATACAGTATAACCATCCGTACCTGAAGGTAGAGTCAAAATCGGTGCAGTCACAAGTCGGGTTTTTAATTCTTGAAATGCCGATTCCCTTTGGTCAGTCCAGTCAAACGGTGTCCCCTTCTGAGTCAACTGAGTCAGTGGTAAGGCAATTTTGGAGAAGTCTTTAACAAATCTTCTGTAATATCCAGCCAATCCCAAAAAGCTTCGGACTTCGGTTACATTCGTTGGTCTAGGCCAGTTCACTACAGCTTCAATTTTCTGCGGATCAACAGAAATTCCATCTTTGCTAACAACATGTCCCAAAAACATAACATGATCAAGCCAAAACTCACATTTAGACAATTTAGCATACAGTTTCTGTTCTCTTAACGTTTGCAGGGCAAGTCTCAGATGGTATTCATGTTCTTCTCTAGTCTTAGAATAAATCAGGATGTCATCAATAAATACCACAATGAAATCATCAAGGTATGGTTTAAAAATTCTGTTCATGAGGTCTATAAATGCAAAGAAGGGCATTCAGAATCTCGAAACGCATAACTAAAAATTCATAATGGCCATACCTCGTTCTAAAAGCGCTTTTATCGATGTCTTCGGTTTGACTTTCGATTGATGATACCCGATCTAAGATCAATCTTGGAAAACACTTGTGCACTTCAGAATCGGTCAAATAAATCATCAATACGCGGTAATGGATATTTATTCTTTCTGCTTACCTTGTTCATTCATGGTAATCAATACACATCTCGATGAGCCATCTTTCTTCTTTACAAACAAAACAGTGCACCACGGTGAAATCTGGGCCCGATGAACTTCTTGTCTAACAATTCTTGCAATTGCACTTTCAATTCCTTGATTCGATTGGGGCCATTCTCAGAAGGAGCTTTAGATATCTACTGCAGGAATCACATCCACAAGAAATTAATTTCCTGTCAATCAAATCCCTAGCAAATCATCTAGAAATACATCCGAATTCTCGACTATAGGAATACAAGTCACATCGGTTTTAACACTATCATTAGTAGGACAATCGGCCTGAGAACACAGATATCCTTTACACCATTTTCTAATCAGTTTAACAGCTTTCACAGAAGAAATCAGATACGGAGGAGGTACTACTCCACTCCCATTAAACACAAATTCAGGCAAACCTGGTGGACGGAAAACTAGTTGTTTTGTTACACAGTCTATAGTGGCATAATATTTTTGTAACCAATCCATCCCCAATATTACATCAAAGTGATCAATATTCAATGGCAGTAAATCAATAAATAGATGCATATCCCCAACAATAATCTCACAGGCAGGATACATATATGCACATGTCATGGATCCCCCAACAGGTGATGATACAGCTAGCAGATAGTTCATGGGTTCTAAGGGTCTATTCAATTTACGCGAAAAAGCATGCGATACATACGAATGTGTAGACCCCGAATCAATCAACACATATGCATTTTGAGCACAGATAGAGAGGATACCTGACACAACAGTCTCAGTGTTTTGCACGTCTCCCGGTACTAGGGCGAACACTCGGCCCTGCCTCATAGGCTCTTTCCCGGTAGCTTTGGGGTTCGATTTTGGTGTTGCAGCTGATGCTGCTGCGCTTGGTGCAGCTTTACTACTGGCTTGCGGGGCAGAGGGACAGTCTTTAATTCTGTGGCCCACCTTGCCACACCTGAAACAAGCTCCAGAAATCTGGTAGCAAACCCTTTTGTGCTTATTGCCACATACGGAGCAGGGTGGAGTAAACCCACTCCCTTTGCTGGGGCTAGTCGTCGATCCCGTATTCTGTTTTCTTAGTTGCTGGGTTATGCTTGCCTTTCTTGAATTTGAAACCCTGTCTTTTACCTTGTCATTCAGTTGTTGGTGTTTCAGATTGTTTCACTACTGCAATATTCGACTCGGCCATCAATGCCCGGTCGAGAACACCCACAAAAGTCGGTAGTTTCAAGACATTTATTCGGTCCAGTATAGCAACACTAAGGCCTCCTTCAAACCTTCTGGCCTTCTTATATTCGGTGTCCACCATGTGTGGTGCATACCTAGCAAGTTTGGTGAATTTCTTCTCATATTCGGCAACAGACATTTTGTCCTGTCTCAGTTGTTCAAACTCCGTTACTTTTCTGTCCCTGATGCACTGGGGAAAATACTTTTCAAAGAAGGACTCCTTGAACTGAGCCCAAGTCATAATAGTATTCGCATCATGGTCAACATCCACCACCTTCTTACTTCTTCTGAAGGGTGAAGGTTAATAAGATTTTATTGGCTTCGGAGCACGGAAACATTTCAAACAATTTTTCTGTTTCAAGCACCCAAGCTTCAGCCTTTAGCGGTTCAAGGCCTCCCTGAAAGGACGGCGGTTTCAGTTTGCTGAACTTATGAGTCAGTGCAATAATGTCCACCTCATTAGCATTCACATTCTGTACATTCTGTTCCGGTTGCACCGGAGGAGGAGGAGGTGGGGGTTGTTGGTTCGGTTGTTGATCTAGTCTTTCAATTATCAGTCCCATCATTTGTTCAAGTCTGGCCATTCTGGCCTCAGAGGATGATGATTCAGGTTCATTTGCAGTGTTTGCGTTATCCATTTTACTATAAGCAGTTATAACAGTTATCATTATAAGCAGTTGTACAATTACACAGTTTAGCATTCTAACATAACTTCAGTCAATCATAAGCACTCACTTTTCAAGTTCATGAGATGCCCTAATTGCTTTTCTAGGACACCCTATAGCTCATTTGGACACGTGTGTGCGGTATAACTCGTGGTTAAGTATCGCTCTGATACCACTCTGTCACGACTCCAAACCCAAATTTCTATGGGTTTAGCATCAGAATCGCCAAGAATCCGAGATTCAAGGCTCATGAACAATAATCTGCTTAAACAGAGTAGCTGGCGGAAGCCAATACAAGAAATAACTAGTGTCCATTGAGTCAGGAAAATCAGATGCCAAAAACATTTTTCATGCACTCAAACAGCTCGTATCAAGATGCCTATACACAGTCTATACAATCATATACAAACATTCAGTACGGGGACCTAATCCCTCGATAACAGTACAGTAAAATTGTAGACAGTCTATACAGTAGTACAAAACAGTGAGGAGACCGATGGGGGACACAAAAACACCCCAAGCCATAGCATGGCAACTCGGAACCTCGCAGTGAGACACATAGGCTGGCTTGACAAAACTGGGGACCAACCCGCGCTCCTAGCTCCGATCTGGTGGCTGAGCACCTACATATATATATAAACAGTGAGCTAAAGCCCGGTGAATAACATAATGCGTAAAGAGGTTATGAATGAATGTCCTTACAGTAACGAAAGCAGTTCATTAAACAAGATTTCATTTTCAAGATTTCACCAATCACCATATGTGGTACATCCATTAGCCTATAAATAGTAGGTCCAAAGGACCGGGTCTTAACAGACCCAAGAATGATGGCCATCAATCAAGAAATATGATTCCATAAGGAACCGACAGAGCTCAGAATAAGATAAAGAATAAAGAAGTGCTAAGGATGCCACAATACAGTTCAGAATACAGGACATACATTCATTCAGTAAACAATATCAGTTCAATAAACAGTTCAGTTCAGTATTCAAAAGATAATCATTTTGAATATATCTTTACACAATCGTTACTCACAGAGATTGGGCTAATAGCAGCTAGAGCGCGTCCCCGAGAGCCAACCCTAGACAGTTAACAAATTGAACACACACTAAGTTTCACAGTCGGGAAGGATGATAATTAAATCCCTAAATTTCCTCGGTGTGGTTCTATGTCTAAATCCTCATTAAGATGCCTTAAACTAGGCCTAAGAATGCCTAGGATGGGATGAGGATGCAAAAATACAGTTGGAAGGCATTTTTCAAAAGTTGCTGAAAACAGGGGTCTCGCTCGAGCGAGCCTTCCTTCGCTCGAGCGAGGTTGCAAAATCGAAGGCTTCGCTCGAGCGAACAATCCTTCGCTCGAAGGTCCGATGAAACAAGAAATCTTGAATGCTCGATTTTTGCGCTCGAGCTACCAATCCTTCGCTCGAGCGTGGCTCAGAGGAAACGTTGGTCGCTCGAGCGAGGAATCCTTCGCTCGAGTGAAGAAGCCAAATCTAGAATTTCCGGATTTGCCTTCCAAGCTCAAACCAAGCATTCTCAACTCAATTCTCGACCTCTTGGGCCCAAATTCTGGAGAATACAACCTAAAACAATGTATAACAAGTTTCAAAAGCCAATTTATGAATTCAAGCCCCAAAGGTGAGTCAATTAAATCCAAAATTCAAACCCATATTCAAGAACAATTTAAAACATGCAATGCATGAGCTTTTAACCAAATTCAAGGTTCAAATCTTGCTCTAATGAGCTCAATAGTTGGAAAACAAAATGAAAACATGGACTTTGTTAGAAACATGAGCATGCATGTACAATCCATCATGAATTCAACTTCAAAATGCACCAATTCAAGCATGCATGCAACAATGGAGTTCCAATTCAACATATATGAGCAAATTCATGACTTAACTTCTCTATAACCATGATACATGCAAGATGAAACTCAAAGACAACAAGAAGAAGATGAATTCATTTACCTAAGTCTCAATTACAAGTCTTGCAAGCTCAATTTGGCAATCTATGTTACAAATCCTTCAATTCTTCAAGACTTCAAGCTAATTCAACAAGAACAATTCTCTCTCTCTCTTCTAAATTCGGTGGGAACAAAGAAATGAAGCTGAGCAAATGTTTTAATTAAGTGTATAAGGCTCCATTATGTGACTAGATAGTGAGCCACTATATGTGGCAAAATAGTAAATAAGATCAACATTGCAATTAACTCATTTTAAATCTAATTTAATCATTCCTAATCAATTTTCAGATAAATATACCATTAAATCACAAATATTCTACTGATCCCAAAACTCTAAACGGTTCCTAATTCGGCCGCCGATAAGGCCTTCAATTAGCAGTTTAAACATATGAATTCAAACAGATAATCAATCAATCAAACAGATGCAATATGCAATATAATAGACAAACTTATTCAATTTCAGTTTCGATTTCAATCAATCCGTCCAGTACTTCAGTTAGTTCAATTATTAGTTATTATCAGTTCAGTTTAACAGTAACCAGTAGCTAATTCAGTAGTTTATCGGTAATCAGTACGAGGGTTGTTACATCAGGCCCCACATCCATCGGTCCAGGCACCCACCCTCGAGGGAGAGGCCAGTAGTGTCCAGCCTCTGCTGCATTCCGGTGGTGACAATGTTTCTCTCTAGGATACAGAACTCCGAGCCATGAAGCTCCAGCTTCAAGGAGTCATGCAAAACATACAGAATAAACTATCTACCACAGCCAACTCACCGTTCGTTGCCTACATCAGGGACAAACCCTTACCTCCTAAGTTCAAAATGCCCTCGCTCGACTCTTTCGACGGCACAACGGACCCGGTCGACCATTTGGAAACTTACAGGACCTTCATGGTCGTCCATGTATTCCCTGACGAGATTATGTGTCGGGCTTTTCCCGTAACACTTAAGGAGTCAGCTCGACTCTAGTTTAATCAACTGCTAACAGACTCTGTCTCTACTTTCTAGTACCTAAATGACTCATTTCTAAGCCATTTCATTGGTGCCCAGCACTAGCGGCGTTCGGCAACCTAACTCCTTAACATCCGTCAGACCGAGTGGGAGTCGCTGCGCAGCTTCGTCATTCGCTTCAACATCGAAGCCCTATAGGTAGCGAAGAATGACGACAAGGTCATTCTCACGGCTTTCATGGCCGGCCTACAATCATCTGATTTCTTTTTTTCTCTCTCCAAAAATCCCCCGACCTCCACGGCAACCCTACTTTCCAAAGCCCAAAAATACATGAACGCCGAAGATTCCTTAGCCGCCCGACAAGATCCTGCAGTAAAAAACCCAACCCCTAGAGAGAAGGTAAAGGACTCTGAAACCAGAAACACCCAGTACACTCACCAAACACCTCAGTATACTGACCAACCTGTCTAAGCCGACCGGTCAGCGCCTACACGACCGCCCGGCTGGTTCGAACGGTACACGCCCCTCAATTCCCGTATGGAACAAGTCCTGAGCTAGATCCAACGAGACTATCCCCTAAAATGGCCCCAACCGTCGCGGTCTCCTTTCAACCAGGGAGACCAGTTCAAATACTGCCGCTTTCATCAAGATCACGCCCATAATACTGAGGAATGTATTAACCTCAAAGACCAGGTCGAGGGCTTGATACATCAGGGGCGTCTCAGTCGTTTCACGGCAGCCCGCCCTCAGCAAAGGCAAAGGACTGAACCTACCAAAAGCAATCACCGGCGCACCTCTCCTCGACAACTCGCACAACCTAACCAAGGTCATGATAGACCCCCACAGCAACCTCGGGCACAGGGCAACCCTGCCCCCCCGATTGGAGAAATCAGAGTTATTGCTGGCGAGCTTGCTTGTGGAGGACCATCCTCTTCGGCTCAATAGGCAGAACTTAGAAAAATAAAGTAGGGCTCAGATAAATAAGTCGCCACATTGGACCGCCATTTCAAACACCCTAAGTAGTGAATAAAGCCTATCACCTTTACGAAGGCCGACTGCACATGCATTCGTTACCCCCATGACGACCCCCTTGTTATCTCTGCCCTTATCTCTAATTACAAAGTCAGATGGGTTCTCGTCGACAACGGTAGCTCTTCAGACATTATCTTCCTAAACGCCTATCGCCAGCTCAAGGTCAGGGAAGAAAGTTTGTCCCCTCTCTAAACCCCACTGGTTGGCTTCATCGGAGACTGGGTGACCTCCATAGGCTCCATCGATCTTCTCATCACCATTGGAGAATACCCGCGGCAGACCACAAAGTTGCTCATTTTCCTCGTCGTCGACTGTCCCTCTGCTTACAACATTATCCTCGGCCGCACAGCCCTAAATGCTTTTCAAGCTGTCACATCCACTTTCCACCTAGCCGTAAAATTCCCTACCGACCTGGAGGTTGGCACTGTGAGGGGAGAACAGACCGTGGCTAGAGAATGTTACGTCGCTTCACTTAAAAAGGTCAAGCTGAAGGAAGCTATGATCATTGAAGGACTTGACGTCACAGACGAGACGAGCTGGTCAGAGGGGAACCAGTGGAAGAGCTTGTCAAGGTCCTCATCGACCCTACCAACCCAATCAAAATTGCCAAGATCGGTAGCCAACTATCCTCCCAAGCCAAGGCCAACTTTACAGCCCTTCTGATTGAGCACAATGACGTGTTTGCCTGGACCCACTCCGACATGCCAGGTATTGATCCCTCCTTTATCACTCATCGTCTCAGCATTGAGCCCCATTTTCGACCCTTCCACCAGAAGCAGTACATCTTTCACTTGGAATGCAATACTCTTGTTGCTTTTGAAGTAGATAAGCTCCTTGAGGCACAGTTGATCCAAAACGTGAACTACTCCAGATGGATGTCAAATGTGGTCATGGTTCGTAAAAACAACGGTAAATGGCGACTCTGTATCGACTATTCCGACCTCAACCGAGCTTGCCCCAAAGATAGTTATCCCCTTTCTCGTATAGATCTACTTGCCGATGTCACGGCTGGACATCAAATGCTTAGCTTCATGGACGCTTTCTCTGGCTACAATCAAATTCTGATGCACCCATCGGACCAGGAACACACCTCCTTCATAACTGACCGGGGGACTTACCACTATCGTGCCATGCCATTCGGGTTGAAAAACGTCAGAGCAACTTACCAACGGTTAGTTAATGCCATCTTTCACCACCAGATAGGTCGGAACATGGAAGTGTACGTCGACGACATGATTGTCAAAAGCAAACTCTCCTCTGATCATCTAGCAGACCTACGAGAGACCTTCGACACTCTGCGCAAGTATTAAATGAAACTGAATATAGAGAAATGAGTCTTCGGCGTCGGATCTGGGAAATTCTTAAGTTTCATGGTCAGTCAACAGGGTATCAAGGCTAACCCCTAAAAGATCAAGGCTCTGATAGAAATGCAGTCACCCAGAATAATTAGAGAGGTTCAAAGGCTTACAGGCAGAGTCGCAGCCCTCAACCGTTTTATTTCCTGCGCAACAGACAAGTGCCTCCCCTTTTTCGAAGTCCTTTGGTAGGCTTTTGAGTGGACGGCAGAATCCGAAGAAGCCTTTCAGCAATTGAAGTAGTGCATGGCCAACCCCCCCTACTTTCTCAGGCGATCACGGGTGAGCCCCTTTTTCTCTACTTAGCCGTATCGAACACCGCAGTCAGTGCAGCCCTCATCAGGGAGGACAGCTCTGTCCAGCGTTCGGTCTACTACATTAGTCGGGCTCTCAGGGGAGCAGAACATAACTGCCCACTACTTGAAAAAATGTTCCTGGCCTTGGTCATAGCCTCAAGACGACTCCGACTTTACTTCCAAGCCCACCCCATTGTTGTCCTCACAGACCAACCTTTGAAGAAGATAATGTAACAACCAAAGTTGTCTGGCTGACTTATGCAATAGTCAGTCGAGCTCAGTCAATTTTACATCTCCTTCTGACCTTAAACAACGATCAAAGGGCAGACTGTCGCCGATTTTATCCTGGAATTCACTAACCCACTCTAGCCACATCCCCCCGGCCTACGTAATTCAACACTGAAGCCGAAGATCCCCACTCCTGGACCCTCAATGTTGATGGATCATTCTGTAAAGAAGGCAGTGGGGCTGGTCTCATCCTCACCGCCCCCGAGGGTGGTTATTTCAAGTGTGCTCTCTGTTTCTTGTTCGATGCAAGCAATAATGAGGCTGAATATGAGGCATTGATAGCAGGTCTCCGCCTAGCCAGAGACATTGGCGTAAGCCATATCCAAGTGTTCAGTGATTCCCAACTCATCGTCGGACAAATTACGGGGGAATTCGAGGCCAAGGAAGACACCATGCGGGCTTATAAAGATATTGCACTCCCCCTTGTTCGCCTCTTCAACACTTTCCACATCAAACACATCCTTTGGACGGAAAACTCCAAGGCAAATGAAATGGCTTAATTAGCTTCTGTTGACCTGTCAGACCTCAGCCATGGCGTCCGTCTTGAATACCTGGCCCATCCTGCCATTTCCCTAAACCAGCAGCAAGACCACTTTCTCCAAAATGAACCTATTCCATGGGCGGCAGACATCCTTCTATTTTTGACAAATGGGGAATTGCCAGTGACAAACAGCAGGTTGCCAAAGTTAGGGCCCGGTCATTCAACTACATTCTTATCAGCGGCCTCTTGTACAAACGTGGCTTTTCGCGCCCATACTTGAGATGCCTCAATCATGCTTAAGCAACTTACGTAATGAGGAAAGTCCATGAAGGTGTATATGGTAATCATTCCAGTGCTAGGTCACTAGCCCATAAAATACTTCGCACCGGTTACTTCTGGTTTACTCTCAACCAAGATGCCATTGAATTTGTGCGTAAGTGTGATAAGTGCCAACACTTTGCTAACATCCCTCATGCTTCTCCTACAGAACTGATCACACTTTGTAGTCCCTACCCATTTTCCAAATGGGGGATCGACCTAGTTGGTCCATTGCCCACCGCTCAAGGCCAAACCAAGTTTGCAATCGTCGCCATTGATTACTTCACTAAATGGGTGGAGGTGGAACCCCTCGCCTCAATTATGGAGCGGAACACAACCAGATTCATCTGGCAGTCGATCGTATGCCGATTTGGCATCCCTCAAGCCATCGTCTTCGACAACGGCAAGCAATTCAACAATGCCAAGTTCAGGAAATTCTGCGCAGAACTCCAAATCCAATAATGTTTCCCTTCTCCAGGTCATCCCCAAGCCAATGGCCAAGTTGAGGTTACCAACCGTTCTCTTCTGAAAATCATCAAAACTAAGTTAGAAGCCGCTAAGGGACTCTGGGCTGAGGAATTACTAAACGTACTCTAGGCCTACCGCACTATAGCTCGAACTCCCACTGGGGAGACCCCCTTTTTGCTTAACATACGGCACTGAGGTGATCATCCCAGTGAAAATTGACCTGCCCACCCCAAGGGTTTTGCACCCAAGTCCAGAACTAACCGAAGAATTGCGTCAAGCTGACTTAGATCTGATCAAAGAGCTCCGAAAGACCTCTGCTGTTAGATGAGCCTCATATCAACAGAAAATGCGAATGCACTACAACTGCAAAGTCCGACCGAGGGAATTCGATGTGGGGGACCTAGTTTTGTGCGAAGCCACTACTGCTATCAAAAATCCGGTTGAGGGCAAGCTTGCAGCCAAGTGGGAAGGACCTTACATCGTTAAGGCCAGGCCTCGACCGGGCACTTACCGACTTCAGGACATAGAAGGTCGAGACCTCCCACACCCGTGGAACACCGAGCACTTGAAGCATTATTTTCAATAAAATGCCATGTTCCATTTCTATATTAATCAATTGCTATATATTCTTTTTTGACAATCTACACACGTGGCTGTTTTTGTACTTTTCACACATGGTGTAAATTTGTGATCAATAGGCTACGCCTTAAATGACAACGATCTCATATCTCAGTTATCTACGTGGTATTTCAATAACACCTTGCTAAATTTTACTCAAAGCCTCAGCCAAACTAAGCACGAAAGGCTCAGCCAGACTGAGTTACTTAAAGTCTTAGCCAGACTGAGCACGAAGGGCTCAGCCAGACTGAGTCACTTAAAGCCTTAGCCAGGCTGAGTTACTTAAAGCCTCAGCCAGACTGAGTCACTTAAAGCCTTAGCGATGAGACTTAAAGGCTCGGCTGAGTTATTAAAGCCTTAACCGAGCACGAAGGGCTCAGCCAGACTGAGTTACCCAAGGCCTCACTAAACCGAAGGGCTCTACGGACTGAAAGTTACTATAGACCCAAAGATCAACTTAACGACACGAATGGAGAGTTCGGTCGGACCGTTTTTGTAATTTCATGATTACAGCATAGTGGCCATACTTAATTAAAAATCCAGGTCCATACTTTTACATCTCTTAACATTCTTTACACTTTACACTTTTCATTTTTAATTCAGTTACAATCCACACGCCTAGTCACCCAAACCAATCTTTCATTTCTCAACACTTTCACACCATGATTTAAAGTTTCACACTTAAAGAATTTTACATTTCAATGTTTTCATTGTTAACATTCTTTGCATCGTGGTTTTCTTCCAAGTCAGACTGGTTTCCCACTTCTCAACTTTTACTACGATTTATGCACAAGTCTTATTCTCATGCCCATTCTCATTATTTTCAAATCTACAAGAAATAAAGACAACAATACGAAAAGCACAACTCATTATTTTATTTGCAAACCTACACATAATTCACTACAAAAATTACACAAAAAAAAACAACAACAAAAATTTTATTTACAAACAACAACACGCAAAACACAAAAATTTTACATCAATCACTCATCCTTGCTAAAGGCCAGGTCCTCCTTTTCGATCCCCTCGTCCAGGGGGGTTTGGGCAACGTCGTCTTCATCAATTTTCACTTGGCTAAAGTCCAAGTCTGGGAACAGCTCTTCCACTTTGCGTTTGAAGGTCTTCCAGCTGTTGTCCCAAAACTCAACCATTTCATGCTTGTAGAAGTCCGACCGCTGGAAGCTCTGGATCACTTCCTCTTCACTCCTACTTCTAGTGGTTGTTCCCGATGGCCGAGTCCCCCCATCCCCCCTCCATCGCTACATTCCTGGCGACTACGACATCGACGGCTATTTGAAAGTCAGCAGACTCCTTGAATTGTTCCACTGCCGCCTTACACATGTCGGGATACCCTGCCTCTCACCACGGTTTAGCTTGCTTTCGTCACCGCTTTCTCCAACTCAGAGATCTTCTGATCTGCTTATTCCTTTTCCTTGATCGAATGAGCGCGTAGATCTTCATTACAAACCATGGCCTCATCCCACATTTTGTTGGTGACGGTGCAAGCTTTCTGGGCCTCCTTAAGTTTCTTCTGCTCGCCAGCCAACTGGAACTTGAGCGATACCACCTTGCGGCGTTCCGTCTCCAACTCTAACTTGGTCACGGACAGCTCAGCATTAGCACGGTCTGCTAAATAGCCCTGCACCATCGCCAACACTTCCATCTTCTTGGCTTTCTAGGCATACTCCGGCCCCCTAGCACACGCACTCCGCACGGCTTTCCTCCAGTCCCCAATTTCCATCCTCAAACTTTCCAACTGGGCCTTCACCTCCTTTAACTTTGTCTTTAGTGGCTCTACTTTGCCCTTTGCACGCGCCGCTTTGCTCAACAAGGCTCCTGCTAAGGTCGTCGCCTCCATCTGGGCCGAGCAAAGCCTCCTTAGCAGTTCGGCCTTTGTAAAACTTGCCATCGAACGTACGGCCGCGTCCTTCACTACTCCCAAGAGCTGGTCTACAGCAGTCCTGGCTTCACCTCCTTCTCCTACCAGTCGCCCAGACACGGCTCGCACGTGGTAGATGACAGTTTTCAACCTGGCTTCACTTCCTTCTCCTTGAGGCACAGAAGTCCCCTTGGGTAGTTGCTCTGCCCCCTGCTTAGACCCAGCCGCCCCACTTTCCACTTGTATTGCAGAGCCCATGGCACTTCCCAACCTTTCCTCAGCCATTTCCTTATTTATCCTCTTCAACGCCGGCTCATCCTTCTTCTTTTCTACTTTCTTCTTCATCTTCTTTAGTGTAACCTCTACCTCCTTTTTGCCCCTTTCCTTCAGTGGGTCTACTGGAGGTGGTAGTGGCTCAAAACCGCCCAAGTCCTTATCCCCCAGCGACTTGGGGCGTGGTCGGACTCGCTCCTTCACGACCGGTTTAGGCGGACTGCCTAACTTCGCCTCTTTATATTGATCAGCCTTGGCAAAGGTTGCTCTATCCTCCGCCTCTTGCATTTTCCTCCTCGCCTCCATTTCCGCCGACCAGCTGAGGCCCCAGCCTTGAGGCAAACAAGGCTGAGGGCTGAACAAGGTCATTCCACTTGGCGCCCTCCTTCTCCCTCCATGCCTTCACATTTTTACCCTCTCCTCTGCCTCCGCCTCCAACCTTGGCTCCACTGACTTGGTTGGTACCTTCTATACTGTGTGCACTCCCATTCTCCTGTTGGTTGACACATACAACCACTGTGGCCTCCACCCCTTCACTGACGATGGCAACCCCGTCTGCAGAGTGACCCAAGTTTCTTACTGGCTCGAAGCCTTGTAGCATGCAAAAAACTCATCCACCGTCATTGCAGCTCCATCATTCGCCCGCGGCCATGCACTTGCGCAGGCCAATAAAATTTTCCACGCGTTGGGCATCAGTTGACCTGGAGCCACCTCCAGCTGATTTAGCACGTCCACTACTATCCGAGGGAGCGACAACCCTAACCCCTCCCTTTAACGCCTCTTCGTAGAGGGCAAACTCCCCCAGTCGGGCGTCGGATGGCCTCTCCTTTGATGTCAGCAATTTTAACTCTATTTCCGCGGGAATCTGATACTTCTCACGCATATCCTCCAACTCCTCCGCGGTAAAGGTCGATTTGTCGGCCTTCGTGTGCCAGTGATTTGGCTCTACCTGACTGATTGTCTTCGCAGCCGCTATCAGCGTGGACGAGCAGGGTCTCCCCGCCGGCTCCCCTTCACTCCCTACTTGCTTCTCCGCGTGTATTGCTCCGCCAACTTCTCTGCGTTATCGTCCCCCAACGAATCCAATCTCATGGTGGGCACATCATCTCGCGCCATCTCTCTTGTATGCCTGCGTATAGCTTTAGACGCTGGTACAAAGAAGTTCACAAAGTGTTGTAAAGGTGTATCACTCGACAAAAATGAGTTTACTTCTGGGACGATTTGGTTCTTTGCAATAAGATAGGTAAAGCGGATAACCCCAAACGCCCAAGGCTTCCCTGTATTCCAAGGGTCAAGATTAAATTTTGCCAGTTTGAAAATTTTCAATTTTTTTTCCAAAAACGCCTTTTCAACGTCCTATATTAACCAATCCTTTCGTTTCTTGCCCAACGCCTAACCTCCCCCATTACGGGATTCTACCACGTGTACGAACACGATCCACTGCCCCCCACCTAGTCTTTTCCACTTCACATCACCATGTATCCTGACACCTCTCGAGCCTCGCGCACCGCCACTTCTCCCTCTCACTCGGTCACCCTTCACTGTCGGCCCTCCTTGCAGTCGGCCCTCTCACTCGGTCACCCTTCGTGGTCGGCCCTCATCGCAGTTGGCCCTCATCGCAGTTGGCCCTCATCGCAGTTGGCCTTCCATAGCCCTT
Source organism: Camellia lanceoleosa (assembly GCA_025200525.1). NCBI lineage: Eukaryota > Viridiplantae > Streptophyta > Magnoliopsida > Ericales > Theaceae > Camellia > Camellia lanceoleosa. The sequence continues at coordinate 175,751,583 of CM045765.1, forward strand.
GTTTTCTTCCTTATTCCCTTCGTTGAACTGAAGCTGCACTTGGGAATGAGGGACTACTGACATAGGTGGGCCTATAAGGGCATTTGGCCCATCACTTAGAACCCAATACATAATTCAAACACCAAAGCCCAACAGTGCTGGAGCTCAACGTGACATTAATAACCAATGACATTCAGATAGCTGTCAAGAGTAGAACCAGCCACGTCGGCAAACAAAAATCCTGCAAAGTTATTGCACCATATATCAGCCATTAATAAGGTTCTCTACAGTATTTATTGCGATAACCCTTCCCCGTCGGAACAAAATGACCTTACCATGAACAAGGCAAACTAGAACATAGACTTTCGGCCAACGTGACAGGTTGGAAAGGACAAGGAAATGATTAGTAGAGGATATAAGCGGGCTTCGAAGACAAGGCAACTCTATCGTCAATCTATCTCTACATTCTATCTCTCTCTTTCTAACTTGCTCGTCGGAGGGTTCGCTGGGGGACTTCCCGCTCCTCGCTGAACTCAGTGCAGTCTCTCATATCGGACGCCGCACCAATTTTGGAAGCGTGGATTGGATCAACCCGTTCCGTTTGGGACACACAGTACCATCATATTTGATCTTCTTCATTATAAATTTAATTCATTAAGCTTAATATCATATATGAATAACAATAACTTAAAAAAAAATGTTTGTCCACAAACAGTCAAAACCTTTTGAGGCTTTTGTTTTGAAACGATAGTTCAAAGCAATCAAATCTATGTATTTGGAAAGCAATCAACCCAGCCCAGGCTAAGGGAAAAAATACGGCCCAATTGAGGCTAATTTCATTTCCAGGCTAAGCCCAAATGTAAAATAAAGAAAAAAGGGCAAAAAAAACAGTTGTAAGAGTTCATGCTTCTCCATCATATCGTGTTATTCTAATCATGTTAATGTCATATTTTAGTACATTATGGTAGGACTGTGCAAAATATTACTATCCAATTTATAAAAATTGTCTGATTTGTATTGATTCATCTGTCAATTGTGGATTAATTTGATCCGCTGTTTGAAATTTATAATTCACCTTCGAAATTGTTCTACTCTCCCATAGTGTTAATACATATATTTTGTTTAACTTCTAATGAAATATTAACATAAAAATTAGTGTGAGAGAAATTTAAGATATGAAATTTGTTACAAATTAGTGTTATATATATGAAAAACATTGTGTAAAATTAATTTACGTAATATATATATATAATATTATGCAAATTAGTGTTATATATTATGCACATGATTGATAATTGTTTAAGATTATTTTTCAATAAATTAGCAAAATTGAAACTGTCCCAAATCACTGTTTAATTATTTGTCAATCTACCACTCATGATTTAGTTTATAATTTTACTTTCAAACCGTCCGAATTATACAGCGCACACCCTTAATTACAGTATGAAAATATCATATTTTGATACACTATTATCAAATCTGATAATATATTTGCTACCTTTTTTTTGGTACAATTCAATTTCTACAAGTATGATGTAATTGTGTGTGCCTAACTATTTAAAGTGTCTTCAAATTAAATTTTTATTTACAAATTTGTAGCCCCATAATTAATATTGTTAAAAACTTTAACTCATTAATTTAATTCAAACTTATATTAAATAAATTAAATCAAATTTGATTTTTAGTATTTTCTGATAGAATGCCTTTAAATTGTATTATGAATTAAAATTATTTCAATATTACCATTAGCAAATTTTTAAAAATATCAATTTATCTTTGTATTAATTTATTGAAATAAAAAACTTGATCTGCCATTTTTTCTTCGGTCCCTGTCTCTCTATCTCTGCATTGGGTCCGAATTATTTTGGGTGGCTAAAAGATTTGCCTCAATTACCAAACTAGGCCTTGGGCCTTGAGTTATGGGCTTTCTTACTCCTTGCCAGTTAATTAAATAAATAAATGAACATTGTCCTTTACAACAAACAAGAATTAGATTGTTCAACATTGAGCAAAAATAAATTTGAAACAAGCTCCATTTAAAAATTTTATTTTAAAATAACATGAGTTTGAGGGTCGTTCGGGAACACCATAAAAAAGCTAAAAAATAAAAAATCATGTAAATAAATTGTCATTTTACTTTTTTAAATTTTTTTTATATATCTTTTCATAAAAAAATTTAAAAAAAAATCTCAAACGGCCACCTATTAAAAAAAACTCATTAAACATCAACCCAATGTTTGGAAAGCCAAAAATTAGTTTTTTTGGATTAAAATTCACAAAAAGATAAAATAGACTAAAATAACTAAAAATCAAAATGTCACATCAAATTCATAATCATTTTACTTTTTTTTTTACAAATATCATATTTAATTATAAAAAAATCAACCATTTTTTCAAACATAAATATTTTAACCTATTAAAATAATTAAAAATTAAAATAACCTATTAAAATATCAACTATGCACACGATATAATTGTTGAAGAACATCAATCCAAACTTGGATCACACTATTGCATTAAATGTTCCAAATTTATGCTTCCACAGTCCGCATAAAGGTAGGACACCCCTGGGCAGTTGGCTCACCATGACAGCTACTACTAATAATTTTATTTTATTTACAAAAATAAGAAATTAATGTGTTAGTAAAATTAGAATATGATCGTGATCATTTTATCAACTCAAATCTTGATCTTTTGACTTTCTTAGGCTCTTTTTGGAAATATGGGTTAAAAGTCAAAATTTAAATTTTTAATCAATTTTAAGTCACATTACTTCTCACATAAAATAACAAAAAAAATTTAAAAAATCAAAAAATTAATTTTTAACTATTTTTTCAAAACACCCTTTACTATCTTACGGGACAATCACATGGATTATTAGACCAACTGTTTTATCCTACTTCTACTAATATAGCCTACCCAACTGTTTTATCGTATTACTACTAATATAGCCTATCCAATCAATATTTTCAAAATAGAAAGGCAAATAAAGTAAAAAGAATTAAGATATTCTACTCCTTTATCTGTCCCTTTATATTTTATTGATTCATAAAATTATTTATATCAACAAAAGTGATATTATAAATTAATCAAAATTAATAGGCCAAAGAAAGGTGCATGAAAAGAAACAAGTGATCTTGATTGAAAGACAAAGCCCTGCTATATATATGGCTACTGGAGAAATGCTTAGGTCTCGTTTGGCAAGTTAATAGTTTAGTTAAAAAGTTAAAAAGTTATTAAAAAAGTTAAAAAGTCTAGAACTTATATTAAAAAGTCAAAGATTTTATTTTTTCTCTACTTTTTGCATATTTTTTTCATAAAAAGTCAAAAGTCACCCTAAACATGCTATTTTTTTTACTTCATATTTTAGTCAAAAAGTCAAAAAGTTACTAAAATAGCATGTTCTCAAACGAGGCCTAAGCATCCAAAAATAAATATATTTTTAGAGACAAAGGTCCCGTTTGGTAGAGCTGTGAAAAAGTGATTATAACTTATAGTTTAACAACTTATAGTTTATAATTGTGAATATAAGTTAATTTTTGACTTATAAATTAAGTTTTTCCTCTCCCACTCAAAGAATAAGTTGATTTTTGACTTACAAAAAGTTATAAGCTGTATTGTTAAGCTGAACCAAACACATCAAAATAACTTAAATTAAACTAAAAGTTAAATTAAATTAAAAATAAATCCTACCAAACAGGCCAAATGCTACTCAAAAGTCAATATTGTGTATTTGAGAATAATAGAGAAACATATCATTGGCTTAATCATTTGATTTAGAACATCTACCACACATTTATACACCTATATCTTGAATCTTAGTTTTCCAATCATTAGAGCATCTCCTATCTGATTTTGGTTATATTGTGGATGAAGTTAAACAATGTTTGAAGGCTTTTCAAAGTTTTATCATGCCACCTATGTTGCATAAAAAAAATAATTGTGTAGTTCATTGATTTTACACGCTTAATTGACGAATTAGAATCGTAATAGATATGAATGAAAAAAGTGTTTTCGTTTATTGCTCAATTAATGGCTCTTGAGACTTATTATTTTATAGGTACAAATAAATAAATTGACATTTCAAAAGTTGTTTAAAAGACTAATAATAGTGTTACATTAACTTAAGGGTGGGTGGCATTGTGGTTAAGACTTAGGATTTAAACCCCACGGTCATAAGTTTAATTCCTTTCTCTTTGGGCTAATTTCCTGAGCGAAGCACAGTTGGTTAAGATGTTAGATCTTAAGTTATTTAATCAGCACTTGATGTAGGTTCAATACTTTCTCACTGTGCGAGTCCTGACTTAAGCGGAACTTGCAACGCCTGTGAGAGGATAGAGAGAATTTTCTTATAATCAAACACAAAAAAAAAAAAAAAAAGTGTTACATCAAGTGACAACGTACTTTCCAACAATAATGTGATGTTTGGTGTTTGGGGTCCATGACTTCATTGAAGATGGAATATGGGTTAGGACCAGCATTAGGGTCCTCTTGGTAGATGGGTCCTACAATCTCAAAAAAAGAAAAGAAAATAGTGAGTTGGGTGGTATGCACAATGGATCACTTCATTTACTTCATCATGATCTGTTGATAGACATCAATTGGTTTGGACACGTGTGAATTCTTAGTTCAATTCTTACATATACAAGTAAACATGTAATAATTAAAACAAGTTGAAGGCCAATAATGATAATAACTTAACCACACATGTGTCTATAGAAGCTACCCTCATCATTCTATATTGCATTGCAAGGGAAAATAAAGTAAATCGAATATATATTTTTTGAATTTATTTTTTAACGGACTAATATTATAAATAAAAAAAAAAAATAGTTTTAATAATTTAATATGGATCAAAGTTTTGATTTGAGAAAGTTTTGAATTCAAGTTTTCATTCTATAATAATTTAATATGGATCAAAATTTTGATTTGAGAAAGTTTTGAGTTCAAGTTTTCATTCTAGAGTGTTTTGTCTGCCTTAGTACACATTATTTTTCATATTCTACTATTGCATAACATTGAAGAGAAGAGTTGACGCTATATATTGATTCTTTAAATTATTTTTGTTAAATGAGAATAGATTATAATTGAATCGAATGCAAATTTAGTTATTCTTTTCAATTCTGATGTTTTTGTACAACGAACAAAAATTTGAAATGGACATTTCATTAACTTATCCGTTTTCATGATTTATTGGAAAATGATAACTAATATATTGACAAAACATCAATTAACTAGTGGAATAGGAATGAGTATATGTTCATTAGAGAAGGCGAAGAAGAAGTCACAATTCACAGGAAGGTTAGATAGCAGTGATGGAGACTCGTTCTCTGCCATAGATTCGTCCATTTCAAGGTTACATCTTCATCTCAACTCCAACAATGGCGACAGTAGTGATTGAACCCAACGATCAAGAGGAAGAGACATCACCTTGAGACAGAGGGTTTTGCACGTTTCGCTCTTTGATTTCTTCAACCGAAAGCTGCATAGAAGTTCTGTGTCAACGGAAGTTCAACATCGGAGGAGGACACAGTGTAGCTTCGGTCTCTGAGCATCTCGAGCAGATCGTCCAATTTGGGATTGAGTTTAGATAGCGTAGATTGCCAGAGAGGGAGCTGCAACCTATCATATTACAGGTTTCAAATCTTTCCATTGTTATTCCCCCTCAATTTTTCCCAATCTGTTTGTTGAAAATGGGTAAGAAATTTAGAAACAAGAGAGGTAGCTCATCTAAAATCTCACTCAAAGAATTCCAATCTAGCTTGGTGAAAAAAAAAATGAGCCATAATAGTTCAAATCAAGCCAATAATAAAAATCAGAATTATATAGACTATATGCAAAGACAATTAGAACTTGAGTTTGAACATGATGATTACAACCATGCCTGAACTTGAGTTTGAACATGAAGAGACTTATTGTGATTCCCCTGAAGCTTACAATGCCATGGTAGATTCTAGTGTTTATGAACAAGACCTAGGCAAAACAACCATACTTGAACCAATGGGAGATATTGAGACAGCAACAGAGGCTACGAATGTGCAAGAATGCAATGAAACAAAAGGGCATGATTAGGTCCAGATGTCATGTGTAGAGGGGTTGGTGGGTGTTATGGACTCATCCAATTAGATTGAAGCATAAATGGTTCAAAGCCATAGTTCCATTGGATTGGATAAGTCTTCTTCCCATAATGTTATCTCTATGCACTAGAGCGGTTTATTTAAATTTGAGATTGCTAAGAAAAAAGTAATTAAAAGTCTCAAAAGATACTCGGTGGGTTATGAGAACGATTAACTTCAAATTTCATTGGAAATCTCTAGGATTGGGTTTAAGCAATGGGAACATGCTCTTGTGGGTTATTTTGTTGATAGAAAATTGTCTTTCTTTCAAGTGACGACTTGGGCTTACAAGTTGTGGAAGGAAAATCTTGAAGAGGTTGTAACCTTTGTTAGAAATGGTTAAGAAAATTCTAGGTAAAATCAGAATTTTTTCTTAAGTTTGGTTTATTTATTAGGTGGGCCTCGTGCTTCGATTTTCGCGGGTCAAAGTGGTAACGCGTTCTATGTCGCGTTGTGATTCATGTGGTATATTTGGTTGCTCAAAACCATTATCGGGTGAATGGGAAATTGAAGCCAAAGTGAGCTCCATGGAATAGAGTTTTGGTGGAAATTCCTTAAAGTTGAAAAATGGCTTGTCCCACATTGATTTGGTGGAAAATTTTGAATGGGTTTATAAGGCTTAGGATTGGAACTTGGAGTGTGCCCTAAGGGGTACCCAAGTTTTGTAGAGAGGGAGGTTATGGGCAAAAGGGCTAGACCCATTGGACCCAAAAATCACGCCACAAGACCGCCGCACGGATCTTGAAAAGTGAAAGGTAAACATTTGAAATTTATTTTTCTAAAATTAAATTCAAAATTTTCCAATTTGTTTTTTGGAAATTAAAATTCAAAATTGGGTCCGTTTTTCTCTCATCCGAACAGATTTAAATCTGTTTAAAATTCAGAAAACCCGAACAGTGCATAACAGTTTTATCTGTTTGAATTTTGAACCCAACAGATTCGAATCTGTTTAATTCAAAATCGAACAAGTTCATACCTGTTCAAAACAGATTAGCACCTGTTTAATTCAAAACCAATAGCCACCACTTTACCTATTTAAATAGGTAGTCCCTCATTTGATAGATTCATTCAGAAATTTCGTACTTCTCCTCTGCAAATTCATCCTTCATTTTGCTGCATTTAATTTTTGTGAGAAAAAGTATAAACACTTAGGCCAAGTTTGGCATCTACTAAATAATACAAAAAGTCAAAAAGTCACTATCCTATTTAAGTCAAATCATCTTATTTAAATCACATCACATCTCTAACACATCACATCAAACCCAACCCATATAAGCCAATAAGTCAAAAAGTACACTTTTTTAGAACATCCCAAACCAACCTTTAGTGTGTTCGTTGAACAAATAAATTGTAGTGCTGCATTTATTTGTAGTTGATCATTTAATCCTGAGAGATAAACATCCATATTCTGAAAGCACCGTAGAGAGCACAAATCTGTCTTAAGAAGACAGTCAAACACTAGACTTGATTAGAATAATATTCAAGATATTAATTAAGTAAGTTATTTATTTATTTTCTGTTTTGTTATTTATTTAAATCAAATTTTAATTTTGTTTTTGTAACAAAATAAAATCTGTTATTTATTTATTTGTTTAATTCTATTTCTAGTTTGATTTTTGTAATCAAACTTTCTATTTTCTTTCCTATTTTTCTTTTATATTCTATTTGTCGTTTAGTACCCAAACAGAATTAATTAATTACAGTGAAGATTGTCCAACAATCTTAAGACAGACTATATTTGGTGTCTTCATTGTATTTAATTTTCTGTGTTTTTAAAGTAATATTCTGGTTGGAAAATACAAATAGTATTTATAAACTATTTGACAGATAATAGTAATATACTGTCTATTTTCTTTGACAACTAGTAGTAATATACTGGTGTCATTAACAATTGCAAAATATTATTTGGGGTTACAGAAAATTATTGTGGTATTTTATTTTTCTGGTTTTAGTAACAAAGAAAATAAAATTATTTTGTGTTATAATTTATTTTTTGGTTTTAATAACTAGAAAATTAATTTGTGGTTTGTTTTTCTGATTTTTGTAATTAGATTTTATTGCTACTACAACTGAATCTACAATTGGTAGTGTTACTCCAACTGTTACACCAACTTCGGTTTCTATCTAGAACCATGTTCAAGTACCAATCAATCATGGAGAAAAATCAGAAAAATTTAACGGTACTAAGTTTAAGAGATGACAGCAGAAGATGCTGTTCTATCTTACAACTCTTAATTTGGCATGTTTCTCTATGAAGAGGCTCCAACACTTAAAGAGGGTGAAAGTGATCGGCAAGTTGTTGCCGTTGTAGATGCTTGGAAACATTCAGATTTCCTGTGCAGAAATTACATCCTTAATGATCTTGACAACATGCTGTATAATGTTTACAGTCCTTTGAAGTCAGTAAAAGAATTATGGGATTCTTTGGAAAAGAAATACAAGATAGAGGATGTCGGCACGAAGAAATTTGTTGTCGGTAAATTTCTGGATTTCATTATGGTAGACTCCCAAATGGTAATTTCTCAAGTTCAAAGTTTTCAATTAATTTTACATGATATTCATTTTGAGGATATGTCTCTGAGCGAGTCTTTCCAAGTCGCTGCTTTAGTGGAAAGTTATCACCGGCTTGGAAAGATTTCAAAAATTATTTAAAACATAAACGCAAAGAGATGACCATGGATGAACTTATTGTAAAACTGAGAATTGAGGAAGATAACCGTAAGGTTGAAAAGAGGAATGGGAAAAATCTTATTTAGTCCAAGGCTAATGTGGTTGAACAAGTTCATAAACCACATAACAAAAAGAGGAAGTTTACTGAAGATGGTCCTAAATAAGGCGACAACAATGGCAAAAAGAAAATCAAAGGGAAATGCTATAATTGTGGCAAGACTGGACATCGGGCTTCTGATTGTCGCCGCTCTAAGAAGGATCGTAGAAGTACAAGCAAGAAGACTACCAATCAGGCCAATGTAACTGAACTAGATTACATCTCTGATGAGGTGAATGACATCAACCTCTCTGCTGTGGTGTCTGAGGCTAACTTGGTTGGAAATCTCAAAGAGTGGTGGGTTGACATTGGAGCAACTCATCACATATGTGCGGATAAGAAGATGTTCACTACCTACAATGAGGCTGTAAAATAATGAACAACTTTTCATGAAAAATTCTTCTACTTCTACTGTGGTTGGACAAGGAAAAGTGATCTTGAAGATGACATCAGGGAAAGAATTAACCCTCAACAACGTACTGCATGTACCTGACATCCGGAAGAATTTAGTTTCTGGTTCTATGTTAAGTAAAAATGGTTTTAGGTTTGTCTTTAAGTCTGATAAATTTGTATTAACAAAGAATGACATGCATGTTGGTAAGGGATATATGAGTGATGGTCTCTTCAAACTAAATGTAATGACAATTGTACCAAAAGTTGCTGTTAATAAGAATAACACATCTTTTGCTTATATTCTTGAGTCAAATTTATGGCATGGTAGATTAGGACATGTAAATTATGATGCTTTGTGTAGATTAATTGGTTTGGATTATATACTAAAATTTAAAATTAATCCTAATCATAAATGTGAAGTTTGTGTAGAAGCGAAACTAACTAAGGCTCTATTGAAATCGGTTGAAAGGAAAACCGAACCTCTACGATTAATTCATACTGATGTATGTGATCTAAAATTTGTTCAAACTAGAGGAGGCAAAAAGTATTTTATAACATTTATCGATGATTGCACAAGATATTGTTATGTTTATTTATTTAGAAGTAAAGATGAAGTCTTAGAAATGTTTAAACTCTACAAAACAGAAGTTGAAAATCAACTTGGTAAAACTATTAAAATAGTTAGAAGTGATAGGGGTGGTGAATATGATGCACCATTAAATGAATTTGTGCGCAATATGGCATTATTCACCAAACTACAGCACCTTATTGTCCTCAGCAAAATGGAATTGTTGAAAGAAAGAATAGAACCCTAAAAGAAATGATGAATGCCATGTTACTAAGTTCAGGCTTACCACAGAACTTGTGGGGGGAAGCAATATTGTCTGCTAATTATGTTCTTAACAGAATACCCCACAAGAAAACCAACAGCACTCCTTATGAATTGTGGAAAGGTCGACTGCCTTGCTACAAATACTTAAAAGTGTAGGGGTGTTTGGCAAAAGTTGAAGTTTCTATTTCTAAAAAGACTAAGATTGGACAAAAAACAATAGATTGTGTGTTTATTGGTTATGCTCAGAATAGTAATGCATATCGGTTTCTGACTTATAAATTAGAAATACCTGATATAAATGTGAACACTATTATAGAGTCAATGAATGCTGTGTTTTTTTAACATTTCTTTCCTTACAAGAAATGACAGGAATTAAGTTCACAGAAAAAAACTTATGATTGAACACAAAGTCAAGAGACTAATGACAATCAAACACAGGAGACTAGTAATGGTCTCGACCAACAGGATTTAACTAATGATGAACCAAGAGGAAGTAAGAGAGTGAAAACATCAAAATCCTTTGGTCCAGATTTTCTGACATACCTGTTAGAAAATGAACCTCAAAGCTTTAAGGAAGCAATGACAGGTCTTAAAGCACTTTTGTGGAAAGAGGCTGTTAATAATGAAATTGAATCCATTATGCAAAATCATACTTGGAAATTGGTGGATCTTCCACCAAGTTCTAAACATCTTGGATATAAATGGATATTCAAGAGAAAAATGAAAGCAGATGGTTCAATTGACAAGTATAAAGCAAGACTTGTAGTTAAAGGTTACATACAAAATAAAGGTCTGGACTATTTTGACATATATTTTTCTGTGACAAGAATAACATCCATTCGTATGCTTATTGCTATAGCAGCATTGTTTAATTTAGAAATACATCAAATGGATATTTAGACAGCTTTTTTAAATGGTGATCTAAATGAAGAGATCTATATGAAGCAACCCGAAGGGTTTGTAGTACCGGGGCAAGAAAAGAAAGTTTGTCGGCTTGTAAAATCCCTTTATGGATTAAAACAAGCACCTAAGCAATGGCATGAAAAATTTGATCATGCAATGCTTACTAATGGGTTTAAGATAAACGAATGTGACAAATGCGTCTATGTTAAAAACACTGATCTAGGATATGTCATTGTTTGTCTTTATGTGGATGACATACTTATCATTGGAAGCAGTCAAAATATGATCAAATCAACTAAGCAAATGCTTAACAAAAGATTTGATATGAAAGATAAGGGGGTCGCAGATGTTATATTAGGAATGAAAATTACAAAAACATCTGACGGATATGCATTATCTCAATCTCATTATATTGAGAAAATTCTTGATAAATTTATCAAGGATGACATGAATTTAGCTAAAATACCTGTAGACATCAGTCTTTATTTATTAAAAAATAAAGGTGATGCAGTGTCTCAGTTAAAATACTCCCAAATCATTGGAAGCCTAATATACCTAATGAATTGTACTCGTCCTGACATAGCTTATGTAGTCAGTAAATTGAGTAGGTATACTAGTAATCCCGGAGAAGACCATTGAAAAGCGATCATTCGGGTTCTTAGATATCTAAGATTCACTCGTGATCATAGTTTGACCTTTACTCGATAACCAGCAGTACTTGAAGGTTATTGTGATGCCAATTGGATATCGGATACTAAAGATTCAAAATCTACTAGTGGATATGTCTTTACTCTGGGAGGCGCTGCTGTTTCTTGGAAGTCCACGAAACAAACATGCATCGCACGATCCATAATGGAATCCGAGTTCATTACTTTCGACAAAGTAGGAGAAGAAGCAGAATGGCTTCGCCACTTCTTAGAAGACATTCCAATGTGGCCTAAACCTGTGCCAGCTATTTGCATTCATTGTGATAGTCAATCTGTAATAGGTAGGGCACAGAATCATATGTATGACTGTAAATCACGACATATTCATCGTCGACATAATATCGTAAGGCAATTGTTGTCAAATGGAACAATCTCAATAGATTATATAAAATCTAAAGAGAATATTGCGGATCCGTTAACAAAAGGTTTAACAAAAGAGCTAGTGTATAGTTCATCGAAGGGGATGGGATTAAAGCTTATTACATAAGAGTCATCATAGTGGTAAACCTACTTATAAGACTGGAGATCCCAAGAATTAAGTTCAAAGAGACAACTAAGTTATGTATGGCTTGCTAGAAATCACCAAGGGATTAAAATTCCCTACCCATTCCTATGATGAGAGTAATATCTGCAACATGTGTTGTCTGCAGGGGCATAAGGATAAGCTTTACTTTTAATGATTACTTACATCTTGATTTAGGTATAAAATCAAGACGAGTATAAGGAGATACTCACAATAAGAATCACCTATATGAGTGTCGAACTGGGGCTGGTTCTATGAGAATGAAGAGGCTAAATTCTCTTAAAACACTTATGAAAATTAGGAGCGTTCAAGGCCAAAATGAACACAACAGTGAGAACCACGATGTGTTAGAAGATATTTTGTGTGAAATTTATTGTCTTGGCTTACACAAACGGCTGAACAATTCAAGGCATCACGTCCATTGGTTAGCTAGTAAGTCCGATAGGTTATCACTAGGGAAGGTTCAAGGCCGAAAGCTACCTATCCTGATACAAGATATTTTCGACTTATACTCTTTCGATAAAGTCTGCATATTGTTACATTTCCGTTGTCATCAAATTTCATTCATGTGGGGAATTGTTAGAAATGGTTTGGAATATTCTAGGTAAAACCAGAATTTTTTTCCTAAGTTTGGTCTATTTTTTAAGTGGGCCCCATGCGTCGATTTTCGCGGGTCAAAGTGGTAACGCGTTCTATGCCGCGTTGTGATTCACGTGGTATATTTGTTTGCTCAAAACCATTATCAGGTGAATGGGAAATTGAAGCCAAAGTGAGCTCCATGGAAATGGAGTTTTGGTGGAAATTCCTTAAGGTTGGAAAATGGCTTGTCCCACGTTGATTTGGTGGGAAGTTTTGAATGGGTTTATAAGGCTTAGGATTGGAACAGGGGTGTGCCCCAACGGGTACCCAAGTTTTGTAGATAGGGAGGTTATGGGCAAAATGGGCTAGACCCATTGGACCCAAAAATCACTGCGTCTTGCTGCTCGTCCTGGCCGAGCTTAAAGGCGGCGTGGTGTGAGGTTGGGTTGGGTTTGTTCGGCCCAATACCTATATTTTTGGGCCAAAAACATTTGAAATTTATTTTTCTAAAATTAAATTCAAATTTTTCCAATTTGCTTTTCGGAAATTAAAATCCAAAATTGGGTCCGTTTTTCTTCTACCCGAACAGATTTAAATTTGTTTAAAATTCAGAAAACCCAAACAGTGCTTAACAGTTTTATCTGTTTGAATTTTGAACCCAACAGATTCAAATCTGTTTAATTCAAAACCGAACAGGTTCATACCTATTCAAAACAGATTAGCACCTATTTAATTCAAAACCAATAGCCATTCACCTATATAAATAGGTAGTCCCTCATTTGATAGATTCATTCATAAATTTCGTATTTCTCCTCTGCAAATTTATTCTTTATTTTGCTATATTTAATTTTTGTGAGAAAGAGTGTAAACACTCAGTGTGTTCGTTGAACAAATAAATTGTAGTGCTGCATTTATTTGTAGTTGATCATTTCATTCTGGGAGATAGACGTCCATATTTTGAAAGCACCGTAGAGATGGTGAATCTGTCTTAAGGAGACAGTGTCGAACACCGGACTTGATCAGAATAATATTTAAGATATTAATCAAGTAAGTTATTTATTTATTTTCTGTTTTATTATTTATTTAAATTAGATTTTAATTTTATTTTTGTAACAAAATAAAATCTGTTTTTTATTTATTTATTTAATTCTATTTCTAGTTTGTTTTATAATCAAACTTTCTATTTCCTTTCCTATTTTTCTTTTATATTCTGTTTGTCATTTAGTACCCAAACATAATTAATTAATTACAGTGAAGATTGTCCAACAATCTTAAATAATGGCTACTTTGTATTCAAGATGAAAAATGAAAAAGCTTTAAAGTCCATTCTTGATGAGGGGCCTTATTATATTGGGAGCAAATTTATTATTATTAAGAAATGGAACCCCGGTATGACCTTTACTTAAAATGTCTTCTTAAGTGTGCCGATATGGGTAAAATTTTTCAATGTGCCGCTTGAACTGTGGACTAAGGAGGAATTGAGTTATATAGCAAGTTTTATCGGTAATCTATTGTACCTTGATGAATTCACCCAAAACCATAGCCGGTTAACATTTGCTAGAATTTGTATTAAGATAGAAGCTACTAAAGAGATTCCACACTCTTTTGTCGTAAACTTAGAATATAGAGAACCGTTCAAAATCAAAGTAGAAGTTCCTTGGAAACCCCAAGTGTGTGGAGAATGCAAAATATTTGGTCATGCTACAAGTTTGTGTCCAAGTAAACCGATATCTCAAGCTCCTAGTAAACTCGAACAAGAGTGAAAGGCCAAAACAGTGGTCGAGACGAAGGAGGAAGGTAAGCCAAGTGAATGGGTTGAAGTGAAAAAGAAAAAAGGCAAGGACGTTGTTAATGCTCATATGGGTAACTTTGTTCCTACACCTCCTCCATCTTCATCGAATGCATTTGATATTCTCAATACTAGTGTAGCCAATGAGGAGGTTTCTTTTTGTGCGGATCTTACAAGCGTGCTTAATGCGAATTGCTTCTCTTTGGAAGTAAGTATCCCTTCAAAAGATATTCCAAATGAAGAGGCTTCAAATGAAGAGAAACAAATTGTCAAAAATGAGGGTAATAAAAATATGTTAGCCCCTAGACGATCTTCACATTTCAAAGGAGCTTCGCAATCCCTTTCGAATGGAACTTTCGTTGGTCCTTGGACAAACCCATCTTCAAAAATGGAAACCAAGAAAAAGCTCCTTGAACGAATTGCTAATATTAAACTTGCTCAAGAGGTTAGCCTCTCTATAAAGTTTAAGAAATCAAGTCGTAAGGCTCCTAGTTGATTGGTAATTGGCCTAGCTTTGGAGTTTATTATTGTTAGATTTTAGTGCAGAAGCCAAGCTTCCCTCTTCAAAAGATGTTTTGCCTCTAGGCGTGTAATGAACCTTTTTATAATATCTATTTTTTTGTATGTGTTCTTTTTTTTTTTTTTTTAGGTACATCAGAAAATAAAGACAATACAACAAAACTACATCCTAGAACTCTCCTCAGAGAGATGCACTATGTCCGCAACAAGCAGGGTGCGGATCTCTACAGGTGGTTCATTGACAACAAGGAGATCTTCCGGTTGATATTTCCCTAATTTGGCCATGGCATCTGCACAAATATTAGCTTCCCTACGAATGTGCTGGATTGAGCAATCACAACCTCTCATGATAATGCGTGCATCCTCCACAATGCCCCGAAATGGGCATCTTTCATCCGATCTCTCATTCAACAGTTTCACCACTTGCTCCGCATCCGACTCTATTACCACTTGGTTAAAACCACATTGGAGTATAATGGTTAGCCCTTTGTAGACTGCCCAAAGCTCCACCTCAAGACAAGTGCATATTTCCAGCCTTCCATAGTATCCACTAATCCATACTCCTGTTGCATCTCGGAATAATCCCCCAAATCCCCCTCTTCCGCCATGCTTACGAATGCTGCCATCCATGTTGAGTTTGATTGTTCTTGCAATTGGACAAGACCACACAGAAGCACTTTTAGTTTGAAATGGTTGAGTGACATCCAAACTAAAAGCTTGAAAGATTTCTTTGGCATAATCTGATATGAATTTAACGTTCTCATGAACATTAATAGTTTTATGTGCAAAAACCATGTTATTTCTATTTTTCCAAATAGTCCAGAGGGAAATGAGGAACAAGTGTGAGGTGTTGTTCTTCCCTTTTATGTTATGGATGATCCAATCTTTCCAAGGTAACGGAAGCCTGCTGTGATACCAGACCTCACTATAAACATGACACCATATCTGTTCATTCTATCTTGCACTCTATTCCATTCTCAACTTAACCATTATTGTCACTTTGAAAACAAGAGGGAAAAAAATAGTGACCTTGATAAAGATGATGGTTGGTTAGTACAAAATGCATACTCATGTAAATTTGTCTCATCTCTTTTGAAGGTTCCTTTTCTTGAAGTTAATCACTTTAATCGATATTAAAGAGTAGAAAAGAAAAAACATATACTTTTCTAGTACCTTTTTTTTGTTTCTACTTTTTGCTTATATTGTTCTTTTCCAATAAGTGCTTTTTGTTTGATTGTGGTTTTGTTTTTCTGTAGACTAAAAGTAAGAACGAAATGACCAAATAGCTTCACATTTCCTTCTCTCATTTGTTTTTTTAGTTGATGAATTTCATCTAGAGATCGAATTGATGATACAAATTGATTGGCACAAATAATTAGGATATTTTATTTATTTATGAGCAATGTTATGGTCCATATCCTTAAAAAAATATGTATCATATATAAATTATAACATTTATAGGTTTAATTATAAGAATCATAATTAAAAAAAATAAAATTATAACTAAACACCACTTAAGACATAATAAAAGAGTTATTAGATCATTACTAAAATAATGTTATAATCAACATCACAATAAATCATAATTAATGTCACAATAGTCATAATCAGATATCACAAATATCGTAATAAAAAATGTATATGGTACATACTCTAAGTGTCCGTTTGGCATGTGAGTTAGGGTTAGGTTGGGGCTATTTTAGTTAAAAAAAATAAAATAGGTTTTTTAGTCTAAGGTTAAAAATTGTTGCATCCAAATCATAATCATTTTATTTTTTTCTCACAAAAGTCAAAAGTCTATCCTAAACGAAATTATTTTAATCCTAAAATAAAATAATCAAAAAATCGACTTACATCTCAAATGAAGGCCGAACGGTACAAAACCCAGAGAATTTTCCATTTATTTATTTAAGTACAAATGAAATGTGAAATGAGGTCTGTTTGCATTCCTGTCCTTCCGTGTGTTTGGATTGTTGGGTTTGTGGAGTGATGATGCTAATATAGAAATTTTGTACAATAATAATATTATATATTTAAAAGTTTTACTCAAAAATATTAATATGTAATTTAGCTTTATTATAGATACCAGTCACCACCACACATTAAAAACAAATTTGGATTCAATTTATGAGTTTCTCAAACTTATACTATTTAGCTTGTTTGGTTTTGGTTTTTAAAAAATAATTTTAAAAAAATTTTATTTTTTTATTTTTCGTATTTTAATGTTTTTGATGAATTTTTTTAATATTTTAAGCAAATTTTTTTTTAAATTTCTTTAGACACATCTAATATAAATACACTTAATAAGTATAATATTTGTGAAAAAATCTTTAAAAAATACACTAGATGTCAAAAAATACAAAAAAAAAAAAAAAACCAAAAATTCAATATATTTTTCGTATTTTTGTGTAGTTATTAATTTTTTAAAATATTTTTCCAAAAATATTTTACTATTTAGATACATTTAAGTAAGATATATCTAAAAAAAGTAAAAGAATTGTTTAAAATTTTAAAAATATTTATTAAAAACAAAATAAATACGAAAAATAAAAAAAAATTAATTTTTAAAAAATTATAACCGAACACACTGCTTATTTTTATAAATTGAGACATAAATACGAGACAAAAGACAAATCTTATATATAAGATTTAAGACTCATCTTTCACCTCACATGCGCTTAAATTTACCCATTCTTTTGGCCATCTACCCCTTTTTTGATTCTTTGCTTAAATAGTAGTTCTATTATATTCACCCAAAAAAAGTAGTTCTATGATATCATGTGGCAAGTGGGTTTTTCTCAATTCTAGGCACAATAATGCTCATATTCCAGGGAATCAATTCTAGGAATCCATGGAAACCTTTCCAAGGGAACTAGTTTTCTTTCTATTTCTATTCTTCTCTTATTTTGTGTTTAGACTATAAATTAAATAGAGATTTGACCACAAAAAAAAAAAAAAGGAAATTTTTTTAATTTATATTTCATTCATGTTTGACTCATATATATATATATATATATATTTAAATTTCTAATTCAAAACACAATCTTTAATTACTTGTTTTTTCCTAACTATTTCTTAGATTCATGGACCCAATTCAATTTAGTGAAGTTTTTAAACGTTTTATAAAACTCTTGATATTTCACCATGTACGAGAATTCCTACGAGAATTCCTGCTGAGCATCCATGGTTGAATGGTTAAAATACCTAACTCATAATTGGCAAATTCTTATGTTCAATTCTTACTAAATACACGTCAATAGAACCCTCTAATAATTTTATTGGAATTGACTTTGTATTGGGCTGTTTGAGAATATATTATTTTAGTAACTTTTTATTTTTTACGAAAAGATATACTATATGATAAATAGGTGATGTGATTTAAATAGAATAAAAAGACAATAAATATAATTTTTTAGGAATTTGCCAAACAACCCTTCTGAATCTCATATTATCATAACTTTATTATACTACAATCCAAAACACATAATTTCAATTTAAAATTTCATAGTTTTATTTTCCAATATAATTTGGCCACATTGAGAAATTATGAAGGCGTTTGAGATGATTTAAATAAATATAATTTTTGACTTTTTATGAAATATATATATATATATATATAAAATAGAAAGATAATATGACCAAAATAAGTACACTTATTTAAATAATTGCACTTATATCAATCATGCCAAATAATCCCTATATAATAAGAAAAAACTTACTAGGTTTTTTTTTTTTTTTTTTTTCCATAAAAGAAAAGAGAAAAATAGTGGCAAATTCGGTATTTTGGAGGGAAAAAGAGGTTGTTTTGGTAAATTGGGATTAGTTAAGCTGATTCAGTCCAAGTGGTTGATTCTTGTCTTCCTCGTTACTGTTCGTTCTCTCTATCTCTACTAACCGACCTCAACAAGAACCAGAGAGCTCACACCAATCCACAGAGCGAGAGAGAGAGAGAGAGAGAGAGAGAGAGAGAGAGAGAGATCTAGAGAGAGAAACACAGAGATCTAGAGAGAGAAAGTAGAGAGAGAAATGCGGGAACCGGCGACGCAAGAGGTGGTGATGAGCAACAACAACAACAACAACGCATCATCTTCACCACCACAAGCTCTACTGGAGAGGCTCAAGGACTATGGCCAAGAAGACGCTTTTGCCCTCTGGGACGGCCTTTCTCCCGAAGAACGCGACCTTCTCGTCAAGGACATCGAGGTCAATTTACTCACCTTGTAGATCTCTCATTTTCAATCTCTCCGCTTCCAATTTTGCATTTTAATCCAATTTTCATATTCGACAGATTGCTTTGCTTCTCTAGTTGTTCAATTTTCTGTTTATTGATTTTGTTTCGCGATTTGAATCTGATTTTGTGTTTCAGAGCTTAGATCTTCCGAGGATCGACAGGATCATCCGCTGTTCATTTAAATCCCAAGGTCTCTTTCTCCTCTCTCTCTCTCTCTCTCTCTCTGTATATATATATATATAAATATATATGCGTTTGCAATTTTAGATTTCAATTTTTTGATTGTTTGATGATTGAGGGACAGTTTGATGAAGTAGTTTTGGATAATTAATGAATAAGAAAACCCGTTTAGCAATTATTCTATGATGTGAAGGGTATTGTTGGAAAAAAGAAATGTGATAGCGTTCTCACCAAATGAGGTGTAGGCTTTATATAATATAGTATTGATCAGCTAAAAAAAGCTGCTATTGGGCTAAATAAGCAACTTTTTCAGCAATTCTCAAACAAATTTTCAAAATTGACTAAAAAGCCAATGCCAACCTCCTTAGAATGATGGCTTTGGGTGTGTGAAAGTGCTTGCATTTTTTAAATTTTCAGGGCTTCCGGTAGCTGCCATTGAGCCGGTGCCGGAGGGTAGTGTGTCCACGGTTGAGGAGAGGAAGATTGAAGAGAGAGAGAAATGGTGGAAGATGGGCATGAAGGCTATCTCAGAAGGGAAGTTGGCTGTGTTGCTTCTGTCTGGTGGCCAGGTATTGTCTTATTTGTTTAGTAATTGAAGTGGTACACTTGATTGGTGTGGCTTTGTACAAAGTACTTTTAGTTTACCCAGTGGAATTATTTACAACACTGAAAAAAAACAAGAAGATAAAATAATGTTTAATTGGTTTATAAATTATATGGATGAATAGTCCCTCTCTCTTTCTCTCTCTCTCTGAGTTTGTTATGATGTTGCTTTCTGGGAAGTCCTTTCATAGTAATTTGGTGATGGATATGTTCACCTAACAGAAGAAGAATATGACTTTGTTAATGATCTACGAATAGTGAATTCAAACCAACAATATGCTTTAATGGGAATAGCATATTTCAGATTCCTATTCTTTGAACCCATTCTAGAGTGGCTTTGGAAGATCACGCCAGGGCCAAAACAACATGATCAACCCAGATCCAATGTCTGCCTTTCTTGACAGATCACTGTGCATATATAACTAATGTGATAGTAACTGTCAAAGCTACCATATTTTGTCAGGGTAAGTTGGTTACTCCATTTCGAGCATAATAATTCATTCGTTGTTATTTAGATCTGTTTACAACTCATATATATCAGATTTCTGTTAAATGATGATAATGATGTACGAACAAGGAGTCTATACCAACAGTATACTTCAATGGAATAACATATTTCAGATTCCAATTCTTGAACCAATTCTAGAATAATATATATATATAAAGCTCTTAGTGCTGATACATGATAGTGTTACGAGGGAATGTTGTGTTATTTGTAGCACTGGAAGATCACATCAAGGCCAAAATAGCATGATCAACCTAAATCCAAATAGTTGGACAGATCATTGTGTATATAACTAATATGATAGTAATTGTCAAAAACTAACATATTTGTAGATAATTCATTTTTTCTTATTTTGTTTTGTTTTGTTTTTTGTTTTTGTTTTGTTTTTCTTTTTTTGTATCACAACTCATATATATGAAAATAATTATGTGATCATAACATTCGGATTTTATAGAATAGAAGGGGGAAAAGTCACCAATTTTAGCAACTGCCCGAGTCTCATTTTGTTAATACTGTATGCAGTTCTTACTCAGAAAATAAATTCTTATGTAAGATTAATTCTCAACAAACATCAGTTGACAAATCACTCTACCTTCAAGAATTTCCCATGGACTTGAAATAGAATATGGATCTAGTAGTAATTTCTGTGTGCAACCATATAGAACTTTTGAGGTCCTTTTTCCAATCATGTGTTCCGCATGCATATGAATTGTGAAAGGACAAGCTCTACATCCGTCAATAAAGAAGTTATTTCAATTTGGTTTTTTTAGACTAAACCCAAAAGGGAAGATGATATATCCTTCTTGAAATTATACATCCATAATTCTAGGTTTGAGATAGTCAAAGGCATGTGGTATGGTATTATCGGACGTGGGAAGTTTGGTGAAATCAATTTCAAGACCTGATTGATATGCATTTGAAGCTATTATTGCTTTGCCGAAACAGTTCTGAGTTTGTTATGTTTGTCTTTTCTTATATCATATTTGCTTGCTCTACCATCAAGTTGTAAGATGTTATCGAATTCTTTCTATGTAGCTTCTTTAGGTGGTTCTTAGCAATGCTTTCTCCTGATTGAATTCTGAATGCAGGGAACTCGGCTGGGAAGTTCAGATCCAAAGGGATGTTTTAGTGAGTATCATCATTTCAATTGATACCCAAGCAATTTTTACTGCCATTCAAAGTTAATTGGCTGATATTACATCGCGTTCACTCAATATCCAAACAATTAGTGCAACCAAACATTGCCTGATATTACTCATCTTAAAGGGGCTAGATGTTGTTGAGTTTAGAGACATAGGCAGTGTTACTGGTGGAGTTGACATGATTGATTTATAGATATGTGTGTGTATTTGTTGCATCTCCTCTTGGTAAGGAAGCTTTCAAGAGATAAAAGTATTTTTCCGTCGCTACAAACATTATTGCTTTTTTTAACTCAATCCTTTCTCCCATCCAATTGGTTTCATCAACCAATTTATCTCTGTTGGACATAATTTGAATGATTGAAAAAATTTGTTTCTTCACAATTTGAAATTCATGAATATTTGGAAATATCCACATTGGAAAAGAAAACAAATGGTATGCCTTACACATGGTACATCCATTATAATAAATATTGTGTAATCGATATAGATTGCATATATTTTGTCTTATATTTTCTTTTTGTCTCTTGCAAAAGTCCTAACATACAATATGATGAACATTGTATCACCCAGATCATATATGAGCGCATTTCATCATCCATGAGAAGAACATTATTTACAGTTGATTTTTTCTGGATGTTGGAAGTTTATAATGTGGTTTTATTTGCCATTGTGGATGCTTTTACCTCAAAGAATCCCATTTCCTTCTTTTCTATAGTTGGTAAAGATTCTAATTTTATATGATCATATTCTTTTTTCTCTTCACTTCAGATATTGGACTTCCATCTGGCAAGTCACTTTTTCAACTTCAAGCTGAGCGAATTTTGTGTGTGCAAAAATTAGCTGCTCAATCTGTAAATGAAGGTGAGATTCATCTCCTAGGTTCTGTAGTTCATAGTGGTTGACTAGCCATCCTAATTTTTCTGTTATATGCAGCTGGTTTTGTGCCGATACATTGGTACATAATGACTAGCCCATTTACTGATGATGCCACACGCAAATTCTTTGAAAGCCATAAATATTTTGGCCTTGAAGCTGATCAAGTAAGATGCATCCATTTCTTGTACTTTTGACCTAGTTCTTGAATTTTTGTTTTGCATACCTTTCAGAGACATTCTTTCCATGCAGATCACCTTCTTCCAACAGGGCACTATACCTTGTGTGTCAAAAGATGGTAGAATTATAATGGAGTCCCCATACAAAGTAAGTTTGCTCTTGTTTTCTAGGGATTTATTTATTTATTTATTACTATTAAGTATCTTTATATCTTCATTGTATTTAGGAGAGTCTATGTATTTAATGAATGCTTTCTTTTGTGACCTACCGGAGCTATTGATTTGCATGATCATCTGGACTTAGCTTTCCTTCTATTCTTTGTATCACTAATGACCACTTTAGCTTGACATGGGTACCTCATAATGTAGGTTACTGTTTTCTGTAGCAACCTTCTGACATGACTGGTATCTTCTCCTCATTATGGGAAGGTGTAGGATCTGAATCCCAGAGGGTAATTGGTTTTAATATTGTTTTGCATCTGATTTCTTCTGGGATGAAGGGGGTTGGGACAATTCTAGCCTTTAGCAGGCACTGAGGAGAAAATAAAGTTTCAAGAAAACTTGCTTTTGGTCTGTGTAGGTCTGATAGAAGTAGTTGTGTTTGATTTTTTTCTTTTTCTTTTTTTCGATTGTTTCGAAGATAAAATAACTTTTTTTTTCCTGCGAAAATCTTTCTGGTATGCTTAGAAACCTTGTGGTACCAAGACATTCAAAACCTTCTGCAACATTATATTAATATGCAACACGCAACATTACAAATTGAAAGAGCATACATTTGTTCTCATTTTTTTCTTTTTATTTTATGTTATTTATTTGTTTAAAAGATAGAATAAGAGCAGTAGAACACACAATATTGTGGAAAAGAAAAATGCTTCCCATTCTTTAGGTGTCTGCTAACGGCTTTTGTCTTTCATTTTTGTGATTACTCTCAGTCCTTTCTGCATAGAAAACCTTTGGCCCCACAATACTGATATGATTTAACATAAAATTGACTGAAAATAGAACTGGTTCTCTCTCTCTCTCTCTCTTTCTCCAAGTAAAAAATAATTATTTTCATTTGTGCTTCTCTGGTCTGGTATTTTTTGTTTACTTAAAGGGCATGTATAATAACTTTCACTTCTGAAGAAAATATTTTGGCTCTTGTGGGTGTTTGAAAGAATTGATTGCATTGTAGTTCGACAATTTCTGTGCTATTATTTACTGTAGAGGATATTTTTTATTTTATTTTATAAATTGTCTTCATTTTTATTTGTTTTAGTAATTTGATATGTGTGATACACATTTATATAGTAGTTACATGAATCTACTTCCTTAAAGCCAGGTAGCAAAGGCTCCAGATGGAAATGGAGGACTTTATTCAGGTACTTACTAAAACAATGTCATGCATGCATTGTAACTGCTGTACATAGTTGCTTTGTAATTTTATCATCTTATTGTTTGAAGTTGAACTACTAATTGGGTTTTTGAACTCCACATCAATGGAACAGCTTTGAAATATTCAAGACTATTGGAAGATATGGCTACAAGGGGGGTTAAATATTTAGACTGCTATGGAGTTGATAATGCATTGGTGAGTTTCTTCTCTTTCACTTTGATTGTTTTTCTTCTAATGCCAATTGAATTGTTTTAGCAACTTATCCTATTCTTAGATGTAGTGATTAGTGTCTTGAAAGCAGGTCCGTGTTGCTGATCCGACTTTCTTGGGCTATTTTATTGACAAAGGTGTAGCTGCTGCCGCAAAAGTGGTCCGGAAGGTGAGATTTAAAGGAGAAGACCTGGCATTTACTTCTTGCTAAAATGCAGTTTTCCAAAAATACCAGTTAACGTATCAAACTCCAAGCATTGAAGGTTACTTTGATGAAGCATCAAAACTTAACAACTACACATGATGTGAATGGCTAATTATAATCGCATGATGTTTATATTCAGTACTCTGTTGGAGTTGATTTTTAGGCTTGATCATTTACTTATTCTGTTGTAAGTTTATATCTTCAGTACAAAAATTAAGAAGCCGTTGACATTTCAAACCTCTTGATTAACTGAATGCAGGCATACCCGCAAGAAAAGGTTGGTGTGTTTGTCCGGCGGGGCAAAGGTGGACCTCTATCTGTAGTTGAATACAGTGAGTTGGATCAATCGCTGGCTAGTGCAATAAATCAAGAAACTGGTCGACTTCGCTTTTGTTGGAGTAATGTATGGTTCTTTGTGACCTGCTCAGTCTAATTTTGCATTTTCTTAACGTGATCATGTTCTTCTTGTAAATTTAGATTAACAATAATATTTTAACTCAACTGCATGAAGATGGCATTATGGAGACAATTTTTCTGTTTTAAATTTTTTCCAGTTCTGCTGAATGATGGTGTTAAATGTTAACATATTGGTCATTATTATTATTTCTTACTGCATTATTATTATTTCTTGGTGCTTCATGTTTTTCAGGTGTGCTTACATATGTTTACTTTGGATTTCCTGAACCAAGTAGCAAATGGTCTTGAGAAAGACAGCATGTGAGTACTGTTATCTTTCACATTATAATGTTTCCTCCACCTCTTCTTTAGATTTGTTGTAATCAAATTCTTTGACACTCCAACAATATGACTTCTAGTTCATGGTAAGGTATTACTAATATACTGTCTGTTATGTGTCTAACTTCTAAACATAAATGTAGAATGAATGATCACTATCTAGCACGTATATTGTTCTAAAGATTTTGATAGTTGCATCATGAAGAACTTAGTTGCAATAAAATAAAAGTCATTATCTACAGATTCCTTATTTCCAATCGTCATTTATATTAAACCTCTAGCTTGAATTTAATATTCTACTTGATGTCATAAACAATCTCTTCTGTTCATGTTTTTTGTATTTATTTTTCTTTTTCTTATACACTACTTGAATCTTTCAATACATTTTTTTTTCTTTTCCAAATAACAGTTGATGTTAAATAGTATGACAATGATACTGCTAAACATTTGAGGTTTTTAATCCATGACCACTTACATTTTTGTATAAAATTGAATCATCTGCTCAAAGAAGATGGGGATAGATGAATAATGGGTTACTATTAGTGCAATGGTTTTCGTTCGAAATTGGCCTTTGGTCTTTTGTCACCACCTCATTTATTTCCTCCTGGCTTTTCATTTTCCTGTGTCTACCACTCCAATGATATGCTACTGCTTCACACATTGAGTCATCAATCTACCACAGATGACCAATACAACTTGTCTGTCAGCACTATGTTTTGATTTAATGGAATAATTTGAGCTTATCTAATATCATGAATGTTATTTTACAAGGGACAGGACTAGTTTTAAAGCAGAATTTCTGTTGTGAAATTCAGTGCCTTATTGGAGAGGATACATTGTTCATGGAGGGTTAAAAGTTTGGTAGTTGATTTCTTTGGCATTGTTGTTGGTTTTCTGCTTTGTTGATTCTTTTCCTGTTTGCTTTCTGAGTATTCTCCTATTTTACTTTATTCTATGCCTAATAATTATTTTATTTTCATTCTCTTCATCTAAACATTTTTTAATTGTTAAGTCAATTTTCAGATATTGATCTGAAAACCCATGCAATGTTTGTGCAGTTATCATCTTGCAGAGAAGAAAATCCCTTCAATCCACGGACAGACACTGGGATACAAATTAGAGCAATTCATTTTTGATGCATTTCCGTATGCACCTTCCACTGCCCTTTTTGAGGTGGTTTTGTTTGTTTGTTTCTTTTTTATTTGATCAAGTATATTTATTTTTTTCGGTGACTCATCATGCTACTTAGGAAGAATACAGACTTAACTATATGAACTTTGGATCTGTCTAAATATTTTAAACATTTAGGTATTGCGTGAAGAAGAATTTGCACCAGTGAAAAATGTGAACGGATCAAATTTTGACACTCCAGACAGCGCTCGGCTGCTTGTTCTCCGTCTCCACACTCGTTGGGTGGTTGCTGCAGGAGGTTTCTTAACACATTCAGTGCCCCTATATGCAACTGGTATGTTTCTTATTTTTCTATGCATATTATATTAAGAATGAGTAAGGACTGTGTTGTTGGAAGGACTTGATTAAAAATGTTTAGAATCCCGAGACATAACAAAAAGAGCTCATTATACTCACTTTCTAACTGCACCCCCTTCAAAAATACAAAATTTTCATTTTATATCCTTACACTCCCCATAATTTAAACATGACACATCCCTCGAATTTGGGAGCTCTAAAAGAGCACTAATGATGTGGGAAAAAAAAAAAAAAAAAACCAAAGTCAAAACATCACATCACATGGAACCCACACACCAATTAGAGCTATTAGAGCTCTTAATTTAGAACTCTCAATCTTTTTTCTAATTTTAAACATGCCCTCATCTTTAACCTCCTATCTTCTCTCTACACCCCAAACCTTTCAAATCCTAACTCGACATCCACCCCAACCTCCACCTTCAACCGCCACAGCCACCACCTCCTCCACCTCCCAGCCCTGCAACTGCCCCTGCAGCTTTCCCCATCCTGGGAGAGAGAGAGAGAGAGAGAGAGAGATCTAAGGGATTTCAGAAGGGTTGGTTAGACGACGATAAGGAAGGGAGAGAGGGCTGGGGGTCGCAGTGGATAGGGGTGACAGGGAGGGGAGGGGTGGCGGCGGTGGGCTGCAATGGTGGTGGTGTTTGTTTGGTGAAGAAGGTGGGGAAGGGGTAGGTGGTGTAATAGAAGCACCCTATAAACCCAGAGAGGCGAGTGACGTGTGGATTTCAGTTCGATTCAAACAAGTTATAGAAGCACCCTATACCTGTCGAGCCTGTTAGGTGTTCTTAAACCAGTTCTTGTTATACTGTTCAGATATGGTCTAGCTGGAAATTGATTTGTGCAGTCATTCAATTCCAACTCGGCTGGATTTCAAGATTATTTAAACTAAGGATTACAGAACCGAATTGGTCTCTGTAACTGGCTCATCTGATATGGATTTTAAAATATTGAAAAAGAGACCAAATTAAAGAGTAACACTCAAAACTTTGGAAAAGATTCTCATTTGAAATCAGTCATTATTTTGCCTCGATCAAATATTTTGTTTTTATTTTTTGTATTCGTGTTAATGGATTGGTGTCTCTTACCTTGAGCGTAGGTGTGGAGGTTTCACCACTGTGTTCTTACGCTGGAGAAAATCTAGAAGCTATTTGTCGTGGAAGAACATTTCATGCACCTTGTGAAATCGCGTTTTAGTTTTAAGTTTGTGTTAATGAATATCTTCATTTGAGCGGCTATATTTTGGTTTGGATTTATTTGAATTTGAGGTCCGTAAATCTTATACCACTACAAATGCTGATATGTTTACAAGGCTTTTTGGCTTATATTTTTAGCTACAAATGGTGGAATAAATTTTTAATATATTATTTGCCCATTTGCTTATTACTCCTATCAACTGAGAGTCAAGTCTAAGGTGCTTCCTTGAAAGCCTCCTTTGTTTGGGTGTGTTTTGTAGGGATACGTGAATAATTCATTTATAATGATGCTTCTAGTTCGGAGATGTATAAAATCAAAATAAATCCTCTTGAGATTTATGCTGTGTTTGAATTTTAAATTTGTTCAGATAAAAGAAAATACCAATAGAAAAGTGTGAAGTAATTTTCTATAAAAACAAAATAAATTATCTGGTCGGAGAAGTGAGTTTTTTTATTTATTATTTTAAATATCCTCTTGCAAGGCATAGAAGTGAGATTTAAATTGTGTTTGAATTTTGAATGTGTTGTGATAAAGGAAAATAGAAGAAAAATTGAATGAAATATAGTATTTTTTTTTTTGGGGGGCATTTATTTTACTTGTTCTCCTAGAAATTCCTTTTAAATTCAAGATTCAAACACTTCTAGGTTGTGTTTGTATGAAAGATCTGAGAGATTTTGTGGAGAGAAGAAAAAATAGTTAAAGATGATATCCAAATTTGATCAGTGTAACATTATAGTTAAAGCAAAATTGCAACCAATGGAAGCAACAAAATTTTGAAAGATTGATCAACAAACTGAACCCTTCCAAAACACCTTATGATTTTAGAAGCAATGCTACTAGCTTGAACATAATAGCTGTCAGGATTCAAATCCAAAATAAGTCCCACAAAGCTGATACAACCAAGTATTTGTATTTGTATGCAAACATATTCTTGTAAGCGTAAATTGCCACATTGAAATTGCTACGCACCGTCAGAGTTCAGCCAGACTTAATCAACAAAACGTTAACAGTTCTGCACAGCATACAATTAAATCAACAAACCATGTCTCCAGTATTGATTTCTGGGTGCCACGTAAAGAAAGCATGTTACCCAATCAAACGTGTTTTTCATTTTTTTTTATCAACTAGTTCATAAAAAAACATATGATGTCTCCTTGGGTGGTAGGAAGTGAAATCATTCAGGATCAGTCTTTGCCGCTTATACAGTGTGTGTAGTAGCATTTATTCTCCAGGAAAGGTCATCGTGTTCTCTTCTCCTGCATGGGAACAAAATGAGGAAAGATCAATGGCATCGCACTAACATGGAGATCTTTTTACTTATTTGATAACATATAGTTGATCTTTTTCTTTCTTTCTTTCTTTTTTCTCCATAGAGGACATTGCATAAATGAGAGAGAGCGAGAGAGAGAGAGAGAGAAGACTATATGCCACGGAAAGAAGAAATGAAATGATATAACTTGAACTCAATTTGGGGCGACCCATTCTGACACTGCTCTCCAGACAGTTGTTAAAGATTTCAAACATTTCGGGCACATTTGGTGCACTATTTTCATTTTACAGAAACTAAGTCCGAAAACCCTATTTGCCAAATTGTTTAAGAAAATTATCTAGGAAACAATTAAAATTGTTTTCTAAATTTTCAAAAATATTTTTCATCCACATATATATTTTTTAAAATGGGCATTCCCAAAATTTTCATTATTTTGTTTTAGAAAACAAAAAAAAAAAAAAAAAATTTAAAATGAAAATGATACCAAACGTAACCTTCACCTCTCTCTCCACATCAGGACCAGAAGGCTGGATGATAATCTAATAAGTGTTCTCACCATGATTGCAAGCCCCTCTTATGAATGTGTGAAAGTTAAAACAATAATGATGCAACAACTACACTTACACATTCAACGGCTTAAACCACCATAAAGCAAAATGTTTTTATTATTGATGATATGGTGCTACCCCAAGAAGTGGCTCCAAGCTAATCAGTTGATGCTGTAGGAACTTGTATACTGATTCAGTTGTCATGGCAGCTATTCGAACAACAAGACCTACACCCTGCGCACACAAAACCAATGACTAGCATGTTACTCAGCTTAAATTTATGAAAAAGCTAATAAGTTTCATAGGGTCATTCATATATTATAAGCGAAAACATGTAAAGAAAACTTGAAACCAGACCTTGATAAGCAATGAGTAATCATAAATGCACATACATACATACATATATACACACATAAGTTACAAACATTTTTTGAACTTAGCCCAAAAAATAAAAATAGTAAGAATGTTCATAATTTAAGCACTAGAGTTACAAACTGTTTTCTAGCATAGAAAGATTGAGCAATCGAAGTGATAGCAGAATATCTATACCAGAATATTGCTACAAAATAACTTTCTGATAGATCATTAAATACGGAAATACCTTGGGACCAAAGACACTGCAGGAAGCAATAAAGGCTGGTTTGGTAAAGCGATGATCAGCATTTGTTTTTCCATAGCGTCCCAAGGCAGTGGAAGGCATATGCAACTGCTCTGACATCATATTCTTTACATATTGTTGAACTTGGTTTTGAACATGCTGCAATTTTGGCCTAAAACCAAGCAGCCACTAGTCTTTAGCTTATTAAAATTCCATTTATCTAAGCTAGACTAAATTACTATAGAAATTAGGGTTACAAACATATGTCGTAACAGGTTAAAATACACAATAACGTACCCACTACCTACCCCAAGAGTATGACCATGGCAAGAACTTGATAATCTTGCATGCGTTCGCCAATAGTAGTAATACTTCCTTGCTCCAGCAATATCTATGTCAACAAGCAAAATCTAAGTGGAAGATATTGTCCCAATTAGACAGACTAATAGTGAAGTGCATTCCAATAACAGGTTTGTTGGATTTGCCTCAATAGGAGAATTGTGTTTTTTTTTAAAAAATAAAAATAAATGGATATTATAAGATGGTCTATTCAGGACTCTCTATAAGCTTGCATAACATGTTAATTCAATAGTGAAGGCAAAATACGTACCACTTTTTATTAGAACAACAATAATTGAAAAACAATAAAAATAAATAACTTAACAACGTCCAAACTTTCCATGTCAAAACAATCTCCTTAGTAACATTGTTGTTAATGAGCACAAGCACATTCAGCACAGAACTACTAAAAACAAGTAGCTAAAAGAGGAATATTACCGAGTCAAGAAACAGAGGCTGATCGCCTTCCAAGAAGATTTGGTTGGTGCTTTTGTAAAGTTCAAAATCCCATTTTTCTCCACTCTCATGGCGCCCACTAGTAATCCAATCAACAATAAGCAAGCTCGAGTCGGATACAACTTTGAAGACTTGTTTTTGGGAATACTTTGCAGTGGAGAAACATGTCACCGGATCTGGAATCACAACCAAAAAAGCATTGCTTCCAATTCTTGCCTACTGCATGGCATAAATTAGCCACTGTTACTAGCAACCATTTGTTTTATATATATACAGAGAAATAGAGACAAATGGGGAAGAAGAAACCTATTGTTTCAGATTCAACAAACTTTTTTTTGTTTCTCAACGACAAAACTACCAAGATTCCAACTCCTCATAAGTTCAGCTATATCGACAAATAGATTTACAGACGTGTGTCCCCTACTTTAATCATGATGGATATGATAATAATATAGATAAAGGAGCTTCTGCAATTCATGAAGTGTTTGCCACACCAAAATTAAAAAGTGATTTGTTGACTGAAAAGTTCTAAGAAATGCTAAAAGTGTTGACATGTTGTCAACAGCAAAACCACCAGAAACCCAACTCGGAAGCATGGTGTTATCTTTCACAAATATGCAAAACTAAAGCATGCAGATGACCTCACATAAGAGGGAGGGCCATGATGAAGTATAATCCATTTTTCATTCAAGTTCTGAAACCCCAAGAACGTTTATTTAATTTTTTTATATTTTTTTCATCCTACTAAATGATAAGCACAAAAGCAAATAATTAACAGAACTGAGTGACGAACATATTTGATCATATGACTCTATAATGGTACCTAAACACAACAAACTCAGGAAATCAAGCTTTGCTATCTTAGGAAAGAACCGATACCTCCAAGACTTGTTCAGAGCACTTTGATTGAACAG
Organism: Camellia lanceoleosa; assembly: GCA_025200525.1. Taxonomy (NCBI): domain Eukaryota; kingdom Viridiplantae; phylum Streptophyta; class Magnoliopsida; order Ericales; family Theaceae; genus Camellia; species Camellia lanceoleosa. The sequence goes on from CM045765.1 coordinate 175,783,735, forward strand.
ACTTGTAGACCTGTATTCAAATTCAAGTAAGAACTTCAAGAAATCAAAACATAAACAAAGCACAATGAATTAATTTATAAAATCACCTTTCTTTGTAATTAATAAATAAATAAATAAGTTCACCTTTGTGGAAGCCTGGGTGGTCAAAACTGTGGTGCAACCATCTCCAATTGTCAAATCACATGAAATAGAATCTCCCTATATTTACCCAACAAACAAGATCAATATCAGTTAGAGAAAAGCCAATTTTGGGAAGTCACAATTTTAGCTAAAAAAACCACTACACAAAACTTAACTCTTCTCTTTATTTTTTTTAGCACTTCTTTTTATAAAAAGTTACTAAAATAGTCAATTATCAAAACAATCCATGTCCGGTGCAAGTCAAAATTGAGGCACACAACAGCTTTCACTTGTACTAAACATAGACTCACTTACAACTTTTACCATTTTTTTTAAACTGGAAAAAAAGGGTACTCCTTGAAGGCATCATTGCAACCCCTAGACAGCGGTATGATGGCTAGATTTACCCCAACCTAAAGGAAGAGACCACCACCACAATAAGCGGGTAATGCACCAACCCCGGTACAGGAGGCAGAGTCACGAGCAGTACAGCACAGTCAATTTCACCAAACAAATGGAACACTAGCTGTGTCCCAGGAATCGAGCCCTGCTCACCTGCGTTGAAGGCCAGCACCTTCCCATGCCACCACCACCCCGGTGGTAGTTACAACTTTCACTTGGACCCGACAAGGACCCATCTATACCTCCAAAAAAGTAGCAATTTTAAGTTTGCTCCCAGAAATGCAATTTCCCCAATAAGTTATCAGTTGGAGAGGAAGAGAGAGGAGTTTTATTAGGGAAAAGTACAACTCAAACTATTTATTCAACATATATATACACACACACATACATACAAGTTTTTATATAAATTTATATAGATTATGATTGATTGTGAAGGGAAGAGGAGGATGAGATAAGAACATACAGAGACAATGCCACCACCATAGGTGAGGGAGTAAATCCAAACAGCATCAGTTTGGGAGCTACCCACCTGAGAAACAAAACCCATATAATCCAATTACAAGCAAAGGTAAAAAAAAGAAAAAAAAGAAGAACCTAATACTATAATCTCAGATTGTTGCAATGTATTGGGTGATGATAGAAACTGAAATTGAAATTCAAACTGAATTGAGCACCAACCTTTCTGGGCATGATGAATTTGAGGGGGTATTTGGAGAAACATCGGGTGACCGTTGACTTCCCTCCAACTCTCTCCACTGCCACCTTTCCCGTTTCCATCTCTCTGTCTCTCTCTGCTTGTTTGTGGATTCTAATCTTGCTCAAATGTGGTCCCTCGGGGGCTTTTCCTAACAAGCTATTTCCCAAACTAAGGGTTGTTTTGGGATATTTAAAAAAAAAAAAAAAGTATTTTTTGATTTATTAGTTTATATGGATTAAGTTTGATGTGATGTATTAGAGAGGTGATGTGATTTAAATAAGATAATGTGACTTAAATAAGATAGTGACTTTTTAACTTTTTATATTATTTAGTAGATGTCAAACTTGGCCTAAGTTTAGTTTGGATAGAATTTTAAAATGTGATTTTAAACCACGTTTTCAACGTTTTTGTGATCCTTTCATGAAAAATTTATAAAATCATAAAAGTATGGTTATAAGTCACGTTTTTAATTAAGAAAGCGTGGTTACAAATCACGTTTTTAGAGGAATTTGATTTATACATAAAGCGTGGTTATGAACTATGCTTTTAAGTTTTTTTTTTTTTTCAAAAAATGTGGTTGTGAACCACGCTTTTATTGTACTTTTAAATATATATATATATATATATTTTCAAAAAATGTGGTTCACAACCACGCTTTTACTGTTCACCGTAAAAAGCGTGGATGACAATCACGCTTTTTAACCGAATTACAGTTTTTAAGGAAAACGTGATCACTCACTGTTGATTATTATTATTATTATTTAATCCATATTCTATAATTCGCTCAATCATCTTGTAGATCTCTATATATAAATTGTTTATATAAAATATCGTATTAATAAACAATCTTAACTACCAAATTTTATTATTTTAATATTTAAAAATAAATTATATAATTTGGAAATTATGTTTCGCATCTATTATTTTTTTTAAAAAATGATAAAATTATATGTACGATTATCAGATCAATTTGATATTTACATAAATAATTTATACATTAAATTTTTAAAAAATAAACAGCATGCATTGTGCAAAGAGTAGTGAATTGTGTAAAAAATATAAATTAAATATTTGCTTAATTTACCTAATATTTTTTAAATTGTTATTTAAATATAAAATTTTAAATAAATTTTTATTTTGTTATATAATTCAAATATGATTTAAAAAAGATTGATGATGGACAAAAATAAAAACAACAAATAAAAAATTTAAAAATAAAAATTAAAAAAGAAGAAGAAAATAATGGCCTCGAGACACGCATCCTCCCAGAGAACATTTTGCACAGTTTCGGAGAGATTTTGTCGGGATTTTTTCCCAACTAAGCCCCTATACGAATTTATTTCCCAAACTAAGCTTACTTTTGCAGAATTTTCGAAACTAAATATTTATTGCCACGAAATATTTAAATAAAACTTCACACAGTATAAAGATATGACTATAACACTTATAACACTTTAGAACATCATAGCTAGTTCAAATATAAGTATTCCACAAAAATAATTTGTGGAAACATTCAACAAAACACAGAACATAAAATAAAGTGACGAGTAAAATACTTAACAGTTACATAGACAAATATTAGACAAACCTTTCACAAACTCATTGTCGAAAGAGTTATTTTAACACACACAACATATAATTATGGATAACCTAATATAATTTAGTAGACAAATAAACGCGGCAATCTCAGAGTCTGAACAATCAGAGAGCTCAAGGTCAGAGAGAAGTGCATGATCGTCCTTGATAACCGCAGCATTTGGTGCTGTTCCGTTCTTCTTGGCATTAGACTTAAGTATAGATAGTTTCATATTGCGGGCTGACCTACGGCGCATTTGAAAAATCTCATGTCGAAGTCTTTCACATAGTCGATCAATATTATCTGGATCTTCTTTTTGGATCTGAACTGAACGTGCTTTCGGCACCTTGAGCCAATTTTCTCGACATAATCTTTCCATTTGCACTCGCTCTATAAATAGTGCAAGCCACTTCAGAAGTCTAGCGTTTGCTAAACCATATCCTGTTGATTATCAGATGGATCCTCTACGAAACCACATGAATCTCGATAGTACTTGGGCATGACAAAATGTCGCTTCCCAAACCTATCATGATAAGCACAAGAGGCATCTAACAAAGTAAATGGTGTTTCATCTTCAACATCGCCACTTCCCCTTCCCGTTCCTGTTCCTTGGTATGAACTCTCATCTCTTTCGAAGTTCCTACCCCCTGCGAGTCCCCTTCCCATTCCGCTTTCTCGTCGTGAACTTTCACCTCTACGATTCCTACCCCTTGTCGTGAATCTATACTCCATTTGATTTTTTCTCAATAGATGAACGATAGTTTTCTAGGACGAACTGAGTGGAAAGTTTGTGTGTTTATCATCACTCATTCAGTCCTTTATATAGTTGTTTGTCAACACTGCATCACTGCATCACAGTACAAAGTCACATGCATCACTGCATTGCTGCACAAAGTCACATAGCATCTGAGGAAAAAACAAAGCATACAATTTATTACGTTTGTAAAAGTCAATGCATCACTAAGAAATGTTGGACGTATCATTGCACCGAGCTACAATTTATTATCGTACCATAGCTACTGTGCCCATGTGAATTTCTGTAATTCATAATGGGATGAGGGGGTGTCAGAACAAAATAACAAAACAATTAGATCCTTTGTGTTTAAAAAGTCACCCTATGCAGCTCCAAATAGATTCATAAACGTTGAAGATAAAATATTATAAAGTTAGAATGTATTGAAGATTAATTTGTAGTAGAGTTAGAATGAATGGATTTTTTTATGTATAGAACTTGAAAATGTTATAGATAACAGCTAGTCTAGTATGTAGACAAGAACAACACCGATTTAAATCAACACATAATTAACTTCAAATTAAATTGGTCAAATTTCTCTAATTAAATTAAATGAAATATGTAAGGTGAAAAGTGAAATTAAATATATTGTCAAGGCAAAATAAATTGAATTATATTTGTAAGCAGAAAAGTGAAATTAAATTTCTAAGCGGATTTGAACTTTGCTTAAAACCTTCAGATATGCACTGAGTAGTAAATAAAAGTTGAAGTGACAACTCCTATAAAGTTGATGCATAGTTGTTCGGGTCATAAAAGTTGGCGTGACAACTCTGATGCATACTTGTTTACAATAATTTCAAACATATAGCTACCATGTGTAATGGCTTTGCAATGCTTATACATGAGTTATCAATAGGAAGAGAAATTCGTAACGAATCTTGACATGTGTACTTATAAATGTAGTGATTTCATAAACTTCAGGTTCATATAACAAATAGTTAAAATACATCTGTAAATTAGATAAACAACAACATTGTCTTACACTCCAGTAACGAAGATACGACAAAACATACAAACATATATAAAAGATAAAGGTGTTTGATGTCTCATTCCTTATCTGATATGTAGTAGTCAGAGATATATTTTTCATTCTTTAAGACATTATTTCGCTCAATCACTGTCAAATCTTTGTTGCTTGCTTCTGCCATTTTGGTGGCTAGCTAAAGCATAAAATGTCGACATCTCCGCATCAACATTCTATTGTTCTCCTACTTAATTTTGCTAACTACTTTTTCATAGTCACTCACATTTCGTCTAGCCGTGGTCAATGAACGACGATGAGGTACTGGTGTCCCAAAGTTACGTAGATCAGTAAACAATCGTTCTTGCTCCATTACCTTGAACGCTGTAGACACCTAATTTTTTTACCACCCTTAAGACTTGGGCGCCACTGATTGCTTACTTGGTGGTGAAAGATGTGCAGTGTAAAGGTTCGATTTCTTCGGCAAGGAGAGAGACAAATCCCAGCTTCATACCCCTTTTGGACCAAAACTATCTTAACCAAAGATTTTAGACCTTAAAACCCTCTCTTTTAAAATAGCTTTTGAAAAAGTTCCTACGATGTTCCGATGCACGCATTTCGTTAAATGTTACGCTTTTCGGTAAACCAAGCAAGGACAAAGTGGAAATGAATGAAAGAGAGGTGAACTCTTTGAAAAAAATCTTCAAAACACCTTATTTAAGGGTTTGGAGTTGAAGAAAATAGGAGAGGAGAGAAGAAACCAAGTTAGAGAAGAAGTTGGGCATGAACTGTTACGAAAGAGTCGAGAAACCCTCGCTAAATCAGGCCTATCCTTTTGTACACTTGGATTTAAGCTATGAGGCCACCACCATTGGAAAGGGGACTTCCGGGGCTTCAATTTACACTCAAGAATCTCCTAAAGCCGAGTCCGGATGGGGGAGATATGGTTGGTTAAAGTTAGGCATCAATCTGATTGAGCTGGAAATGAGCAGTCCTCACTAAAAGAGGGATATCTTTTAGCACACTTGGAATTTTGATGTGAGACTAACACCATTGGAAATCTTACTTCCGGGGCTTTAATTTAGACACAAGAATGACCTGCAAAGGAGTCTAGATGAAGGAGTTATACCCATTTGAAGTTGGACCTGGAAAGCAGAATTTTCTGCCGGCCACTGGTGAAGGGTGCCAGCCATCAATGATCCCCTACCGACCACCAGGGATGGCCGGCCAGCCAACGATGTCAAAAATCAGATATTTTGCAGATCTTTTCCCTCCAGCCGTTCTACACAAGCTCCAACTCAAATATTTCGACCAAGCTCTTGTTTTTGCTATATATGAATGCCACATCTATCATTTTGAAAGGTGAACAAATTTGGGAGCTTCTCACACTAAAATCCCTCTCTCTCTACAAATTTTCAGAGCTGAAAATTCTCTATCTCTCTGTCTCTCTGTTTCTCTATTGTGTTATATTGTGCTTGAAAGTGGTTTTTCTTCACATATTTGCATACAACCCCTTAACCAAACACCCTTATCTTGGAGTTGAGGTTTCTTAACACTTGTTTGGAGTTCTTTAAGGCTGGTTTTGGCTCAGAAAGTTGCCATATTGCTGCTGTGCTTCAAGGGTAAGCTTCTTCCACTTTTAAGCTTATTTTTGTACATTCTCTTGGCCACCTTTGCATGCTGTTTTAGGCCTACTTGTAAACTACAAAAACCTCTATTTTGAAGTGTTTAAAATGGTGGTTTGAGGTCCTTTTGGAGTTAGGGGTGGTCCACCATCTTTTGTAGCTTATTTGCTAAGCTTTGTGCCACATTTCAAAACTTTTGAAACCATCTCCTTTTGGCCCTTTAACCACTGAATTCCAGAGGAATTTCAGTGGTGGATAGGTGGTTTTGAGGTCTAAAATGGGAGGGGGTGGTCCCTTCTCCTCTTGTCTTGTTTGCACGTGTTAATGGCCTACCAAATGAGCATGTATTTTTACCTTTTTGAAGCTTAGTTCAAGCATGTTTTAGGCTATATTTTGACCTGCTTTAACTTTGTTTTTAGCTGGTTGGATCACTTGTGGCTTGATTTTGGTACTTGTAGTGCAACCATGCTTACTAGCCTAGCATATTTGATGATTTAGCCTATTGATTTAGCTTGTGTTAGCTTAGCTCCAGTACATTTTTGCTAATATTTTGGCATGTTTAAGCTCTGTTTTGAGCCGGTTTGATCACTCGAGGTTTGCTTTGTATGCTTGTAGTGCAATTGTGCTAAATTGCCTAACATGTGCTATTGTTTTGGCCTCTAAGTCTAGCCTTTCTTGACTTGTTTCAAGCATGTTTTAGAACTCCATTTAGGCTGTTTTAGGACTGTTTTGGTCATACGGCTCATGTATTGCATAACTATAGTGCAAGTGCCTTAACTAGCTTTAAGTTTTAGGGCCTCTGCTTGTAATGTTTGCATGATATAGCATCATTTCTCATATGATTTCAGAGCATATATCACTATCATACTCTCGCATATATCACTATTTAATTGTGTTTGAGAGTTGAGCCTTATGCCTTGTTTATGAGCCAATACATGAGCGTGCTTTTCTTGCTTTTCATGCTACCATCTTAATTCATTTTAGCCATTGTTTTGGCATGTTTAAGCTATGTCCAGAGCTGGTTTGGTCCTTTGTGCTTGATATTGCATAGTTCTAGTGTAATGCACTTCACTAGTTTTTGATGTTTAAGTCTCCTAACATGTTGTGCATTTGTTGATTGCATGATTTAGTGTCTTTAGTATGCCATATCAGCACTGAATATCTATAATCTTCCTCTATGCTTCATTTTTGAATTCGATTTTGAAAGTGGTCTTAAGCCCCTTGTTGGCTTAAGCATCGAATTGAGGCTCTTATGCCTAATGGTTTTAACCTTCTCTTGAGGGTTTCTACTAACCAACAGCATGAGGTTTCTTTCATGCTTAAGGTGCTTGTGGCTAAGGCCATCTTTCCGATTAGAGGACTTTTCACATTGGACTTAACTGGTTGATGAATGACTCGATAATGTAAAATGTGTAAACAAGAATTGAATCAAGTAAAACATGTCAAGATAAGCATGTTGCATGTGTGCATTGCATTGTGTTCAATCGGACGTTATATTGAACACAAGGTGAATTGGTCCATTTCATACCCAAAGTGATGAAAATGAGCTAATTCCTTTTGTCTCCATTGCCTTTGATCTTCCATGATAAGGTAGTGGTCCTAGAGTCTTGTTTGTCTTGCATTTATTGAATTTGTGCAAGTTGAATCCTTGGCCATCATGCATTGCATGCTTGATTGATGGTTTTGGATCCAATGGTACCTCTCTTTTGATGTTTTGAGATGATAAGGAGTGGTATAGTACATACATGTTCTTGGGAGACCCTCAATTTTCCTCTATTTTGTGCTCTGTTGTAGTTTGGTGTCACCGCACACCAGTGGCCGGCAATGCCACACTGATGGGCGGCACCCTTGCATTGTTGGCCGGCAGAGGCCCACTCTTGGCCGGTAGATGGCTGGCAGTAACTCCTCATGGCCGGCAGGCCACTGGTGCACTCCTCAGCATTGGTTTGGTAAGTTTCAACAGCAAGTTCTTGAAGACACCCTGTAAACAGAGCCTCTAAAGAGTAATTGGAGAGCTTTTCGAGACGGAAACCGAGACATGCATGTTCAACTTCTTAGAGCGGAGTTGAGGCAGTACAAGTTAGGGCTTTACTTGTTAGTTAACTTGGTTTTGTAATTTAATTAATTTGTTAAGTAGTTAAAATATTGTAATAATTAAGTAGCTTAGTTTAGCTGTTTTTTTATTGTTTTGTAATAATTAGTCTAATTAGTTTAATTAGATTAGTTAGCCTAGCTTAGCTTAGATTAGCCTAGCTTTTATTCGGACCCTCCTTCGAGAGGGCAAAATGTTGTAATAAGTGTGCGTGTATGTGTGAATGTCTTCTAACCCCACTTCTTTCTCCCTTTTACTTATCAGCTTTTGATGGTTAGTTTAGGGTCATTTTTCAATTAGCATACCTTATGCTTTGCATGTGTGCATCATTTATTTGTCTTACATGCACCGGGCTCGGCGCATCATTCAAACTGCATTGTATTTCAATACTTACTTGAATATGTGTATCAATTGTCGCACTCACATGCCATCTTAGATAGCCGAGCTTATTTAGTTGTATTTTGCATGTGTTGCATTACACATGTTGTATAGTTAGGATCATGCATTATTTTCTAACTAGTTTTCTGTTTTGGCCCGGAGTACACTGTAAGTGTTTACGCTTTAGCATACTTGCATGAGTGTGAGTGTTGACATGATAGCATGCTTGCCATGAGGCTATTTGTTAAAGTGATTAACTGCATGAATGCCTGTGGGTGAAGGCTTGATTGCCTGAATTGGAACAACTCGATGATTGTGAGTTTTAAACCCATTTAGCGAAGTGGCAAAATCATGTTTTAAGCCCACTTGAGGGTGGCAAATCCGTACTTTAGCCTACTTGCGAGTAGCACTTTCAAACCATTTTCAAAAAACAAAACATGAGTTGTTTTGTTCCAATTCTCGCGATTTTAGTCTATACTTATATGCTATGCGCATCACATAGTAAAGTTAGATTAATAACCGGAATAAGAACACAGGTATTTTCAAAACAACATATCATGCTTAGTAGAGGCCGATCCTTTGATCGGGCAAGCGGGGATGCTCATTTCAGGACCTTCCCCTCTCGTACCCAAGTTCCTGAGTCAAGGCAACTTTGGTGATGACGGACACGTGGCCTTTGGCACGAGTCAGGGTTTCTTAAATTTCCCACAATAAAATATTTAGGTGGCGACTCTATAATCTGGCAAAGCAGTCCATGTTTGGCGCTTTTTATTCAAAATTGATTTTTCAAAACCAATTGCCAGATTTGGACTCTTTGATATTTATTAGTCTCACATTGCACTTTGTGAGATTAGATTCAAAACCGTGACAGGAGTCCGAACTGTAGTAAGGCCAAATTCGTGCCTTCTCTGAAAAAGGGACGCACGTAGAAAATCAGGTCTACAAACGCCTATTTTCCTCAGAAACCAGCATAATAATCCTTCGGACTCGAGTACTTTTCGCTTTTGTAGTCATAAGTAAATGAAGGTAGTAGCCACACTTTCGGATTTCTTTGACGGCGTGAATTTCTTGCACCTCTTGAAGCCATTGTTCATAAAATAAAAAAATTAATAATAATAGTAGTTATAGATATATATTACTATTGTTATGACTTGAATAAACATCATACTGGGGGTAGCGCTATTTATAGACATCATACTGGTGGTTAACTAGAGATGACCTGGTGAAGATAATTGAGATGTTGGGGCATTATGGAAGAAATGATACCTGTGATATTATTTTATCTTATTCATTTCATGCAATCTGAGTACCTGTGACTTTATGTACCAGTGATGTACTCACGGACGTGATTGTCAGATAAAATCATAATTGTAGGTCCTCTTTTTCACAATGCAATCCCTTCGTATTCGAGCAGTGAGTTGTCAAATTAATCAGTAATGCAGTGAGTTGTCACATCGCCACATTAAACTATTTTTTCATGCTTGCTTTTTTTTATACAGTAAGTATTCACTTTGAACAAACGATTTCAGTACAAATTGGTGTTTTCAAAAATTTATAAAATGAAACAACGGCTTTAATTTTCTTTGTTTTAAAGTAATACTGTTCATAAACAACTATGAAACAGAGTGCAAGTAAATACACAATCTTCTAACTCACTTCGACCTACAAAACTATCGTTGATTTTTTCACTAAAATAATGTTCAAAACAAAACAAAACAAAACAAAATAATAAAATGGCCACCTGATATGTAAAGAAGATTGGCACTGCAGCCTATATTTTATCTTATTTTCACTTAACGAAACTTCACAGTCATTCCCTTCCCCTTTTCTCCTCTTTGCATTTTCTGCTTCTTTTTGTATTCAGTAAATTACACTTCACTCCTTCAGTCCTTTATATAATTGTTTATCAACACTATTGACATGTGGTCATATTAATGTGACTTAGATGAATTATGAAATGTGAGGAGACAACAAAGCATCTAAGTCACGCTGCACAAAGTCACATGCATCACAACATGTGAGGAAAAAGTCACAAAGTATATAATTTACAAAGTCAGAAAGTCACAAACATCACTGCATCACTGCATAAAGTCACATGCATCACTGCATCATTGCACAAAGTCACATGCACCATCACTGCATCATTGCACAAAGTCACATGCACCATCACTGCATCTGAGGAAAAAAGTCAAATGCATCATTGTATCGCTGCACAAAGTCACATAACATCTAAGGATAAAAACAAAGCATATAATTTATTACGTCTGTTAAATTCTTTGCATCACTAATAAATGTTGGATGTATTACTGCGCCGAACTACAATTTATTATCGTACCATAGCTACTGTGCCCATGTGAATTTCCGCAATTCATAATGGGATGAGGGGGTGTCAGAACAAAACAACAAAACAATTAGACTCTTTGTGTTTAAAAAGCCACCCTCTGCAACTCCAAATAGATTCATAAACCTTGAAGATAAAATATTATATAGTTAGAATGTATTGAAGATTAATTTGTAGTAGAGTTAAAATAAATGAGTTTTTCGATGTATAGAACTTGAAAATGTTACACATAAAAGCTAGCTTAGTATGCAGACAAGAACAACACCGACTTAAATCAACACATAGTTAACTTCCAATTAAATTGGTCAAATTTCTCCAATTAAATTAAATGAAATATATAAGGTGAAAAGTGAAATTAAATATATTGTCAAGGAAAAATAAATTGAATTATATTTGTAAGCGGAAAAACGAAATTAAATTTCTAAGCGGATTTGAACTTTGCTTAAAACCTTCAGATATGCACTGAGTAGTAAATAAAAGTCGAAGTGACAACTCCTATAAAGTTGATGCATAGTTGTTCAGGTCATAAAAGTTGACGTGACAACTCTAATGCATAGTTATTTACAATAATTTCAAACATACAGCTACCATGTGTATATGTGGTATAAATATCGCATCATACCACAACAAAAGTTTTATAGCTATTTTGAGCGATATCATCATGAGATATACGGTGGTTAATCTATATTCAGTAATGGGTCGCTATTGGGTTGCAGATGGAGATTAATTTCAATACCTATTAAATCCAAATTTGCATTACTCACATGCCGCCGTCAATACCATGAGAGCTGAGTGGGAATTCCGCATAACTCGAGCAAACATTCTCGTTGAGCTATGTCGTGAAGTTAATATTAAATTTCCTCACTGGTTAGCCATGCATATGCCAACTGACACTCCACAGTTGTTGCAAAGGCCATTGCATCGTATTCGCAATGAAGTTAATCGTATGACCTAACGTTTGCAAAGGTCCGAACTAATGAAGACTGCAAATGAGCATTCCGAAGATGGGTTAACGGATGATGCACACCAGTACCTCGCCTGGAACATGGATGTTATGTATAAATCTGATATTGATATGTCAAATGATGATGATAATGAATGAAATTGTTGGATGAATGACCAAACCATTTATCTTGTAATGGATTTGTAATGCTTATCCACGACTTATCAATGAAGGGAGAAATTTCAATAGTTTTTGAATAGTTCTTGTAATTCTACAAATAACAAATACCTTTGCTTTCTCTCCACTATTATTATTTTGAAGAACGCTATTTGAACTAGGCTTTTATGATTTCATGCATTATTGATGTGAAATATAATGATGATACTGAATGAAGTTGGTTATATGTATGACCAAACGTTTTCATTCATTATAATGGCTTTGTAATGCTTATACATGAGTTATCAATAGGAAGAGCAATTCGTAACGAATCTTGACATGTGTACTTATAAATGTAGTGATTTCATAAACTTCAGCTTCATATAACAAATAGTTGAAATGCATCCGTAAGCTAGATAAACAACAATATTGTCTTACACTCCAGTAACGAAGATACGACACAACATACATACGACACAACAAACAACATTGTTTAAGACATTATTTCGCTCAATCACTGTCAATTCTCTGTTGCTTGCTTCTGCCATTTCAATGCAGTAAGTTGTCACATCGCCACAGTAAATTGTTTTCTGATGCTTGCTTTTTTAATACAGTAAGAAGTCACTTCGAACTGACGATTTCAGTACAAGGTGTTTGCAAAAAATTATAAATTAAATCATACAATGAATCAGAGGCTTTAATTTTCTTTGTTTTAAAGCAATACTATTCATAAACAACTATGAAACGGAGTGCAAGTAAATACCCCCAAGTGTCTTGAAATGCCCATGAGTTAAGTTACATGAGATAAAATCGAAATTATTTTCTCAGTCACAGACAACACTGTGAAACACACCCACAGTGAAGTACCTAGATGTAGAACATGTACCTCAGTCAAAAACTTATGTTGCTTGGGGTTCTTCGAATACTGAGGGAAGTAAAGTTGAAATGCAATCTCAAACTGGGCATGAGAATGAGTCACCCACAGTCAAGTAAGAAGATGTTGAGCTTGTACCTTAGTCAAAAACTTCTGCTGCTTGGGGTTCATCGAATACTGAAGGGAGTAAAGTTGAAATACAATCTCAACCTAGGCATGAGAATGAGTCACCCACTAATATTTGGAGTTGTAATAAAAATAGCCAGTCCAATGGTGGCAATGAGTCAACTGTTGACAAAAATCAGATTTTGGGGAACGACACAACGTTAAAGGCAAATGGTTAAGGGTCTAGTAGATGGAGTTAAGGTTCTTCGAGTGAAGAGGGCTACAGTGGTGATAGGAATGAAGGAATGTGGGGTTGGCAAATTAAAAAATTTGGGTGCTGGAGAAACTATTTATTATTACAGAATTTGGGTCTAGTTAGAGGGTTAATCTATTCTATTATTAAAGGGGAACATCAATTTTGATGTCATGAATTTGAAGTCTGGCTTACAAATTTTTTTTTATTTTTCCTAAAATGACCATAACTTATTAAATAATCTATTATTTTAAAACTTATATCAAATTGTAATTATGGGTAAAATAGTAAATAGCTTCCACTTTTTCACTTCCCACATTTTAGAAACTGTTGTGCAGTTTCACGTTTCACCATCTTCTCTATTTTTTTATTGTTTATTTTTTTCATTTTATATTTTAAATTTATAACAAACTGCTGTGTAAGTTCCACAGTTCATCATCTTTACTCTATTGAAAAACTAAAATTTGTTTCTTTTTTCTTTTTTTTTGGAGAAAGACTATTCAAGTATTCAAGAACTTTTTTCTTTCTTTCTGTTTTTTGGGAGGAAAAAAACAGAGTATATTAAATTTGTGTTTTTGTTTTCTTAATGTTGTATGTGTGTGTGTGCGCACGTTGTTTAAAAATATCAATGTTCTTAAAATTTTTATTATATTATCAGGTTCTGTACCTTTTTTTTTTTTGGTAGTCTTATGTAATCTGAAATTTTTGTGTGTGTGTGTTTAAAAAAAAAAAGTGTTCTTACATTTATCATTTTGTTATCAAATTCTTTGGGAAAAAAAGTACAGAATAATAAATAAAATTTATGTAATTATTTATTTTGTGTTTTTTGTTAAGAAATAATTATATACTTAAAAAAAATTATTTTAAAAAAAACTGTATAAAAAATTATATAATTTATTATTGTAAAACGAAAATCCACATGGTATCAACTGCAGCACAACTTCAATATCTTATGTATATAATCACCCATGATTTGAATATTTGAAGTATTTAGGAAATCATCAAAATAAATAAGAATAAAAAATTGTAAAATTTTATTTTCGAATAAATAAATATGGCACATTTACATCCTCTGTACAAATTTGATTTACAAAAACTATAAATAAAAAAAAAACTATATCACACCTACTAATGCCCTAACCTGCCCCCAGTCCCATAACCCTGATCGTGGACCTCCCTCATCGGTCTCCTGCGGTAGACTCTCTGAATATGTGGCTCCCCCAATCATAAATGCGTATCCTGTGGCACTCCCTTCCCTACATGTGGCCCTTCACTGACTGCTTGTGGAGCTTGTGAGTGTGACCCTCCCTCTTTTACCTGTGCTGTCCCTGATCCTGTCTCTGGCCCAAGATCGGATATTGCTGTGAGCTGTGAAACTCCCTCATCTGGTGCAACTGTATCACGATCTGCAGTTGGACCTCGACCTCGACCTCTGTCTCTGCCCGCACCCTGACCTCGGCCGCGACGTCCGCCACGACCATAACCTCGGCCTCTCCCTCGCGCTCTGGGGGGGGGCCTCAATATGGGCCTCATCCTCAATGTGGAAGATGCCAGTGAGAATTGTATCATGTGTACTTATGGTCGCGGTCGAACTAGTCCCCATAAAAGTAGGTGTATGTAGTCTGGGATTATGTGATGTACATGTATCAACCCCAACACTACAAACACCTGAACTGTCTGGTAGTGGTAACTGGGTGGGTGGGGTAACAACGTCATACATGTATCGGGCCGGTGTCCAATCAAGATTAGCTACATAAGGTATGCCAGTATACTAGGTATGATGTACGTGGAGGGAATCTGGAGATATGTATGGGGTAGTATGTGGTGGGGTGACTGATGTCCAAGGAGCTGATGTGGCCGGCGCTGAAGTGGAAGGCATTGACGTGGACAACACTAATGTGTCTAGAGCATCTATTGCACTGTGTACACCGTAGTGGCCAAAATGTAGACGATCTCCTCGATGGGCATGTTGGATCGTCTCGTACAATAAGTCTTGGATCTCTGCAACGGCTTGCAAGGCATGCTGTCCATTGCGTCTGAAAAGGGCGTCCTCAGCCAAGTGATATGATCTCCTAGCTCCAACCACTTGAACAAAAATTCGGACGTATTAGGCTACAGTTGACTGAAAGTAAATCAATTATGATCTTAATAATTCTCTAACACATACTATGATACTCACCAATGCCTTAAGATAAGGCCCAACTCCCTGATATCCGAACTCAGACAGGTGGCTCGGATTATCGACTAGTAGGCGTGTATGTCGCCGATACCATAACATGTAAGGGTCAGAAGAGGGGAGCACCTCATCGCTTCAGTCAGCCTGTACAATACTGTCCCGATGGGCATCCTACAGCTGTATATATCGCATATAAAATAGACTCCAGTCAGTGCCAGATCGGCCACACCTGTCAGTCACATATAACCGCCACTTGGTGTCAAACTGATCCGACATGGACTGGACCCGACCAAACTGTCGGAGGACACGATGAGGGAGATGCCACTCAACCACGTCAAAACAAATAAGTGGCACTCTCGCCATCCATATCTCCTGACCCAGTCGGCAGTAGTCTGGGAGCGTACTGAGGACCCCAGATAAACTACAATAACGACAAGTATATTAAAATTCACTCGTGAACTCAAAACATATACAATGAACAAGATAGCTAAAATTAAGAGCAAATTTTCATACCTCGCCCTCGATCATTCGGTCGAACTGGTCTCTATAAATGACGACAACATGGGTCGATACGACCTCGTGGCCGAAGTCAACCCTCCACTAGCTACCTCGAGGTTCAGATGGCAACTACATATCTCCCTGGCCAATGGGAACCTCACCCGGAGCAACCACTTGCCGCCTAGACAGGACAATGCGAATGAATCTCTCTCACGCACAAATCTACAATAGTTTGAACGCAATTACAATACTGATATATGTCATACAATATGAATTGACATGTAATAAAATTCTTACCAACCTGTAGCAAGACAAGTGGTCCTCTGATCTCCTTCGCACCCACCTGAGCTGCTAGACATAGCATCCTATACAAGCATAACAAAGCCGTGCCACTCCAGCTGTATTGGCCGATCTTGTCAATGTCTCTCAGAAGTGGCAAGTATATCAGCTTGAGCAGGTTCTGTGACTTATCATGGAGAAGTACCTCCCTAATAAGCCACAAAATATATGCTCGGGCATGCTGCTGTACCAACTCATTTGGAGCCTGATTTGGAAGAGGACCAAACTGCTCGGCCAGCCACCTCACCCTCAGTCTACTTGCCTGTAAGTCTGCAGGTGTAGGTGCTACTCCCAATAGCTCACCACATAGAGCTATCCACTGCTCCCTCGTCAATGATTGGTCAACACCGGTAATTGCTTGCCCATCAATCCGCAGACCATATAGGACAGACACGTCTTGCAATGTGACGGTGGCCTCTCTGATCGGGAAATGGAATGTGTGAGTCTCTGTGCGCCACCTCTCGACGAGAGTAGTGATGAGTGGGTGGTCTAGTCTAATATGCCCGATACGGTACACACCATAGAATCCCGCACATAGTATATACTGCAAGACTCTATCGTCCAATGGATGCTCCCATAGGCCAGAGTCTGCCCGCTGGCATGTCAACACTGTGCGTGCCTCGTTCTGCATAACAGAATGACTAGTTTAAATAATAGCATTATCACGTAATATAAAATAAAATGCAGGGTATTTTAATTGTAAGCGTAAAGTCCAACAAACGTTATTGCATATCGGATGCTCCCATATACGGTCGGCCCGATGTGGATGACTGAAAAGTGGGACCTCCTCAGGTAGATGTGCCATGAAGCCTGTACGAGTAAAATACTATATCATAACAATAAAAGTCTCATTTAATCATAACATAAAACTGTAATTATTCCATAAATTACGATTTGTAAAAGAAAAGTATGCTCAGCTATTTCAAAATTTAAATTTGTATAATACTATATATGGAAGCAATTCACTAAAATGTAATTAAATTTTATTTCAAAAAACTCTATTGGTAAACTGTAATTTAACTATAACAATTAAACTCTAATTATTCCATATATGACGACTTAAAAAAAAATGTGCTCGGCTATTTTAAAATTACAAATTTCTGTGCCACTAACATGAAAGTAATTCACTAAAATTTAATTATAATCAACAAAAAAAAAACTCTAATTATTTCATAATTTATGATTTTTAAATATATATATATATATATTTATATTTTAAGATTTAAAATTATGTGTCATTGAATATGATAAACAATTCAAGAGAACCTACCATTATCTATGCTATAACTAATATAGAACTCTTTTCCAAAATAATTTTAGGGCATCAGTTACATAAGCTTAATAATGACCATGAACATAGTGCAGTAACATGTGGATAGTGTTCCTACATTAATATTTGCCAAAAAATTTAACAAGAAATTTTTTTTTTCAATAATAGTTTGATGATTACATTTATGACATATTTGACAAAACTTAATTATTGATGTTCTAATGCTAAAAGTTTGAATAAAGTATAAAAATTTTAAATTACATAAATTTATTCTTAAATTGTAAATGTGAAAAATGCTTGCAGCATTCGAACAAATACACAATAACAAACATAGGCCTATGTGTTACAGTTAAATGTTTTTGCATACATATTTAGTTTAATTTATTTGCTATGTATGTTAGTTGTAAATTTTTTTTAATATAAAACAATTACAATATATAAAGAATTAAAAATTAAAAATGATCTATTACAAATAAAAAATGATCTATTTAAAGAATTAAAAATTAACAATTACAATATAGTTGAATATGAGGTCATTTGCATTACAAGCAAAAAATTCACATGGGTTGTCCAATTACAATCTCACAATTAAAAAGCGCAACCGTTTTACAATTTTACAATTCACGATACTCATGGAAGCATTACATAGTCTTCATCGACCAAGCCGCGCCAGACATGTTCACCTATCATGACCTGTCTGCTGGCACTCATTGCAACGAGCGGTCAAACGCCTATCTGATATATCCATCTCATTTGGAATACGGGAAATAGATTTACGACCCCGTTTTACTTCTCGCAGACGAAGTACATTAGGCATTAAGGTCCACTACGGATCATCCCAATAATCTTCATGCGGTATTGGATTGAATTTAGTTTCCCAAACCCTCATGTATACAGGAAGCCTATATACTGGATCAATGTACTCGAATGGATTGTCACCGCATTCAGACATAATAGCGAGCATATGAGAACATGGATAGTGTCTTATCTCGTATTTGCCACAACTGCACGTGGGTTGATTCATGCGCACAATCTATGTATTGTGACCTCGTCCATGGCGAAAAGATGTTCGCACCTCAAATACGCAGCGGGGCCTGTCAGACAATATTGATACAAACTAATCAAGTTCATGTTTTTAGGTGTAATTAACTTCACAACATAGTAATAACAATTTACTTTACATTACAAACTAACATGTTGTATGATATCAACTGGAAAGTATTTCCCCTTGCGATGCCCTCCTCGATAGTTTTTTGCATCTCTCTAGGATATTGGAACTCATTCCGTACATCTATTTCTTCTTGGGCTCCCATCTCGTTAAAATATTTTACGAGCTGTCGAAATATAAACTCAACCATAGCTGAGATAGGTAAGTTCCTTGCACCTTTTAAGACACTGTTGAAGTACTCTGCGTCATTGCTGGTCAATACCCCCCACCGATATCCACCGTCATACGCAAGGGCCCACTCCACAGGATTTATCTTGCGGACCCAATCGATGGCATCTTGGTTAATAGCTTGTATATGTTCTAAGTAAGCATTATACTTGCATCATTGATGAGCACTTCCTATTTTCCATAGAAGTTGTTTCAGCTCCTTATTTTTAAACTTTGTGTTAAAGTTACTACAAACATATCGAAGGCAGTACCGATGATATCTAACAAATTGGAGCGATGGATTCAGCCAATGCCGCTTCATAGCAGCTAAAATACTCTCAGCTCGATCAGATATCAAAGTCACTTCCTGTCGATCCATGACAATATGTTCCTTGATATTTAAAATAAAGAATGACCAAGACTCCAAACTCTCCTTGTTGACAACAGCGAATGCAACCGGTAATACCTTGTCATTGACAGTGACGATGGTTGCTATAAGCAACACACTAGTGTATTTGCCATATAAGAATGTACCATCTATGGTTATAACAGGCTTACAATATCTAAATCCATCGATGACGGGTTTGAAAGACCAGAAAACAAAGTGGAAGACGGGCATAATGGTTGTACCTCCGGTATATCTATGCTTCCATTGAACGATGGTGCCAGGATTAGATGTTTGTAATGCATACATGAATTTAGGCAACTGCCTATATGATTCATCTCAATCCCCGAATACCATTCTAATTGCCTTTACCCTTGCATGCCACGCCTTCTTATATGATATACTGTAATTCATGGTCTTTTTGATATCTTCGATGACATTCTTAATTGGCATATCAGGTTCATTCTGCATACGACAATCAAATATGAGTTGGATTATTTGGGTGTCAACACTATAAATAAACAAATATGTATATATATAAACATTTATTTTTTATACTCACCGCAACTTGTCCCAAAAGATGAGAAGCAATGTAATTGGAGCTAATATTAGTGTGGTCCCTGTTCATTCGGGGATATAAACAATAGTTAGGATCCCTGTACTGCTTTATTTCAAAAAAACCATGTTTCCTACTAAGGGATGCACATAACCACTAATTGCAATCGTGCTTGCAAGCAGACACCTAAAGGTCTCACTTAGAGGTTATGACCTTATACTCTCGATTATTTGTTGCATGGTATAATTTCACAGCATGTACAAGTTGTTTCTTATTAACAAAAACCATCCGTTTGTCCAACTCTGGATTTTCAACGTTCCAGATTTGGTTCCAGGGAACGACATCATGGCTACTCATGTCAAAATCACCACCCATGTGAATGTTGTCGTAGAAAGGGATTTCAGGTCTAGGTAGAATAGGGGCATTTTCAAGGTCAACGGGAGCGTCGGCATCATCTTCTTCATCATCATCATCTGATCCGCCCAATAAATTTTCTTCATCACACATTTCATTCTTATCATCCTCTAAGGCGACATCAGGACTGTACATGTCATTGTCAGCAAACTGCACATAGTTCATTGTTTCTGTCATATTACCAGCAACTTCAACTGGAGTGGTATGATGGCTGCAGGTGGACACATCTTCCGTGTTATTGTGAAATTCATAATCATATCCACCACGTACACTTGATTCCACACCATGGCCCTCAAATGGCTGTTGTGTGTAGCCCACTGCATAACATTGATTTGATGCATACATAGGAGACTGAAACGTTGTCGTGTCAATCCCATGTGTTAACAATGTAGTGAACGGACGAGAATCCATCTGTGTCATATTCGGGACATTCTGTACAACCTCTTTATCAATGTATACTTCCAAACAATTTGGTGGTTGGAAACTTGCACCGATACTTAATACGGTATTTAACTCCTTATCGTCATTGATCGGTAATATCTTGTATTTGTTGATTGCTTGTCACTGGCGATAAGGATATCTAAATTTGAAGTTCAATCGAACACTTTCCCTGTAACTTGTCACCTTGGACATGAATATCGCCTCAAAATTGCTAAGCGTAGTGCCAAGTTGCATCGTATATATCCCTTTCGACTCAACATCATATGACACACCTTCATTGGGATCTCGAATTATGTTTCCCTCTCAGTAGAAGATAATTGGAACAGTCTCCATATACTTGCTTCAGTGAAACAATAAACATTAAAATATCAACAATATCAGATTTTACTTCTAAAAGAATTATACGAATTTTAACTCATTCAATTACAATTACTTGTGAGGCAAGAGCTTTATTTAAGTAATCAGCAATCATAATCCAACAATCATTATTGATTTTTTAATTAAAATATAAGTTAAAATAATTATTATGTTTTGGATTTTTTAGCTTTTTAAGAAAAAAACTTACAACACATAAAGAATGTTGGTTTGTTTTGACATAACTGTCTATGGAACTCTTGTGTTCTGCTTTTTTTTATTATTTATTACGATTAACATCATACTCTTGTGCATGGTAAATGTAAATTTTTCTTTTTCCATGTTTCTTCTTCTTTGTTTTGGTAATATTTCAGTGTTGATTTGATTTTTTTAAATTAACCTGTTTTTATTTTTGTGTTGGTTATTTGAATTTGTTTAGGCGGACATTTGGTGGAAGGAAGTTGTGGGAGTCAAAAGAAAATTTATATTTTCCTATAAGTGACATTTATACCATAAGTGACATTTTCCTATAAAAATCAGCCCTCTCATTTTTGTCAATTTATATTTTCCAGGGTAGAAGGAACTCTAGAGGTGACACATTACTTCAACACCACTAAACATTACTTCAATTTATATTTTCTCCCAATTTTATTTTTCTCTCTATTTGTTTATTATTGTTTATTTTCTCATTTTGTTTCACTTATTTTTATTCATATAAAACAACGGCTGAGGTTTCATCTGTACGTGGAGTTTTTTTTACTTCCTATGTGGAGACTCGTATCTTTTCTGCGTGAAGGTTATTTTTCTCTATTTAGGATTTATTTTATATTTTGTACTCAGATTTATTTTATTAGATGAGTTATTATTAGATGTATAATATATTAAATCTTGTGTTTTCTCACAAAAAAATAAATATAAAAATAAACAATTAAGACTTGTACTAAAATTTAAATTTCATATTGTAATTTTGACACAAATAGACATGCAATGTATTCTATTATATAAATGAAGAATGTCACATTTAAAAATAAAAGCAAAAAAAAAAAAAAAAAGGTTCTTGCATACAATCACTATTACATTTAATATTTGCTTAAGGATTCATCAAAAACTATTTACAAATTTAAATATAAAATTATAAATTCATAAAATTTGCACCTACTTCTGAGTTACATGAATTAGGTATATTTTACATTTGTTAGAAAACTGGTATACTAACAAAAAAAAAAAAAAATCTCTTTTTGTCCACTTCAAGAACTTTTATGGTAAGAACTCATCATAGGTCCACATAGAAGAAAAATCTCAATCCAACCCATAGGAACACACCACACTATTCAAATATAATAACTTAATTGAGTTTTGAATAGAAATGGTAATTTTCCCCGATATCACTTCAATGACAAACTAGGGTGGGGACGGGGAAATTATATTTTCACACACTTAATTAATTCAGTACACATCTTTTTTAAAAAAAATTCCATTACATTTCTATTCTTCAATCAAATTACCAACACACCCCTCATTTTCTCCCTCCCTTCCTCCAAACTCAACTCAGTGCTTTACCATTTCTTACCACCTGCAGTCACCGCCCTCCCTTCCGATCATCACCACCTTCATAGCATTCCTCTCCTCTTGGTCAACATCCATTACATAGACCATCTCCATTATACTAATCAAAGTTTTAATTTGTGTATGGTGTAAAATGATGTGTATTGAGACAAAATTAAAAGTTTTAATTTGTGCATGTTGTAAAATGAATAAATGGTATATACTAATATAAGGCCAAGTTTCTAAATACCTAAATAAAAAAAAAAAAAAAAAAAACTATCTATTCTATCACATCATCATCATTAAATCATCACACCTCTCACACACACATCACATCATCACCAAAAAAACCAACCCTATAAGCCAAATAAGTCAAAAAGCACTTTTTTAGAACATCCCAAACTAACCCTGGCATATAACAAATCAAAAAAAAAATCAAAAAAACTATTATCATCTCATCTTATTTAAATCACATCACCTCTCCACACACATCACATCAAATCAACCAAAACCCACCATATATAAGCCAATAAGTCAAAAGCACTTTTTTTTAACATCCCAAAAACTAACGTAAATAGAATTATTGAGGGACGCATTTTCCTGTTCTCACCCCCTTCTCCATTAGACTAATCAAATATAGTTTTATATAATATTTGACTCCATTTCATTTTTTTTTTAAATACAATAAGACTAAAACACTTAAATTTTTTATAAGCCTCACTCAAATGGAGTCCAACTCTAAAAGGTCCAACATTATTATTTTTAATTCAGCTAGCAACCAAACCAAAAAAATAAAATCAAAAAGAGTAATGTTGAATTAGTAATTTTCCAATTTATTATATTATCCATTGAAAAGGATATAATAGAAGAGTAATTGTGCAATTAAAAATTATAAAGAGTAATGTTTAATTAGTAATTTTGCAAGTTTAATTAGTAACTTTGCAATTAAAATATAAGAAGAGTAACATTTAGGTGAAATTTTGTTGCATTTAAATTATTTTTTTCAGATAATTTTATATTTTTAAAAATTGTATATTGAATTTTGGTAAACCATGAAGTAACATTTAACAAAATATGTGTATTGATATTACCAATACGATCATATTTATCAATCAATATTCGACAATGTCAGTTAATATATTGATAAATAACGTATTGAAAGTGTAAAATCTAAAATCTTGACACTAAATGGATTAAATAATGACTGATAATTCAAACCCTAATTGTGCTAGCGATTTATACCTATAATTACAGATTATTTCTACTATTTAATTACCAATAATGACCTATAATTGAGACCCTAATTGTCTCTACTATTTAAGAATGAAATTAGACATTTGGTAATGAATTACTATCTTGTCAAGAACAAAATTTTATTTAAAAAAAGGTATACCATTTAGCATGAAATTATTTGGTTATTAAAAATACATTTATTAGTGGCATGAAATTTGTACATTACAGTGTATACTAAATATATTTTTATTTCTTACCTCTGCCAACAAATGAACATAAACATGTTTAAAATATTGGACAAATTACAAAAAAAATCCAGAATTTTACGTATTTTTTAATTTAAACTCGAAAATTTTAATTTCATCAATTTAAATTTTGAACTTCATTCTGTGTCACAACCTACAGTCATGTCCATCTCAATTTAAATTTTTATTCCTCATTTCTCCATCTCTCTCACATTAAATAAAATATTTGTTTCGATCTTATTACTAATCATTTACCATAAAAAGGTTGTTAATATAATTTAATTTTGACAAATTAATCAACTTTAAAAATAAGAAAATAAAAACTCGAGTATATGGGTAGTTTGAGTTTAACTCGGGTCAAACTAGCGTAAATAACCTCAAGTTACAATTCGGCCTTGGGTGGGCCTAGGCAACTCTTAACACAACTCAGGTTGAGCTTAGATAATCTCTTAACATGCCTGGACCCACTTGTAAGGACCAATCCAATTTTAATATTACATTTGAGACTCTTTTCTAGATTTTGGAACTTAAAGTGGTGTTAAGGTAAGATTGAACCAAAAGCTCCAAATTCGATTTTTTATTATTATTATTTTTTACTAGTATTCACTCTTTTGCTCTTTTCTCTCTGTCTTCACTTTAAATTTTTCTCTTTCTACACTTTGAATCTTGATATGAGGCCAGAACTTGTTTGAAAGCTTACTTTTGGAGATTTAATTTAGATATAAATTTAACCAATAATTACCACTATTTAATTACCATTTACTTTCGGGGATTTCATTTCCACAATTTAATTACCAATAATTACCTATAATTCAAACCGTAATTGTCTCTACTATTTAAGGATGAAATTAGACATTTGGTAATGAATTACTATCCTGTCAAGACCAAAATTTTATTTTAAAAAAAGTATACCATTTAGCATGAAATTATTTGGTTCTTAAAAGTACATTTATTACTGGCATGAAATTTTTACATTACAATGTATACTAAATATATATTTCTTTTCATTTTTGCCAACAAATGAACATAAACATGTTTAAAATATTGGACAAATTACAAAAAAAAAACTCCACAGTTTTACGTATTTTTTAATTTAAACTCGAAAATTTTAATTTCATCAATTTAAATTTTGAACTTCATTTTGTGTCACAACCTACACTCGTGTCCATCTCAGTTACTTTGTTTAACAATTTTTTTTTGTTTTTTTTAAATACATGTGGCAATATATTATTTACACTTTTTAACTTCTTGTAAAACCACTTTTAAACTTGACCATACTAGATCACAAACTATCCTAACCATCCATTTAAATATGACCATGCACCCCACACAGTGGATCAACTCTCTCTCTTTCCCCATCTCTTTTTCCATTGAAACCCACCTGTTTCCTGTTACAGCCTAACGCCGTCAAAACCCACGCTGCCTCTACAATCATCCTCCCCTCCCCCTTGCCCCACAAGCCATCGCCACCCTCTAAATACACTGTTACAGTTTGAAAACCTAGTTCCATTTCTTTTGGTAAAAATACTTCACTCAAAAAATAACATAGGAGGAGTTGAAGGGGAGTTGTTGATTGGTCGAGGATTTTAGCTAGGGCATCGAGTAGGTAATGGTGAGTTCGCATACTTTGGACATCATTGACGATGCGACAGCGGTGGATCAAGGACATGGTTGTGATTGAATTTGAGGAAAGGGATGATGGAGGAAAGGAAAAAGATATGCCACGTGTGCATTAATAATATATTTTTTTTCTCGGTAAAATAAGTTCATAGAGATGAATAGATGGTTAACATTGATATGGAATAAGAAGTTTAAGGTTGAAATTGATAAAATTAAAATTCTACCTTTCAATTTAAAAAATGCGCGAAACCCCATATTTTTTTTAATTTGCCGTAAAATATTTTTTATGAAAAAAAAAATAGTAAACTGTACACTATCTGAAATAAAAACATAGAGAAAATTCATGTTATGCGTGTAATTTTGTTTTTTTATTGCATGCAACAATGGATGTTGACAAGGTGGTGTGGCATATTTGAACATCTCCAAAATATTAGTCAATTTGATGGGTAATAGCCTTCCCCATTGGATTAAGCATCCTTATAATAATATTAATTTATTAAAATGCTTAAAATGCATCAAACAAGTGGAGCCATTGAAGCACTACCAGTAATTTAATTTTATTTATTTTAAAAAAAGCCCTAAGTAATTTTATAATATGGTAACTTTTGTATATGATTAAGTCACTCTATGCAACAGCAAAACATTTCTTTTCTTAAAAAATAAACTCATTCAAATTGTTGTCTAAGTGCTTGAACCTTGTACCAACTACCAAAGTACAAAAGAAACTTTCAAGACTAGATCAAATTTAGGCAATTTCTGTTGTTTTTAAGACATGCAAAATAGTTCTAAAACTTTTCTGTTTGACTAACAACATTTTACAGTTGTATATGAATTGAAAACATAAAAATAACTATACTTCTTGTCTTTATTCTTTGTTCTCATTGCTCTTTTTTTTCTCATTCTTTTTGAGGTAGGATATGCTTTGTTCATATGATCATTTTTGAATTCATACACATGTATAGATGTCCTATACAAAAATGTTTATTGAATTTGAAACAAAAAGAAATTTTGAATCACATAACAGCAATAACTTAAGATTTGGAATAAGTCTAAGAACACAAAAATGGTTATAGAACTGGACACAAAATGTATATAGATAGATAAGATTCTTCAAAATACTAACAAACTCTATACAATCTTATGCGTATATATGTATTTGTATTCAATGTTATGATCAATTTTTGTGTTTATAACAAAACTATAAGATTTTTAGCTAGTGACCCATTTTGATTTATAAGATCTGTAAATGGCCAATTCCAAAGATTCCAGTCATGGCAGAGTTTAGAGAAAGATTAGATACATGCACGTACCTTATTGAGTATCCAGAGACATTATTTCTATGATTTGAATCCATAACAGTCGAATTATAATAGAATTATTTAATTTTATTTTTTATTAGCATAATAAAACAACATTACCATTGCGGCAAGGGCCTCCCTCTCTCAATGTGATCAATTTCTAAAAGGCATGGACTCCAAATAAATAAATAAATAATAATAATAATAATAACTCTACACAACCCTTAATTTAGGCAATATTTTATCTTTTTTACCCATTATGGATATGGATATAAATATGAATGGAAAGTGTTAAAAATTGTTTCTCCAAATATTTTTTTAATGTTTAATGTAGTAGTGGCCTTTTGATCACAATCTAACAAAAAGTAAACCACAATGGACTATGATGCAAATTAACAACTATACTTTGTATAATAATTACAAAAATCATTTGGTGAGTTAAGAATTACTTTTTTTTAGAGTTAATTTTTTTTTAGTATTTATTTTAGCTATTCATTTTAAGAAACAATAAAAAGTTCTTTCCTAATTTTAAAAATTGTTTTTGTACTAAAATGGAAATTATATACCTGTGTCAACCTTTCTTTCATTTTGAATAATAATAATAATAATACCAAACAAATCAAATATGCATATACATATGAATATGAAACCCTAACCCTAGAACTTTGGGTTAGAACATTTTCACAATTCAAAACCCTAATTTCTGAAACCCTAACCCTAATTTCTGATTTCACAATTCAAGGAAACAATAAAAAAAAAATTTCCTAATTTTAAAAATTATTTTTGCACTAAAATGGAAATTATAATACTGTGTCAACCTTTCTTTCATTTTGAATAATAATAATAATAATACCAAACAAATCAAATATGCATATAGATACGGATATGAAACCCTAACCCTAGAACTTTGGGTTAGAATATTTTCACAATTCAAAATCCTAATTTTTGAAACCCTAACCCTAATTTTTGATTTCACAATTCAAAACCCTAACCATAATTTCTGATTTCACATTCAATTGAAAACCCTAGAACATTTTCACAATTCAAAACCACAAGATTTTACTAATTCAAACCACAATTTCAATTTCAAACCAAAATTTCACATTCAATTGAAAACCCTACCCACATTCACATTTTCACAAACACAATAAACATATATAAAATTCAAACCGAGAGAGAGAGAGACAGATAGTTATACCAGCGAGAGAGAGAGCAGAGAGCGACCCACACAGAGAGAGAAAGAGAGAGAGAGTAGAGAATCCACAGACAGAGAGACAGTGTGAGACTAAAGAGAGCGAGAGTGAAAGAGAGAGCAGATCGACTAAGTGTAAAAAGCGTGACTACAAATGAGGAGGGTGCGGTGTTTTTATATAAGTTATAAAAGCGTGGTTACGAACCACGCTTTCATTTATCACCGGGTTTTGGTTAAAAGCGTGGTTATAATCCACACTTTCTTCACTCAACAGTAAAAGCGTGGTTCACAATCACGTTTTCTGAAGAAAAAAAATTTTACTTAAAAGCGTGGTTCCTAACCGCGCTTTATGTATAAATCAAATTTCCTTAAAAGCGTGGTTCGTAACCACACTTTCTTAATTAAAAGCGTGGTTTGTAACCACACTTTTATGATTTTACAAATTTTCCACGAGAGGGCCACAAAAACGGTGAAAGCGTGGTTCACAACCACATTTTAACTTAGTTTGGGAATTCCGTCCAAACTATGCCTAGTTTGGGAAATAGCTTACTATTTTGCCTTAATTTGGGAAAAGCCCCGTCTCTCTCTGCTTGTTTGTGGATTCTAATCTTGCTCAAATGTGGAGAGAGAGAGAGAGAGAGAGAGAGAGAGAGGGTGTGGGGGAGAGAAGCGAGAGTGCTCTAAAAATAAATTAATGAAAAAATTAAAATTGATTTTTTTTACTTATTTAGCATATTTATAATTTTTTTAAAACAAAATTAATGAGTTTTTAGAGGGGTTAAAAAGTTTTTTTTGTGTGTTTTAAAACAAAATAGACTTTTTGCCTATTGGATTCTGATCTTCTCTATTGCATATTTGCAATGAAGAGGTTTCATTACCTCATGTAAAGGTGCATATTATAAATTTATATTTCTATTTTATAATTATTAAATTTATAATAGATAGGATCAAAGTCCCTATTAAATTTACATTTTAGTTATAGCGAAACCAAGCCTAAATAAAATAAAGCAATTTGAGAGGGTTTAGATATAATATTAAAGCATAAATCACATTGACCTCCTTTAAATTAAATATATATATATATATAATAAATTTAACAATTTTGATATAATTATACTAATTTTTCTTATAATTGTGAATTATTGTAATTTCTCTAAATTTTAAAAAAGTTATTGTAATTTACCCAAATTTAAAATGGGGTTAAGCTTTATATTAATGAAAAATTCTATGGTTCTCACTCCCAGTTATGACCTTTGTAATATTTGATTATGATATGTTGTCGTGTTAGTTGTGATTAATTATGATATGAATTATGAAATTATTTTAGTTATGACCGAAAAACTCTTTAATTATACTTTTTTTTTTGTTTTTTTATAGATAAATTATGGACAAATCATATATGATAGATTCAAATACCTATAGGGTTTATATACTGAGTATCAATAAGTCCTAAAATATTTATTTTTTCCCAATACTTTTTATAGATATTGATAAATGAAAAAAAAAAGACCTTCTAAGTAACAGGTTGTTTGGAAAGCGATAGAAATTTATGTTTTTCTATTTTTTATGAAAAAATGTGAATGTTGGGTTAGAGTTGAAATGATGTGATAAAAAAATGATATAACTTAAATAAGAGATAATGTGACTCAAATAAAAAATGATACTAATTAATGTATACACTAGTATATTAATAAATGATGTGACATAATTTGTATGATTTTAAATATTTATAACTTGTATAATAAATATGATCAATAATAATATTATAATACTAGTTGATATACTAATATATATCCTAATTAATATATATTTTAACGCATGCGAAACAAATCCTACATAAGTTTGCCGTAATTTTTATTTTTTTGGTTGTAGGTGTTGTTGATTTGGGCCTGACACATTGGCCCCGTTTGTTTTCCTCTTTCACAGTTTGGAGTGGACTATAAATGATGAACAGTACATATACCTTCTGTTTGTTTTAACAACGTTGTATCGGAGTCATAGTCCGAACGGACTATGAATCTCCTCAAACCAATGGATTAACAATCCCTCATAAGACTTGGTATTGAAAAAAGAAGCCGTTAGGATTATAATGTAAATGACTATGTTATCCACCATATCATCAAACAGAAAAATAGATCCCTCCGCCAAATTTTTAACCACACTCAGAAACAATCAATAATTTCCAAATTTTTAACCACACTCAGAAACAATCAATAATTTTCATTTTTTTTTCAATTAATTTTCTACTCTTTATTGTAGAAAAGAAGATAAAAATAATGGAAATTAAAGAAGAGAAAAGAAAGAAAAAAAAGAAAATAGATAATTCAATTGAGAAGAGAAAGTGGAGAAATTTCATAAATCCTGTCTTCTTTTCTCTTCTTTACTCTTCTGCAAAACATGGTCAAGATCGGCGTGATCGTCATTGTTGACAGGTGATGATCGACATCATCGTCGTCGTTGTGGTGCTGATGGATGAAGGCAAAACTCTGCTTTTGTTTTTTAACAGAGAAGGCAAAGATGATGATGAAATGAATGAATATTTGAGTGAATAAAATATTATACAATGTTTAAAACCATGCACTGGTTTTGTAAAACCATGCTAAATTGATTTGTTTTCTTTTGATTTTCTAATTATTACATAATTTTTCATAATAATATTTTTATAAAATATAATTTAATATAATTTTTTAAAGATGATTGTGGGGTTCAAAAAAAGGGGTTCTAAGTATTTTTCATAATTTAATATATTAATATTTTTATAAAATATAATTTTTAATATTAAAATATATCATAAATAAACACAATTTTTTATAATTCACTCACTAACAATTTTCAAATTTGATAATAATGTAACAAGGGTATTTATAGAATTTTACTAGTTAATCCCACTCCTATTTCTCAAAACAAACAGGAATTATTACTAGTCAACTGATTATCAAATAAATACAAATTTTTTAGTCCCCTCACTAATAATCTTCTCATTAACAATCTTACCGATCCTATCTCTAAAAACAAACGGACCCATTGGGTGAACTCAACTGAGGCCCACTCTGAACAAGGCAAATTCGGGTCGGGTAGAAATCTCGAATCGCATTTCATTTCTGTGTGAAGAAGAAAAACCTCAGACATCTCTCTCTCTCTCTCTCTCTAGGGTTCACTTCACTCTTCCTGACAAGACGACAGCGAACTCACCTAAGGCACGGTCTCTCTCTCTCTCTCTCTCTCTCTCTCTATATGTGTGTGTGTGTGTATCTGTGCGTGTTTGTGTTTGTGTTTATTATATATCTACATATGCGTTTTTCAATGACTTTCTTGATTGCAATGTTATATACATAAGCATATATGTAAATCTGTGACGAAATCGTCTGAAATGAATCTCTTTTACGAAACTGAGATACAAGGAAAGCTCTTGAAAATTGGCTTGGTAAATGATAATGAAGTTGGAATTTTGTAAACAAAAATGCTTTAGATCACTGATTAGTGGTGGCTCTAATGCCACATGTGTTTTGTGCCTTGGTTTTTGTTTTTGTTTTTGTTTCTTTTTTTTCAATTGCCACCTCACTAGTGATGGAGTTAGTGATGATAAATTAGTGGTATGTAGCGTTGCTCTTTTGTAAAATCATTTTGGGTTATTGAGATGAATAGAGGTAGCACTAGCCCCTGAACAACAGTGATTGAGTTAACATTGAGTTGGAAAATTGACTACTGAGGAAACCACACAATCTAGTTATTTAGAACTTGTTTGGGAATTAGCTATTTTAATGGGTTTTTTATTTTTTACGAAAAAAGTGTAAAAAATGAGAGAATGATTTGACAACTTGTCGGTTTTTGACGTTTTGGCTAAAATCTTTACTTCCCAACACTTCATAATTGCTCAAAAGTCCCTTTTTTTTTGGTGGGGGGGGGGGGGGTGTGTTGGGTGTGTGTGTGTGTGTTTTTTGTAATGATTTTTTCAATGGATGGGTTTGATTATCTAATGAAGTTAGTTTTGGTACTCAGTACATGTATTTCTTTCACCATTACTATTGCAATCTTTCAAGTTTAACTCTTTATATATTTTCTTTGGGGCTACTGTAATCTCTGAATTTTTCATGGTAGATGTCGCCAATTCTTGTTCAAATAACTTTAAATTGTATTTGACTTGTGTTGATTGTATTCCTACTTTTTCTTTTTTTCTTTTTCTTTTCAACAGATTTTAGGAGGTGGATATAAACCTGTAAGGGCTCAAGAAATGGGTTCTTTGGAGGTCTAATTGCCATTTAAAGGTGGGTGGACTGTTCGACAAATATAGAAATGAGCTTGATCACAAGGGTGAGGCATCACTTACCTTATGGGTTATGCAGAAAACCCATTCTTTCTTCCATGGTTGCACTTAACCCTAGTCACTTAAATGTTTTATCTCGGCACTTTTCACAACCTGCGAGGAAAGAGGAAGAAGAGGAGGAAGAAGTAGAGATCGACCAAAGAAGGCTTCCGGCTGACTATGATCCCACAACTTTTGATCCCACTGAGCACCGCAGTCCTCCAACAGATCGGGTCTTTAGGCTTGTTGATGAGATAGCAGGACTTACATTGGTTGAAGTTGCAGAGCTATCTTCAATTTTGATGAAGAAAATGGGCATGAAAGAGCCACCAATTGTGGGGG
Source organism: Camellia lanceoleosa (assembly GCA_025200525.1). Classification (NCBI taxonomy): domain Eukaryota; kingdom Viridiplantae; phylum Streptophyta; class Magnoliopsida; order Ericales; family Theaceae; genus Camellia; species Camellia lanceoleosa. The sequence goes on from CM045765.1 coordinate 175,816,637, forward strand.
TAATGAAACCAGGAGCTGCTGGATTGGCTGGGATGGCTATGAAGGCACCAACAGCAGCCAAGGAGGAGAAGAAACTGGAAAAGACTGTCTTTGAATTGAAATTGGAGTCATATGATGCAGCTTCAAAGATTAAGGTTATCAAGGAAATAAGGAGTTTTACTGATTTGGGTCTCAAAGAAGCTAAGGATTTAGTGGAGAAAACACCTACAGTATTTAAAAAAGGGGTGTCAAAAGAAGAAGGAGAGCAAATAATTGAGAAGATGAAAGCTGTTGGGGCAAAAGCTGTTATGGAGTGAAAGTAAAATGATCATGGGTATTTGGTTCCCGTCCAAAATTTTCCAAGTCCTGTTATTGTTTCCTAAGAATGCATCAGCTTTTCAGAAATACACTTATTAGATGAAAGACATTGTGGTCTATCTCGATTTAGTTCAAGTGGAGGAATTTTCTAATGCTTGTTGTCTATCATGTTGATCTTTGTGCTTAGAAAACTGAAATTTTGATGATGAATGCCCAATATATTGTCAACATAGGACATTTTGCTGAGTTGTTTTTTTTCTTCTTAATCTTGATTATGTGCTTATGTTTCTTAAACACACGAAAGATAAATAATTTCCAGTGTTTGTTGTCTCCGATTGTTTCGTTTTTCTTCTTGTCATATTAATTCCAGAAGTGATGAAAAGAAAGAATAAAAAAATTGAGGCTAGATATTGGACTATAAGCATGGCTTTGCCCAACAGTAAGGTGCAACCCATTAGTGTCCTTGGTGGCGTGGGATTGAGTCACGGAACTTCTCTAGAAATGAGGGCAAGGCAGAGTATTCTCATCTTTCATAGACCCTGTTTTAGCTGGAGGTTCCTGCACTGGGTTGACCTATAGCTATGGATTTTTAAGTACGTATTCTGCCTGTATCTTATCTTAACATTGATTTCATGTTTAGATATGAATATGCCTACATTCTTGTGTCCATTGTAACTAAGCTTATGTTGTGCCCTTTTAGCGTGGTTTGAATACAATTTATTATCAAAAAAAAAAAAAAAAAATTTGTTTGATGTAACATGCCTAACTGCTAGACTTCTTTAGTGTTCATTTTCCCCCGCAATTCTTTGGTTCATGAATACCATTTTCTGTCCTCAATTGAGATGGTCCTACAAAAGTTTAGAGCAATTGTTTTCTCATAAATTTTTTTGTGCTTTTTGTGTTTCATGGTGGGTGTACTGTATTTTACTTTCAATCTAGTGCAATGGAAATATTTGTTGAAGAGAGTGAACAATCTAAATGAAACGAAAAACTATTTAGATTACACAAGGCCAGCACGATTTGTAATAAAATTACACTCTTCTACTTTCACCTTCTGCTTGAAGAGTCAGGAAGTGCTTAGGTATGTATAGTTTATCAGAGCCTGTATATTACTATTGATCCATACAATGAATGAAGAAGATCCAGGAAAGGGATGTACCTCCTCAGGAATGGGGAAGAAAAATTCAATCTAGTTTCATTTGGTAGTTTGACCCAAATTTGCTTATCATTTAACTTATATTTTACACACACAAAAAAAAAATAAAAATAAAAATAACTTATATTTTACATGTCATTATTGGTACAATGCACAGAAAGTGCAGTATAAATGTAACTATATAATGATGACACACTCGGCAATGCCTCAACATCACACTATGAGCTAAAACTGTTACGTGAAACTCGGTAGGATTTTTTGGTCCAACTTATCCAAGTTAGGTATAATTATAGTTTTAGTATTATATTGAAAGTGCTATTGTTTGATGCAACAAAAATAACTTAATTAAGTTGAAAAAAATTAGTTATTTAGAAGTTAAGAGGGGGAGTTTTATGTTTTTACTTTTTGATTATTAATTTTTAATTTATAATGAGATGCACAAAACAGACCTGATAAATTTTGCTTTTCATCCCCCGGAGAGAGAGACAAGCAAAACAATCCATTGGGTTCATGATTTATACCACAGATCTTCCTGTGCATATTAACTAAATTCTGCATATGTACAGCAGTAATTAGTACCTAAGAAGTACAGACGCTTCTAGGTAGGCAGCGTGTTGTGTTCGACTCCCATGTTTAGGGATGGCTATTTTAATCCGATCTGCATGGGTCTGCTCATACCTGCCCGAATGGGGCAGGTAAAACTTGCCCCGACACTTACATGGGGCGGGAGTGGATTATGTTTTGATCACTCATCACAAGGAAGGGTTGGGGTGGGGCAGGTATCGCCTCCTCAGATCCAAACCCGACCCGATATAATTAATAATATACATATATATATATATAATATAATTAGATATAAAAAAAGAATACTAAAAGTCTGTGATTCTGTTTAAATATAAATAAATAATAATCCTAAAAGTCTTACTGTTTATATATATAGAAATAAGAAAAATTATTTAGTGTGCTAAGGATTTAAATGGTTCTCAATTTTTTTGGCTATTTAAAATGTGGTTGGGTATCTAATGGTATCGGGTATCCACAGGGCGGGAATGGAGTTGAAAATACCACCCGTAGCGGGGGCGGGGAATGACAAACTAGCTCCAAGCCTATCCTGTGGCCATTCCTATCCATGTTGGACACCAACACTCTTTGAACACTTTTAAAAACGCGTCTGACATTTCTTCAATGTGTCTTAATTAAAAATCATATTCATATTATTGGATACTTCACCAACAATGCGCAAACACTGCGGCAACATTTCTTAAACACTTCGAATATGTCCTACGTGATGAATCATTCATAATAATAATAATGTTTTGCATTCTTCAAAACACAACTTATACACTTTAAATATGTTTTGAAATATTTATAAAATGAATATATCATGTGTACTATGACAAACATGACGCTCTCATATCGAGTATTTATCGGTGTATGGTACTTTGCATGGTACTTCTGTATACGTACCGAATACACGAAACATATACTCAAATTTTTTCTTCTTAATTTTTAGCATACCAAGACGTATCTAATATATACCTGAGCTGTACCGTACCTGAATCGTAACAATATTTTCTTCTACTACAGAGATAAAATTCCTTTTACTATACTTCTTTTTTATTCTTAGATTTATATGCTTAACATAATTTTAAAATTAAGTTATGGTTTGTAAGTTATTTAATTTAATTACATTTAATTTTAGTTTATACCTTTACTTGTGACATTAAATGTTAATTGTAGGTTAGATCTTAACAAATTAAACTATTTAATCAATTCTTACATTGCTCTATATTAAAATTAATTATTTTTTTTATATAAATGTACCAAATTGTATTCATATCCTTTTTTTTTTTTTTTTTAATTTTACTGTATCGATGTACCCGTATCATACCAGTACCAGTACTTATACTTGTACTTGTACTTCATAGGGTTTTGTAATTTTTTTACTCTTTAGAATGTAATTCTTATATAAATGACATATTAAGGTTTAAATTATGAAAAATATATAACTTTTTAAATATATTTAGTGCAATGTTACATTTTTTTTTTTGAATAAATTATTCATATATGACCTATAATAAATTTCTAAATATATAAAAAATTTCCTTCCGATGTAACCAAAAAAAATATATATATAAAATTTTAACATGTTCTAAATGTGTCGTGTCCTGTACTTTTTCAAAATTAATATGTTGGCGTATCTATTTCATGTCAATGTTGTGTCATGTGCCCGTGCTGCTTAGGTTAGTACAATACTGAGGTGATAATTATCAGAAAACAATATATGTTTTATGCAGGCCATAGACCTAAACTCCACAACATCATTGAAAACATCCATATATGCAATAATCACAAAACACTATTCAAACACTTTTCCAGTTTCCTCTCTTCAATCCTGCATTTATGCGTCAAATTCCTCATGCCTTGCAACATCTTCAAAGTAGTGTTTCGCCAGTAAAATACAGCACGAGTACATAGGAGCAAGTACTGGTACATACAAGGAGACATCAATAGCAACAAAGAGCAAAACTATACAAAAACCTTCACTTTGTTAATCCACCTTATGATCAAAATTCAAAACCTTATTGTGCAAACAAACAACCAGTTCATCCCTCCCCAATACGAATATGAAACTAAACCAGAAAAAAAAAAAAAAAAAATGGAGTTTAGGGTGAGTCAAAAAGGTTATCTATGTTTATATACTCCATTTTATATAACAGAGATCCTAAATGCTCCTATGTCTGCTAGTTTAATACTCACTACATACCATGTCTACAAAATTCGAAGCAAATTGGTAAATAACTTGATTGTGTGAGTCAATTTCCGACCACACTGCCAAACAGGTACTCAGCTGGAGAGCATCTGTAATAATCCGACCCTCGTATATGATTTTGGTATCTTTTTAGTGCTCTATTCTGTGCTTTTGAATGCTATTTGTGAAAGCCTATGTGGAATTACGTTTAATTCAGTGAACCTCAAAAATATGGATTCCTATCTGTTTAATACGGAAATTATCTGTCACACTTAAGATGTCTAAATTAGGAATTGAGAGCCTTAGAGACTTGATAATCTAAAATTGATTTTACATTTAAGATCAGCATAATTTTTAAGTAATAATAAGCATTTTTGTGAAATTTCAATTTGGAATGGTTAAATTGATTAAGTTTGTCCTATTCAATTTATATTTATATATATATGTATGCTTTGGCCATTTGACTTAATTTATAAATATGCCTTAGTCATTTGACTTATGAACCATTACAATAAAAATCTCTTGAGAGGGAGAAGTTAGGAAAGGAGAGAGTCGAGAAATAAATCCACCAAGAAGAAGATTGGGAACTTTGTGAGGGTTAGAGAAAATTAACTCAAGGTATGTAAGAATTACTTTACATAAGCTCTTTCTTGGATATGTTTAAGGATTCTCCTTGAATTGTGAAGACTAGGGTTTTGATTGAAGTTTTGTGTGTGATGCTCACTTAATTGAAGAATTGCACTCATTAGTTGTTGTATTGATGGTTGATTGCAACTATGTGGGGGAAAATTATGCTTTATTCTTTGTTTTCAAGTTGAAACCACATGGCAATGTGTTTATAATGGTAAAAGAACTAAAGTATGATTGAATATGATTATGAAATCAAAAGGAATAAGGACCTAAGTAGGTTTATGATTATGTTTTTATGTGAATCTATACTTTATTTTTACATCATATTTACCTATTCTAAGCTTTGTTATACATGTCCACCAAGAGGGGTTTTTGCTGAAAAATTCGGACTGCACTGCTGGAATCACCGCATGTGCGGGGATCACTGCCGTACGTGCGGGGCTCACAGCCGCACGTGCGGCCCATGCTGCAAAATATTGTTTGCTCTGTTTTACGTGCTTAACTCTCTGGTATTTTTGGAATTTGTGTTTGATGCCTTTAAGATGCCTGTAAATTCATTTGAAGTAAAATGAAGCAGGAAACGAATTAAGAAAGAAAATGAATTAATGTATAAGTTGTGTACATGTGTAAGGCATAATCCGGAAAGGACATGCACTCTGTTATAGCACTGTGAGTAAAGTACTATAAATGTATATCAATTACCGTTAATAATTATTATTAACAGTCTGCTTTCCATGACAATTATGCTACCATGTTTGTTGATTGAGAATTGGTGTAAACATTGAAGGATTTGGCATCTATAAATTGCCCATGATTCTGCATGAGAACTGCATACAAGCTACGAAACAATGAGAATGGTTAATAGAATAAGTTCGTGAAAGTAACCCCGATTACCGGGGATTTGATATTTGAAATGGAAACATGACACCTTGAAAGTTCTATTGGAGACTCCTACCATCTGTTTGGTTCCATATATGTCTTGTGACGTAGATATCTGTCTAAAGAGGATTAACAGAATTGGATAATGGGATCAAATTATGGATAGTACTAAAGTAATGTGTTTTATTTATTGTTAAAAGACATTGTTAACGTTCTATTATCCGTAGAGTAACCTTAATGTTTCATGGTGAACAAATGGCACAATGATGCTTGTGTATCTCGCACTATTCAGTTTTGTCAAGGATGGTCTAAGACTGTTATGAGGTAATTATTTTGTCCCTACAAATAGCATTGTGATGACATATGTGCAATTTGTGAGATATGCTATACGTGTTGCTATTGATTACTATTAGTATTTTGTTACACGCAAACTAACTACACTAATTCATGTAAATGATCAGAATAATCTATGTGCCTTGGTACGACTATAAGACTAGTCTGTTCTGATGATATCTGTGACTATTCCGTTATGATATTCGTTCCGTTTATATTATGACCTGATATAACAAGAAATGCTCTATTACGTTATGAATTAATGAATGATTATCCATATATGTAAAAGTATTCATGGCATCCTTAGCACAAGGCCCTTACCCGGGGGTAATAATACCGTGGTTTTGTGGCCCTTGCCCGGGGGTAATAATAATGTGGTTCACGTATGTTACGAGATATCTCTTGCCATCGACGGTCTTGTATGGATGGTACCACCGACGGTCTTGTACGGGTGGGTTATGTTTTGCCATCGACGGTCTTGTACGGATGGTACCACCGACGGCCTTGTACGGGTGGGTTATGTTTTGCCATCGACGGTCTTGTACAGGTGGGTTATGATCAAGCATGAACTCTGATTTCTGTTTCTGATTCAAGCATAATTAAGAATATGTATGAATATGTTTCTATTTATCTGTTCTGTTTATGCTATGTTATAACATGATATGAATTGATCGGTCTTTAAGACCTAATGATTTCTGGTATGGAACAAAGTGCTACATGGAACTAAGTGCTACGACGTGAGTCACCTCTAGAATCCGTGTGAGACACCTCTTGGGTTCATACAAGTATGTTCAAGGGCTATATGCCAACATGTATAAAGCTTAATGTTAATACGTTCAAGGGCTTAAAGCCATTTTACTTTAAAAAGGGGCCTAAGGCCATTATGAAATTAGTGCAAAATCAATTAACCTTATGTCCTCTTATTTATGTATGCATTGAAATGTTTTATAATTTAAGTTGAGTATTGAATTGTTATGTACTATTATTCACTGAGATTGTCTCACTCTGTATTTTGTTTGATTCTGTAGGTACTAAGCCTAGAAGTCAACCTTAACCCTCGATGCTTGCCTCCCTTTTGCCAACCTCTGTGTGTCCAGGCATTCGGGTGAAGCCTGATCGTTTCTTTGGAGTTTTGCCAAGTTTTGGCTAGCACTCTGATTGTATATTTTATGTTAAGTTTCCAATGTTTTTGATATCCGCCTATTTAAGGGGCGGGGTTTGTATATGTGTATGTATGTAATTATCATCTGAAGCACTGTTTGTGATCCTGGCATGTTAGTGGTCGCTCAATGGATGTATTTCTTTCACTTTATGTTATTTTCTTATATTTAATGCTTCTGTTCAGGCCCCATATGTTATGTACAACAGGTTAAGTGTCCGTTACTGGATAGGTCATGCCCAAACTTCTAGGGGCAAGTTTGGGGCGTGACAGCATCGGCAGAATAGATTAAGCCCGAACGATCTGTCAACAAAAAGATAAGATTCCGGCGGTGGTTCGTCCACTCGGGGGTACTCCGACGATCAAGTCAGTTATCTCTCAAAGATAGCAAAAGTGCTTAACTCACTATGCAGAATACAAAAAGCATACCTTTGACCTACGAGGATGCCTCTCTTTTATAGCCAATACTGACCTAATCCCAACAGAAGCCTAGCTTCAATGGACTCTGGCTCAATAATAATCCTGGACTCCCAGTTAGATTGGGATAAACTCTCTAAGAGTCCAATTTTTATCCAAACTAAAGTCCTCTCTCATTCTAGGACTCTTGTCCCTTATCCACTTATCCCGGATTCCGGTATCTTCACAGATAACCTCGGCCTAGCCGAGATTATCTCGGCGTCATGACCAAGACACGTGGCACTCCGGTACCACCTCGGCCACGTGTTGTCATTCAAAAATTATGTCTCCACAACTGCCCCCTAGGTTCTATTACCTCGGCATCTTGAGGTGATGGAACCTATATCGTTTTTAGCACATCAGCTAAACTCGTTTTGCCTTTCATTATCGAGGTCATCATTTATCGACTTCATACGACCAAGACTTAGTGTGTTTTGTCAATGCCTTAGAACCAAAACCCAAATTTTCTCAAGTTCTTTAGCCGAGATCATACCCATAGCCGAGGTCTTTACTTCATTAAATCAAGAACTCCAAGAGTTTTAACACGCGTATGAGCTGTCACGGACAGTGTTTCAACCGTTTTTGCCATGCGTCTTTCCCCTATTAAGCCGTACCTGACATGCGCCATTAAGTCGCATTGTACTTGTGTGCGCCGTCTGACAAGCACATCATCTTAGACATAGTAATTGTGTTTTTGCCGCCATTCCATGTGTTTGATCAAAACTGTGTCTCTCTCTCTCCGTCTTTTCACTTTTTCACCATCATTTTCGCGCAAACTCTCTCTTTCTACTCTCCCAAATCCACCATTGTTTCAAGCTCTCAAGCTTTGCAACCACTTTTATTTTTCTCATCCAGCGAAACTTTTGTTGCTCTTTTCCGATTGCTGCCATCATCTGACTCCGGCGTACTCAACACCGGCTTCGCTCCTCTGGTAAGCCACTGCTTTCCTTAGTTTCAGTTTCTTGTTTCTCCTCAAACTTTTACATTTGTATACTGCTTCCGTGACTTCATTCATGTTCTTGAATCTTCATTCATGTTGTAAATTTCCCTTGCTTGCAATTTGTTTATGGATATATACACGTATTCACACACTTGGTCATTTTGCCACTGTTTTTGGTCTCGCACCCTTATACACACTCTGTCACAGTGTTCTTGATAGTTCATCACTTTTCTTGATTCTGAATTACATTTTTGTTTCTGTTTTCCATGTGTTTTCCAGATTTCTGATTTCAATTCTTGTGTTGTAGCAACTCTAGGATTGGGATTTGCCTTAGAACTTCAAATTCTAGGAAAAACTGAAACAAATTCCCCTTAGAACCTCTAAAACTCTTGCTCCAGTATACGTCTTAGGTTTTGTCGAGGTCCCTTAAACCCTAGACAAAAAACACTTCCTTCTGAAATCCGACACCTCGTCCCTATAGCCGACATCATGGGTATGTGGAGGTGGAAGGTAGACACCCCAATGAAGCTAGAATATTTTAGGTAGGAGTTCGCCATCCCAGCCGATGTCCATCTTACGTTGGCTGGGGAAGAGGACTCCATTATGCCTAAGGACGACACCATGCCCTTTCCAGTCGTAGCCTTCATAGAATGTAGACTTAGGCTTCCTCTCGATATTCTCTTCCGAGAAGTCCTACACTACTACAAACTGAACCCAATGCAACTTGCCATTAACTCCTACCGAGTTATCAATGGTATAATTGCTTTAGCCAAAAGAGAGAATGCTAGGGTTACCCTTGTCGACATCCAATACTACTACACTATATGTGGCCTTAAGTCAGAAAAAGGCTATATTTACTACCTTAAGCCGAGGTCAACAGAATACAAACTCATTGCCGACCTCCCTGATTCCAACAAGGGCGCCTGGGACGATTATTTCATTGTCTCGGGCAACTGGGAGTTCCTTCCAAATGACGATCTCAACCTCTACCCTTTAAGCAGTACACTGTTTAGAGAGGGAGATGGTAAGAGCCAAGTGTTATTTTTACTTGCTTTCAAGTCATTTTTACTTGGATACTTTTTGTATGTTCTAGTGTCTGTTTGGTTTTGTTTTGCAATTCTCCCCCAGCCCCCAAAGGACTTCCGCAAAAACTTCTTTCCCAGTAAAGACTTTAAGAAGTTGTTGGACTTGCCTGTTAATCAATGTAAGGCTTCTTTATTGCTCAACTTTATCCCGACGTATAAATCTGTTCTTCCCGACGTCCCAAGAAAAAGAAAATCAAGTCTCCTCCATCAACCATAACTCCCCAAGCCGAATCATTAAGGCCTGACCAAGGATCAACATCTGGTCCTGTGGAACAGCCATCAACCTCGGCTCCACAACTAATCCCTCATTCTCAATGCAAACGCTGACGTCGAACTGCAGCTGCCGCTGAGATGGGTCGCAAGAAGGCTGTAGTAGACGACTTTCTTGCCGACATCCCCAACACTGTCACCGCACAACCATCACCATCCCAATCTCAGCTAAAGCCGAAACCAAAAAGGCTGAAGAAAGCCCAACCCAAGGCAATGGTGAGTCAGATCGACATTGAGGACACCTTGCCGATCTCAAAATTGGCTGAGGGTGAGAAGAGCTCTTCTACTGCCGAGAAGAGGCCCGCCGAGGCCGTACCCTCCGAATCAACCAGGTCAAAGAGACCAAGATCTGAGTCGGCAACAACCTCGGGCTCTTTGAAGTCTGATGCCCCTTGGGCTCCCCCAATTACGATTGAGGATAAGCCAGTCAGAGCTAGCGACAGTGCCGATGACATTAAAGTCGGTGGTGCCCTCTCTACCGCCTTGCTCCTTCCCAATGATCTCAATCGTAATGCCCAGATGAGTGAGTACGAAAATTTTGCTTTGATGTTGCAGCACTCCATAAAGGTAAGCCCCATCACTTGGTACTCTCCACTTCTCTGTTTTTCCATACTTAGAGAGTTTTTACTAACATTTGATCTTTTTCATTTCTTCTAGGCGATCCAGCATGGCCACTCCTTCGTGATGCAGTCCTTCGCCATCAAGAAGGAGTTGGTCCAAAAGACAAAGGAGGCTGCCAATTTGTCCAAGTCCCTTAGCAAGGCCGAAGGCAAAATAAAGGCCTTGATAGATCAGGCCATGGCAACCAAGAAAGCTCAGGAGGAGGCCAAGGAAAAGGCTGATGCTGCAGAGACCATTGCCAAGGTCCTTGAGGCTGAAAAGAATGAGGCCCAAATGAAATGAGAAGGCGTACGCCGAGAGGGCAGTCGACATCAAAGAAGATTACAAGAAACAAGTGAAGCAGGCATGCAACAAGGGTTTCACCCTTGGTTGGATGGCTGCTCTGAAGAAATTGGTTGTCCCTGAGGACTTTTCCCCTAAAAAATACCAGCAACCTCATCTTGCCATTCCCCCCTACTCCAAGCCAATCCGAGGACGAGGCTAAGTTCGAGGAGGAAGCTGAGGTCGAGAAGACGGAAGAAGCTGCTAGGGCCAAGTCTCCAGCTCTGAATAAGCAAGTCCTGGACTTGACTCAGGACGAGGAAGACGAGGTCTCGAAAGATGCCACCCCCAAGAAGACAACATCTGACGCACCTATCGCCGAGAAGAGCATCGACCAGACTCTTCAAGAGATCGATGTCGAGCTCGCGACTGAGAAGGCTGTCGAGAAGAGTTCTCAGATGTCTTCCGAGGCTGGGACACAACCAACTGTTGGCACAGAGTAGTCTAGTTTTGAAGCTTTTCTTTGTTTTTTGTACCTTATACTTTCTTCTTTTGAACAATGTTTTACCTTTTATTTGACCGATGTGCCTTTTTCTACTCTGAACAAGTAATCTCCAATATCAAGGCGAAGTGCCTTTTTGTATTTGAACTTCCTTATCTGAATGCAAGTATAAATTTCTTTTTGTATTTCTTCTGAGTGCTTGGATGTATGCCTTTTCTTTATTGTCTTGTATGATTCTATACTTAGAATAATTTGCATGTCCTTGAAATACACCTTCACTGTACAATCTCCTCGGGGTAAAATACCTCGGATATACCCATCAATTATTTATCTCGGCCTTGGTTTAACGCTTGAAAATATTTTCACAAGTGTTGGCACCTTACTTTTACTTATCAAGACTTCTGTCTTCCATTATTTTCCAAGTCTTGGCAACATGGTAATCTTGGCAAGTACATAGATACTTCTTTCAACATAATCTTAGCTTAACTTTAACTTGTAAATTTGAGTAAAATTTCAACAAGTGTTAAACCAATCTTTTTTCAACATAACTTTGGCTTAACTGCAACTTGTAAATTTTTCTTAAAATTTCAACAAGTGTTAGACCAACCTTAGCTTGTAAATTCCAATTCCCAGGTATCATTCTTCCAGCCCTCTACCCCCTAATGTGAACTTAAGTTCCACTTGGGTTCTCATTAAGCATGTGGCTTTGACCTCGTCGCCGAGGTAATATTCAAATAAAGACTGGCCGAGGTTTACCAACCTTGGTTCTTCTGTTAATCTTATGAAAGTGCCATTAATTTTAATTTGTGCTTGACTCTGCTGATATGGCAAGTCCAGGTTAACTTAACTTAGTTCAACTCTATTATAATAAGTCAAAGTTATTCGTCATGTTTCAATCAGAAACATCGCCAACTTAGTTCAACTCTATTATATGCAAGTAGAAACTCTGCCATATAATAAGTCTAAGTTATTCGTCATGTTTCAATCAGAAACATCGCCAACTTAGTTCAACTCTATTATATGCAAGTAGAAACTTTGCCATATAATAAGTCTAAGTCATTCAATATGTTTCAATCAGAAATATCATCAACTTAGTTCAACTCTATTATATGCAAGTAGAAACTCTGCCATATAATAAGTCTAAGTTATTCGTCATGTTTCAATCAGAAATATCGCCAGCTTAGTTCAACTCTATTATATGTAAGTAGAAACTCTGTCATGTAATAAGTCTAAGTTATTCGTCATGTTTCAATTAGAAACATCGCCACCTTAGTTCAACTCTATTATATGCAAGTAGAAACTCTGTCATATAATAAGTCTAAGTTATTCAGTATGTTTCAATAAAAAACATCACCAACTTAGTTCAACTCTATTATATGCAAGTAGAAACTTTGTCATATAATAAGTCTAAGTTATTCATCATGTTTCAATCAGAAACATCGCCAGCTTAGTTCAACTCTATTATATACAAGTAGAAACTCTGCCATATAATAAGTCTAAGTTATTCATCATGTTTCAATCAGAAACATCGCCAACTTAGTTCAACTCTATTATATGCAAGTAGAAACTCTGCCATATAATAAGTCTAAGTTATTCGTCATGTTTCAATCAGAAACATCGCCAAATGACCGGTCAGTCATACTACACAAGTTTTAAAAATCAAGCTAAGACTTTATTATGACTTCGGCTAATAACATGAAACTTTAAAAAACAAGAAATCTAATGATAGAAAAACTTCAGATTGCAAGAATTCTAGGGTCTTGGCAACTCTGTGCCTTCACTGTCTTCAAGCCGATATGCCCTATTGCTAGGACCGAGATGATTCTATAAGGTCCCTCTCAGTTTGGGCCAAGTTTGTCCTTTCTGGGATCTTTCTTGCTGTCGACAACCTTTCTCAAGATGTGGTCCCCAACTTGAAACTCTCGTGGGTTAACCTTTTTATTGTAAGCCCTAGCAAGCTGCTACTGGTATGCCCCCAACTGAATTGTTGCTTTCTCCCTTTTTTCTTCTAGCAGATCTAGATCTCGGGCCAAGAATGCCTCATTGGTCCCATTTTTTACTCCCTAGGTTATGATCCCTGGGATGCCGACTTCCAGTGGAATAATTGCTTCTGTGCCATAGGCCATGGCAAATGGGGATTCTCCAACTGATCTTCTCGACGTAGTCCGATATGCCCAGAGTACACTGGGCAACTTATCCACCCACATTCCCTTTACTGCTTCCAGCCTCTTTTTGATCCCATCCAAGATAACTTTGTTAGATGTTTCTACTTGACCATTACTCTGAGGAAAGCTTGGAGTAGAGTAATAATTCTTGATCTTATACTTTGCACAGAAGCTTTTGATTAGCTTACTATCAAATTGCGTTCCATTGTCGCCTATTATTGCTCTTGGGATCCCAAACCTGGTGATGATGTTTTTCCATATGAAATTCTTCACATCAACATCTCGAATCTTTGCGAGGGGTTTAGCTTCCACCCACTTGGTGAAGTAATCTGTTGCCACTAGCAAGTACTTCCTTTGTCCAGTTGCTTGAGGCAGTTGCCCAACAAGATCCATACCCCATTGGGCAAATGGCCATGGGTTGGACACTGGGTTCAAGTTCGCTGTTGGTTGATGTATCAAAGATGTAAACCTTTGACACTTCTCATATTTTCTGACATAGGCTTCAGCATCCTTCTGCATGTAGGGCCACCGGTACCCCTGAGTTATGGCCCTATGAGCAAGTGATCTCCCCCATGTGTGGCTTCTATATACTCCTTCATGTATCTCATACAAAAAGTCTTCAACTTGTGAAGGATGCACACACCTCAAAAGGGGTCCAGTAAAAGATCTTCTGTAGAGATGTCCTTCTGCTGTCAGATTGAATCTTGCCGACTTCAGTCTGATCGCCGATGTAAATACTGCATGGCCTGAGTTTATCTTCTTTTCTCTATTTGGTTATCCCCAACTGGGTTTCTCCTTGTTCACCTGGACCTCGACTCAACGGAGCCCGATGTGTGATGGCACCTGGTGTGAACTCGACCCAGAAGTCGGCCAAAACTTGGCCTTTGATTGCTGTTTTGGGTATGAAATCCAGGTCATATTAGCCCAACACCACTGCCCATCTGGCTATTCTGCCTGTCAGATCTCCCTACTACAACAGGGATTTCAAGGGATGCTCAGTTAACACCACAATTTTGTGGGCTTGAAAGTAATGATTCAGCTTTTTGGAAGCCATTATTAAAGCTAATGATAACTTCTCCAATGGTAGATATCTGGTCTCTGCATCTGCTAAGGTCTTACTCACGTAGTAAACTGCCCTTTGCTCTCCCTTTTCTTCTCTGATTACTACTGCATTCATTGCATGTTCTGAAACGGCCAAGTACAAGAACAACTTCTCTCCTGGTACTGGATTTGAGAGAACTGGAGCTGTGGTCAAATACTTTTTCAAGTCGTCCAAGGCAACTTCGCACTCTTTTGTCCATAAGAAGTCTGTGGCTTTCTTCACTAAGCTAAAGAAAGGTTTACATTTGTTAGAGCTTCTACTTATGAATCTATTCAGGGCTATAGCCCTTCTAGTTAACATCTGCACTTGCTTTGCCGATGTTGGGCTCTCCAACTCCAAAATGGCGTTGATTTGATTGGGGCTAGCCTCAATGCCCCTTTTGGTAACTAAGTATCCTAAGAACTTACTAGACCCAACTCCAAATGCGCACTTTGATGCATTGAGTCGGAGCCGATATGTTCTAAGGATGTCAAAAACTGCCTTTAAGTCTTCTAGATGATCCTTAGGTTCCTTGGTCTTCACGACCATGTCATCTATGTATACCTCCACTGTTCTACCTATTAGATGCCTGAACATCTTGGTCACCAATCTTTGGTAAGTTACTCCTGCATTTTTCAACCGAAACGGCATCACTCTGTAGCAATACAGCCATTTTGGGGTGATAACTACAGTCTTCTCCTCATCTGGAGAGATACATAGCTATCTGATGGTACCCCCTATATACATCTAGGAAGCTCATCCTTCCATGCTCTGAAGTGGCATCCACCAATTGGTCAATCTTGGATAGTGGGAAACTGTCTTTGGGACAAGCCTTGTTTAGGCTGGTGAAGTCCACACAGACCCTCCACTTTCCACTCTTCTTCTTCATAACCACCTTATTTGACAACCATGTCGGGTAATTTACCTCTCGAATGGCCTTAGCCTCCAGAAGTTTATCCACTTCCTCTTCTATTGCCTCGACATGCATCAACGTTAGCCTTCTTGCTCGTTGAATGACAAGTTTGGCCGACCTGTCCATATTTAGTCTATGGAAAATGACCTCGGGGTCAATGCCAGGCATCTCATACGACGTCCAGGCAAACACCTCAATGTTTGCTCTCAAGAACGCCTCTAGCTCTTTTTCCTCTTCCTCGGCCAAGCCCGAGCCAAGAAGGAAAAAGCGTTCTTCATCCCCTTGCTCGACAAGGATTTTCTTCAAGGCTTCCTCACTCTTCTCGCCTAGCTCTTTGCCGACGTCCTCTAGGACTTCCATGTCCTCATCTTCAATCTCTACGGCTTCTTGTATGTTGCAGGTGGATTTCATTGCTGCCATGGAGCAATTCTTTACCTGCACTTGATCTCCTCTGACCTCCTCAATTCCATGCTCTGTTGGGAACCACAACAGCTGGTGCAACATGGAGGGAACAACCCCTATTGTATGCAGCCATGGCTTTCCTAGGATAACATTGTAAGGGGAGGGAGTGTCAATTGCTGTGAACTCAGTTTTTATCTTCTTGGTGCCAGCCTGCACCTCCAAACTAACTGCTCTCAAGGGCCATGTCGGCGTTCCATTGAACCCGACCATTGGACCATAGAATTGTTCCAGATCATCTTGGTGGAGGCCAAGCTCCTTGTAACACCTGACATACATGATGTCACAAGAGCTGCCCTGATCAATTAAGATGCGCTTCACTTGGCATTCTCCAATTTGGAGGGATATTACCAAGGCATCGTTGTGTGCATGCTGCACCATCTCTAGGTCGTTTTCAGTAAAGGACACCACTGGTCCCTAGCACTCTTCTGCCCTAGGTCTTTTATACCTGACCTGGTACATATGTTGCAAATGTTTTACCTTCTGAGTCTCCCTTCGTATTTCGTTCTCATTTACCTTTAAGTGAATCACATTGATTACTCAAGGTCCGCCTGCCTGCGGTTGTGGTGTTAGAGGAGGCGGTGCTGCCGGCGCCTGAGGCAGTCTTGCTTGTTCTTCCCTTGTCCTGGCCTCGTCTATGAGGTCCCTTCAATGACCTTGTCTTACCAGGTCTTCCAAATGTGTCTTCAGGGCTCTGCACCCTTGAGTCAGATGCCCATCCCCGTTGTGGTAAGCACAGTGCTTACCAAGGCTTCTTTCCATAAATTCTCCTGCAACCCTTACTGGTGCTCTGTAATGGGGTTGATTTCAGATTTTCTCCAAGACTTTGTAAACTGGGATTCGGAATACGGTTGTGATTGCCTGCACAGCCCTTAATCCTGTCTTTTGCTTGTTGTATCCGTCATTACCTCGGCCTTGCTTCAGCGAGCCGTTTCCCTTCTCTTGTTTCGATGCCTTTGTCCCCAGCGTGTCTTCCTCGACCCTTGTATACTTCTCAATTCTGGCCATCAGTTTCTCCACATTTTTTGGCAGTGTCTTTGCCAATGATTTTCGAAGCAAACAATCATCTTTCAGGCCGTTCTTAAAAGACATGACCGCCACCTCTTGGTTGCATCCTGGTATCCGGTTAAATACCTCGTAATACCTCTTGGCATAGGCCCTAAGGCTTTTATAGTCACTGATTCTCAGAGCCATCAGGGAGTCTACCCTTAATGACTGTAGCTTGTTTGTCACAGACCTAGCCACAAACATCTCGGCTAGGCCTTCCCAGGTTTTCACAGTTCTTTTCGGCAACTTGTGAAACCAGTCCGATGTTATTTCTCCGAAGGACGAGGGGAACACCTTGCAAAGCAACGGCTCGTTCCCGGTGTATAGTGCCATCGAGTTCAGGTACAGGCCGACGTGAAAGTTAGGGTCCGACTTACCGTCATTTATCTGGAATCTCGGCATACTGAACCTTTTCGGGACCTCAAATTTGTCCAACTCTACCGAGAACGACATTCTCAACTTGACCGGGGAGGTTACGTCGGGATGCTGTCGCTTCCTCTGGAAATAATCCCTCAGATCCTCCTTGGTCCGTCTAGGAACTCGGCTATCCCCAGATTTCAGCCTCTTCGGTGCGCTGCTTCCAGTGTCATTATGAGTCCTTTTGGACCTTCCTCCATTGGTCGTGTCGAATCAGAGTTCCTTCCCTTGAACATCGCGATGTTCTTTGGTGTAGACTTCTTTGGTTTGGCGCGTCTTCTGGGATTCTCTTCTCGTTGACTCTCCATGCCTGTCCTCTCCTGAAGGCCGGTGAGAATGTCCCTTGGTCCTGTCGTGCTGTGGAACTGCAGGAACTGTTTTCTGTCCCCCTTTACGGGCATCCTTCTTAGCCGCTAGAATCGGTGTATCTTGTAATGGGAACAGTGGTTGCATGACGTTATTCTGCATCATGAAATTGACGACTGTTTACAGGTCCACCAATTTGTCCGCCATTCCCTTCATCTCTTCGTCCCTCCACAGGCATCTATCTTTCCATACCTGGAGGTCGTCCTCGTTATAATACCCGCTTCAATCTGATTTCTTTGGTCCGTCTCCTTCCTTGCTGACGTCTTTTTCTCCGGGATTCTGACCCCTTGTTTTTTCATTGCAATTATCATCCTCTACGTTGGGATCAAAGTGCTTACGGCTCCCAGTAGGGATGTCGTCCCCAACCTTTTCTTTCCGTCCGTCGTTGGCCATCTATTCTTCTTTCTTGCCCATAGACGATGCCAAATTGTGTGAGTCAATTTCCGACCATACTGCCAAACAAGTACTCAGTTGAAGAGCACCGGCAGAATAGATTAAGCCCAAATGACCTGTCAACAAAAAGATAAGATTTCGGGGGTGGTTCATTCACTCAGGGGTACTCCGATGATCAAGTCAGTTATCTCTCAAAGATAGCAAAAGTGCTTAACTCACTATTCAGAATACAAAAAGCATACCTTTGACCCACGAGGGTGCCTCTCTTTATAGCCAACACTGACATAATCCCAATAGAAGCCTAGCTTCAATGGACTCTGGCTCAATGCTAATCCTGGACTCCCAGTTAGATTGGGATAAACTCTCTAAGAGTCTTATCTTTATCCAAACTAAAGTCCTCTCTCATTCTAGGACTCTTATCCCTTATCTGCTTATCTCGGATTCCGGTATCTTTGCAGATAACCTCGGCCTAGCTGAGATTATCTCGGCTTCATGACCAGGACACGTGGCACCTCGGCTGGCACTCCGGTACCACCTCGGCCATGTGTTGTCATTCAAAAATTATGTCCCCACACTGACTATATAGCCATCTGTGCTGGTTATAAGGCTACACGTTCCTGAACCACAACATACACTAGCCGGACAAATGGCACAACAGTCACAAGCCCAACCAAACTTTGACTCCAAATTGAAAAGTTCAGCCCACACTCCTCCTTAAAATCTAGGTATTAAGGAGAAGTAAACTAAAGCCTTATAATCAGCATAGATGGGCAACTCCAGGCGATATGTGACACATTCTAACAATGTTTTCTGAACCAATCCTATGTTGCAGCTATTGTTCATGGTCACTAACATGATGATCCGACACGGTGCCTTCCGATGATATTTCCACAACATCCAGTTGTTCATGTTGAGTAGGATCTGACACAGTCTCGTTGGAATCATGGCTTTCAGTTTGGTCTAGTTTATGGCTTGTGAGTGGACCCCAAGCACCAAAAGGTGAGCTCTGCTTAGATTTAGTAAAAAGGACATTGCTTTCATGGAAGTTTGAGCTTGCCATACCTGAAACAGGATGCAGAGCAACATGGGATGCCACAAATTGAAGCACTTAAGGAGAAGGTGACAATCCCGTGCTCATTTTCTTCTGGGAATTTTAAAACATGGATGACGATGATGGATTCATTGTATTCAAATTCAGATGAGGCATATTGCAGTTTAGTCTTGAAGTTCCCACTGCCGACTGTGGAATCGGAGGAAATATCGGGGCCAATGGAACAGTGGTTGAAAGAACATTGTTACTGTCAAGGCCACCTTGGAAGTTATGGCTGAGCATGTGAGTCCTCTGATTCTTCTTCTTTTTCTTCTGCTTCAGACTCCTTCGTGGGTCCTTTGGTTGGGAAGGAGGTGGACCTGGGACTACGAATGAAGGAATAGTAAATTTTTCCTCTCCATATAGCAACTGAGCAGATCGTGCTATTGCCGAGACAATTGGTGGTAGGTCGGGACCTCGGGGTTTTGAAGAAATGCCTATAGCTTCTTGAAGCCAATATGGCAGCTTGTTTTTCAAAGAACTACTTCCATCTACGTCTTCTTTTCCCTTTGAATAAAAAACAATTGGGTCTTCATTAATATCAAGCAGCAACACAGAACTAGTAGGTTCAACACTTCCCATTTTAATACCAAAAATACTCGGCAACTTCCCAAACCTACTTGCCCTTTTCACGTCCTCTTTTTTTTCTGAAAATTAGAGCTGCTTGAGCAATGCACACCAAGAGAACCTGTTTTACTAGTTCCAAACCAGTTCAGCAGAAACGGTTGTTCTAACTGTGTTAAGCTGGGTGCCAGATCACCAAAATCCAGCTTTACGTCTATCAAGTGGGGTTGAAATTTCAGGGTCCCATCATATCTACTTACATTCAATGTCTGGGTCATCATTTCATCGGAGATTGACGGAAACAAGGACGATTTGGTAGGTTTTGTAGGCTTGGTTGGTTTTGGCAGAGTAAAAGCTGGCCCTTCCATGATCTTGAGTTGTTCCTCCCCCCATCTTGCTGACAAATCTTCTGCAGTTTTAAATTTCGAGAAAATTAACCTCCGGTCTTGAAGAATAGCATCCCAATTGCCCCGTCCATGTCTCCAAACACCAATACACAAGAAATCAAGTTCATCTTCAGACCAGATACCTGTTTTTGATTTCTTTTTCAGCAGCCTACTTGATCCGGACCTGGTTCTCATCCTTATGTTTCCAAAAAGCTTCAGATGGTTTTCCAGAAATGGTGAATATGTGGGTGGTGTCTGTCCCAAAACCAACATGGGACCTGCCTCCCTCTCTTGCTGATTGTGTTTTGGTGCATCATGTGGAAAGTTTATATTCTGAAACAACGGCATTGTGGGAATGTCTTGAACCGGGTCATTTGAATTTCCAATTTGTGGTCCCGATGATAGACTAGTGGGTATCAAGTCAAGGTGGGAATAGGGCACATTTCTGGCCTGAAATGGAAATGTAGGCTGCAACTTCTCATTAAACGGTAATTTGGGTAGGACCATCTGTTCTTGGAAGTCAGAGAAAGATGATCCTGAATTTTCAAAACGCCCAGAACCTCTTGCTGGTAGGATTGCTGGAGGATACTGCAATTAAAACAAGAATAACAATGAAATTCCTACAGAGCTGTTTTTTTCTTTTTTAAAGGATGAATTCCACGGACATCCCATAAGTTTTTGGAAAAATAAAATGTTCCCTACAAATCTAGTGTAATTTAAACCACGAACCTTTTTTGTTTTTTTAAACCAAAGAGCATGCACATGCAACGCACGTGCAGTATGTGTGCATAGAGAGAGACAGACAGGCAGACACACACACACACACACACACAGAATACCAAGCAAAACAGGATATAATTATCAGGGTTACTATTTTTCAGCAGTTGGAAAGCTTCCGCTGATGTATCTGGTAGTTTAAATTTGCTCGATCTTTACCGCCTATCTCATTTGAAGTCCCAGAGCAAGAAGCTATATGGAATGGGATCTCTGGTCTCATTACTTTTTCGCTTTTCCTGCTATACGATCTTGAAATTTTTTTCTGGGATGACTCCATTTGATTAGCAGTGGGAGCACACAGTCCAAGAGTGGGTAACAAGTCATTGTTGGGCACAGAGTTTGAACAGATGGTACTCGGCACGTGGTCACTTGGCCCCACAATGTCAAAAGAATGATGACCAAGAGATTGGACCACTCGGTTCATGCTTTGAAAATTTTCTCTTTCTTGAGGAAGAGTCGGTCTTGCTGTTTGGTTCCTCTAAAATCTGACCACGTTTATTATTTTCCAACTCAGTCATTGGAGCATTCTCTTCAACAGGTTGAATTAATTTAGTCACTTGTTCCCCATCTTTGGAATTGGATAAAGGGACTCGAGGAAGTGACTCAAGTCCAGACAATCCATCAATGGGAGCAAATGTTTCTTTTACATTTCTCTGAGCCAGGCGTTCCTTTTGTCTAGCACAAAGCCTAGCACTGTTAAAACAAAAATAAATAGTAAATAGCAAAATCTACAAACCTGTTATTAAGTGTAAGTGACTTAATCCAAATAGTACAATAAATCAATCGTGCATACCCAATGCCTACAAATACATTTGAATTTCATAATAATGCCAATACTACATAATGATCTTCCAACGAAAATGTATAATTCAACCATTATAACATGTACTACTTTATCCTAAAAAATAGTTATAAATTTTTATGCAGCAACTAAAAATGTTTGTAGCAGTTAATTCACCGTGAAGTGTGAAGCACGGATACAAAAACACAAGAACGGCATGCTTACATGGTAATCTCTACAAAATTACAGCACAGACACGTTAGAGATAGTAAAAGACGAAAATACCTTATTTATGGAATAATAATACATTCATTTTTGAAGTGAAAAATATATATATATGTGTGTGTGCGCGCGCGCGTGTGCGCACACGTGCAAATTTCAAGTATAAAAATAAAAATGAAGGAGAAACAAAAAGAGATGATTATTAAGATTTCAAATTGAAAGAGCTAGTTAATTAAATTACCCTAATTTTCTCAAGAATCAATTGATTTTCATCCATGGTTGAAGTACAATCACCAAATTGAATATATAGACACCACACAAATGAGAAAGAAAAAAGAAGTGATTTTCGAAGTTTTGATTTGTTGAGAGAGAAACTGAAAAGAGAGAAAGTGAGTACGAATAGGTAGGGTAAGAGAATAAAAGAAGCATCCCATTTGATACAATCTAAGAAGCACAGACATAGATACAGATGAAAACATGGGACACGGCGATTTTCAAAAAATAGGGACATGGACATAGCGGGGACACGGAAATAAAATATGCTTTTGTATATTTTTATTTGCTATCTAGATTAATATTACATTCACAAACAATCAATATTAACAAATATATATATGCACATATCAAGCATAAAAATAAAAATGAAGGAGAAAAAAAAAAGGATTATTAAGAGTTCAAATTGAAAGAGCTAGTTAATTAAATTACCTTGTTTTTCTCACGAATCAATTGATTTTCATCCATGGTTGAAGTACAATCACTAAATCCAGTATATAAACACCACACAAATGAGAGAGAGGAAAAAGAAATGATTTTCGAGGTTTTGATGTGTTGAGAGAGAGAGAGAGAGAGAAGAGAGAAAGTGAGTACAAAGAGGTAAGGTAAGAGAATAAAGGGAGCATTCCATTTGATACAATCTAAGAAGTACAGACATAGATACGGATGCGGACACAGTGATTTAAAAAAAAAATAGGGACACGGATATAGCGAGGACACGAAAATAAAATATGTTTTCATATATTTTAATTTGCTATCTAGATTAATATTATATCTACAAACAATTGTTGGAAATGGTTATAAAATTCTGGGTAAAATCAGAATTTTTTCCTAAGTTTGGTCTAATTTTTAGGTGGGCCCCGTGCATCGATTTACACGGGTCAAAGTGATAACACGTTCTATGCCGCGTTGTGATTCACGTGGTATATTTGGTTGCTTAAAACCATTACCGAGTGAATGGGAAATTGAAGCCAAAGTATGCTCCATGGAAATGGAGTTTTGGTGAAAATTCCTCAAAGGTTTGAATAAGGCTTGTCCCACATTGATTTGGTAGGAGGTTTTGAAAGGGTTGATAAGGCATGGGTTTGGTACTTGGGTGTGCCAAAAGGGGTACCAAGTGTACAAATGTTTTAGAGGAGAGGTTATGGACAAAATGGGCTAGATCCATTGGATACAAAAACAAAAATGCCTGCCACGCTGCGGCCGAAAGTACTGTAGTATGAATTAGGTTGGGCTAATCTTTTTGGGCCAAAAACATTTGAATTACTGTTCATCCAAACAGGGCCCTTCCCGAAAATAAACAGGTTTGGTATTAGTGCACAGCCAAACAGGGCCCTTCCCGTTTTTTATATCTGTTTGAAATATAATTCAACAGATTCAAATCTGTTTGAATTCAAAGCCAACAGGTTTCATACTGTTCAATCCAAAACCAACATCCACCATTACATCTATAAATAGAACAATCTTCATTTGGATTTTGTAACTCTAATTATCGTCCTTCATAATTCTGCAAACATCCTCTTCATTTTGCTGCATTTTATTTCTGAAAGAAAGAGTGTAAACACTTAGTGTGTTCGTAAGGCAAACAATTTGTAGTCGCTATTGTTTGTGGTAAGATCATTTCATCCCCCCGAGATAGGCGTCCAAATTCTGAAAGCACCGTGGAGAGGACGAATCTATCTTAAGGACACAGTGTCAAACACTGGACTTGATCAGATAATTATTCAAAGAAAATTAAATCAAGTAAGTTATTTAATTTATTTTCTGTGTTATTATTATATGTTTAAATCAGATTTTAATTTTGTTTTTTGGAACAAAATAAAATCTGTTTTTATTTATTTATTTTTATTTCGAGTTTGATTTTTGTAATCAAACAAATTCTCTTCTTTTCTTTATTTCTTTAAATTCTAATTGTTGTTTTGTACACAATATAATTAAAATCTTTTAAATACAGTGAAGATTGTCCAACAACAATCAATATTAACAAATATATGTGCACATATCAAGCACAAAAATAAAAACGAATGAGAAAAAAAAGAAGATGATTATTAAGACTTCAAATTAAATGAGCTAGTTAATTAAATTACCTTGTTTTGCTCAGGAATTAATTGATTTTTATCCATTGTTGAAGTACAATAACCAAATTGAGTATATATATAGACACCACACAAATGGGAGAGAGACCGAGAAGAAGTGATTTTCAAGGTTTTGATGTGTTGAGAAATAGAGAAGAAAGAAAGTGAGTACGAATAGGTAGGGTAAGAGAATAAAGAGAGCATCCCATTTGATACAATATAAGAAGCACGGACATAGATATGGTTGCAAACACAGTACATAGTGATTTCAAAAAAATGGGGACACGATTACGACGGGGACACATAAATAAAATGTGTTTTATATATTTTTATTTGCTATCTCGATTAATATTACATCTACAAACAATTAATATTAACAAAAACTAACTCTAATTCTATATTTTTTTTTAGGATAAATTATAGACACCCCCTGAGGTTTCTGTTTAGAATAATGTTTCAGAGCTCGAAAATTTGCCCCCCCTAATCCCCCTAATGCCCAAAACGACGTCGTTTTGGGCATTAGGTTTTTTTTTCTTTTTTTTCTTCCATTTTCGATATTTTTGAGCTCAAACACACAGGGAGAAGAGAAAGAGAGGGAGAGCGGAGAGGAGAGAGGGAAAGAGAGGGAGACACACACACACACACACATGGCCCCGTCGTCTGCTTCTTTTTCCCTTCTTCTTCTCTTCTTCTTCCCTTCTTCCCTTCTTTCTTTCTTCCCTTCTTCTTTCTTCATTTCTGCCTCTGCTTCATCTCTGATTAAACGGAAAAAAAAAAATCCAAAAACAAGCAGCGTTTTTTTTTGGTTAAGAGGGAGAGGAGGGGGCGAAGACATTTTTTTGGTGGGGGACGGGGAGGGGGCATAAATTCAAGTGACATAGCCGCTGTTTAATTATCTGAGATCTCCCCCTCACAAATTGTTCCTTGGATTGCTGATGCCATACCTAAAAATTTTCTAAATGACCATTTTGCCATTATTCTTACCATTTCTTCTTCCTATCATCATGATTACATTCTACAACTTTTTATCATTATATTCTACTTAAACATATTCTTATTGAGTGATGATATACAAGCATAAATTTTATATAAAATTTTCAAACACAATGATATAGCTTAATGGTGACCTTTCACTTTAAAACAAAACACTCATAAACATTATTTATATTTATAACAATATCACTATCATAACATTTTTATGATATTTTTTGTATAAATATTTTATATCTGAATAGAATTTTTTATTTTTATTTCCACCATTATTTTTCTTTCTCGTCTATTCACCAACATTTATTACAGTATTACCAAACACCATCATTCACATTTATTACAGTATTACTGATTTTTTGTATTTTTATATTTTATTTTATTTTTTTTATTTGGTGAATTTAAAAAAAATCACAAAATATTATACTTCTTAAGTATATCTAGATTAGGTGTATTTAAAAAAAAAAACTTAAAATATTAAAAAAAATCAGTAAAAATAAAAAAAACATGAAAAATAAAAAATTTAATTTTTTGTGTGATTTAAACCAAAGAAAATGATTGTTATTTCGCTTGAAATGACATGAACAAAATATCAGCATTATTTTATTATTTTATATGTATAAAGACTAAGGGACAAATATGTCATTTTAATTTGGCAGGAGGTAAATTTAATTTTTCAAACGTGAGGGGGAGATCTGTATTAAACAGAAATCTCAGGGGGTGTCAATGTAATTTACCATTTAAAAAAAATAATTTTAAATTAATACTTACAATTTATATATTTTTTTTGGATAATCTATTAAGTATTTAAATCTAAAAATAATAACAAACATTCAACATTCATCAAAAACACTAAAGAAAATAGAAAAAAGACAAGTTAGTATATCCCTAGTGTGTCAAGTGTCCCAACATGTCCCCTGAAAATAAATTAACTAAATAAGGAGACACGTCATGTGGTGTGTCCCATACATGTCCCCGCCGTGTCTGTATGTCCGACACAACTATGGCACTTGTTTTAAAGTGTTAGTACTTCATAGGATACAGTTAATGGAACATGTCTTTTACATTCAACTCATTTCTGGAATACTAAATAATTTCTCTTCATTTGAGTCTGTTACGTCTAAAAAAAATAATCTAATGAGAAACCGATGATGATGAGTTTGAAATCGATTGGTCTGGTTCGTTCGTGTCGACACAATTGTAGAAGGAGAATTCTTCGAGAGCGTTGAAGAAATGATAGTTGTCGTCATTGGTGGTGTATGATTTGGAGTCTTCCATTGCGCATGCGCGTTCGCGTGCGTGCGCACGCACATACACACACACACATAGAGGCTTATATATATGTATATATCAGTGTAAGTATTGTTGTATATGTGCGTATAAATGAGAGTTTGGAGATAGGGTTAGGGTTTCGTTACCATTCAGATTGGGAGAAGATGGAGAAGAATTCAAAATTTATGATCTGTTTGAATTGAGAAGTTGGATGTTACTATTTCCAGAACATATTTGACTTCTACCAATGTATAAGGTATTAGTCAAATATTTTCAGGCCATACAAATTTTATAAAGATCAATCTTTTGACTTGATGAGATTTAAATTTTACTTTTTTTTTTAATAAAAAATATTTATGTTTATTTTTTTATAAAAATAAAAATAGTTTATTATATATATTTTCAAAAACTTGTATGCAAAGTTAGCCTAGGGAATTGTCGATTATTGAAAAGATTCTTGGCCCAACATTTTCTCTTGACTCTTTCCTATGACTTGTAATCCAGCAGACCCTAAGGGAGAAAACCTTACTCAGTTTTAGTGAGCTGGGTTGAAACACACAATTTTGCTGTTAAAAGGATAGCACCAAAACTGGAAATTTTACCCAACATATTTGAACTAGAAATTTAAACTGAAATTCAAATAACAATCCAAGAGAAAGTTACAAACGATGTCAAACTACCCACTCCTATCCTAGCGGCATATTTTGACCATACTGTAGGCTGCCATGGCTCTGCTGACATGGGTAGCAAAAAGAAAAGATTGAGAAAAAAGGAAGGAAGGGAAAGAAAGAAGGGAAAATTGCAAACCAGTGGTATCTTCACAAAATATTTACAAATTCATGAAAAAGTTTATAATTTTAATTATAAAGTTGATAAATTTTACCATTAATTTGAATATTTTTTTTTGAAAACTTCCACTGAATTGTAATTTTCCCAAGAAAGAATGAGATCATTTTAAACATTTATCAATATTTGAGATGTTATTATGTGCAAGGCACGTGTAAATTTTTCATCCACTTATGTAATGGATCCTCAATCAGAAATACACATTGATACAAAACAATGTGTATTAAATGATAGTTCAAAAGAATAAAATGTAATTTACCGTATAATTTATGGGTCATGCTTCAATACACATTGTTAATACATATAAGGTCTGAATAGTTCTGATTGTTAATCTTTTGGGGGATCATAACTTATAAACTTGTGGGCATAAGGATCCAATATTTGTACACATGCATCCAAGCATGCAACGTGGCTTACCGTTGGAGAAAACAAAAAGAAAACAAAATAGAATATATATTATATGATTAATGATTCATCTACCGAATTTGTTCAGCCCGAATTCGCCCAAATAAGACTCTTCCTGAGAAACGTTTTTCCTGAGAATGGGAAGAGTCTTCCTGAGAAGAGTCTCATTCAGGCGAATTCGGGCTGAATAGATTTGGTGGATATAGCAGTGCTCTATATTATATATTAAACTAGTTGTGATCTAACAAGGCACATATGAAACACATTATAAGTTCGAACAAAATGACTTAAAATCAAATGATAAAAGAAAAACAATGTGGATTTATACCTATTAATCCATCATCTTTGAACTTTAATTAATTGTGATTTTACAAGGCATACATTATAAATATTATGAGTTTGAACAAAATAACTATATGATCTAATAATAAAAGAAAAACAATATATATTTATACCTAGTAATCCATTCTCTTTTAAACTTTAAAAAAGTGTGTTATGCTGTATATTTTTATTAACTAGGAAGGAAATATTCATATATAGTATATATAATAATTATACAAAACATATATTTTGCGTGTGTTCCTCATGTGTCATGTTTGAAAACTGTCGTGTTACTGTGTCAGTGTAATATCAAGTGTTTGTATCCATGCTTGTTAGAGTATGTCCTTAGTTATGTACCATATCATATCATATCCATGTGTATGCTAAAAAGTCAGTGTCCGACCACATATCAGACACAGATGTGCCAAACGTATGTATCATGGTTCCGAGCTAATTGCCATATAAAAAATTACTATAAGCAATAAATTAATTAAGAATCTAATCTTTCTCAAATGGTGGCTTCTTTAACAAAAAACAAGTGTCATAGAAATAAAAGTAAAGCATGCAGTGCACTTCTATAATAACAGGAAAAGAATGCTACAAATAAAGATTTAAGTAAAATAAGGCAGTAAGAAAGCACATTGCAATATTATCCATTATATACATGTGGAGCTTCATCATACATTTTGTAATTGTAAATACAGATATTTAGATAATTAATTTAATTATATAATATTCTTATGTACCACATACATAAAAACTATAAATTTATTAATATATTGGCAAGTCCATGCCATGTCTGTGTCCCAAGTTTTTGGATTTTGCATGAATGTGTCCTGTCTATGCTACAGAGTGTCGAAGGCCAATCATATGTCAAACATGGGCACGCCACCCTTAGGCATTCAACTTCGCAGCTAATTCCCACATTCAAAATTATTATCAATGACTAATTAATTAAAAAAACTCAAATTTCTTCACTGGTGGAATATTAACCAAAAACAAGTAGTCAAAATACATGTAAAGAAATTGGAACTCATAATTTTTTTTTTTAGAGCTTTTCCTGCTAGTGTGTACTCTGGCTCTGGCTCTGGCTTTGGCTTTGGCTCCGGTTCCTCGTCAGAACCACTCTGCTTTGACACAAATGAAACAAACACTAAGCCAACTTCATTTTGCAACAAATGCAAGAACTTCAACTCCCAAAAACCTCAGAAGCACACAAAGTTGCTTCTCTCCCAAGCATGTACATGTTGGAGAGCAACAGCTTTGGAGAGATTTTTTACACAGCATATAATTATTGAGAAACAATCTCAAAACATAAGGGAACTTTGGGAACCAATATGTGAAATGCAAAATTATGACATCCCAAGCATGTACATGTTGGAATGTATCCTACATCGCTTAGAGTTGCCCCATCTGTGCTAGTTATAAGGCTCTAGTTTCCCTCTTCTTAATACCCGGGTTTTAAAAAGAAGTGTAGGCTGGGCTTTTCAACTCGGTATCAAAGCTTGGTTGGGCCTGTGACTGGTGGGCTATTTGTCCAGCTAGTGTGTGCTGTGGTCCAAGATGGTGTGTTGGAATGTGTCCCACATTGCTTGGAGTTGCCTCATCTGTGCTAGTTATAAGGCTCTAGTTTTCATCTCCTTAATACCTGGGTTTTAAGGAGAAATGTGTCGGGCTTTTCAACTGTACTCATCATCTATTTTTTGTAGATTATTCAAGCTTTTGCAAATTCATTTAATAAATGACACCCCTTCTCTCTTCTTGTAGGCTACGAAGCACAGACACGGATACAGGATACGGGTACTATAGCGATCTCGGTTTCCCCGTCATGTATTGTGTTCCGGACTTAGGTTCCGTAGTTGTTGGTTGTTGTCTATATCTTGTTTCCATCCTTTAATTCCTTGTATTTGAATTTTGGAATATGTTGGGTAAGTTTGGAACATGTTGGTTGGGTGTTGGAACAAATGGTGGATGTCATGATTTTGGTTCCTTCGCTCGAGCGAGGCTTTTGTCACTCAAACGAGCTTTGGGTTTTAGTTCCTTCGCTCGAGCCAGGGTTCCTTCGCTCGAGTGAGATTCATGTGGTCTGTCACTTGGCTCGAGCAAGAACTTTTGCGCTCGAGCGTGCGTTTGTGTCTTGGAAAAACCTGAAGGTTGGTATTCTTCGCTTGAGCGAGGCTTTTGTCGCTTGAGCGAATGAGCTCTATGTTTCGTGTTCCTTCGCTCGAGCAACAACTCTTGCGCTCAAGCTTGCGTCTGAGTTACAGACCTGAAACTTTGAATTGTGCACTCGAGGGAGGCTTCTTGCGCTCGAGTGAGGTGTTTGTTGTGTCTGGTCACTCGAGCGACCACTTCTTCGCTCGAGCGAGCCTCGCATATATTAGTTAGCAGCAACGGGTTGTACATCACTTTTTCATCATCTTTTTCATCAAAACCCTAGATCCGGCTGCCTCTCTCTCAAAACTCCCTCTCTCTCTACAAATACTCCATGTTCTTGGATCTCTTTACCCTAGTCTCTTTGTAAGAAAGGTAGAGCTTGGTGTGGGCTTCACTTTGATCCAAAAAAGCTTGTGTTTGGAGCATCTTCGAATTTCCTCTCTTTCTCCTTTGAGCTTCTAACCTTGAGGTAGAGATAAACTACTCGTCTTTATGAGTTTAGACATAAATATTAGTCATTTTGATTAAATGGTGAAGTAATGGAAATTTTGAAAAGTTAGGGTTTGATTTGAAATGTATAAAGAGGGGTTTTCAATTGTTGAGCACCATGTGTATGTTAGACCTTGAAAAATGGGGTTATTTGTGTAAAATCGATGAAATTGAACCTTAGGGTTGATGTTCGAGAAAATGGGGGAAAAGCCCTAATTGAAATTAAATAATTAACTTGTACAATTAATTTGGGAAAATATGGAAATATGAAATTGAGTTGAAAATCATGAAATTGGGAAATTATGAGATTGAGTAGTGTAGTTGGATTCATTAATCACTCACCTATGAAAATATTGATAATTTATCTATTTGATAAATTTATTATCTGTTTAGAAATAATTATTTTGGGCTATCGGTGGAGGATAATCTTGATTGTTGTAAACACTGCATAATGATTAGGTAAACTGAAATTAATCACTTGGAATATGTCATTGAATATGACTGTTGGAATGACACATTGAATATGTGCATTAATTGATCATTGTTTATGATAAAGTGTTTAAATACATTGCATAAGTATATTTGTGTGGGAGGAGAAAGGGGATGTACTCCATTGTATAGGAGGAGATAGGGGATGTACTCTACTGTTTGTGAGGAGATAGGGGATGGACTCCATTAATAATTAAGTTGGCCGGAGTGTCTAGGGTGAAAGTCCCGAAACCTTATATACATCTGAATGATGTTGATGATTGAAGTGTTGTCTTTATGAGTTGTAGTCTCATTTGAAATTGTTGATGATAGAAGTGTTGATAATATGAGTTGTAGTTTCATTTGGAATTGTTTGGATAAATAATGTCCCATATTGTTGACTTGATTGAGATAAAGGAATGGGAATGAATTGAAACACGGTTGTAAATGTGGATGGGTTATAGAAATGGTGTAAATCGAATGCTAATGTTTTAGTTAATTCTCATATTATGTTTAGCGTATCTCTACTGGGTTTTGGCTCACCCTTTAAGGGACATCATTTTCAGGTACAGGTGATATGCCGCGTCCAAGGTCTTAGCTTGGGAGGGTTTGGGAGTTGAAAACTCTTTTGGTTATTTTGCTTTTGTTTGATGTTAAATGTAAATCTAAGCCAAGGGCTTAATATGTTTAGAGTTAGAACACTCTTTTGTTGTAACAGTGTTGACTTGAAAGTTGTAAGTCTGTAGGGCATTTACTTTGTTGTCAACATGTAATACTTTTGTAAAGAATACTCTAATGGATGTATATATTTTATTTTCCTATGTCTATGGATATCATGAATGATTGATTTATGCATATATTCTGAGGGCATTACAGGTACCATACGGATACGGCGATACGACAAAATTTGTAAAATTAGCATACTGCAATGAGAATACGTTAAGTAAAAATATTATTTTTATAATTTATAAATAAATTTTCAAATATTTTTGAATAAAAAAATATATTTAGTTTGGTTTGATTTGATTTTTAAAAATAAAAAATATAATTAATTTGGTTTGATTTGACTTTACTTTTAAAAATATAAAATATGAATAGTTTGGTTTGATTTAACTTTTAAAAATATTAAAAATGATAAAATTAACATTGAATAATCAAATATGAATTTTTATAAAATTAATAAACACAATACAATTTTTTTATTTTTTAATTGGTGTAGAGTATTTTAATATTAAGATATTATATATATAATATTATGATAAAAAGAGGGAGAAGGTGAATGTATTATTAAAGGTTAGTGAGATGGTGGTGGATGGGTCCCACAAGCCTATTTTATATATATTATAATAAATCAACATCCTTTTCATCTATTGGGTAAAGAAAAGAAGAAAAATGATCCAGACCCCCTCTAGGGGTGACCCCCACGACCCCTTCTGGCCTATGATTAGCCAGATTTTTTTTTTATTATTTTTATTCTTTTCCTCCAATCACCAAGCCCCACGTGTGTGTAGGGGTGGTGGGGGTTGGTGATTGAAAGGGTCTCAATCACAGCTGAGAAAAGAAAACAAAGCATGAGAGAAGGGAGGAAGAAAACGAGGGAGACAGGAGGAAGAAAAAAGAAGACGAAGACGATAGATCAAGTTAGGCCATGGGTGGTTTCTCAACTTTGAGTTCTGTCTCTAGATCAAGTTAGATCATTGTTGAGCAATTCGATTCCGATCTTCAATTCAGAGACATGTGTTCAAAACTCATCATTTCTTGGTTCGGATATGTGGTTCAAAACGCAGCTTGCGATTATTCCGATCTTCGATCACGAAACCTTCTTTGTTAATTTCTTGGGTTCAGATCTATTAATTTCTCTTCTTGTTTTGCCCTACCATATCCCAAAGGTATCCCAAGCATATCTTGAAGTATCCTAGCGTATCCTAAACGTATTCGAAATTCAAAAAAATTTTAAAAAAATGGGATACTTTTTTATCGTATCTAATACATATCTCGGCGTATCGGATGCGTATCCGTATCCGATACGCATACAAGGCCATTTCGGAGTATCCTTGCTTCATAGCTTGTAGTGTAGAGCCAAAGAGAGAGAGAGAAAGTCAAGAAAACACATTTAATATAAAAGGATAACTTGGGAAAACATTAGTCAATAATGAAAAGTAATCATCAAAAGAAGCAGTATTTACCCTATCCAACTTATTTTTCGAACCACATAAAAATGAGTCAGTCTTCATTACTGTGTCATGACTCATGACTTTTCTTGTGGTGAAACGAGAGCAGATCTTTGTTATTGTGTCACGACTCATTTATCGAGCCATGTAAAAACAAGTCATCCATGTCTTACAAGGATAAATTTTCCTCTGACAAGTAACCATTAGGTTAGACACCGTCACCATATGAACGGGGGGCTTTTCCCAAACTAAGTCTACCCACTAAGCTTTTTCTCAAACTAAGTCTAGTTTGGTTGAAATTCTCAGAATAAGATGAAGCATGTTTACAAAACACGCTTTTAGCATGTTTTCTGATTTAGGCGCACAAAATGAATAAAATTGTAAAAGTGTGGTTATGAAACACGCTTTTAATTAAGAAAACGATGTTGCTACTAGCGCTTTCAGACTTGAATAATTGCGCAACGAGGTGTTTTCACTAAAAAAACAAAACCACATCACACACTTACACTCTTCTCTCTCTCTCTCTCTCTCTCTCTCTCTCTTTGACACACACACCTACAACACTCACACACTCACATCAAACATATACAATTTTTAATATATATAAATTTTATTTTATAAAATTAAGACCAATATTATATATATATATATATAATAATTTATAATAGCAAATAATAGTCAACTATATAAAATGATTACTTTTTTTACTTTAATTCTTAAATTTATTTTTTTATTTTTTTATTTTAAGGTTAAAGATTTAGGGTTTAATTCTTAATTTTTTTTATTTTAGGGTTTAGGGATAAA
This sequence comes from Camellia lanceoleosa, assembly GCA_025200525.1. Lineage (NCBI taxonomy): Eukaryota > Viridiplantae > Streptophyta > Magnoliopsida > Ericales > Theaceae > Camellia > Camellia lanceoleosa. Next base: position 175,850,907 of record CM045765.1, read on the forward strand.
ATTTTTTTTTTATTTTAGCGTTTAGGGTTTAATTCTTAAAATTTATTTATTTTTATTTAAGGATTTAGGATTTAGGGTTTAGCAAACATATATAATTTTTAATATATATAAATTTTATTTTATAAAATTGAGACCAATATTAAATATATATATATATATAATAATTTATAATAGCAAATAATAATAAACTATATAAAATGATTAATTTTTTACTTTAATTCTTAAAATTTATTTTTTTTATTTTAAGGTTTAAGATTTAGGGTTTAATTCTTAATTTTTTTTTATTTTAGGGTTTACAGATAAAATTTATTTTTTTTATTTTAGGGTTTAGGGTTTAATTCTTAAAATTTATTTATTCCTAAATCCTAAACACTAAAATAAAAATAAATAAATTTTAAGAATTAAACCCTAAAATAAACATAAATAAATTTTATCCCTAAACCCTAAAATCAAAAACAATTAAGAATTAAACCTAAATCTTAAACCTTAAAATAAAAAATAAATTTAAGAATTAAAGTAAAAAGTAAGCATTTTATATAGTTGATTATTATTTTCTATTATAAATTATTTTATATATATATATATATATATTTAATATTGGTCTCAATTTTATAAAATAAAATTTATATATATTAAAAATTATATATGTTTGCTAAACTAAATCCTAAACCTAAAATGAAAATAAATAAATTTTAAGAATTAAACCCTAAAATAAAATTAAAAAATTTATCCCTAAACCCTAAAATAAAATAAAAAATTAAGAATTAAACCCTAACTCTTAAACCTTAAAATAAAAAAATAAAAAAATTTAAGAATTAAAGTAAAAAAGTAATCATTTTATATAGTTGATTATTATTTGCTATTATAAATTATTATATATATATATATTTAATATTGGTCTTAATTTTATAAAATAAAATTTATATATATTAAAAATTATATATGTTTGATGTGAGTATGTGAGTGTTGTGGGTGTGTGTGTCATAGAGAGAGAGAGAGGGAAAAAAAAAAAAAAAAGAGAGTGAGTGTGTGTAGACGTGCTCCCGGAGAGAACTCCCGAGAAAATCTCATTTTGTTCTCTAAGCTACTACAGTTCAGACTCAAATTTCACGGTTCTGAATCTAATCTTACAATGTGCGATGTAAGACCGATAAATCACCAAAGAGTTTAAATTCAGCAAATCGTTTTGGAAAACTGATTTTTATAAAAAAAAGTGCCAAATATGGACGGATTTGCTAAATACAGAATCGCCACCTAAATATTTTATTTTGGAGAAATTTAAGAAACCCTGACTCATGCCTAAGGCCACGTGTCCGTCATCACCAAAGTTGCCTCGGCTCGGGAACTTAGGTACGATTGGGAAAGGTCATCTATGAGCACCCCCGCTCGCCCGATCAAAGATCGGCCTGTACTAAGCATGATATTTTGTTTTTGAAAACACATGTGCTATTATTCCGATTAATTAGCTAATCTTACTATGTGATGCACACAATAAACAAGTATAGAGTAGATCGCCTAATTTGGAACAAAGCATTGCATATCCGTTTGTTTGGAAAATTGTTCAAAATTTGCTACTCGTAAGTAGGCTAAAATGCGAATTTCGATGAATTGTTCCAATTCAAGTAATCCAACATTTACCCACAGGCATTCAGGGAGTTAATTACGTAAGCAATTAGCCTCATGACAAGCATGCTTTCATGGCAACATTAACACACGTGCAGTATGCTAAAGCGTAAACACTCATAGTGTACTCCGAGCCAAAACAAAGAACTAATTAGAAATCATGCATAATCCTAGTTCATGTTAAGATGGCTAATGCAACACATGCGAAAATGTAACTAAGATAGGCTCGGCTATTCTAGAATGGCATATGAAACGCAACTTGATACATATATTCAAATTGGAATTGAAATACAATGCAGTTAGTATGATGTGCCGAGCCCGGTACATGCAATACAGATGAATGGATGCACGTATGCAAGCATAAGGTATGCTAAATGAAATATGCTCTAAAACTAACCATCATAAGCGGTTAAGTAAAAGGGAGAAAGAAATGGAGGTTGGAAGACATGCATCACACACACGCACGCTTATTACAACAATTGGCCCTCTCAAAAGAGGGACTGAATAAGAAGCTAACTAGCTAATCTAAGCTAATTAAACTAATTATTACACAACAAATTAATTAACTAATCCTAGTTAACTAATTATTACAGAACGAATTGAATAGCTAACACATTAACTAATTAAAGTATAAACCAAAGCAAAGCCTAGCTATCTAAGCATAGCAGCTAAGGAAAGCAATAAAAGCAGGAGCTTCAGAGGGAGAGGAATCCATGCAAGCCCGGTCGCCTTGTTCGGAAATCCAATGCGATACCCCGATTTGTCTCTGTTTTCATTTGTTCTCAGAAACTTGCACCAAGCTCCAAAAAGCTGAAACTTCACCTTGGGATCTTGTGGAAGGGTGGCTGACCACTTTTGGTTGTTGAAAAACCAGAAAAGTGGTTGGCCAGCTACTTTTCTGGTGGCCGCGATTATTCTTCTTGAATCGATTTTTTGCAACAGAGAGCAAGAAAGGGCATGGCAATGTATTTGCAAGATATGTGTGCACAACCACCCTCCCTATCATGTCATGAACTCAAGGGAGTGTAGGTTCTCGACCCTCGGGCCACCAATCGTGCATTTCCATACATGATGGCTGAGAGGCGAAGTTGCACAATTCACTATGAAATGAATGCACAAGTAAACACATAAAGCCTAAAACTTTATCATGTATGATCAAGAGCGTCGGCGATCGAGAATTAAGGCACGTTTCATCACTTTAAGTATGAAATGTCCCTCGTTTCCCGTATTTGGACTAACTCCTATTCTAAACACAATGCAAGCAAGCATGGCATACACAATGCGACTTGATCATGCAAGTATGCAATATGACTTAAGCATACAAATATACAATGCAATGTGAACAACCTAACAAGGCTAATGGCATGCACAATGCTAAAGCATGTAACAACTAGCATACACAATGCTAAATGCTAAAAACTAGATGGCATACTCAATGCAAGGCATTCATAAGGTTCTAAGCATAATGTAATGCATGCATGCACAATGCAATGCAACAAGGGCAACTTATGTAATATACCAAGCATGGCATGCTCAATGTAATATACATGGTATACTCAATGGACTTAAACCAAAAGGGTAGACCTCAATCATGCCCAAATCAGTGGCCATTGGTGATGAAATGAAGGCACATAAAGCAAGGCATGCATGTACAATGCATTGGCCATCAAAGAGACCAAAGAGCACAACTCTCGAGAGTGCTCAATGAGTGACAGAAGTGGAAGTGTAATAACACTAAGTGCACTGAAATGAAGCAAGAAATGATGCCAAATCATTCAAACAACATAAGTAAAGCATGCTAGGGTCCTAAGGCATGAAAGCTAGCAAAGAGCAACACAAAGGAGGCATGCAATACATAGCACAAATGCATGAACTAAGCATGGACAGAGCTCAAGTAGGTCAATACAAGGACCATAACATGCTGAGATAAGGGTCCAAAGGCCTAGGCATACAAGCATACGAGCTAAGCCATAAGCTAGACAAACATGGACAATACTTAAAGGCATTCAAAGCATGAATGAAGTAGGAACAAAAGCATGCTATAAGCTCTGAAATGTCATGTTAGATGATGCTAAATCATGTACACAACACAAATGAAGCATACAATGGTGCTCAAAGCTTGAAGCAAGCAAGAGCACTTGTACTACAAGTATACAAAAACATGAAGCATGTGACCAAGGTAACCCAAAACAGTCCTAGAACATGTTAAAATAAGTCTAAAACATGCATGGAATGAGGCCAAAATATGCTAGCATGAGGGGCATGAGACATGATACATACAAGGCAAATAAGGTGGATTACACTACACCTATTAAGACCAAGCATGGGATGACTTAAGCAATAAAAATCAGAGTTATATCATGGCATAATAACCCCAAAAAAAACCATTGAAATGGTGGCTCGCAAGCTATGGCATGAAGGCATACGCAACGATTCATGTTAAGGCATAAAGGGGCAAACCCTCTAACGCATTGAATGAGTAACAAATGTGAATGCATGGCCATGAAACATGGACTGAAATCACATAACAAGTGATGCCAAATCATTGAAATAAGCCAAGTAATGCATGCTAAAGGATTCAATACACAAAGCTAACAAGCTAGATTGAACCAAGGCTATACAAAGCAAGTCATGATGACCAATACAACACAAATCAGACCTTAAACATGCTAAAACATGAACAAAGTCTTCTTTAAGCTAAGCTAAAAGCATGCTAAAATGACATATTACAACATAATGCATGTTAAGCTATTTCATGGGATTGCACTACAAGTGCATGGAGCATGCAAAGGCTAACCAAACCAAACCCTAACAAAGGTATGACATGGCAAAACATCACCAAAAACATGCTAAAATGGAAAGAAAACAAGCTAGAATGACATGCTACTTTATAAAGCATACAAAGCTAGTTTAAGGGATTTACACTACAAGTGTATTAGGCATGCAAGAGCCAACCAAACCAACCCAAAACAGATCTAAGGCATGTTAAAACAACGCCAAAAACCCACTGAGATGGCTCCAAAACAAGCTAGAAAGACATGCTCAAACATGAGGCATACAAGACTAGATTGTGTGATTTACACTACAAGTGTATTAACCATGCATGGAGTGACCAAAGCAAGCAAAACCAGTGGTATGCCACATCAAAATAACCACAAATACAAGCTAAGATATGGTCAACATACACTTAGTAAAGATGCTCAAACAGGAGGCATATTAAGGCATGTATTGAAGATGCAAGGAGAGGGGATGGCCCTCCCCTTCTTAGGATCTTAAAACACCATCCCCACCACTGAAATCCCTCTGGATTTTAGTGGTGAGAAGGCCAAAACTAGGTGGTCCCGAAACTCACAAAAAAGGCTAAAAAACAAGGCCAAACAAGGCCTAAGAGGGGGTAAACAACCCCAAATACAAAAGTGATCTTAAACAAAGATCAAAAGCATGCAAAAATAGAACTTTTATTAGTTATAAGTCAAGCTTAAAACAGCATGCAAGATAGGCTAAAAGCTTAAGCAAAAAAGGGAGATTTAAAGGTCAAAAGCTCACCCTTGAAGACCCTCTTTATAACTGCAACTCCAGCAGGTTCTTTAAGCTCAAGACAACCCAAGAACACCAAAATCAGCCCCTAAGAACCTTAGTAGCAAAATGATGGTGTTTGAGTGTGTGTTTGTGTGTTAAAGTAAGACAAATCTACACTTTAAGGCATGAAAATGAAGCAAACAAGGCAATATAGATACAACACTATATCTATCCTCTTTCCTCAGATTTTCTAAACCTGGAGGAGGGAGGAGGAGCCTCCCTCTTATAGAAGAGGAAAGCCAAAGCTTCTTGGAGAAGCTAAGCTTGAATGCCATCCCTCCATACACGTGTATGGAGGATGGCTCAAATGCTCTCCAACTGTGCCAGCTGTCCCAAAATATCTCCAAAAAGGTGTCAAAAAGCAGCCGACCATTTGAAGTGGTCGGCCTACTAGTTTAAGTGGTCGGCCGACCACTTTAAGTAGTCAACCAGAGCAAAAATTGGTCGGCCATAGGTGGGAGAGGTCAACACACTAAATGCAAGGTGGTGGTGTGGTGGCCGACCAGAAAAGATGGTCCAAGGACCAAGAAAGCCAGTTCTCTGACAAGAAAACTAGCTAAAAAAAGGAAAAGTGGTCTCCAAGGAGAAATACTGGTCCCCCACCCTTGTACCACCTTCCAAACAAGGAAAATAAGGTTTGTACCAAAAACAAACCAAAGTGGATGCAAGATGAGAAATCGGGAGGCAAAACACGCGGCTAAAAGCCCCGAAAACTAGCTAACGAGCATCAAAAGTGGTATGCAACCACAAAAGTGGTCTCTCAGACCACAGTGTTCCTCTAGGCAGAAGCAACAAGGTGTGGTTCAAAAACCACGCCAAACGGAGAATGTTAAGCGGTCTCGAGACAAAGTAGCGGCCAAAGGCTCCAAAAGCGAAACTAGTCTCCAAAGCGGGAAAAGTGGCCTCGACCACGAAAAGTAATCTCGACCACAAAGAGATGGTCTACAAGACCACTCCTCCATACAGGAAGGGAAAACAAGACTTGGTCCATAAGCGAGCCAAAGCACAAAAGTTAGGGCGGAGGCAAGGCTCTCAGCCAAAACTCCGAAACCTCAGATCGAGCACAACATGCACCATCACCGAGTGCTCAATCGCTGTCGTCTGAGTCTTAAAGTTGGTCAAAAATGGGATGTCTACAGTGCGTGATGTGGTTTTTTTTTATATTAAAAACGTGTTTTCAAAACACGTTTTCACATTGCGCTATTATTTAAGCCTGAAAATGCTAATAGCAACAGCGTTTTCTTAATTAAAAACGTGTTTCGTAACCACGCTTTTACAATTTTATTCATTTTGTGCGCCTGGGTCAGAAACATGTTGAAAAACACGCTTCAGCTTATTCTGGGAATTTCGGCCAAACTAGGCTTAGTTTGGGAAAAGCCCTCTATGAAAGGTACCATTCACATTTTCAATGATTAGAAGTTTCTCCCCTTTCTCAAAAGAGTAGGGTCTTTAGACTGTGCCTTATAGTCAAGAAAAACTATGAAATGCAGCAAAAGAATTGAGTCTTCTTGATCTAAGAAGCACTACCTTTGATATAAAGGCATAAAAGTTGTTGAGTGATGCAAAGCATAGTAGCAAGAAAAAAGTGAATTAGGAACTCTACATGGAGCCAACCTGGGACCTTATCTAGTTAAGTTGTGTTTTAATGTCCCCTTTACTAGGTTGGGCGAGTCTTATGATTCTCAATTTCGAAATATTTTAAGAGATGAGAGAACACCGATTGAACTTCTAGAGCTCTTTTTCGAATAATCAAGCTTGTCCGTCTCTAATGCGAATGAGGAATGCAAGATAACAGAGTAGTTTCTGCCCAAAGGGTCCTCTACTGAACCGGTCCCCGGGGATGAAGTCAACTTGCTACTGATATAGTTTTCTGCATGTTTTCCTATATTTAGAAGACAAATATTTTCAACATATAACAAGAAAAAAGCAAATTACAAATTTCAAAGACATACTAGGGATCTTACGTAATAGGTTAGAAATAATTTGAGTCTTCATTTTATGTTTTTTTAGAATTTAGTGTACTAGCCATAAATAATTATGTATGTTTCATTTGGTATAGTTGTCAAGGGAATTTGAACAATAAGAATTTGAATTGGTTTTCGGTCATTCTACTTAAACCCTTGCAAGAATTAATCAGCTTTTTCTTCATCACAAAGAAGAACAATTAAATCTTCCAGCAGTACTATTTCAGGCAGCCAAACAGATAATTGTGAGAATATTATGTTTCATGTATATATGATAGTTTATATATTCTGTATATATTAGGGTTTTTGTTTTCTTTTTTAGTTCTAGGGTTAGATTGATATATAAACCAATGTATTCTTATATTTTACATACAACTGAATATGTAGAAATTCTCCAAACTTCTTACATGGTATCAGAGCTATGTTTGAAACCCTAGCCTCTTATTTCTGGTTCGTCGTTTCCCTCTCTGCTTCACGATCGATCAAAGCTCCTTGCTTCGTGGGTCGTATGGTTCTCTCTCGACGAAGGACTCCTCTCTGACATGGTTTGCCTCTTCTTTCTGGTCAACCCATCTATTCGATGTGGTAGTTATGCTTCGATTCCTCATTTGTTCGTGACTTCTCTCTAACTCACAGCTGTCTCTGATTGTGGTTTTCTGGTTCGCTAATTTGTCCTCTGGTTCGCAACTTGCGTCACTCTATGCTCGTAGCATCTGCTAGTTGCCTCGGTGCTTCTTGTTCTCTGCTTGTGACTCACGAGTGATTGATCTCTTGTTGGAGTTACGACATCAGTTATTCGACTTTGTCTTCGTCAGTTGTTGGAATTGCAACATTAGTCGCACCTGTCAGAGTCACGACCTACATCACGACATCTCTCTCTTTTGTTCTGAGTCTGGTTGACCGGGTGTTTCTCTTTGGCTGACCATAGTTCTCTCTTGTTTGGACCAAACAAGTTTCTTGCTATTACAATTTGTCCCATCAATTTTCTATTTATTACACTTCACCCTATTAGTTCTCTAGTTTTGGTTCGTTATGATGTTGGATACCCATCAGCTTCAGCCTTTTACAAAGCCTAAGAAAGGGCCATTGGCTTCAAATGAGTGTGCTTTCTGCCATCAAAAAGGTCATTAAATAACCTTGTCCCAAGAAGGGATGTCTATCTGGCTTATCTTTTTAGCAGTCTTAGACCCAGTTTTACCCTTCTTCTCCGAGTAATTTTCAGGCTCCTGTCCAGGCTCTTGTCGGTTCTACTGTATCTGCTCCAACTCCTGATCCTAACTTGGCTTCCTTGAGTGCTCAGATTAGTCAGCTTCATCATGCACTGTCTACCTTCCAGTCATCCCCTCTGCCTCCATTGTTTCCTTTCTTTATTCAGGTTTGCTTAGGACTTCCTCAGATATCTCTTCGTCTATCTGGATTTTTTACTCTGGCGCCTTTCATCATATGACTCCCTATCTCTTCTTACTTCAAAATTGTACTCCTCCTCCCTCTCCTATTACTGTTAATGCTGCTAATGGGTCTGGTATGTTTGTTATATCTGTTGGGTCTATCTTACCGTCTGTTATGTACATTGTCTCCATTCTATCATCCTTTATGTTCCTCGATGTCTGTCGATTTATTATCTATCAGTCAGCTTGATACCTCCGGTTTTGATGTTATCTTTTCTTCTTCTATTTGTTCTGTGTAGGATCAAATGTTCAAGCAACAGCTTGGGACTGGTCGTAGAGTTGGAGACCTCTATGTAGTAAAGAGCTTGCATCTACCTATGACAACCTCTTCAACTACTTTTTCCTCTTTTCAGTTAGATTCTCTGTCCAGTCCTTTCTACTTGTGGCATTCTATATTAGGGCACTTGTCTGCTTACCGCTTATGGTCAAGTATATTGGGTAAAATTTCACCTAGTGAACTTACTGAATGTCGGGGGTGTAAACTTGCCAAATGACAGCCTTACTTTTTCTGCTGACCGCTTATGGTCTTTAGCTCAATCAGGTATATTGGGCAAAGTTTCACCTAGTGAACTTACTGAATGTCAGGGGTGTAAACTTGCCAAAATGACAGCCTTACCTTTTCGTAAAAGTACTTCTATATCTGATATACCATTTTCTTTAGTTCATATTGATGTTTGGGGCCCTTCTCATGTTCTCACCAAAGGAGGTTCTGCATACTATGTGTCATTTGTTGATGACTACACTCGTTACACTTGGGTTAATTTTATGACTCATAAGTCTAATTTCTATCAGATATACCGTACCTTTCAGTCTATGATTACTACTCAGTTTGGGTCTACAATTAAAGTTTTATAATCTAAATTGGGTGAGGAATATTTTAAAAATGAGTTCTGTGAGTGTTGGCACATAAATTTCAACCAAATTTATGTCAATGACACACATAGAGCCTATGATAAGATTGTTGTAGGCAATCACTTCCTAAAATGATCAACTTGCTCCGTTGAAGTGTATAAATAAAACAACATCATATCTCAATGACGTTATTCAAGATACTCAAATGACACGTGGAGCCTACGAAAGTTGACACCTGTAGAGCCCACAGCAAGAACACCACACAGGATGAAACCTCAAAGATCAATCCGGTTAATCAGATATACGACTAATCATATAGCGCTATCATTCAAAATTCAAATGGCGTTATCATTCAATTTGAAATTCAAATTGAGGATGAGGCACTCTTATCACTTGGATGGCCCTCTATAAATATGAGGACCATCACACAAGAGAAGAGATCAAAAATCAGAAGTGAGAAGATCAGAGAGAGAGAGAGAGAAAGAAATCAAGAGCTAAAGAAGTCGTTACAAGAAAGAAGAAAAGAAGCCTAGAGAACTCAAGAACCTACGCTACAAACGCAGAATGACGATGAATAGGTAAAGGGTTACAAACCCAAGAATTGTACTTTGTATTCAAGGGTTCAAAACCCATAACAATTTCAATAAAATATATTTTTTTTTAAATTGTCTTCTGTTATTTATTTTGTTCTTCATTAATCGGAGGTTTCATTTATATAAAATGTGTAATTAACAATCTGGAATACAGATCAGAAATAGGAATTTGCTATTCAAATAATCAACACTGTTTAGTCCAAAAACTAAACAGTGGACATTTGTAACATAAAATTTTGAAATCTGTTGAAACACTTCATATTTCAAAATTTGCATCTACAAATTCTGGCACGCCCAGTGGGACCTATTTTTCCTCCCATCTTTTAAAGAACAAAAAAAATATACATATATTTGAAACTTACTGACGTATTCTTTTGTTATAGGAATGTTGAAGCAACTGTCAAGAGACAAACCTACACTCCGGTGGTTCTGAAATCACCAAGGATGGAGATAGCATCCGTTACCCAAGGGGCCGGGCGAATGTTCTTATTTGTCCCAAAAGGTAAAACTAGCGAAATCTGGAAAGATGCACTTCTTTCCCTATTGCCCAAAAGGTTCGGAGCAAAGCTCTTAGGCTGTTGGGCCGCCCCGAGGACTTATCTTTGCCACAATTTGGACTCGTTTTTGTCACGGTTCATCTGAGCGAAAGAGTCCAAATCGGCAAATCGTTTTGAGAAAATGATTTTTGAAAGAAATGCCAAACATGGATTGCTTTGTGGAATCTGAGTCGCCACCTAAATATTTTTAATGGGAGAATTTAGAAAACCGACTCGGTGCCAAAGGCCGCGTGTCCATCATCACCAAAGTTGCCTCGACTTCAAGGAACTTGGGTACGATTGGGGAAGGTCAGCTATGAGCACCCCCGCTCGCCCAATCTGAAGATCGGCCTCTACTAACCATGATATCCGATTTTGAAAACGTTATGTGTTCTTATTCCAGTTAATTAGCTAGAATTACTATATGATCGCACAACACAAAAGTATAGACTAGATTGCCTAATTTGGAACGAAACATTGCATATCCGTTTGTTTGGAAAACGCTTTGGAATTTGCTACTCACAAGTAGGCTAAAATACGGATTTCAATGAGTTGTTCCAACTCAAACAATCCAACCTTCACCCACAGGCATTCAAGCAGTTATATCACATAAGTAGCTAGCCTCATGGTAATCATGCTATCTTCGCAACACTCACACGCGTGCGGTATGCTAAAGCAAAAAAAGTTTACCTAGTATTCCAAGCCAAAACAGAAACTAGTTAGTAATCATATGCATGATCCTAGTTCATGTTTAAACTGGCTAATGTAACACATGCAAAGATGTAATCTAGACAGGCTCAGTTATCCTAAACATGGCATGTGAAATGCAACAAATAACACGTATTCAATTTGGAATTGAAATACAATGCGATTAAGCGTGATCTTGTAGAGCAGTGCATGCAATCTGAATGAATGATGCACGCATGCATAGCATAAAGTATGCTAATTTAAATATGCCCTAATACTAATCATCAAAAGCAGGTAAGTAAAAGGGAGAAAGAAGTAGGGGTTGGAAGACATGCACACACGCACCCACACTTATTACAAATTCACTCTCGCTCGGAGGGACCAAAAGAATAATACAAATTAACTAACTAACAAGCTAATTAAATATTACAGACCACCTAATATAATTGAATATAATTAAGCAGTAAACAATAGCCCCGGGAAGAGGGTCCAATGTGCATGTGTTCGGGTTTGCTCGGAAATCCAATGCCATGCACAAGATGCCTCTGCCTTGGCTGTTATCCTCCTCTGAAGACTGCACAAGTCCCAGGGTTACCTCTCTGAGTGCTCTAGGACACCACCAGCTAAAGGGATTGATCACCGGCCATGTGTAATGGTCACCGACCACAAAATACTCCATCGGCCAACAATGGATGGCGATTAAGCTGAAGATGGCCGTAGGCCAAATCTCCTGGCTGGTTTGGCAATGACAAGGACAAAAGCAAAGCATGGCAATGTATTTCAAGCAATGTATGCACCAACCACACTCCTTATCATGTGTATGACTCAAAGAAGGATGGGCCTCGATTCTCGGACCACCAATCACGCATTTCCATACATGATGGCCCAAAGAATCAAGTGTGAATTTTCATATTGGAATGCAATGCACATAAGCAAATAAAGGGGCTCAACCTCTATCACAAGCATTTCAAGAGGCCAAGCATGCATGCCAATGCAATGCAATCCTAAGCATGTCGACTAGTATGCAAAATGAACCATGCAAGCAAGCAATGCATGTTAGGCGCACAACCTAAAGAAGCATGTAAGGCATGAAGCAATGCAACCTACAAGTATGCAAGATGTAATCTAAACATGCAAGTATGCGAGGCATGCAACATCATACAAATAGGACCAAGCATGCAACACATGCCAAGGGAGGGACTTACACTAATTGGACAGCCCTAAACCAGGTCCAAAACAGTGGCCAATGCTATGGAAATGAGGGCCAAATGCACATACATACATGCAAATATGGTCCAACACCTAGGCATATAAAGGCAACTTCCAAGCACACTTGAAAGAGATTAAACATGGACAATTAGCATGCACATTAAGCTCTGAAATCATGTTAGAAATGGTTTCAAACCAACTAAACAAAGACAAACCAAGCATGCAACATGGTCCAAACCTCAAGGCTAACAAGCCAAAATGTAAGGTAGCTATACAAAGCATGCCATGGTCGACCAAAGCAACCCAAAACAGACTTCAAGCATACGAAAACAAACACAAAAACTTCACAAAGCTTGGCCAAAATCATGCTAGAATAAGGGTTAAAAATCTAAAGCATGTTAAGGCTTAAACATGGCATTACAAGGCATGTATGCTAAGCAAGCATGGTGTACCAATACCAACTCAAAACAGAGGTAATACATGGCAAAATACTACCAAATAACACTTAAGACATGGCCAACATGCACTTAAATTAGATGCTCAAACATGAGGCAAAAAAAAGGCCCTTTTCAAGGACAAGGAGAGGGGGTGGCCCTCTCCTTCCTAGGACCTCAAGGCACCATCTTCACCTCTGAAATACCTCAAGATTTCAGTGGTGAGGAGGCCCAAACACAATGGTCCCGGAGCTCAACCAAAATGGCACAAAATGGAGCCTAGCAAGGCTTAAGAGGGGTCAAACAACCCCAAAGCTTAAAGCAACCTAACCTACTATTTAGAGCACTCAAAAACAAAACTTTTATATGTTATACACAAAACTCAAAAACAGTTGCAAGATAAGCAAAAAGAGTATGCAAAAATGGGGTAAAAATGGACAAAAGTCTTACCCTTGTAGACCCTCTTCAAAAATGGTGGACCAGCTGGTTCTTTAGGTTCAAATCAGTCCAAAACCTCCAAGAACAACCTCCAAGGGCCTCAGCTCCAAGAAAAGGTGTGATGGTGGGTGTTTGTGTGCAAAACTAAGGTTAAACACACACAAAACACAAAAGAAAGGGAGGTATAGATATAGGATAGATACAAATCCTAACCCTAAAACTCAAGCTTTGGAAAAATGTTGTCTAACTTGTCTAACCCTAAAGAAGGGAGAGGAGAGCCCCTCTTATAGACAATTTGTCTTGTAAAGCTTCCAAAGGAAGCTAACAAGAGGGAAATCCTCCATACCGTGTATGGAGGGTGAAAGTGCATCTGTTGCACAAAAATATCTGCAAAAGCAGATGCACAGTAGTCGGCCGGCCAAAAATGCAATTGACTAAAAAAAGATAGCCGGCCGGCCATCTATAGTGCCGGCCGGCTAAACATTTGGCCGGTGGCAACAAAACACAGCCGGTGACCTCAAGCCATGGCCGGTGATGAGTGGAGATGGTCAACAAGCCCTACCCTGCCCCTCCAAGGCAAAGTACAAGTGTTTGGTACAAAACCAGACACAAAACAGTCGAGTCGAGAGATCCTGAAGCAAGGCGCATAGCCGAGACCTCCGGGAACTCAAGACGAACACAAACATGGATGATCACCGAGTGTTCAAATGGTGACGTCCAAGTCTTGAGGATGGTCAAAAATGAGGTGTCTACAGCTGTCCCGAAGGCAACTGGTGTGATGAAGAAGGTTACACTTCTTCAGAAAGCCGAAAGTTTGAGAAAGATTGTTAAAGATTATGTGAAAGCGTTAAAGTAATACACAACCGTAAGGGCCACGGCCCGAACGAAGAGCTTTCTAATTCAGGCAAAGAAAGCTAATCATGTTGCAACTATAACCTTTGTTGCAGATTCAGAGGGCGCAACAAAAAATTTTGTGGCCCAACTACTCACAAGGGTAGAAGACTTTATTAAAATGGCGGAGTCTGCCCAAAAGAGGGCCTCTGTTGAAAACATGGCCATCATTAGGGCCATTGGGAGGAGGGTAATGACCCAAACTCATTGATGGAAAAAAGGCCCTTGTTGTTAAAAAAACAATTGCGGCCTACGAACCTACAGTTCTGTTCAAAGCGCAAAGTAGGTCAAACCAAATCTCAGTCACCTCTCAAGAGCCAAAGGAACACCCGTTGCCCTAACAGGGTTTAAAAAAGGAACACCCATTGGCCCAACAGGGTTCGAATAAAGAACACCCGTTGGCCCGACGGGATTCAAATCAGCAGCAATTGGTCCACCATAAAAATGTAGGGACTGTTTTGAAAATTCATGAGAATTTGCAAAAATAAGCGGTTAGCGGTTCCTTCTATGCCCCTAGGGGCTCAACTTGATATGTCATCAACTGGTCCCGTTTCGAAAAGACAAAGGCGAAGAAGAAATAAGGCTTTAAAGAAACTGGAACTAAGAACAGTGGCGACAAATGTTATAGGAGCTATTGAAAAGGCTCTCTCGAAAGATGAATGCCAAAAACAAATTGAAAGTCTTGTCTTTGTTGGAAAGTCAAAGGTGGAGGAGGGTAAGCAACCCTTGGGAAATATTTCTGCTTTGATTGAACTATCTATAAAGGGAATAAGAAAAGGGCCTGTAACAAGGTCTATGACCCATGAGGCTCAAAACAAAGTATCGCAGTCAGATGCTTCAAATATGAGTAATGTTGTGGGGGTTGATAATCCTTTGTACGAACAAGATGATTCTATCTCGTCTATTTCAACGAATATTGGAAACAATGAATTGAGAGATGTCAACAAAGTCTCAGTTATGATGACTGAGGTTTAGAAAGAAGCTGAAAATTTGCAGGTCTAACAAGACCAAGGTCTCAAGAAAAAAGTGGTGGCCCTACAAGAACAATGTAAGAGAAGAGAACGGGAAATGGTTGTTATCTTGGAGCAAATGCAACAGTTGCAGACCCAAATGACAGGAAGTGCACCCAAACAAATGGCACAACTTGTAGTGGGGACATCCGTTGGCATACAAAGCACACTAGCTCCAGGAGGCAATAGTCCTTGTTACTTTGATCTAACCAGTGGTTGTATGAATCCAATGCTCATGGCCATGATTGATGATATAGTGAGGAGACAAGAAAGTCAAGGAAAAAGATGATGAGAACTTTTGTATAAATCCAATGCTCATGGCCATGATTGATGATATAGTGAGGAGACAAGTAAAGAAAGTCAAGGAAAAAGATTATGAGAACTTTTGAATAATTACAAAGCCTTACCCAACATGGGCAGATGCTATTCCATTTCCTTCTAATTTTTCCCAACCAGATTTCAAAATGTTTGATGCAACAGGAGATCCAAGACAAAATGTGGCTCATTTTCTTTCAAGATGTGGGCCAATAGCCCAGAATGAGGCCCTTTGCCTCCAACTATTTGTCCAATCACTTGAAAGTTTTGCATTTATATGGTATGCTAACCTTCCTGAGGGATCAATCCCAAATTGGGATTCCATGGTGAAGGAGTTCCTTAAATAATTATGCAACACACAAAGGCGAGTTGGAGTACCAGAACTAATTAAGACTAAGCAACGTGACAATGAGCATGTTACAAATTTCATAGCAAGATGGCGAGCTTTGACATTTGCCTGTCCTCAAAAGTTTACGCAATTAGAGTTAATTCGGATGTGCCTTAACAACTTCGACATGAGCTCTCTACGGCTCTTATGGCTCAAACTTTTGAAGGATTCAACGATCTATGCACTAAAGCTTATGATATAGAGCTGCATCTAGCTAAAAGAAAGAGACCTAGGGCCATTGAAAGGGTTGAGTCCTCGACTACAACTATAGTTGAAACCAGAAAGAAGGGTCCCGTTGTAGTAGGGGCTAAAAAGCCCAAGGAATTTAAAAAGGTGACTTTGAAAGAGAGGTTGGAAAAGAAATATTCTTTCACAGATGATTTGGTCAATGACTTATTTGAAGATCTGTTGGAGCAAAAGTTGATTGCACTCTCTGAGGTGAAAAGACCACATGAGGTAAGAAAAATGAATGATCCAAAGTATTGCCCCTACCATCATTTGATTAGCCATCCGATAAAAGAGTGCTTTGTTCTGAAAGATAAAATTCAGGAACTTTTAGACTCTAAGATTATTGAGCTCCCTCCTCAAGAGAAAGCATCTGCTAACCCATTCACTATCGACAATGATAATGAAGGTGAATGGGTCGTTTATCAATCAAAAAGCATAAAGAAAAAAAAAATGCCATAATGAAAGCTAGAAATGTGGTTGCTTCAACAACACAAACGCCAAAAGTTTCCAAAAAGCAAAAACTAAAAGTTTCCAAGAAATAGAAAGAGGCTAAAGTAAGTAAGAGAAAAGGAAAAAAGAACCCAAAGAAGAAAAAAAATGAGAGAAATTGGTCCCTAATGAGTAGTTAGAGCAATGTCCCCTTGTCCCAGTCACATTGGAGGAATTCCTCCCCTCAAAATTTCAATCTATGGAGTTGCAGACATACTTTGATAAAAGGAGGGAGGAAAAGTTTACTTTGGTCCCTTGCCTAACCATCATTGTTTTGAGTGATGATGAGGAAAATGAGGATGAAGTTGGTTCAAAACTTAGGGAAGGAGATTGCATCACATCTCCTAGCTGTATACCTGACTCTCCAAAGTATACACCAGCTTCTCCAAAGTACACACCAGAAGCCTTTTCTCTAGAATATTCGCCAATACCACCAATGTACTATCAAAACACTCCAAAATATGTAAAGGGAACAGACCAAGGAGATACTGGTTGTAGGTCGGACTCTGAGCTTGTGAAAAAGGCGAAAAAACAACTACACTTCAAGGATGATGAGGTGAATGGCAGGTGTAAGTCAGAAGATGAAGTATGGAAGCATTCAAATAAACAAGCAAAGTCGTCTCAAGTTGAGGATCTTAATGAAGATTGGGAACTTAACTTTTCTCCTGATAGTTCACCATACACATCCCCAGCCAGCACATACGATAGAGAAAGTGTATCAAGTGACCACTTTAACTTTCTTTCTAATGTCATCACTGTAGATGTAAATTTTGAAGAGTGAGAAATACATATCATTCGCAATCCAGGTGATGGTGAGAAAGCAAGAATTGAAGCTAGAAGGGAAACGGAACATCAAGCAAAAGTAACAATCTCTTTAAAAGATGAAGGTTTTGAAGCCCATCAAAATTTGAGTATTGAAAGAAATCAAATTTCTGGACACTCTTTCCCTAATTGGGTTGAATGGGTTCAGTTCATACAAGGATATACAGTACCTCGTTTTCCCTTATATAATGGGATAGGTTGTTCAAGGTGCCATTTGGTTCGTTTCTTTGCACAATGTGGAAACACAGTAAAAAGCTAGGCATTACTTCTACGGCAATTCGTTCTTTCTTTGGAGGGGTGGGCAGTAGATTGGTACTTCAGCCTGCCACCTAATTCAATCCCAGATTGGGACACCATGGCTGATCGATTCTATAGGACATTTTTATAAATCATGGCCAATAGAAATCGAGATATCAGAACATTTGGAGGACAAGGGTACATCTTCTCAAACATATGATTTCATAGAAGGCGCAATTGAGGAGAAGATTAAAACTGCATCTTCGAGAGATGGGCACTTATTGCCCAAGGAATTTGTTCCTTTTGTGGGCAAAGCAAACACTATTTCCCCAAGGATACAAACTTCTGAATTTTGTCCTATATGAGAGGTATGGAGACCCTCAAACACATATTAGGCGTTTTTTGAAACAGTGTGGGGAAACGGCTCAGAATCAAGCACTTTGCCTAAAACAATTCCCCCTTTCCTTGGAGGGGATCGCCTTTGATTGGTATTGCTTCATCGAAGGGATCGTGGTGCCTAGTTGGGAGGCCATGAAGAACGATTTTGTAGAATCCCAATGCTTTTATAGGCATGACTCCCGGTACCTAAGAAATTGGAGAAGAATGCAACTCCAGGAAGATAAAGAAGTGACTGATGATGATGATCACCCTATAGCTGGACCAGTTAACATTTTCCAAATAAGTGATGGAACAAAAGAAGTTGAGGTCAGCGAAAAGGGTAGTTCTTTGAAGTATGCTAGACTTACTTGACCTCTGGGAAAATTACAAAATCCTTAAGACCCTCAAACGTCAGAAGTTCGACATATTTTGTTGGAGGAAAAGCAAGTGAAATATGATGTACTGGCTCATCTAAAGAAAATTCCAACATTGTTGAGCATATATGATGCACTGAAAATGTCTCCAGAGCTTCAAAAGTCTTTAATATATGCCTGTCCAAGCGGAGGATTTCCACAAAGAAATTGAGGTAGAAATCAAGAGAAGACAACTACATGCATGGTTATGGTAACCTTTGGTAACAATGATGTGTGCTGAAATGACAGACCATAGTCGGCCTTTATTTATCACTGGGCTTATCCATGATGTGAAAATTTCTTGAATTCTGGTTGATGAAGAATCTACGGTAAACCTCCTGCCTCAAAGGGCCTTAAACTTATTAGGGGTTCAAATTTCACAACTTCGCCCAAGTCGTTTGGTCATCCAAGGATTTAATCAGAATGAACAACGCCTAATGGAGAAGATTGAATTGCAAACCAAGTTTGGGGATATTGAAGAAATGACTGAGTTCTTGGTCATTGATGTAGACACCTCCTACAATGCCTTGCTTGGAAGACCATGGATGCATAATCACCATGCAATACCATCAACTTATCACCAATGTATCAAGTACTTGTTGCCTTCACCCAAAAAGAGGGGACAATTGTGGCTGACAATGATCCATTTGGAGAAGTAGAGGCCTATTATGCTAATGCTCGCTTCTATACAAAGACTTCACAAAGAAAAGGAAAAGATGTGAAAAAGTCTGAAGATACTTCAAATGTCAAAGACACTCTAGAGTCTACCCCAGTTTCAACAAAAAGAACTTTTTGATATGTGCCAAAGTCCGAAAGGAAACCGGGGGCAAAGGCTCTAGCCCCAATAAATCCAATTTCAGACTTAAAAGATGAGTTCACGCTGCCATTAAGGAGGACAGAATGCACCTATGTGGAGAAATATAATAAGATTGTGGTCCCTCCTAAAGGAAAAGGGTCGAAACCCATCATATTCCACTCACTTGGAGATGTTGAATAGAAAGTGAAAGTTGAACAAGTGCCAGAAGAAAACATCTCGAGTTTAGAGAAACCTACCTTCAGTGCAGAAATTACACAGATGTTGGTAAAAGTTAGTTTAGATCCTAAAAAAATACCAGCAGGAACAATGACACCCTTTGACTTTACATTAACATCTTCACAGAGGCAAGCTATCCAGCAAGGTGATATTATGAGGAAAAAATTTCAGTAAACATGACTATCATTCAAGATGTGTTGGAAGATGTTGACCAAGATGAAGCTCAACCTGCACCAACAAAATTTGAAGAGGCCAAGCTATCGTAGATGACCTTCATGAGGCAAATTTGGGTGATGAAGGAAAAAACAAACCAACCTTCATTAGTGCAAATTTAAAGGAAGAAGAAGCTCAACTATACATTTCCTTCTTAAGGGAGTATCGCGACATATTCGCATGGGCGTAGTGAGATGCCTGGTCTTAATCCAAAGATTGCAGTACATAAGCTTGCAATTCACCCTGAGAAATGGCCAATTAAATAGCCTCAAAGGCGAACTCAACTAGAGCTTACAGCCCAAATTGAAGTTGAAGTCGACAAACTTATCAATGCAAGATTCATCAGGGAAGTCAAATATTCAACCTGGCTAGCAAACATATTGTCGGTCAAGAAAAAGAATGGTCAAATCAAGGCTTGCATTGATTTCCATGATCTCAATGAGGCTTGTCCTAAAGATGATTTTCCCTTGCCCATCACTGAACTTCTTGTAGATGCAACTACTGGGTATGAAACCTTGTCTTTTATGGATGGATACTCAGGCATTCAGGACTCCAAGAGGAGTCTTTTGCTATAAGGTAATGCTATTTGGCTTGAAAAATGCTGGGGCCATGTATCAAAGGGCGATGATTTTAATTTTTGGTGATATGCTCCATGACACCATTGAATGCTATGTTGATGATCTTGTCATCAAGACAAAGGAAAAGGAAAACCATGTGGAAGATTTGAGAAGAATCTTCGAACGTTTGAGGAGATACAAACTCAAGATGAACCCACTAAAATGTGCATTTGGAGTTTCCTCAAGAAAATTTCTAAGGTTTGTGGTTCGAAACAAAAGGATTGAAATTGACCCTACCAAGATTAAAGCTATCGCTGAAATGCCTCCTCCGCAAAATTTAAGGGAATTAAAGGGGCTACAAGGGAGATTGGCCTATATTAGAAGATTTATTTCTAACTTGGCAGATCGATGCTTGCCATTCTCAAGATTGATGAAAAAGGGTGTTCCATTTGAATGGGATCAGCAGTGCCAAAATGCGTTTAATAGTATTGAGGAGTATCTTTTAAAGCCTCTAGTACTCATGAGCCCAATAAAAGGAAAACCACTCTTGTTGTACATATGACCCTAGATGGTTAGATTCTGAACCTTTTGGCACAACACAATGGCGGGGAAAAAAATGCCTTGTATTACTCAAGTCGTACTCTGGTTTGGGCAGAAGTCAATTATTCTCCTATCGAAAAGCATGTCTTGCCTTGGTGTTCGCCTTGCAAAAACTAAAGCACTATGTCTTAGAACACGAAGTCAAGTTGATATCAAGAGCAGACCCCTTGAAATATACACTTCATGACCCATACTTTCGGGAAAAATTGCAAAGTGAAACGTAACTCTCAACAATTAGCAATTGAATATGTTCCCCAAAGAGCTGTAAAGAGGCAGGCTCTAGCAGATTTTTTGACAGCATATCCTATACCTGATGACTCACCTTTAGTAACTGATTTACCAGATGAAGAGGTTATGCAAGTAGAAATCCAGAAAGGCTGGGAGATGTATTTTGATGGAGCTTTAAGGAGTCCAGATAGCAAGAAGCAAGAAAATCGTAAAAACAATAAAGCTGGAATTGGAATTGTGTTTGTGACTCCAGACAATGTTATAATCACCCATTCTTTCGCCTTAAGTGAAGGATGCTCCAATGATGAGGCAGAATATGAAACTGTAATTGCTAGATTAAAATTAGCATTACAAATTCCTATTAAAGAACTCTCAATTTATGGAGATTCAGAATTGGTGGTAAAGCAACTCCGTGGAGAGTACATTGTTAAGAAAACAAGTCTCATCCCTTATCATGAAAGGGCTGATCAATTGCTTATACAATTCAGGAAAACACATATTTTTCACGTGAAGAGAAGAACAAATAGTCAAGCTGATTCACTAGCAAGTTTGGCTGCATCATTCACCCTACCAGATAGCAAAACAATTACTATCACAATAGGCGAAAGAAGGGTGGTACAACCTTTAAAAGAGGTTTCTGAGTTGGTTCCAATCTTTGTTGTTACCACGAAAAGAAAAAGCGAGGAAGATTGGCGGGAACCATTCATAACTTACCTTCAATATGGTAGGCTACCTGAAAATAAAGTAAAAAAAAAATGAAGTGAGACGCAGGGTTACCAAATTCGTCTTATGGAAAGACGGGTTATACAAAAGGTCTTTGAATGGAATGTATATGTGGTGTATAGCTAATGAGCGTATTCAAGAGGTAATGGCAAAAGTACATGCGGGTGTATGTGGAGCACACCAAAGTGGTCCTAAATTACATATCTGACTAAAGCGGTTGGGATACTATTGGCCGACTATGATTGCAAATTGCATAGATTATGCTTGAAGATGCCAAGTCTGCCAATTCCATGGGAACTTTCTCCACCAACCCCCAGAGCCTTTACATTTAACAACTTGTCTTTGGCCATTTGCAGCGTGGGTTATGGACATTATGGATCCTTTTATACCTCCATCTTCAACAGGATATCGATACATCCTAGCTGCTACTGACTATTTCTCAAAATGGGCAGAGGTCGTGGCTTTAAAGGATATAAAAAGAATAGTTGTCTCTGAGTTCATCCGAACCCATATCATTTACAGGTTCGGGATTCCAGAAAGTGTCATTATGGATAATGGACAGCCGTTTAGGAGTGATGCTTTGAACAAGTTATTTGCCAATTATAAAATCAAAAACAACCATTCATCAAGATATCATGTACCTGCCAATGGTTTGGCATAAGCTTTCAACAAAACATTATGCAAAATTCTCAAGAAGATGGAGGATAAGAATAAAAGAACTTGTACGAAAAGTTACAAGAAGCTTTTTGGGCTTATCGGACTTTGCACAAAACTCCTACTCAAGCAACCCCTTATTCATTGGTTTTTGGAGGAGAAGCAGTGTTACCACTTGAGGTTCAAATTCCATCATTGCGAGTGGCAATACAAGAGTCCTTAACCGAAGATGAAAGTGCAAGAGTGAGGTTAGCTGAGCTCGAGACCCTAGATGAAAGAAGATTGTATGCTTAACAAAACTTGGAGATCTACCAACAAGAATGGTAAATGCATTCAATAGAAGGGTGAGGCTCCACTCCTTTAAAAAGTAGACTTGGTACTAATGGTTAGAACACCTATAGTAGTCTCACGAAGAACCAAAGGAAAGCTTGAGCCCAAATGGGAAGGACCTTATGTGATTGAGAAGGTTTATTCTAATGGGGCTTATTTGTTGATAACGATGGATGGTGATAGAATCATTTCCCCGACCAATGCAAGGTTCTTGAAGAGATATTACCCTTAAGAATGCCCGCTAAGTTGAAAATCCGAAAGGGCGGCCTAGGTAAAAGTTAGAGTGACAAAAAAAAAAAACTCGCTAGATTGAAAAACCTGAAAGGACAGTCTAGGCAAAAATAAGAACAAGCCTGCTAGGTTGAAAACCCAAAAGGGCGGCCTAGGCAAAAGTGAGGGCTCCAAAAAAAAATTTAAAAAATTTTTTAAAAAAAAAAAAGGATATTGTATGTGGTTAAACTACTAAAATACCCACCGAAATCTAAGGTGGTAAAACATTAGATACTCCTAGCCCACAAGAGTATAAACTGTGTATGGCCAAACATAAGTTAAAGCCCACCAATGGTATTGTATGTGGTTAAACTGCTAAATACCCCACCGAAATCTAAGGTGGTAAAACATTAGATACTCTGTCCATAGAGTATAAAGCGTATGCGACCAAACATAAGTGGAAGACCACCAGCGGTATTGTATGTGGTTAAGCTGCTAAAATACCCCACGAAATCTAAGGTGGTAAAACATTGGATACTCTTGGCCCAAGAGTATAAACTATGTCTGACTAAACATAAGTTGAAGACCACCAGCGGTATTGTATGTGGTTAAAGCGCTAAAATACCCCACTAAAATCTAAGGTGGTAAACATTAGATACTCATGGCCATAAGAGTATAAACTAAAACGACTAAAATAAGAGAAATATCAATGTATTGTATTGAGAAATTTCATATAACAAATAAATCTATCACTGAGCAAAATTTCATAAATACATTATATTCGAATGAATAACAAAATAAAAGTACATTCATTCATTAAGAGAAGCCTTAGCCCTTTCAAAAGCACGTTCCACAACACTGTGTTGTCCATTCTTCTTTTTGTGCTGGCCCAAAACATTCAGAGCAATTTGAACGTCTTCTTTTGATTTAGAAACACCCTCGGAAGCTTGTGCAAAATCACGCTTAAAGGATGCACGCTCCGCTTGGGTGGATGACAATTCCTCTTAAAGTTGTTTGATTAATTCTTTGGTTTGAATAATCCGTTGATTAAGACCCACAATGTGCTCATCCGACTTGATAATTGAAGCAGACAACTGTTCATGTTTGCTAGAAACTTTGTCGAAATGAAGCTTCTTCTCATAGTATTGGGCCTTAAATTCTGTAGTAAACAAGTTTGAAGAATCTGCAAGTTGGGTTTTCAAAGCAAAACAACCAAGGAATGTCTTCACCTTCTCGTAAAAGGAGGTGAAGTCTACACCCAAACTCTTCAAAATCATGAAAACGTTGTTTGCTATAGCAATCATGCCATTAACATCCATCATTGATTGGAGAGAAATAGTAAGACCTTTACGAAAATGAGTGGCTACTTAGTTAGAGAAGTCCCCAAAGAAGGCTAGATGGAGCAAGGGGTGCTTCAAGTTGGTCAAATAATTTGTACACCCATTTGCTTCAAGTAAGTTCTGCAAGAATTTGGGCCTCTTCGAGTATCGAACTAATTTCGTTTGCCTCTTCCAATGTATCAGAAGTAATTTCTGTGAAAATAGAAGGAGACACTCAATGAAAACATATAAGGTAAAAACAATATATCTATATATATATATATGAATGAATGAAGTATACCATGTGTAGGCGTCCCGAGCATCCCGGGAGGTGCGACTCCCATCTGGTTAAACTTGCGGGTCTACTGATTCGAAGGACTCAAATGTCACGGTTCTTAATCTTGAACCAAATAGTCCAAATCCAACCGTCGTTTTGAAAAGATTTTTTGAAAGAAGTGCCAAACATGGTACTTTGCGGAATCTGAAGTCACCACCTAAATATTTTATTTTTGAGAAATTTAGGAAACCACGACTCGGTGCCAAAGGCCACGTGTAAAGTCATCACCAAAGTTGCCTCGGCTCGGGAACTTGGATACGATTGAGAAGGTCGCCGTGAGCACCCTTCGCCGATCAAAGACAAGCCTCTACTAACCATGATATCTATTTTTGAAAACATTGTGTGTTCTTATTAGGTTATTAGCCTAGATTTACTATGTGATGTGCACGGTATACAAGTATAGACTAAATCGCTGAATTGGAACAAAACATTTCATGTTTGTTTGTTTGAAAATGGTTTGATGGTGCTATCATGAGTAGGCTAAGGCGATGGATTTGCCACCCTCGGGTGGACTTAAGAAAACATGATTTTGCCCTTTGTCTAGTGGGCTTAAAACAAACATTTGATAAATTGTCCTCCAAATAACCCAACCTCCACCCACAGGCATTCAAGGCAGTTATATCATATAAGCATATAGCCTCATGGTAAGCATGCTATTCATGGCAATCACTCACACGCATTCAAGGATGCTAAAGCATAAAACTCACAGAGTACTCCAAGCCAAAAGAAGCTCATTAGAAATCATGCATGATCCTAAATATCTGAAATGCCTAATGCAACACATGCAAAGATGCAACTATAGCAGGCTCGGCTATTCTAAACATGGCATATGGAATGTTACAACTAACACGTATTCAATTTGGAATTGAAATACAAATGCAGTTTGTATGATCTGTTGAGCAGAATGCGTGCAAAAGCAGATAAATGATGCAAACATCTTTGTCATCTTGTATGCTAATTGAAATATGCCTAATCTAACCATCATAAGCGAGGTAAATAAAAGGGAAGAAAGATGTGGGGCTAGAAGACATACATCACACTCACCCACTTATTACAATTATGCCCTCATAGAGAGGTCCAAATAAATATCTGATCCGAATGAAAGAATAATACAGTCCAAATAATACAGTCCAAATAATGTACAAATTCCTAATTAATTTACAAATTAACTAAGAAAATAATAAAACTGGCATGCAAGCCAGGTATTGCCTTGATTCTGCTCCGGATGATGGAATGATGCATGTTTGGCTGCTTCTTGCGGAAATCCTTTGGAATACCCCAATTAGCCTCTGTTTTGCAATGATTCTTGAAAAGCGCCAAGCCTCGGAAGACCGTGATTCTTGATATCTTTGCGAGAGAAGCGAGAAAGGGCATAGCAATGTATTTTCACAAATGTATGCATGTTTGATCCTCGTACCACCAATCACGCATCTCGATGCATGATGGTCGAGGCCAGTGCACAACTCAATATAGAATGAATGCATATGAACACTACAACAAAACCTAACTCCATCATGGATAATCCAGAGTGTCGGTGACTTGGGAATTGAGACACGTTCCGTCACTTTCGATGCAGGCGTACCTCGTTTCTGTGCGGGCTAACTCCTATCGAACGATGCAATATGCATGATATCGTGAAATGCAACTAAGATACAATCTAACATACACAATGTTATGGAATGGTATACACGCTTCTGCGGTGATACACAACCGAGCATACACAATGCTATGGATGAAATGGCATACGCAATGCAATATGGGCTTACACCAACATGAGAGAGCCTGCCACACTCACATAAGAGGCCATTAGATGAAAATGAGACAACTCGAAATCGTGCCGCAGCGTGCACCGTCGAGGCCGAACCTCTGACACGGAATGCCACTCTAATGAGACATGGCAAGACATGGAATATGATATGCAAACATGAAAATTTTAGAGGCAAAATGACATGCAAAACAGCCCGAAACATGGTGAAATGAAACCGATGCAAGGAGCGAGTCAAAACATAGAGTTAAGCACATGAAATGGCCTATAGCTATACTAAACATGCATAATTTGAATATGAAGTGTAAAATCAGAAGCTAGGAAGCCCCAAAAAAATCATTTTTACAGTTCAAAGCATGGCCAAACAGTGGGTACAAATAGGGCAAAATTAGCATGCAAAAATGGGGGCCAAGAGAGGTAATGAAGCAAGTCATAGCTGCTGATCTCAAACACAGAAGGCCCCTTCTAAAATGTTTAAGAGGGGCCAAAAATATAATGTTTTACAGTTTATTACAACCCCCAAAAACAGATACAAGTATGGCCAAATTAACATGCAAGAAATGGGCCAACAAAGGGGCAGAGAAGCAAGTGGTGCACACTGGCCCCAAATAGGTTATGGACCTTCAACAATGTTGAAGAGGGGCCCAAAATATGGCTTTTTACAGCTTATGATCAGACCCAAAACAGAACACAAGCATGCTCAAAGTATGATGCAAGATGAGGCCACCAAGAGGGCTATAACATGAAGTATACCAAGGATGCTTCAAACAGCCCTAGACCCTTAATGAAACATGAAGAGGGGATCATTTTAGGGCCATTTTCAGTTCGGACCAAGGTCCAAAAACAGAATCTCAATAAGCTAATAAATCATGCAAAAATGGGGACCAAAGAGGGGTACAATGGAAAGTGATACATGGAGGTCCTAAACAGTGGTAAGCCCTTCTTCAATGTTGAAGAACGGCTCAAAATAAGCCTATCTACAGTTTACCTCATGCTCCAAAACAGATTATATATAGGCCAAAAATATCATGCAAAAAAAATGACATCGAGGATAATGAAGCAAGTGGTAGTGGGAAGTCCCAAGCAGGTAGAACCCTTAATCAAACAGAAAAATGAGCTCAAAAAATGACAATTTCAGTTTTGGCGGAGCTCAAAACAGCAACAAGAGGACAAAGAAATAGACCAAAAAAATGCAAGAAAATGGGAAAGTGGGACTCACCCTTGAAGACCAACCCTTAGCAATCTCTTGGACCAAGTTTGGGTGCTCCTTGCCTCTGGAAAACAGCTTCAAGCTGCTGGAATGGAATGAGGTGGAGTAGTGTTAGGGCTTGTAGAGAAAAGGGTGTAGGAACTTAAGGGTTTTTGAGAGTTGAAGTGTAGAAGGAAAGAGATACAATACAAGAGGCTCAAAGCATTTTTTCTAACCCTCAAAACCAGACCTGGGGCTGCTGTTATATAGGCAAAATGGGTGGAAAAATGGAGGGAAAAAATGGAGGGAAAACAAGCCAAGTTTCCCCCCAAAATGGCCAAACCCTCGGATATGGGTGAAGTGTAAAACAAAATACATGGCTGGAACACACTCCCAGGGGCAAAAATGGCCGGCTAGTTTAAAATGGCAAAAAAAATCATTTACCAAAAAAAGTGGCCGACCAGCCAGAAAAAGTGGCCGGCCGGCCAGGCCAAAGGGGGAAAAGTGGCTGGCCACACCCTAGAATGAAGCCCCAGAAGTTAGCTTTCCAATGCCGCAAACCTTGCATTAAAATTCCATCCGTAGAAAAAGTTATGCCAGTTTCCGTAAAGCCGCGCAGATTCGGTCCAACCGGACTTCAACCAACCATATCTTCTCCCCCCGGATTTGGAATTAGGAGATTCTTGAGTGAAAAATGAAGCCCCGGAAGTAAGCTTTCCAATGGTGGTGGCCTTATATCTTAATTCCTCTTGTGCAAAGAGTTACGCCCGTTTTGAAGCCGCCAGACTTTCTCCTTCAGGATTCATGCTAAACCACTTTTGACCAAACAAAAAGTTGGTTGTCGAGAACAATTGCTGGCCTCCACCCTCCTACAAGCTTCCTAATAATGAAAATAAGGCCTCCACCAAAAATGAGCCCAAACCGATGCGAAATGAAGGTTCGGGGCAGCAGCGATTCGGGACCCCAAGGCTTGTTGGGCACGCAAAGTGGTGTTCGACCCGAGTTGGTCTCTCGGACTCCAGTGTCCCTCAAAAGGAGTAAATAAGATGCATGCCAAAAGCAGACAAGCGGAGGTAGTTAAGCGGTCCCGAACCGAGGCACACGGCCTGACGGCTCCGAAAATCGAGAACCGGGCTTCGAAATGGGAAAAATGGCCTGCGACCACGAAACGTAGCCTAAGGCCACTGAGAGATGATCTAAGAGACCTCTCCCTCCCCTCAGGAAGAGAAAACCGAGCTTGGTTCGCAAACCGAGGCAAGGCACAGAAAAGTCCAGAAGTTTGGTGGCAAAGCTCACGGTAGAGACTCATGACCTCAAAGCGAGCCTGATATACAACATCACCAAGCGCTCAATCGGTGACGTCTGAGTCTTAAGGTCGGTCAAAAATGGGGTGTCTACACCATGGTGTACGGCTTGAAAAGACTTAGATGTGGGAGTAGACAAGTTGTAATTCCCACAAGTGGACCACGGGTTCTGCAATGTGGCATGATCTAAAGAGAAAAGAGTTCCTTGAGTATGTATACGTAATGAAATAAAATGAGGTACAAGGAATGAATAAGAATACCCTTAAAGGTAGCTAATGGCATATCTTGAGGCAAATTTGGGAAGTCAGAAGCGATGTCTAAGAAAATGAAAGGTATTTTAAATAAATTAAAATAAAATTTTAAAAAAAAAAAAAAAAAAAAAAAAAAAAAGAGAAAGAAGGAATTATACCTTTCTCTAACAGCTTGGATGGCTTTTTTGAAGAAGGAGAAGAAAAACCTACATTTGCTAGGGGCAATTTACTCATCTTAGTCGGTGTGCCGTCTAAAAGAGGGGTGTAGTAATAAAACTTATCTTCACTCTCGCTACTCCCATTGAGAGAATGATCAAAAGATTTGATGGGAGAAGGAATTTCAACACTCTTAATGCGAATACAACCCAAGGCAGTTAGTTCATACCCATCTCCCTCAAATAGTTCTTGAATCATATTCTCATCTTTATCTTCAAGAAAAGAGTACAGGTATGCACGAAATTGGTCCATTGGGGTTTTGGTCGATACTGTTGGTTGGGAAGTTCCTGCACAATCGCCGATAGACATAGTCTCTGGAAAAGCTTTGCTAGACTAGAAAATTGAGGGTCAAAATCTACTTGCTCAAAGCTAAATCTCATTTTAAAATGAGAATTACACATATCCTCAAAAAGATGAAGGAGATCTGAAACTGAGTAACTAGATCGGGAAAGAGCAATAGGTGGCCGACTATTATCCATTCTCTGAGGTGATGATGCTTCTAGAGCAATAGGTGAAAATGATGACCTAGCTCTAGAGTACGAAGGCTTCTTTGTCTTTCGGTCTTTAATTGACATATCCAATTTTCTCTTGCGTAAAGATTTTGGCTGGGTATGAGTAACATATTGGAGCACGGTAAAGGAAGTTCCCAACCACCAATTGGCATAAGGCATGGTTACATGAGAAGTAGATCGGGAGCCTGGTAACTCCAACGAAACTTTTGTACCACAACATAGCATATGGCACCAATTGTAATAAAATTTAGACCACTCAGAGGGGTGCCAACAAAATACATTAAGTGGTGTAGGGCACGCTTGAGCAAACCCAAATTGACGACCGTATCGGTTAGGGGAGTATGGTTCAGAAATGAAATTAAATCCCATTTTAAAAGTTAAAATCCCTGGCCTTAAAGATATAAGATAGCCAAGGTGGAAAGGTAATATCCTTTTAAAGTCGACCAGAATGCCTGAAGATTCACCTTCATGGGTAAGAGCCCTAAACTGACACTCCGTACGATAGGTTAGGAGAGAGTCCACAAATTAAAATTTATTAGTAAAAAACTGGACAGCCGATTGGTTTCCAATAAACCCAAGATATGGCATGAAATGAATATCAGGAATTAGACAAATTGACTGAGGATCCCCATGAGAGTAAGTCTTAATAAAATATAGTGAAATCCATCCAAAAAGGTAATGCAAAAGACCCTGAATATTTTCCTTCATGATGCCATTTTACTAAGAGAATGATAAAAGTATGCAAGAACGGGGATGGCCAGGCTAAATAAGGTTCCACCGGCCATTTTGGTGGCTACATGAAAGGTAGTCAGACGAATTTCCCCAGAAGATTGAGGGAAGACAAATCCGCTAAGCCAACTCGCCAAAAAATCATAAAGATACACATCATCAGGGATTCTATCTTTTCATCGAAAACCACTATTCGAAGTTGGGGATTCGTCAATAAATTTGAAAGTCCAGTTCTTGAACTTCTTGGATTGAAAAGAGCTAGCATAAATGTTGAAAAGCGTGGTAGCCTCTTGCATGTTTGGGTCAAATCCGTTGGAGAGGGTGAACTCTTTATAAAACTCGCCACGAATGGGGAGGTTGCTAATGCGATAAAGGTGCCATAAAGAGATCCCAAGTTCACTGTAAATGGTGTGGAAAGTGTTGGTGACGGGCGACCTCCGCTCTAAGGATCCTTTGAGCAGGCGACATTCCTAGCATAAGAAAATTGGGATACATAGATAGCGGCATAAATCCACACTTGTTCAAAATAGGGGCAAATGTGGAAAGAGCGGCATTCAACCAAAAAATCCATATAGGGATTGCAAATGGGTAGAGATAAACGGTCATTAAAAGAATTATCCCACTTCAATTTTTCATGTTTCATTCTCTCAAGAAGAGTATTAAATTGAGTAGTCAAGGTCTCTGAGAAAATGGATGGAGGATCAAGATAGGAATGAGCAGAATTGATTTAGAGTGCCCTTTCTCTAGAATCTCCGCAGCGGTTTCAAATTCTTGTATAGACCAAGTCTTGAAAGCCGTATGTAAAGGATGTAAGGGTCCAACTTCGGTGGGTGACAATAAGCGGTGATAGGTTTGTGCGAATTATTTTAGGACTACATTTATCCAAAACATTCATCTCGTCATGTCAAAGATATTCATTTGTCTTTTCCATCTTTGCCTAAACAAAATAAAAATAAAAAAAGGTTAGTTAAGGCAAATATACAATAATAATGTCATAAGATAAAGAAATTGGCGAAAAGCCCTTGCCAAGGAATCAAGCCGTTGGGGTGAATGACACATTCACTGCCAAGGAATCAAGTCGTTGGGGTAAAGGACACAATCACTACTAAGGAATCAAGCCATTAGGGTGACAGGACACAATCACTGCCAAGGAATCAAGCCATTGGTGTGAAGGACACAATCGCTGCCAATGAATCAAGCCATTGGGGTGCAGCTACACAATCACTACCAAGGATTCAAGCCATTGGGGTGAAAAGACACAATCACTGCCAAGGATTCAAGCTACTCATTGCCATTAAATTTGGAAGGGGCAATGATACCTGCAAACAAACTCTGATGCCTTGCGTGTTGCTTGCAAAAGAGGGAAAAAGACCTGAATAATTGCAACAAAAAAAAAACCTCGTAATTCATACAGTTAAAATTCACTTGCACGAATCGCGAGGGGGCAGGCCTTAATTAGATTAGATTTTTTAAAAAATGAAAAAAAAAATGATGGTGTTAGAAGTGGGATTGACTGCTATCTGTATACCTAACTCCCACCAAAGAGAGGTTGCGACTGTAAATAAAAAATAAATATATGTACAAAAAATAAAATATATATATATATATATTCATAAACCTATAGGTTTCAGCTCCACCAAAATAGGTATGGTCATGTTGGTCTCAGGTTCTTTAGGCCATTTTAAAAAATATATAGTAGAGTTTGCCAAATAGCATAGCAACAAACAAATTGATGCTATAAAATTAAAAAAAAAAAAAAAAGTTAAAAAAAAGAAAAGAAGAAGATCTTGTGGAAATTAAAACACAGGAAAAAGAAGCTGTTTGGTCTAAAAAATAAAAAATAAAAAATTTGCTTACATGGTTCTGTTGATTTCAGCGACTATGTGGATTTATGGGCTAGCAAAATGGGCTCTTTTTTTAGGCCATATATCTTAAATGGCGATTTTGCCATCATATAAAAAGAAGTCTTTGTTTGGTCTAATGATTTTAAAAGTGGCGACAAAAAAAACAAAATTTCATTCTGTGAAAGTTTCTTTCTATTCCTTTGGGAAGCAAAATATAAGAAAGATGAACAAGAAAAGAAACAAAAGCAAACTGATATAAAGGAGTAGAGGGTAATCTTTTGTATCCTCAAAAAACAATTCTTCTTTGGAAAGATACTAAAATAATGAAGACCTAATATGCACCACAAAATTTGCAAGAAAAAAAAAAGGACTACGAGGAAAAAAAAAAATATATATGGGCATGCATGAATGAGTGTTATATAAAGCAAAAGTCTTACTTAAGAAAAGAGAGGTAATGGTCTCTTAAAACACTCCAAAGAAACAAGAGTTCATGTAGGATTTGAAATCCTATCAATGCCAAAAAAAAAAAATCCTATTTCATTTAGGCAAGCTCCTAGCAAAAATAATAATGATAATAAATAAATAAATAATAAAATAAAATAAAATGGTGATCCTTCAAAATAGAGGGTAGAAGTTTACTATGGTTTGATCTGTTTTGTGAACCATACCTATTTACTACTTATTTTTGTTTAAATTTTTTGGTAGATGTGGTAAATAAAATTGAAAAAATGATGACAAATTTTTTTTTTTTTTTTTTTTTTTGGGCAGTAAAGGCTAGGATATGGTTTCTCTTCCTCAGAATGAAGGAGGCATATGACAAAAGAATATTGCCTTACTTGGTAGATGGTTATGTAGATTTCCTATTGAGCACAATTCTTTTTGGCATGGTATTATTAAGACAATGGATAGGACTCTCACTTGGTCAACTGGGGAATTCTTGATCTCCTTCAAAATTCATTTCACAAGGTCTATCTATTCTCTCAATTCATTTGTTTTATTGTGGGAAATGAGAAGAATGTCTGTTTTTTAGAGGATGTATGGAGGGGTGGGATTTCATTTATGTAATTTAAGAGAATACAAAGCTTGGGTGATGATTATGATATCATCACCTTTTATATTAATCAATCAACTGTTACAAAAGGAAGCCCTAAGACACTGATTAAGGAGTCACCTTTTATATTGACTGATTGATTGATTGTAACAAACAATGAAGGAGATGGATTACGAAATCAAATATGAACCAGATTAAACAAAGACAGAATTGGAATGCACAAAACCAAAAACATTTAATTAAAACATTTAATTAAATTAATAGAAAATTACAAAAAAATAACTTGCACTTACAATGGATGTAATCTGCAAGGATCTTGATTGTTAACTAGGAAGACAGAACGGGGAAAAGTAAACCTCACTCAGAGCACTCTGGGTTTTTCTTTCAATCAGAAGGGTTAAAAGAAGAAGAAGGTGTCGAGTGATTACATTTGATTACAAATATATAGAAAATAAAAGTAACTATGCAGCATGTGAATTGAATTTGAATGATGGAAGCTGACTAACAAAGTGACTATCTGACATGTGAATTAATTTGAATGATGAAAGCATTGGCGACATTGGAGGCGGCGAGTGTCGGTTGCTTCGGTGATTGATTGAGCAGATTAGCGACTTTTAACAAAGTTGATTGACCAAATAGTGATGTGAGCGGTAAAAGTGAGCAGTAGCTTTTATTATTCATCACTTCGGTGGAGCATGTGAATAAAGGAATCGAGAATAAATACAAATTGGCGACTTTTCTCAAAAGAGTATTGATTGAAGCCATTTTGTATTTATAAAGAATCTATGTTGACTAGGCATATGGATCTGAGCATCTTGAAACTCGGGTGCGTCCATATGGAATGGATTGAGTAGTTGATCCTTGAAGATTGGTGAGCTATGCGATCCTTCTTACGAATCATCTGGCAGGTTGATTGGGCTTGAGCTCGATCTACAAGTTGCCGAGCCATCTGGAACATTTCATCCTGGAGGGCTTGGACTTGGCTTTGGATTTAGCTTTGGGCGGCGGGGAGGTGAAATGGGCTTTGAATTGATTTGGATTTTGACTTGGGCCTTGAATGATCCTTGGGTTGGTGGGAATTATGGAAACTTTGGACTTTCCTTGGATTTAGATTGGGCAGTTGAGCTGATTTGGGCTTAGAACCCTTTGGATGAGGGCTTCCAAGGTTGGTGGAGGAAAGGTGGTGACTTCCTTGGTGATTCTGACGATTGGAGTTCTTTGGGCTTTGATTATTGCGGAGTTGGAGCACATTGATCGGGAGGAAATTCTTCATGAACAATTTCAATAATTAAGGCACATTGAACTTAGCCCACCATTTGGTAGTGTTGGCGGATAATTATGTTATCATCAATCCCATAATGCCATTTGAATATCCATGGAATTTTGTATTTGGACATAAAATTGAGCAATATAGGAAATTGTTTACGATGAAGCGGTGAATGGGTAGCAATGACAAAATAAGCAATTGTTTCATTGAGGCTGGGGAGAATTTACGAAATGGCGCCATAATGGGACCACCATCTCACAAACCGGGTTGGTAACTTTCAGTTTAAATTTTGATCAAAGGAAATGAACGAGGGTGGTGAATGACTCATTTTGATAGGAACAATTTGAACCAAGCATTAACATAATCATGATAATTATATTGAATAGAATGACCGAGGTAAATCTCGAATGATTAGGATTTCCCCGTTACGCAAGGGAGACAATATTATGAATGTAGAGTGAATGGTATAGGATCTTGTAAGCATAAGTTCGATCTGAATGGGTTTAATCAAGATGAAATGATGGTTGAAGCGGGATATCTTTGTAATAGGAGATTTTTCTCTGGAGGTGAAGAAATGAAATGACATCGAGCCAAAATGGAATTGAGCAATTTCATTAATGATTTGACTTCTAGGGTGACTAGGTTCTTTGTAGAAGAGGTTTGTAACATGTGATTTGGTGTACTCGGTTAGAAAGGCGAACTTGGTTGAGTGGAAGTGGAGTAACTTAAATGGATTGGCTAGAGGCAAAGGATCATTAGCCAATGCGGATGAATAATCGGGGCGGTGGATAGTACCAAGAGTATGGTAGGTTAATTAGGTCAATAGATTTGGATGGATGAATTGAGTCCAAAGGAGGAAAAACTATGAGTTGATTAGGTTTCTTTGGAACCGGAAGAGGAACCAAAGCCTTTGAAGGAGGCCTTGGGCGAGACATATCTGTGAAATAGGGAACAAAGATTAGCAACGGAAAGAAGATCTAAATAATTACGGTAATAAAACAAATCATTGTAGTAATTATGACTTAAAACACGTCGAGCTTATGGCTGTTGATGATTGATGTATTGGGCTCGTTTAGTAGTAAATCTGGTTGATTTAAGGCGGAGTATCTGCGGTTAACTTATACGATCGGGGTTTGGTAATGGGTAATTTGGGTTTTAACATAAGAAATATGTGGAGTAGCACTCATCCTTACCCCCTGTAAAAATTCTGAGTAAGAAAATCGGGAAGGAATTTTGACAATAGGGTATGTAAGTAATGTCAAAATCAAAAATACTTAAAATAGATTGCTTAGCGGGCAAAAATTTGTTTACTAGCAAGATTTTGAACATCCTTTTCTAAAACATATTTAGCATTTGCAATCAACACGTAAAAATTTTTGATTTAAAATATCATCTTGAAATTTTTGAATACATAAAGCGATAGATAAAATTTCTTTTTAATAGTACTATAATTTAATTGTGCGATATTCGGACACGAATGAAAAGCGGACAATTTGTTCAGGTGACTGGGGAGTAACTTGTTGGAGTAGAATACCACCATAACCAATGTCAGAAGCATCGGTTTGAATGATTTTGAATGAATTCTCAGTAGGAATACCAAGACAAGGAAGAGTTTTAACATATTTTTTAACTTGTTGAACAACAACAGTATGAGTAGGAGACCAAGGAGGAGGATTATCTTTTAACCTATCAAGCGAGGTTGTGATTTTCCTAAGGTCTTGATAGAAGTCGACAATGTAATTGAGGAACCTAAGAATCGTTGTAATTGAGTTTTATCAAGAATGTCATCAGGAAACTTAGACGCAAATTCAATAGAGCGACTAATGGGAAGAATAGTATTATGATGAATATCATAGCCTAAGAACCGAACTTTAGTTTGAAACAATTTAATCTTAGGAGCTTAGGCTATGATATTCATCATAATACTATTCTTCAAACTAAGATTAAATTGTTTCAAACTAAAGTTCGGTTCTTAGGTTATGATATTCATCATAATACTATTCTTCCCATTAGTCGCTCTATTGAATTTGCGTCTAAGTTTCCTGATGACATTCTTGATAAAACTCAATTACAACGATTCTTAGGTTCCTCGATAAAATTCACATCTTTGCATAGTTACTTTTATTTTCTATATATTTGTAATCAAATGTAATCACTCGACACCTTCTTCTTCTTAACCCTTGATTGAAAGAAAAACCCAGTGCTCTGAGTGAGGTTTACTTTTTCCATCTTCCTAGTTAACAATCAAGATCCTTGCAGATTACATCCATTGTAAGTGCAAGTTATTTTTCTGTAATTTTCTATTAATTTAATTAAATGTTTTAATTAAATGTTTTTGGTTTTGTGCATTCCAATTCTGTCTTTGTTTAATCTGGTTCATATTTGATTTCGTAATCCATCTCCTTCATTGTTTGTTGCTGCTTCCGCGTTCCATGGTATCAATCAATCAATCACAATCTAATCTA
The DNA here is from genome assembly GCA_025200525.1 of Camellia lanceoleosa. NCBI lineage: Eukaryota > Viridiplantae > Streptophyta > Magnoliopsida > Ericales > Theaceae > Camellia > Camellia lanceoleosa. Next base: position 175,888,238 of record CM045765.1, read on the forward strand.
AATAAACAAACAAGGAAATATTCTAACACTACCCCTTGAGCTGATGCGAAGATATCTCACATGCCCAATTTGCCTAGAAAGTTATGAAATGGTTTACTCCCAACTCCCTTGGTGAGGATGTCTGCAAGTTGTTCGCCTGACTTCACAAAAGGAGTACATATCATGCCGCTGGTGAATTTCTCCTTGATGAAATGGCAATCAATCTCAACATGCTTATCCTATCATGTTGAACAAGATTGTGAGCTATGTTAATGGCAGCCTTATTATCACAATATAGCTGCATAGAATCTGTTTGGCCCATCCCCAGATCACTTAACAACAGTTTGATCCACAAGAGTTCACACACACATTGTGTTATAGCTTTAAACTCCGCTTCTGCACTCGATCTAGCCACCACATTCTATTTCTTACTCCTCCGAATAACAAGATCGCCGCCTAAAAAGGTATAATATCCTAATATAGATCTCCCATCAGTTATTGACCCTACCCAATCAGCATCCGCATAGGCTTCCACTTTGAGGTGATCATGTTTGGAAAAGTAAAAGCCCTTTCCAGGAGAAGATTTCAAGCACCTCAAAATTCTCATAACAACCTATAAGTGAATTTGATGAGAAGCATGCATAAACTGACTAACCATACTGATATCAATAGCAATATCAGGACGAGAGTGAAATAAGCAAATGAGCTTACCCACTAGTCGTTGATAACTCCCTCTATCAACAGCTGCTCCTCCTTCATCATCACCAAGTTTCTGATTAAGTTCCAGTGGGGTATCACAAGCCTTACATCCAAGCATCTTTGTTTCCTTCAAAAGGTCAAGAACATATTTCTTTTATGAGATGAAAATCCCATCCTTGGAGCGAGCAACTTCAATTCCTAGAAAATACTTCAAGTTCCCCAAGTTTTTGATTTCAAACTCACTAGCTAAATATTTTTTCAACGGGGGTATTTCCTCATTATCATCGCCTGTAAGCACTATGTCATCCACATAAACAATGAGAGCTGTAGTCTTACCACGTGAGGAATATTTCACAAACAAAGTGTGATCTACCTAACTCTGTTTGAAATCATCTTTAAGCATAGCCTGAGTGAATCTCTCAAACCAAGCGCTTAGAGACTGTGTGAGACCATATAACAATTTCTAACGCCTGCATACTTTACCCTCTGTCTGATGATCCTCAAAATCAAGAGGAATGTCCATATATACCTCTTCTTCTAGATCACCGTGTAAGAATTTACATCAAACTGATGAAGTGGTCAACCTAAATTAGTTACTAGAGAGAGAAGTATTCTGACTGAATTCATCTTAGCCATGGGTGCAAAAGTCTCCTGATAGTCTACTCTATAAGTTTGAATGAAGCCCTTTGCCACAAGTCGAGCCTTATGACGCTCAATGGAACCATCTGCTTTGTACTTCACAGTATACACCCATTTGCATCCCACCGGTCGTTTGCCCTTAGGTAATTCAATTAATTCCCAAGTATCATTTTTACAAAGTGCTTTTATTTTCTCAATCATGGCAAGTTTCTATTCAGAAGTAGCCAAAGCATCCTAAAAATGGTTAGGAATACTAACAGAGGAAATGTTTGACACAAAGGCTCTATAAGAGGAAGACAAATGAGAGTAGAACACAAAGTTTGAGATAAGATGTTGAGTACAAGATCTCACACACTTTATCTTAGCAATAGGAATATCAAGATCAGTAGTGTCAGGAATAGCAATGTCAGTAGACTCAAGAGAAACAAGAAGTTCAAAGTTACCTAGACTCTTATCAGAAGTAGGAGATGGCAGTGGGTGAGCAGAAATGGTCTCTTGTATCCAAGTAACTTTGTCTGTCTTTGTCCCTGGCATAAACTTGTTCTTCCCTATCCTTGGTGGCATTGAATTCTATAGTCCCAGTAATAGGTGGTGCAGGAACAACTGGTTCCACCATAAGAGCAATAGGGACAACAAGAATCTCTTCACACCAAGGCTTCCGTTAAAGGGATGACTGTGCCACTGGAGAAAACAAGAAGTAAGACTAAGACTCAAAGAATGTGACATCCATAGACACAAACCACTTACGAGAAGGAGGGTGATAAAACTTATACCCCTTTTGAGTAAGCAAGTATCCGAGAAAAACACACTTCAGAGAGCGAGGGTCCAAGTTACCATGAGTAGGAGAATGATTGTGAACAAAACAGACACATCCAAATATTTTAGGGGGAATGGAAAACAAAAACTCTGAACCAAGAACGACTTGGAGTGGAGCTTGTTTTTGCAAAACCTGGGTAAGAAGACGATTAATGAGATAGGCTTCCGTGAGAACGGCCTCGCCCCAGTAGAACCGAGGCACACTCATAGAAAAACACATGCAGCGAGCCATATCAAGAAGATGACGATTCTTGCGCTCTGCAACCCCATTTTGTTGAGGGGTATCAGTGCAAGATGTCTAATGTATAATGCCATGAGTGGAAACATAACTCTCTAACCCTAAATCCATGTATTCACCCCCATTATCAGAACGCAAGATTTTGACAATTGTCCAAACTGAGTACAAATCATTTTATGAAAATTTTGAAACACAGAGAAAATCTCACTTTTTTCTTTCATGAGATACACCCAAGTAGTACAAGAAAAATCATCGATAAAAGTAATAAACCATCTATGGCCTTTTAAAGACACAACACGAGATAGCCCCACACATCAGAATGTATTAAAGAAAAATGAGCTAAACTTTATTAAGACTTGGAGCAAAAGAAGCTTGGTGTTGTTTGCCAAGTTGACAAGACTCACAAATAAACTCATACACATTATTGTTTGTAAAAACAGACATAAATAAATGCCTACGTAAATGAAAGAAAGGATGTCCAAGATGCCGATGCCATAGCCATAAATCATCCTTAGTGGTTGGGAACTAAATGGAATGATGAGCAAGCTTGTTCAGTTGATCCAAGAAATAGAGACCATTTTCTGCACTACTATTGCCAATCGTCCTCCTCATGACAAGGTCTTGAAAAAGACAATGATCAGAAAAAAAAAATGGCACACTATAGTTCAAATCCTTAGTAATACAATTCAAAGATAAAAGATTAACAAAAAGATTGAGAACATGGAGCACTGAAGACAGAGGTGAGGTAAGGGTGACATGAATTAAACATTTTCCAGAGATAGAAGATACAATAACATCTGCAATCCTAACTTTGTCTGGACCTGAAGAGGGCTTATATGCTGAGAAAAGGTCAGAAGACCCAAACATATGATCTGACGCACCAAAATCAATAATCCATGACAAGGACTTATGGGAAAGAAAAGCACTAGGAGAAAAAGCTAAATTACTTGAGCAAGCAAACAACGAAGAAGATGCACTGGAAATAATAGAAGACCAGCGGGCCAGTAAATGACTCAGAACATCCTCAAGCTCAGGAGAAGTCATGCTAGATAAACTATCAGCAGTTAGACCAACTGAAGCGAAAGTAGAATCAAGCGTGTCAACAGCACTAGACTGATGGGCCTGTGGATTAGAGCCACGTCCTCTAAGCTGGCCTGATCGACCACCTCTAGTACCAAACCGATCGCCATAACTCCCTGATGGAGCCCCATGAAGCTTCCAACATGTCTCACGAGTATGTTGCGGCTTGCGACAGTAATCACAGCACACAGTATCCTTACCTAAATGATGGGAAAGAGGTAGTGACAAACCAGCCCCATCTCAAAAAGAAGCAGAAAGTAATGTTGAACGGTCTCCAGTAGCCGATGGTAACATAGCAAAATGACGACTCTCCTCATTCTATACATATGCAAAGGCCTCTTGAAGAGATGGAAGAACATCCATGCCAAGAACACGACTCCATACTGGATCAAACTTCACATTGAGGCCTTCCAGAAACTTGAAGACCTTCTCCTATGTAAGAAACTTCTGATAACCAACTGAGTCAACTGCACAGACAGGCTTGTAATCTAGGAGATGATCTAGGCGTTTCCAACCATTAGTCAGAAAGGTGTAATATTAGAGAACTGTCTGCTCCCCCTATACTGAGCCCTCAATAGACCGGCGCAGCTCACAACACTAAGAAAAATTTCCTTTTCGAGAATATATAGCAGCGACTGCTTCCCAAATATCCTGGGCAGTATCCATAGATAAGTAACTTTCACCAATCTCAGGAACCATGGAATGAATAAGCCACCCCATAATTAAAGAGTAGATAATCTCCCATTGATCATAGCCAGGATCCGTAATATCTGGTGCTTGAACTCTCCCATTAACATATCCCATCTTCTCCCTACTCTTCAGAAAAAGTGTCAGACACTAAGACCATGAAAGGTAATTCTGACTATTAAACAGAGCAGTGGTGATTTTGAGGCTGGGGTTCAGGTTCTTAGATGTAGCAGTCATAACTGGACTGGAGCTCTCCCCTTTAGATAGGTAAGAAGTAGTGGTGGATTCATTAGTTAGGTCAGCCATAAGAACTCTACAATTTCAACCCAAAAAACTTTGTACAAATCACAAGAATGGAAAGATGAATGGAATGGACAAGATTGGAATAAGAAAAATCACATGTAGACCACTATGGGAGCATAACAATCAGATTAATGGGTCATCTAAATTGAAAAGTTCAGCTCACATTTCTCTTTAAAACTCAGGTATTAAAGAGAGGGAAACTGGAGCCTTATAACCAGTACAGATTGGGCAATTCCAGGCGATATGGGATACATTCCAACAATCTATAAACCCAAAAAATAAATCAAATACAGAAAAATGAACCTCCAATCAAAACAGTGCTAAACTTTGTTCAAGAAAGTAGAGGAAAAGAAACTTGGGGCAACAGAAGATAGGCAACTCTCAAACACTCATTCACAGGAACCGAAATACACAAAAAAAGGCTAGGACAGCCCTCACAAGGGTCGACTAGGCCAGAGGGGCCTTCGGCTGAAGCCAAAACAACTCTATGATACCTTGGCTGGTTTCGACAGAGACTCAAGGACCAGCGATGGAGGATGGGTGGTGATAGGTGATGGCTGGTTGGTGGCAGCAGTTGTGTGGGTGACGGTTTTTAGGATTTTGGCTCTAATACTATGTAATTTAGAAGAATACAAAGCTTGGGTGATGATTATGATATCATCACCTTTTATATTAATCAATCAATTGCTACAAAAGGAAGCCCCTAAGACACTAATTAAGGAATCACCTTTTCTATTGACTGATTAATTGATTGATTGATTAAAAAATCACAATCAATCAATCAATCAATCACAATCTAATCTAAATAAGGAAATAAGGAAATATTCTAACAATTTACTCATTTATTCTCTCGTTTGTACCGATTGTCTTGTCCTCATAATGTTTCTATTGCCTCTATGGTTTCCTCTTTTTCTATGTCTATTTCTTAAGATTTCGACTTTTTCAAAAATTTTAATGATCACAAGCTTAATGACTTGCTTCTTTATTATTTATTATTGATGGTGTTTCTTTGAGACATGCAAATGTTGATAAACAAGCATAGAGTATTCAGTCATTTGGGGTATTCTCTTAAATCCATTTAGATAAGATTATTGATGATCAATTGTATCAATGTGCCATTCTTTGGCCCTCATGAGATAATTTGGAGTGCAAATGTGCCATTTGGCTTTATGGTTGAGATTGCTTCAATTGGTAGAGATGGATTTTGTGTTACCATCATCTTGTGTTCGAATGGTATTAGATTGATTTTATGGCCTTTTTTTGGCCTTACAAGGAAAGCTCAAATTCTTCGGAGGAATATGATTTGTGTGGTGTTGGGGGTAATATAATCAAAAAGAAATGCAAGAATATTTGAGGAAAAGTTCAAAAATATAGCAAGTTTATGGGAAAATTTTGTATTTGACTTCTTTTTGAGCATCATTATCACATGTTTTCAATGGATTTCCTTTGTTTTTTGATTAGTAGAGATTGGAAAGTTGTGTTTGATATGTAATTTTGTTGTCTTCTTCCTTTTTCTTTTTTCTTTTTGGAGGACTTCTTGTCCCCTTTGTACTCTTTTGTACTTCTTTTTTACTCTTTATTTAATAAATTCTCTTTGTTGCTAATCAAACAAAAAATGTTCAACTACACATGTTGAACACATAACCCATATCCTTATCCAAGTGTCAAGTGTCCAACATGCATACCATACACATTTATAGGAGTCTATGTAACATAGCTTTGGAAGCAATAAAAAAGTCCCACATTAATTCTTAGAAATAATAGACATTTATATGCCAAAAGTTTCTTCTTTAATAGGAAGAATATATATTTATGTCCTCCGAGTCGCACAGAGTTTTAACCAAAACAACTTCTTGCACAATTCATGCTGGCGAGTGAGTGTGTTGAGGTAAGGGAATTCGGATAGCACACTATAGTCTTTGACCCTATATATATTCTGTATAACAAAAGTTAGGGACCTATAATTTTCAAGACTATAAAGTGACATACATAGACATTTTGTTTAATGGTTTCTTATGCACAAAAATAACTAGGACAGACTTAACAGCCTTGGCAAAATCATTCTTTACAAGAAATAAATGACAGACCTCACTCAATATTTCACTAGGGTATGAAGCATATGCATCCCAATAAGAAACAGCTTTTTTCTGGCGTTTTCCTCTACCAAGAGCAGCATCATTCTCAGTCTGATATTTCTCCCACCTACAGGACCAACAAAAAATGAGGCAATGCAAGAAAAACATTTCACAGGTAACTAGTTACTGAATTCAAGTACCCCTTCAGAGAAGTAAAAACATTATGCTCCATGAGTCCAGGAATTTCATATATGTATGTGTGCCATGCATTGTTTAAAAAATTCATTATGTTTTCCCATGTCGGACCTTTGATTAGTGATTAAGAGGCACGACATAAATGTATCTATCATATTGTCATGGAAATCAATTTGGTATTTTAAATTCATATCCTCTTACAAGCGAACTGGTGGTTCACACACACAACTATAATCATTCATGCAATAGTGGCAAGCTTTTATGTATTCCTCAACAGGAATCAAACACAATTAATAGTAACAGAAAAAGAACGGGCAATGTTAATTTGGGCAGAAAGTAGAAGTGCAAATTGGTTTACTTGGTGCTGGACCTCAATCAGCCATATTTCAAGGCTACAGTTTCTCAATGCAAGCAATTGCCATAAATAAGAAAATTCATGTACATCAAAATTCAATAGGTACATGATTCCAGTACAAACAATGCAAGTAAAACTATTTGATCCTTCAGAAGAGATGGACACATTATCTACAAGATTGAACCTTCAAAGGAAACTATAGCTAGCCAAGCAATGCGAGTGAAACTATTTAATCCTTCAGGAGAGATCTACACATTATCTACCAGATTGAACCTTCAAAGGAAGCTATAGATGGCCAAATTTTATTTGGTTTTTAATATTCTAGTAATTTCCGTTCTTGGGAACTTTTTTCATCAGATTCTTTTTACTATTTTTTCATGCTATGGATTCTTGTGCCCCTATCAACCTCTCTATGTGGTTGGTTTACCTCCAGCACACTCACTTTCTGAAGATGCCGAGATCATCTTAAAGAAATACATATAGAACTGTTTGATTGTCTTGCTAACACATATTTGGAATAATCCTCAATTGGTGCAGTTTACAATTATACAACCTTGGAGTTAATGCGGCTCAACTAAATCATTTGATACAGTAACCATGTGTCATCATTCGTATTGGCCAATGATTCTCAGTTGTCTAATTACCTGGCCTATTGATGGTTGGTGATAGCCTCAAGCTTCGATCTACTAAAAATTTTTCTTCAGTCTATTGGCGATTTGTTCAAGCTCGTGGAAGTATAGCTATAAGATTCAGGCTTTTTGAGTGTCCATGGTTTGCCCCCTTTTTGAATTTTTGTTAATAAAGTTTTTCTTATCAGGAAAGGAAAAAAAAAATTTCTTGAAGACAGAGAAGACCAATTCTACCATGGATGATCTTTGATGGATCAGTCAGGGATTGGCCAAGTGAGGCACACATCTGTTAGTTTAGAGTTAAGCATAACAGCCATTTAAAAAGGCCCAAGCAAGCCATCCCGGTGTTGTGCCGCTACTAGAGGCAATTTTCTCAGACACGAGAACAAAATTTAAAGAAAGCCAGGGAAAAGCAGCCAGCCCTTAAGAGCATTGGTAACTTGTGTTATGCAATCAGCATGCACAGTCAATAGGCCCAGTAAGAGTACCTTACTGGGCGTTGGCTCGTCTATTCGATATACTCTTTTTTTTGACAGCTCATCTAGTTGACTGGGAGTACAGGAATTGCTACATAAAACACATAATGAGGTAATTGTACACTGCTGTGGTTCAATATGATAATCAATATCCAGAAAGGAAATTACAGTGGGACATTCTCACAGAAGTTGGATTAGGAACATCACAAACCACTAGAATGCATTCTGTTGCCTGTTTTCTTTCTTTCATCAACAATTCAAATCATTCCAATTGCTATTGCATTAAGGTGGCATAGCTGTATTTTTTTTTTGGGCCCATTGGTATGTCTGTACCCTAGGTATAACTCTGAATTTTGCATATACATGTTTGTTATTCCTCTCATATGTGAATGCCTAAATTAAGTGGTTAATAGTTGAGAATGTTTTGTACTTGCTATAAATGTGACATCAGATTCTAAAGTAATACGGGGTCATATAATGTATTCTAGAACAGTGAAGCTCAATGAAACTATGAACAAGTCACCACAAGAATTTACTCCTTACCTTAGTCACAGAAGTCTGCCCCATTCACTTTCTTCAGTACCATTAACTGGATTATCCTCTTTCCTTTCGGAACTTTGTGCACAGGGACCATCAGCAACAACAGGAGGTGATTCAGCTCCCCCTTGTTCTTCAGTTTGTTCCTCATTCCATTCCAACGACTGGTTGGAAAGGATAATGTGAAAATTGATAGCAGGAAACAACAATCAACATGTTGGTATTTTGTAAAACTCAAGTTCAAAAGCTAGTGCTATAGTTCAGTCAGAAATACAAACAAGAGATAGCAGGAGTGATATGGATGCAACCATCTAGCAAAACCCAAAAAATAAATAGCAAGGTATATGGAGAATCAAAGTTTTTCTTCACAGCCATGAGAAACAAAAATAAAGAACAGAGTGTCACCAGAAATAGTTTTGGGGAGGAGGGCCCTTGCTCTTTTGCGGATCATTTGGCGAGAGCGGAATAGAACCTTTAAAGGTGTGGAGGTGTCGCTTAAGCTCTAGTGATAGTTTTTGTCTACTTAATACAGTTGGAACTCGAATGGTATTGAGCCATACTTGGATCAATTTTTGGATTTTGTAGGGTCTTTTGAGTAGTTGGGTAGTAAAGTTTGCTATTTTTCCTTCCTAAGGTTTTGGGGATCCTCCTCTTTTAATTTTGTGCTTGGGTGGTACCCTTTGGTACCATTTTGCTCAATGAAATACACACTTGTCAACAAAAACAAAACAAAATAAAATAAAATATTTTCCGATAGCAATGTGAGAACAGTGAGATTATAATTCCTAAATATTATATTTATCTGGTGGTCTATGAAATCGTACAGATGACTGACTGTCATCTATGCAATTATAGAAAGGCATATGTACAACATTATCAAAATTAGGCCAAGAAACACCACTAGTTCAACTTTATTGCTGGTAAGTGTGTTTTATGTGCCTAGCCTCTGGGGATGTGAGAGGTTCCATAATTGTGCCTACTTTGTGTGTTTCTTTGTACCTTGTGAGTTTTGACATAGCCTCTCAGGTTTTGAGAAGATTTCTTTTTGTAGGTTAGGTAACTAGTGTTGTCTCTCCATAAAGAGCTTTATTTTTTCTTTTTGGTTTATGTCGTGTGTAAGGTAATGTCTTGAGCTTCATTGTATATCCATCTTTTTTGGTAATGAAATTGCTTTACCAAAAAAATAAAAATTTGCAGCACAAAAGGAAAAACAAGCATATTAATTCATATGTGTAAATAGTCATTTGACAAAGATTACTTTAAAAAAATAGACAGTTTGAATTAGGTTACATTCAGGTTGAGTTATACCCAGAGACTTACAAGGAACTCTAACTGAAAATGAGCCAATAATTCAGTACATCATGCTGAGAATATTGAAATCTAAAAGTAGAGGAACTTTAACATGATAGAAACCAAAGTAAACTAGTTTTGTAATCACCAAAAAAGAAAGGTGAAATAAATCCTAACACCCACATATTTTGATAAGTAAATGTATTATCACAAGAATATTTCCGGAAGGGGTGAAACGTATAAGCAGTGAATACCAAAGGCAAAATAAAACAAAACCAAAACCACCTATATACCTCACCTCTTACTCGTTAGCTCCACAAAAAAATCATTGTGTCATTTGCAAAAAGAAAATGGGAAACAAACACCATTGTTCCATCCTTTACTCCCACCCCAAAGCCACTGAGTATCCACCACGAGATGCCCCATCTATCATCTGACTCAAAGCTTCCATAATTAACAAAAGTAAAAAGCCTTCGCCATCTAGAGCTCTCGAAAAAAGCCTCTTACCAACCTATTCACTACCTTAGAGATGCAAAATCAAATCCACCTCCACCTCCACCTCTCACCAAAGTCCATCCTCCCGCAAAACATAACATAAGAAATCCCAATTAACATGGTCAAAAGCCTTTCCCAAATCAGACATGCAAATCACCTCGTGAGTCGACTCTCAATCAAGAATCCATGAATTCATTAGCTAGAAAAAGGCACGTCCAAGGATTTGCCTTCCCAACAACAGCATTTTGAGATTGTAATATAATCATCCCAATCACTCTCCTCAACCTCAGAGAAAGGATTTGGCTATGATTTTATACAGACTCCCAACCAAATTGATAGGTTTGAAGCTTAGTTGCAGGAATTGCTCACAGGGGTGAAAAACTAGTATCTAAAACAGATGCATCAAATTTCAGTTTGCTTAGAATAGTGAAAAAATAATAGGATTTCAGTAGTTATTGACAAGAATTTATAGTGAAAAGATAGTAGGATTCCAGTAGTTATTGCCAACAAGTTTAATGCAATACTGATCATGTGTAAAGACAGGGTGCTATTCACCTTTACCGAGCCAAGCATATCATTCTCTAAATCTCCTTCAGCATTATCAGGAGAACCAGATTGGAGATTTGAGCGATCAAGCAATTTCAGGATTGCACTTTCATCCCACACAATCTTGCCACTGCCATCTGTACATTTATCTTTGGACATATCCCCCAGGCCACCAGTTCTCCTTTTATGCTTATGTTCTATATCTGCAACTGCTTCATCCTTGTTGCCGCAGTTTTCACCAATGTCTTTCCCACTGACACTGGAAGGATCATTAAAAAGTTCTTCGGTTCCCCATCGTAGGATATCTTCCACCTCCTTCTGTGATCCAGACTTGTTCACAAAAAGTTGATCAAGCATCAGTTTCTTCTTTGCAAGCTGCAAGATACGTTCTTCAACACTAGCATGAACAACAAACCGGTAAACCAAAAGTCTCTTTGATTGTCCAATTCGATGTGCCCGATTCATAGCTTGGATATCTGCATGTGGGTTGAAATCAGAATCGTAGATAATGACAGTGTCAGCGGTTGCTAAATTGATCCCCAGACCACGTGAGCGTGTTGATAACAGGAAGACAAATTTACTTTTGTCTTGGTTAAAACGTGCAATTGTTGCTTGGCGATCAGCCAGAGAAACAGAGCCATCCGCTCTCTCAAATGTTTCGGGCCCAAATTCAATGTTCAAATAATCCTCAAGGATATCAAGAAGCCGTGCCATCTGTGAAAATATAAGGACTCTATGGCCTTTCCTATGTAACACCTTAAGCATGGAATGCAACAGAGTCAGCTTAACAGAAGCTTTTATCCGCATCTGATAAAGGAATTCTTCTGACCCAGTTTTAAGCTCAACATTTGGCAAGAGATAAGCATGGTTGCAAGCCTTTCTTAACTGCATCACAATATTCTGCAGCGACGTCTTTCCAACCCCTTTACCTATGTTGCGTAAAATCTTATAGTCCTTAGTTAGCAATAAACGATACAATTCTGCTTGTATGGATGACAACTCAACAGGAACAATTCTTTCAGTCTTAGGGGGTATATTCTCCATGACATCCTTTTTAAGTCTACGAAGCATATATGGAGCAACAAGTTTCTTCAGTTCCTCAACCTTTTTTGCAGAGGTAAGATCATTGAATTTCTCCTCAAATGATGGTAGGGAAGGGAATGAAGTGGGTTGCAAGAAATTTAGAAGTTAAACATCTCGCCTATGTTGTTTTGAAGTGGTGTACCAGTCAACAATAAACGATGCTGGAAAGAAAACGAATTAAGCAAGTTGAAAAGCTTACTGCCTGAATTCTTCAGACGATGCCCCTCATCTACTACAAAAACTTCCCAAGGAACCGCACGTAGATAAGAGGAATCAGCAAGAATGATTTTATAACTAGTTAAAAGAACATTGAATTTATAAGAAGCTGTTTTCTTATTTAACCCACTTGTATTATTGGCATGCCATTCATGCTGTCGAATTATGGTTCTAGCTTATGCACACCCATGATACTCCACAATATTGAGGTTAGGATCCCATGATGAAAACTCAGACATCCAGTTAGGCATTGTAGAAAGAGGGACCAAAACCAAGCAAGGCAACGCAGCTTTGAACTCAAAATTTAATGATGATATAAAAGCACAAGCTGATACTGTCTTCCCAAGACCCATCTCATCAGCAGTATTACATTTCTGGACTTGTGCCAGCATTTACGCAACCAATTCAGCGCTCCTAACTGATGTGGAAACAATGCACCTCCTTGTAGCTCCTTTGGTTGCTCGGTGAGAGTAACTATCTCACTTTGTTGACAATCACCCTTTCCTCTTGGCATATCATCCTTCCTAGCATCTTTTTCCATTTTCTGGAGTTCAAACTGGTAAAATAAATCAATCAGATGGGACATTTTCGCAATTACAGGCTCGTCTATTCTTTCCCAAGTGCATTCATCATAAGGAAGATGAGTCCATTTTATAAAAGCTTCATCTGAACCATCTTTGGAGGAACAAAGAGCAATCACCCACTGAGGCAGCTTCCACTGTTCCTCGCAGATATTTATCACTGCTGTCCCATACTTCGCCTTGTAATTATCTAGTTTTCTCTTTGCCAGAACTTTCAGCCGAGATTCAGAAATCCAACTGTTGTGAATATGAGATTTCCCCGACCCACTTGACTAAAAACTCATACGAGACTGTTACTACATCAGAGGATGCCAATTCAGCCAACTGAGTTTTCAGGGTTGCCATTCATTCTCATTTCTATGTTTGCCTCCTTTGTGTCTTTGATTTCATGAGAAACAAGGGTTTGAAAATTTTTTGAAACCTCACTATCACCATGACTTCTAAAACAAACAGTAGTATTCTGTACTCTGGAAATCTTCTCAGGTGTTTTCTCCAAGACTTCTGCATTCACAACAGTCATCTTGATTTTTACCATTTGTGGCTGTAGAACTGGAACCACTGGTATCTCTCCTTGCTGAATCCACAGCCTTCCCTTCTCTAAATTCTTTGGTCACTGATCTTCTATACACTTGTAACTTTTCTACTCTTGTATTGTTGTTTAAGCTTGTCACCTCATCAGAATGGCTGATGATATTCTGAAGGCCCTCAGTGAAATCTTCAGCAGTTTCCCCATCCAAAATCTTGTCACTGTCAGGTTTTTCCTTTGCTACTCTATTTTTCTTGTCCAGAAGTGATAAATCCTCAGAAGGCAAGTCATTTGCAAGCATCAGAGAGATCTTGCATGAGTTCTTGTTATCACCTTGCACTCAGCACTCCAAGACCCGATCAACCTATAATATGCATGAGTATGATTTAAGATAAAATAGAATTAACATATATTATGTTATTTCAAAACAAAATATATAAATAACACAAAAAATACACTGACACATAATAATATGGCACAATTATATCTACAAAAAAATTCAACATTTACCACTTGAACTTCACCAGGAACATGGTATTTACAGGTCAATGTGCCATCTACATTTTTTTCTGTTTGCGGTTGATGTGACAGATCCTATGCTTCCTCAGCAATGAGCTGCATCAAACAAAAAATAATGTAAATTTAAAATAACAACAAAATTAATATAACTAGGGTAGTAACTTTAAAGATCATAACATATGACAATCGAGAAGAAATCTGACCCAAAAAAAGAAAGAAAAAAAAAGTAACTAGTAACTGACTGACACAAATACAGGTTAAGCATGGGAGCCCAAGAAATACGGACACTTCTAAGAAGCTAGCATGTCCGTGTCAAACACCCACACTCTTCAGACACTTCCCAACATGTGTAGAACACTCATCTAAACATGCCCTATAATCCTATTATTGTCTTAATTTTTTTAAACTCGGACAAGTGGGGGACACACATGTCTAACTATTCAACATGCAAATATGCTGAAAAACCCCTCCCAACATGAATCACAATAAAAAGTCACCAATAATCATAGGTCTGGCATGTGAAACCTCCCAAATTTTCCTGAACATGCATGCATTGATGGTGACCAAATTTGATATATTTACATCGTACACAGATAAGAATAAAAGCTACTGTCCAAGACATGATAAATCATCCATGTGAGGCTAGCTTATATTTACAACCAAGTTACAAATGTAAACTCAGGATCAAGGACAAGCCCTGCCCAACATAATTAAAAACAATAATATATGCCATATTAACTAGCAATTAGAACTACCATAGCTTCCATATACTGTCATATTTTAATATATTAAAGAGAAATAATAAAGATACGTAAGTACTTGACACAACATCCTCTTGAAATGCATTAGAAAAGTAAATTTTTTTAAGTTAAGCTTCAATATTTGCAGCATAGAGTAGAATTTGACAAAATGCAAATTAATCAGCAAAGGAAACAATATTTAAACTTGAATCAGCACCACATGAAGCGAACATACACATGAAAAGGAAAAAAAAAAAATTTGATACCTCATCTTTTAGCTGGATATCCACGCTCTTGGTTCGAATGTCCTCCTTTGACCCAGAAGCAAAAGCCCCATGGCAGCACTAATATGTTTTCGGTGCAATTTGCTAGTTCTGGTACGTGCAGAATTTGCTTTGGAACGACATTTACGAGAAAAACCCATGGTGCATTTACCTTCATCAGCCCTAGGCTTCTTTTGAGTGCCACAGATATGAGTCTTATGCTTTCTTTTCTTTTTCTTTTGCATAGGTGCACCGGAAACAATTTTGTAAACTGGAGATCCATTATCATCAGACATGTCAGGTTTCTTCTCAGGAGCTTCATTGTTTGATTTCAACTTCATAGTCCTCGACAGAGAAGAAACTTTCACTGCAGGAGACACTGACTTCTTTTCTCCTGGTTTGTCTATTGAAGATGACTCGGGGTTCTATCTCATTATCAATATTCACAAGTGATAAATCACCCTCTGAACGTGAGAGATGACCGAGTTCCAAAGATGCATTGATATGCTTTCCAACAGATTGTACTCCTTGAGATAAGGAAGATTTTCTTTTGCTCTCTGATCTTTTCTTTCCAAGAACAGAGCTCCCAAAAATCTGCAATACCTTGTCAGTGCCAGATGGTTTGATTGCAGTTTTAGATTTTCCAATGATAAGTTTTGTTGTCATCTGTTTTAAGGTGGGATCCAGATGGTTTATGGGCTCACTTGAATCACTTTTCAGACAGCATTTTGGGCATTGCCACTTTCCAGTTGGAATTTTCTTGGGGCACGAATTAAAGATAAAACAAAGGAAAAGAAGTGATAATTAGCATTAAATACGACTCATTAACCAAAAGCAGAAACACATCAACTGTAATATTACAGTTAAACAGACATACCTTAAGAGGAGGATTAAGGCAATGAAGGTGATATGTTCTGGGACAGCTATCACAACAAAGCAAGTTTCCACCAAGATCACAGATCACACACTCATAATAGTACTGGACAAGAAAAAAAAAAGAGCATACAAGGAGTCACAAGCAGTTCGTAAATGCTAACAATTCTGTCAATATGCCAGAATATTATTAAACCGTAACATGCACTTGCCATCTTAGGTTAGGATAACTGTATAGCTTACATAGTCAGGTTGCTCAGAAGATGGAGAAGCATGATCCTACTACAACTAACAAGTACATTAACAAACAAAGAACCGATGACAACAACAATGACCAGAATAGCTGGCAGAAAAAGCTAAAAAGAACAGACATTCTTGGTCGGGAAAGAAGTTATTTCAAGGATTGCCATAGTGGTTCCAATTACCTTTGCACTTCCTTTGTTATATCTTTTTTCAGTTTCCTTTCAAGGAGACCTCCACTCCCTTTTGTACATTCCTTTTTTTGTTGGTTATATTATTATTTCTTATTTAAGAGAAAAATACGAATAAAAGGACAAAGAAATAAAATGAGATAATTTACCCCATCATTTCCTTTCTCTTTGCTCGAAGAGTAATCAGAACTTGTTTTATTCTTCATCTTGCATTTAGACAAAGGAGTACTTGATGCAGTTTCCAAGGCTATGGAGTTGCCATCTTTATCATTGGATATTTCCAAGACTATAGAGTTTCCATCTTTAGCATTGGATATATCTGCATATGGAAGTTTTCTTCTTTTGCAATGCGAGCCCCAGTTTCAGTTAATCATTGGACTAGTTGAACCTTTTTCCTTCATCTTTGGATCTTGGGTCTGCATTTATTATTAGCCCTGACAGGAGAAACGCCATGAGTCAATGGAGAAGTTCAAGAATCAAATCTCCAAATTCTGTTCCCACACTTTCCCATTATGGAAGACAAAAGTAACAGGAGACAGTTGATGGAAAGAAAAGAATAAAAAACAACTAGGTAAAAGTAACAAACCCTAAACCCTAAACAGCACATTAAAATCAGACCTTGTAATCATAGCATATATATTTGCTACAGAAATTTTAAATACATATATATATATTTTTTTTTTTGTGTGTGTGTGTACGAAAATATGCACCAAAAGTTTCCTTTTTTTTTGTGGATAAATAAGTCAATATTATTAAGAAAAGAGCATCAAGCCGATGCTAACGAATACAAAAGAAACAATCAACCAACCACCACCAACTAACCATGAAGAGTATCTTAAAAGTTCTCAAAAGAAAACAAATCCAGATCCACTCATCCTGACACCCATCTATACAAAACTCCCAAAAACCTTCGCTTCAAACGAGTCAACGACTTGTCCACCCCCTGAAAAATCCTCTTATTACGCTCCAACCAAACAAACCACATCAAAAGTTTCCTTTTCAATTGCAGATGCGTGCTTGTACAGCAAGTTTATCTAGCAAAAACGCTGCAGACATTAGCCTATATAAGATTAGAAAGTAAGAAACTCCAATTCATGCAAACCATAGCAAATGAAAATATAGTCAATGAAGTGGGATAAGACATCAAAGTCCTTCTTTGTAAAAAGAGCACCAACCTTTAAACCAGATCCATATGAAGTAAGAGTAGGAACAGATTAATGCAAGTTTCCCACAAACAGCAATAATGAGTATGAGAATGCATTAAAAACAATGGTCTGTTGAGTTTTTCTTATCTAATCAAGATTTCAAACGATTTGGGTTAACTTTCACATCATAATGAAGATCTTGAAACAACTATTACACCCATTGATTAACAGTATCGTCCAAAGTTTTTTGCCAAAGGTCAGTACCATCTACTCAAATATCCACATAATTCGCTTTACACTGCACAGTGACGAAGATCAATCATAAGAGAAAGGTATGCAAAAGTACTAGAGCAAAATTTGGCCATGAAGATAAAAGATGAAAGCTTAATGCCCAACGCTCGAGAAAAAGTAAGGTGATGTGAGTTACAAACTAAATGGCTCTATTAGTCCATCATGTATCATACCTTTCACTGACTTTGCTTAAAATGATATAACCGAATCTCATTTTTCCAAAACAAACCTAAATAGTCACATATAAACAAAAATGCCAGAGGAGCAGCATATGCTTCTGATGTTGGAACACAATAACTCATAGTTTGTTTCTCAAAATGGGTATCAGTTTTAGCATGAGTGACGTTAATGCTGACCATCATAAAAACCTCTCAATTAACAAAGTATGATAGATGCTATGTTACATGAACTCGGGTATGGGTGGTAGGTGTGAGTGTGTATTTAGAGGTCGGATCCATCAAATCTTTAATTTAAGGGTAAGCAAACTCAGCAAAACAAAAGTCATTTTTATATTTTAAATTTATTATGTGAGATGAAATGGTGTTATATGTTACATATAACGTCAAAAAGACATTTTACTTATACCAATTATACAACAATATATACATTTTTTTTTTTTTTTGTATTTATTTTTATATATATTATACAACAATGTATAGTATCAAATATAAATATATAAAAAGTGTCCGAGAGAAAGTATCATACACATATCTCACACCCTTGTCCAAATGTTGGGTGTCCGACACAAGTATTTGATTTATTTTGAAGAGTCTACGTAACATGGGATAGGTGAAATCACCAACCTAATACAAACTAAAAGGGTGGGATTTTTTTTCTTTTTAATGTGACCTTTGGTGACTGTGAAAGTGCATGCAGTTTATTATTGAAGCAGAAAGACTTATTGGATGCTTTGAACAAGAAATATTGCTCTGAGAGAAACTCATTTAGTTGGATACCATGAAAAAGTCACAAGTTCAGCAATAGCTAGGAGTCCATCCACTAAAAGAATCTGAACAAAATAATTTTAAGCAAGTTTGCCTCAATAGCACTAACAATAATAATTTGGCCAAAAGCAGATTAAAAGTAGCGAAATGGTACATGATGACTAAAGAAGCACATGGAAGGCATTGATTAGGCATTGATTAAAGCGGGAATACTCAGGTTGTCACAGACTATAAACATCTTTGTTGATGGCCAACTAGGGGTTTAACCAAAGCAAGACAACCACTGAAGCAAAAGAAACATATTAACATAAACTGGGTGAAAATTCATTAGTGAAATCAGAAATGTCAAAAAACAAGCTAATCACCATAACTAAAAATGAGGAAATGTGGTTCATTTTAGCTCTCTATACTGTCTGCTAGACCAATAAAAGGCCAGAAAGACATCATCGCATATTTTTTTTTTTTGGGTTACAACGGAAATGGACCTCATCACATATTCAAATACACAATTTGCAGTTCAAACCATGTTTCATTCCAAGGTTTGTACTTGCCCCAACCCAACCAGACCAACAATTGTAGCAATGGCATCTACAACTACTTTAATGCAATCAATCAAACCCAAAAGTTTAAAACCAATGACTATCACCCGATTTAAATTTGAAGTGAGTATGACATAACATTGGCAATCATGTACAAACTTCATAAATTCCCAGCTCAAATTAGCAACAGAAATCAAATTTGAATCATGCAAATTCCAAAGGATGAATAGCATGACAAATCATTATCATGGAAATCAAAAAACAATGAGGTCCTTCTAGTTTTTACAAGACAATCAGTTACTGACATCCATAGCATCATCAAATAAAATTTACAAACCAAAACACTAAAAACTATAGTAACTTGGCACATTAAACTCCCTCTGAACCCAAAAAACCCATTTCAACCACAACTCATCAGACAACAAATTCAAAAACCCAATTCACAAACTACCCCCAAAAAAAAATATTCAAATTTTGAACACAAAATTCAAACTAACAGCCCGACATTCACAGCGATCAAGCAACACTTCCACCACAACCAACTTTAAAGCAAACAAGAATCAACTGAAATTGCATGGAAACTCAAAACCCATCCAAAAAAAAAAATTCACCACCAACAAATGAGTAAAAACACTCAAAACAACGGTAATAGATAGAATTATACCAATCTGTATAAGGGATCAAAACACAAAGAAATGGAGATGGGATTGAAAGAGAGGCAGGGCAGGGAATTGAGATTAGGGGTGGGCGCGGGTCGGTTGCGGCCACGAAACCTCCAATCCGCCATCCGTCCGCTAGATTGGCGGATTGGAGAAAATCAATCCGCATCCGTCCGCCAATCCGGCGGATGTTTGGGGCGGTTGGCGGATGGATGCGAATCGGTTTGGCGATTTGAAATTTTATAAATTTTCAACATAGTTCAGCTTATGCACTTCCTCAAAAAAAATAATAATAATAAATAAATAAATATTACAATCAATGACTTAAAAAAGTATTACAATTATTGCATGTCTCATTCAAAGAAAGAAAGTTTGAAACTTTAGAATATCACAATCACTGCATGCCTCATCCACATATTACAATTACAACATGCCTCATCCACATAAAGTATTACAATATGTGGTTCTTAAAATATAAAAATAATTCAAACCACCAAAACTATGAACAAAGCAGTAGTAGAGATTGTATGTCTTTGTATTGTTACATTTATATATGTTTTTGAAAATAAAAACCAACCAGCATATATCATATTTTCTATTTATTACTTTTGGAGTTAGATTTAAAAATTAAAAAATATAGATAAATAATACGTTTATTTTTTTCAATTCAAAAAATGTATTCAAGTTGAAAACTTTTTTTTTCAACAAAATATTTAAATTCTTTTTCAATTGAAAACACAAACAAAATATTCAAACAAATTGAAAACACAAAATCTTATAAATTACTAAAGTGCGGGTTTGGCGGGTGTTGGGTCTGCCAAAGGAACCTCTTCAACCGCACATCCGTCCGCCAAATTGGGTTTCGCGGGTTCGGTTGCGCTAAAGGAACTCATCCCCAATTCCGTCGTCGCCAAATTGGCGGATTGGAGAAAATCAATCCGAACCAATCCGCTCGTGGCCATATCACACATCCAAAAAAATGCGCGGCGCGGATCGTTCGTTTCGTCGTTTTTTGGGATCGTATATCCGCCCGCCACCCCTAATTGAGATACACAGATAAAGCGTAGAGAGGGGGGTTGATTAGGGCGTATGAAGCATGTAGATTACGAGAATAGCGAGATATAGAAAGAAAACGAAAGGAGACAAAAATGCAATAAATAGAGGGAGATGTAGAGAGAGAAAGAGGCATACCGTACGGATTCACCAGGGCTCATAGGACACTGACAAGGCAGCAGGAGTTGGGTTGTTGTGGAAGCCCCGGAGCGAAAAGCACACGGCCAATGACGTCTCGCCACGTGCACCTCCAGGACGCTTGTCCCCATCTCCCTCCCTCCCTCCCTCCCAAATTTCTTTTCTTTTCTTTTCTTTTCTTTCCCCTCATTTTCTCTCCTGAGAGAGAGAGAGAGAGAGTTTGGTTGCATCATTGAATGTATGGACACTCCTCCCACCTTCTCTCTCTAACTACATCACCTCTGCTACCATAATCAATTGCAGAGTGTGTGTGTGGGAGGCTCTATTTACACACCGCTTTAGCTCTCGAGGCAAATCACTTCCAAAGACACTAAAAATAATTTACAAAAATAAATATTTTTCTCATTATAGACCACACTAAAAATAATTTACAAAAATAAATATTTTTCTCATCGTAGACCACAAATTTATATATTTACCCTTATTTACACATCTACCCATAACAATATACACTCAAAGTTTCATCTTTGCCCCCACACACCCCACACCCACGATATTCATCTTCCCCTCCATTCTCTATTCACACCGATGAACACCATTGCTGAAAACACTCATCAAAACGTCATCGGTGGTGTTGCTCAACACAGTTTTGAAAAAAAAAAATTAAAAAATTTATAACTATTTGACAGTGCAGAGTTGAATTAAATGAAAAAGTTCAACCTTAGTAATCCGAACAAATTGCACTTGTTCGATTGTAGTCTGTTAGACAAATGTAAGTTATTCAATTATAGTCTGTTGAACAGATGTAATTTGTTCGATTGCAGTCTGTTGAACATATATAAGTTGTTCGATTGTAGTTTGTTGAACAATGATATATCATTCACCTCTGGTTAACCGAACAATGATTTACCACTCATAAACGAAAACGAAGACGAAAACAACAAGAAAAAAAATAACTTTTTCATTGCTTCATTGTTCCGAATAAGAATTGTCAGATGCATCTTTCATTGAATTCAATCAAAATCTTCAATAATACTATATTTTTGATTATTCGTTGAAAGGTTTTTTGTACGGGGGCGAAATATCCTCTGCTTTCCGTACTCCTTGGACTCCAAACTTCTCGTGACGGCGTCTAACTTGGCAACGTAAAATGTTGAGTCGCCCGGCAGTGATTTGCCGGATAGACCCTCCGACAATCAAGTCAGATCACTCGAGGAAGAAAAAGACTGTTAGAGAGAGTGTGTGTGTTTTTGATGGTGCAGAATTGCTTTTTGTTACCTTCCTCCAACGTTCACCCTCACACTCCTATTTCTAGGCTGGCCATGCAGCCTCATGATTGTGCGCGCACTTCTTCTGATGTCCTTCCCTGGACAAGTGACAGTGCTCGCCTCTCACCACCTTACGCGTGTAAAGGTACATTCCCCCAACCAGTACACGCAAAATTGCCAAACGGTATTGACGCATGCCTGGAGCAGATTTCTTTTTCCTCACGCCATTGGCCCAGGTGGCATACTTAACCGGAGTACCACGACCGGCCTATCCCTTGCGGGGAATTGCATTCACAAGCACACAACCAAGCTAGGAACCGCCGACCTGTCCCTTGGCAAAGGGGCAAATATCTGGTTCTCACGGCCGAGCTGTTCTTTACCGGTGCATGGCCTCTCCCCGTTCTTTCTTCATCCTCGGTGGCCCGAAGTCCATCTATCTCGGCTAACCGACTAGAGACATGCTGGTCATCGCCGCATCCTTAGTCTAGCTCGGGCCCTTAGCTCGATTGCCACATGTCATTGCGTGCTCCGCCAAATGTCTACCTATCCTTAGCTCGGTCAAGCCTTAGATCACACCTGGTTGGACGATCTCTTTGATCGTGCAAAACCGATCCACAGGTCGTGTCAGCAGAGGAGATAGCGCGGCGCCATGAGGTTGGTCACGACCCGTGCTACCGTAGCTTGGCCATACTAACGGTGCAAATCTCCCCTCTCAATTGCCCCTTAATTCCATCCGAGCTAATCGTGATTGGGATTACCTCCATAGCCGAGCTTACGGCCCCCAAGTTGCGCCGATACCGAGCGGAGCGCAATTGGTACCAAATCCGTTGCCGAGCTATTCCATTTGCTCGGCCATTGTTTCAGTAGTCTTGTCAAAGGTCATACAGCATCGACAACGCGTTTCAAGGCCACGTGGCCTCACGCCATTGGTCCGTGACGCCATTTGTCTTCCACGCGTAGAATTCAAACGGCTGCGCCGTTTGATTTTTCCCCCTCTTTAACCACTACACGAAGGGTCATTCGACCCTTCCGTTGTTCATCTCCTTTCAAGCCAAAACCTTAATCTCTCCAATCGTCCCAGGCTTCCCTTCGTCCATTTTTGCCGTCTCTGAAGCTGCATCCAAGCTCGTGAGCCCACTTTGCTTCGCATTTGTTTTTGGTGAGTTCCCTACCCCTTTACTGCATTTTTCATTTCCATATCTTCATATTCGTTCTTCGACTTTCTGTGCTTTTGTTCTTCATTCATTCATCATTTTTCATTTCATTTTTTTTTTTTGGCCTACTGTTCTTCGTGCCCTATGCTTGGGGCCATGGGTGTTGCCTTTCATGCGTAGAACCCGTACACCCTAGGGTAAATGGAAACTGTATGAATGGAAAGGGCCTCCGTGCCCCTTGTTCCTCATTGGTTCAAACGAATTTGCCCCATTTCTGGAATAAACAGTTTGAATCTGGGTAGAACCGAGCTAAATGCTCATTTAGATCCGTAGGTAGAGCTTCACCAAATTAACAAAACGGTTTGTGGCTTTCGCCAAGGTCGCAACCGAAATGAATAGTTAATTAGATCGGTAACTAGGACCGAATCGAGCCAAAACTTGCCTTGATCGAAAAAAAATAGAATCAGGACCAAATCAGGAAGGCTAAATCAGCCATGCTGTCGAGCCGAGATAGGGTTTAGACCGGCCAAACACCCTAAAACCTTTCTTCCGAGCTAAGAGTTCCAATATGAGCCGTGCAATTTCTGCCATGCTAACCCTTGGGCTTATTTTTCAACAATGCAGAACAAACTAGGACCGATCAGGCCAGTCCAGAACCATCGCTGGTGAAGCTAAAAGTCCGAGCGAATACACCAACATTTTTGACCGAGATACAAATTAAGTCGTCAAATAAAACCGAGATAAATAGGGAAGTACCGATTTATGGTGAGCTCACCCAATGCATTGACTGAGTTTCGTAGGGAGTACAACATCCCAGACGACGTCATCTTAGAGCTCGCCAAGAAGGGAGATACCCCTTGGGGCGACCTAGACCGGTGCACATTCACGGTCGTATCTATAGTCTAAGGGGGACTTTGCTTCCCGGTCCAACCCTTGATCTGCGAATTTTTTAGGCAAACAAGGCTTTGCCCGACCCAAGTCTCTAACAACACGTACAAAATAATAAACGGTGTCGCCGAGCTGAACCGAAGGCTCAGTCTCAATCTCGGTCTTGCTGAAATTTTTCATCAGTACAGCCTTAGTAAAAATAAATGTGGGTTTTGTTGGTACCTGAAAGTAAAGAAGGGCCGAGCAAAACTCATTGAGGGCAACCCAGACAAAGAGACCAACGATGATGACTTCCTATGGGTGTCCGGTAATTACGAGGACACCGAGACGCCCATACCGGGCTGGTACATTAGGAAGGATTTTGGCAGTGCTGGTGAGTAGCTCGGCTAACCGCCCTATTTTCTTTATGCATTAGTTTCCTTTTTTGCCGGTCTAACACTTGATTCTTTTTGCAGATTACAAGCACTTAGCAGAGGACTACAACCGGGCTAACCAAGAGGCCATACGCGTCCTACTGCGTCATCCCGAAGAAGAAAGAGAATCCTCAATGTTCCTCGGCTTTGAACCGACTTACACCTACAGAGCGCCGCGCAAAAGTCGGGTCACCGACTTCCTTCGTGCTCCATCACCAGGATCTGATCCAAATCTTCCACCGATCAGACTTGTCCATCTTACTGCCGAGCAAGAAATGGCGAAGATTCGGGCAATCAAGTCCATGATCAGTGGCGAGGAAGGCGAGTCCCAACCACTGGAGGAAACTAGGGGAACATCCTCCACCCCAACTGGGCAAACAAAAGGAGCAGTGCTGGCTCTATCCAGCGAACAACTAGCCGGCCGGCCAAAGAAGAGGCCGAGGAAGGATTAGACTGGTCAACACCTGGTGGACGAAGAGTCCACCGAGCAGACTTCGACCGATCTCGGCGACCAGACCGAACAACAAACCAGTGGGCCATCCAAGAGCCCAAGTGCCCCCCCGGTCTGGTCGCCTGAAATCAGATACAAGGGCCGTGCTATTTCGGCTGCAAATTCCGTCTACGCAGACAAAGAGTACTCACTTGGTTTTAACATGACCAAGGGGTTAATCTTGCCCACCAACATGAAGAAACATGATGAGCTCTCCGACCTAAAGGTCCTTCGCTCGACGGCGAAATCCATAGTGCTGGTAAGTCAACAGTTTCTTCTTCTTCTTTTTTTGAAGTTGTAGCCCGATTTTTGCTCGGTTTCCTTAATACTTACAATCTTTTGCGTGTTTGCAGGCCGCGCAAAAGAACTATCTCGCCTACGAGCACATGATCGCCGTGCGGCAGAGTCTACGCGATGCTATCGCAGAGAATAAGGCCTAAAAAGCCGAGATAACGAAGCTTAAGGCGGCATAGGATGCTATTGCGGCCGAGCGAGATAACCTAAGGCAGAAGGTTGACCGAGCTGAAGCTGACAAGTAGTGGGCCGTGAAGTCAACGAAAGCCTGGTACCTCACCAAGCTAAGGAAACTACGCGACGCCCACAAGGAGGAGAAAGAAGAGGCGGTTGACGACGCCGAGGATAAGGGCTACGCTCAAGCCAAAAAGACGTATGAATGGCAAGTGCAGGCGACCAAGGACATCTTTTTCCAGTGCGGTTGGAAAGCCACCGTGGAAAAAGTTGGCCTTGGCCAAGACGCTGAAATGTTTCAGAACCCACCTACCGCCTTCATACCGCACTACATACAGGCGTATGCGACCGCCGCACAGAAGAGGCTCATTGTGGAGGCCAGAAAGGAAGCCGAGGTAGAAGCCGCCGCCGCGCAACAAACCGAGCAAACAACTCCTCAAGCGTCTCAAGATGCGGAAGATCAAGTGGTTGATTGGGAGGTTGCCGCAGTGGAAGGCGTTGGCGATGAGGCAGAAGACAACTTGCCTGAGCACACCGCGATGGTCGCTGAGCAAACTACTGAAGTCACCGAACAGACGGTGGATCTTGAATTAGATTGAAGATGTTTGCTTTTATTTTCCTTGCTTCGTTTTTTTTTTTTTTTGAATATAACCGGGCTAGGCCCCACCTTTGTACTGCAACTTGCCCAATTAATGAAATTTTACTTTTCGCTCGTTTATCTCGTATTCCTGTTCGGTTTGCTCATGCAAAAGTTTCTTGATTCAAACTTTAATACAGCACAACTGGTAGATCGGTTACGCCGAGCAATCATGCCAAGTCCTGTAGTTGGGCGGACAGACATTGGCTTGGCCATAAAAGAAGTTGGACAACTTGCCAACTTTTCATTTTGGCCGAGCAAAACCAGCTCGGCCTGCATATTGGACAAAACATCAATATTCCATTGTGGCCGAGCAAAATCAGCTCGGCCTTTGAGTTGGATAGGACGCCAACATGTCCTTTCTTCGAGCAAGGTCAGCTTGGCTCTCGCTAGTTGGACAAAACACCAACGTTTCAATTTTGCCGAGCAAAATCAGCTCGGCTTGTGGATTGGTCAAAATGCCAATATTTCATTGGAGTTGTGCATGCCGCCAACATCCCAGTTAGGCGAGCAAAAGCTAGCTCGGCCCTTATGTGAATTAGGCAATACACCAATTGTTTCACTGGACAACTCACCAACTGTTTGCACGGTCTTCGTCCATATCGACGACGTAAAACCAAATTTCCAGTTGCCCCTGGTACCCATATTAGCCTTGGATCCTTGTGGTGTCATTGTACAGAAGGATGTAATACAAAACAACAAGAAGGCTATTTTTCATTACAAAAAGCAGTGCTATCCTTACATCAAATGCCAAAAGGCTAAAGGTCTAGAAAGCTAATCAATAAAAGTAATTACATCTTAAAAGTAAAAGATCTTAAGATTGGCTGCATTCCACGGTCTGGGGACAGCTTTGCCATCTAAATCTTTCAGATGGTATGCCCCTTTGCCCGCGAGACCACCACCTTATACCGCTATTCCCAATTTGCACCGAGCTTCCCTTCGCTTGGGACCACCGTGTTGCCCAGCACTTTTCTTAAGACCCAATCCCCAATCTTGAATAGCCTGGGGTGTACAGCCTTGTTGTATTTCTTCGAGAGTTCTTGCTGATAAGCCGCTATGTGGATTAGTGCCCGCTCCCTTCTCTCCTCGGCAAGGTCTAGCTCCAACACTACTGCTTCATTGTTCAAGTCTGGCTGGAAGCTTTCAGACCGGATGGTTGGCATGCCAATTTCCAGCGGGATAACAGCTTCCATACCATAGGCCAAGGCAAACGGAGTTTTCCCGGTCGACCGCCTTGGCGTAGTGCGGTACACCTAGAGTACGTTAGGGAGTTCCTCTGCCCACTTCCCTTTGGCCTTCTCAAGCCGCTTCTTCAGCCCGTCCAGGATGGTTTTGTTCGAGGCTTCTGCTTGACCATTTGACTGAGGATAGACCGGCGTTGAATTGTAGAATTCGATCTTCAACTCTTCGAAAAATCCGCGAAAGAGTTTCCCATCGAATTGAGTGCCGTTATCCGAGATGAGGGCCTTTGGAATGCTGAAGCGAGTGATGACATTTTGCCAGACGAACTTCTTCACATCCTTTTCCTTTATGGTCGCCAGCGGCTCGGCTTCAACCCACTTAGTAAAGTAGTCAGTGGCAGCGATGAAGAATTTACGATTATCCGGTGCTGCTGGGAGTGGTCCAACAATATCCAACCCCCACAGTGCGAACGGCCAAGGACTTGTAAGGGGGAGCAATTCTCTAGCTGGCTGGTGGATCTGGTGAGCGAACTTCTGACACTTTTCACACCTGCGAACGTATTTCTGCGCGTCCGCCTGCATGCATGGCCACCAATAACCCTGGGAAATTGCTCGGTAAGCCAAAGATCTGCCCCCAGTATGGCTGCCGCAGATGCCTTCATGGATCTCGTAGAGAAAAGCTTCCACCTTGGTGGGGTGGACACACTTCAGATACAGCCCGGTAAAAGGCTTCTTATACAAGGCTCCGGATGGGGAGAGCTAAAATCGCTCTGACTTGGTCCGGATCTTGTTAGCCGCCTTCTTCTCTTCCGGTAGAACCCTATCTTTCAGGAAGGCGATGACGGGATCCATCCAGGAAGGACCCAAGTCGGTGCAGAATACCTCGGCCGCTCGATTCCTAAATACTTGGCCGAGGTAAGAATTCTATCATCAAGGGTTAAGAAAAGTCGTTCTCGAAAGCAGAAGTCCGCCAATTCATCAGCCGTGTTGTTTCCTTCGCGGTTGATCTGTTCCACTCTTATGGTGGCAAACTTCTTGATCTCTGCACGCACCAGGGCCTGACACTTGGCCATTCTCTCATCCCTTGCCTCATACTCCCCTGGGACCTGATTGACCACCAGCTTGGAATCGCTGTATACCATAAGGGCTAATGCTTTCATTCTTAGTGCGCTTCTTAGCCCGGCGATGAGGGCCTCATACTCCGCCTCGTTGTTGGATGCAGGGAAGCTGAGCGTGATTGCTTGCTTGATAATCAGCTTGTTCAGAGAAGTCAGTACGATACCCGGCCCAGCCCCGTGCCTATTGGACGCCCTATCGACGAAGAGCTTCCACATCTCGCCAATGAACAATTTCCAGCAATCAGAAGGGTTTTGGGAACTCTCGCCCAGATCTCGATCGCTCATTCTCGTCCCTTTCCTTGTCTTCATTGAGTCCGTTTTCTAATGAGGGACCCATTTTGCTTTGCCCTTTCGTTCTTCTTACGCTTATGCAGCCAACGCTTATCTCTATCACCGATCCATGGGTCGTAAATCCGACCACCCAAATCAACCGCAAATTGATGCGTTCAGGCAAATTTCGCCACGGTTCTGCAAGAGCTTGGGCCTTGATTGCGGTGCGGGCGAACTTGATATCGTACTGCCTTAATTCTACGGCCCATTTCAAAATTCTCCCGGTGAAGTCTGCCTTTTCAAAGAGCACCTTTAGTGGAAACTCGGTTAGTACAACTATCGTATGGGCATGAAAATAGTGTGCCAGCTTTCTTGATGCCATCATCAGGGCCAGCGCCAATTTTTCCAGCGAAAGGTATCTTGTTTCAGCCGGGAGCAGAGTCTTGCTTACATAGAAAATGCGCAAGTGTTGGATGCCTTCGGCGCGGACTAGGACGGCGCTCAACACGTGTTGAGAGACTGCCAAGTAGAGGTACAACTCTTCGCCTGGCTGAGGTGTGACCAAGACAGGGGCTGAGGAGAGGTACGCTTTCAATTCTGCCAGTGCACGATCACATTCGTCGTCCTAGAAGAACTTGGTCTTCAAAGTTTTGTAGAAGGGCCTGCAACGATCCGAAGACCGGCTGATAAATCTGTTCAGCGCGGCCGCCATCCCTGCAAGATGTTGCATGTCCTTCGTGGAGTTTGGGCACTCCAGGTCTTGTATAGCCTTGATCTGCGATGGGTCGGCCTCAATACCTCGGTTTGTGACCAGAAAACCTAGAAACTTCCCGGTACCGACTCCAAAGGCGCACTTGGAAGCATTCTGCATTTAAACTTGTGGCATTTAAGTATAACAAACATCTCTGCTAGGTCGACGAGGTGTTGAGACTTCTCCTTACTTTTCACCACCATGTCGTCGATGTAGGCTTCCGTGGTGCGACCCAGAAGAGGGGCGAACATCTTTGTTACCATTCGTTGAAAGGTTGCCCCGGCATTTTTTAGTCCAAACGGCATGACTTTATAGCAATACAAGCCCCTGGGAGTAATGAACGATGTGATCTCTCGGTCCGGTTTATACATGGCTATCTGGTGGTAGCCGTGATACGCGTCCAGGAAGCTAAACCTCTGATGGCCAACGGTTAAGTCCACCAGCTGGTCAATTCGAGGGAGGGGAAAGCTATCATTTGGGCAAGTGCGGTTGACTGTCTTGTAGTCAACGCAGACTCGCCACTTACCGTTCTTCTTTGGAACCACCACCGTGTTGGATATCTACCGAGGGTATTGCACCTCTTCTATGGCCTCAGCTTCCAACAAGTTCTTCACTTCTTCTGCCACTACCTCGGCATGATGCAAGGTTGAGCGGCGTGTCCTTTGGATGACCGGCCGCGCATTGGGGAAGACATTTAACTGATGGCAAATGAAGCTTGGGTCGACGCTAGGCATATCGTGGCCCACGCAAAAGCCTCCAAGTTGGAAGTCAAGAAGTTGACATAATCTAACTGCTCGGCGCTAGACAAAGATGATCCCAAGAGAAAGAATTTGGATGGGTCGTTCTCGTCGATGCGCATCTCCATGGATTTTGTAATCAGATTGCCGAAAACGCAGAAGGGTATGGATTCGATTTGGGTTGTTGTTGATAGGTTAACTAAATTAGCACACTTCCTGTCTGTCAAGACCACTTTCAACGCCGACCAGCTTGCCTTGTTGTATGTGAATGAAATTGTTAGACTTCATGGGGCGCCGATGTCCATCGTATCAGACCGAGATCCGAAATTTGTTTCGAGATTCTAGCAGAGTCTGCAAAAAGCTTTTGGAGCCGAATTGAGATTTAGTACAGCTTTTCATCCCCAGACGGATGGGCAAACAGAGAGGACAATTCAGACACTTGAAGACATGCTTAGACTATGTGTTTTAGACTTCCAAGGAAGTTGGGGAATGCATTTGCCATTAGTGGAATTTGCTTACAACAACAGTTATCAGGCTAGCATTGGCATGGCACCGTATGAGGCTTTGTATGGGAGAAAATGCAGGTCACCGATATGTTGGACCGAGGTTGGAGACAGAGCTCTACTAGGTCCCAAATTGATTCAAGTAACAACAGAGAAGATTAAACTCATCCAACAGAGGATTAAACGCCTGTGAGCCGGACAAAGAAGTTACGCCGACCAGAGAAGGAAAGAGTTAGAATTCGAAGTGGGAGACCATGTATTCTTAAAGGTTTCGCCAATGAAAGGAGTTTCTAGATTTGGGAAGAAAGGTAAGTTAGCACCCCGCTATATTGGGCCATTTGAAATTCTTGACAAGGTTAACTCCGTTGCCTACAGACTTGCTTTACCACCCGAGATGAGCCAAGTCCATAATGTGTACCATGTTTCGATGTTAAGGAAGTATGTTCGGGATCCTCTACATGTGATTGATTATTCTGGAATTGAAGTTAACGAGAATTTAGACTATGAAGAGAAGCCGACGTCTATTGTTGGCAGACAAGTTAGGCAATTGAGGAACAAGTCAATACCAATGGTAAAGGTGGAATGGAAAGAGCACTACGGCAAGAATGCCACATGGGAAGTGGAAGAAGAGATGAAAATTCGACATCCAGAATTATTCTTGGAACAAGGTACCTTAAGTTTGGGGACCAAACTTCTTTAAGGGGGGAATGATGTAATAACCCTCATCTTGACTTAGCCATGCTTGCATACATTTCGTATGATCTTGTCTTGTCATGATTATAAATCTTGTTGTCTTGTTTTGACTTGCTTTGTCATGTGTTACTTGCTTGATCTTGTGCCTTGCTTGGTGTGTAGCCGAGGTTGGCTTAGCCTAGTTCACGTTGAACCTTTGCACTTAGAACCGTGTTGGAACCACTTGGTTGACCTCCATCTTCACCTCGGCATGTTTGCCGAGATGTCACTATTTGGGCCGATGTGTTCAGAGCCAAGGCCAAGATGTTTTGTACTTGTGATCCTTGTACTTGGGCGTGTATGGCTCGACCGAGGTGTGGCACACCCAAAGCCAAGGTGTGGCATGCCTTAGTCAAGTGTCGTCCTCCCTAGCTGATGTCTTTGTTATCCTATTGCCGAAGCTTTGTCTTTAGCCGGTGTTATTACTCGCCGATGTGTCTTGCCATCAAGCTTGTTGAATACGCTTTGTCAGGGACTTGTCTAATCAATCAGTCACCTTTTTGAGTTAAACCAACCCGGTAATGCCACGTGTCCGAGCTGAGTGTTAAGACAGCCGGCAGACTTAGAAACAAATCATTTTTGTCTCAAGGCTTTGTTTTTAGAGAGAGAAGCTCTAGAAGTCGAAGGAAGGAGTTTTAGAGTGAGAAGTCGAGTTCCGAGCTTGATCTTTGAGGATCGAACCGTTGGATTTAAGTTTTGAGGTTAGATTCTTGCTCTACTCTGTTTGTTCTCATTGATTACCGAGCTGCATTGCATGATCGCGTTTGTTCTGCATGACATGCATTGATTTGAAGTTGGTTTTGAAAGGGGAAATGATGTTTGAGTATTCTTGAAGGAAAACCTTGTTTTGATCCGAAAGTTTGAGGCAAGAATCATGTTTTCGTGTTTGTTCTTGCATGGTCTTCTTGTACGGGTACCCAGGTCCATGTTTTTGAACTCTTGGCATGAAATCTCAAGTTTCGAATGAATAAGTTATGATCTTCAGCATGCATGTTCTTGATGTTCTTGGTAATCATGTTCCTTGTAATCTTTAAAAGGAAACCCAGGTTTTCCCGACCTTGTTTTGAGTGTGGCCATCAAGACCGCACCTCGGCTAGACCTGGAAGGTACCCAGTGTGTTTCCATAAGGTGGAAGACAGTGTCTTGACCCTCAGCATGTTTTGCTTTGTTATTGACTTAGATCCGGTGTGAATGCCGAGATCATTGCTGGTAAGCGAAGTTTGTTTTGAGAATGTGATTTGCCATGTGATTGTAGGACTTTGACTTTTGCTTTGAGCTTGCACCCGAGAAGATTCAGGTGAGTGGTGCTTTTAATAAAGCTATGTTCTACTGTTTTGATAAACCTTGCCTTGCTTTGTTTTGACGAAAGTATTTGTTAAGCATGAATGATTAGCCTATTTCGATGTATCAAGTATAAGCTTTGTTTTGATGTTGTCTTGAAAGTCCCTTGGCTGGAGGACTATAAACTTTCGCAGCACTAAGTGTAAAAGTCCCTTAGCTGGAGGACTCTAAACTTTCGCAGCATCATTTGTCAAAAAGGGCTACGGGCCTAAGTGACACCAGTCTCTTGTATTAAAAGGATACGGTCCTTTCTTGGAAAAGCCATCGTGTTAAAAAGGGCTACGGGCCTAAGTAACACAAGTCCCCTGGCTGGAGGACTATAAACTTTCGCAGGACCATTTTGTCTAAATCGATTACGGATCGTACAGTCCTTTGTTTTGCCACTAATGGATCATTATACGGACTATTGTTTGGAAAGCTTTTGGGCTATGTTTTGCCGATGTCAGTGAGCATCCTTTGAACTTGTAAGACTTGATAGATGAATACGGTTCATCCTTTGATTTGGTAAAGTTTTGTCGTGTCTTGCTTTGAAAGGATCTCGGCTAATACTTGTATGGTTTTGGGCATGTTTGTTTCGTAAAGACTTCGGCTATATTCATGCAAAACCTTTATTACTAGTATCATTCACTGAGTTTCCATACTCACCCTCTATATATATGTAGATGACGAGCAGGACGGCGGCGACGCCTAGAGATGTGTCTGCAAGCTTGTTTTGGACTCTTGATTTTACGTCGGCTTTGTTTTTGCGTTCTTGTCGGCAATGTTGTTTCTACACCGGCATTTTATGTTTATGTCGGCTTTTGTATTTACTTCGGCCAATCTTGAAAATCATGCTTCTTGGCTCGTAATTCCTGTATTTTGTATATGTTGACCTAGAAGCCTTTTGATCAAGATGTAATTTGTATTTTGTTATTTATGAATTGGTTGTAAGATCATATTGTACATATCACCTCATTTGATTTACGCACAGCTCTTATGGACCACTTGTATTTTGATTTATTGCTTCCGCATTTGTAAGCCCCCTATGTGTACTCACAGCGTGATTTTGATAAGTTGGCCTTCTAATCACTTGACATCGCCATCACAAAGACCATCCTACTAGGGGCGGGTTGGGGTCGTGACAGGCCAAGTCCTTGTCCTCCAGCTTCACCTGCTTGAAGGCGTCATAATACATAATTTTGACCGAACTCCCCTGGTCGATCAAGATGCTCTTGATGTCAAAGTCTTTGACACGAAGAGTTACCACTAGGGCATCATTGTGGGGCATCTGGATCCTTTCCAAATCCTTGCTTGAAAAGGAAAGGACGTCTTTCTCCTCGGTTTTCCCCTTCTTCACAGCGGGCTGTACGGAGAGCACTTCCCTCATGTGCTCGGCCTTCTTGATTATCCCCCTCAGCTCGCAGATCCTGGCCGGTTCAATGATGCCATGGATGACGTTAATTACACCTTGCGACGCCGCGTCTAGGGCGGCTAGGCCGTTTGGTTCAGTTTGTCCTGATGGTGCGGCCTTCATACCCCCATCTATGTATTGGTCAAGATGCCCGGCCGCCACTAATTCCTCCAAGTGTTGTTTGAGCGGCAAACAGCCTTCGTTTCTGCCCTGCTCCTAATGGAAGGTGCAACGATATTTGAATTGAAGCCTCTCACAAGATTCCCAACTTGGCAAGCTTAGGGACAAAGGCTCGCCTCGGATCTCGCTCAAAATGCGGTAGATAGGGATTTTAAAAACCGTGGTAATTCTAGTCCGCGCCTTCAATTTTCTCTTGGCGTCTTCCGCTGCGTCACGGGGAGCATCAGCTCGGTCATTCCTCCGATCTTTGTTTCTGTCATCGCGGTTTAGGCCACGACGTTGATCTTTTGACTGGTCATTCAAGCGATTATCCTCCTGCCTGACCGAGTGAACTTTCTCGCCACCTTTCTGTCTGCCGCGACCGGATTAGCCCTCTCGGTCGCAGAGGCGGCATCCTCCTCCACACGGATGTGCTCATTGATCCGCTATATCAAGGACTCCATAGTGGTCGGCTGGTGCATCGTGAGCGAGTCTCGCAGCCTATGTCTGACTGGGAGACCCCGCTTGTACTGAGTGATCGCCAGATTGGTAGGGCAGTCGAGGATCTCGTTGTAAGTTTCCCAAGACTCGTGATTGTACGCCTTTAATGAACCTCCAGATTCCATCTTGAAGCCCAGGAGATGGTCGACCTCCTTCAGTGTTTGAGTGTTGGTTTTGAATCTGGTGACGAAGGCTTCCGCTAGTTATTGCCACCCCTCGATACTCCCCTCTGGGAGCCTTTTGAACCACTTCAAACCCAGCTCTCCCAAGCTTGCTGGGAATATGAGGCACATCGTATTATTGTGCCAAGGGTCACCATCACTTGCCTGTACTGACTCACGTGCATGTACGGATCTGTCTTGCCGTCATACAAAGTGAACTTTGGCTGGTGGAATCTGGCAGGGAGTGGAGTACTCTCGATTTCTGGAGATAGTGGCGTGGCTATAAGTCTTGCCAACTCCTTGTCCACCAGCGCAGAGGCCATCACTTTGGGAGCTGGCATCGCCACTTCTTCGCTACAGTGAGTTGGAGCACTCAACCTCTGCAATGCCGACACTCTCTAAGCCTTACAGCGGCGAGCCCTTTCCTTCAACACATGCCTCAGGTCTCTGGAACGGGAAGAGAAAGAGTATCTCGACGTTGATGACGGGTGTGAGGGGCAGTATGTGCTGTCGCGAGTGAGGGATCTGTCATCTCTTTGGTTGGAATCTCCAACCTCATAGTTCCTGGTGATGGAGAGAGAGTGAGTCCTCTCCTGGCGGCGACTGCTAAAACGAGGGGACGAGGTGCGCTCACTGAGGTTGCCCTCTCCAACAACACCCTTCCCTTTAATCTGGCGCTTTAGCATCTCCATCTCTGTCGCCATCTTGCGAATGAGAGCGTCTTGGTCTTTGAGTTTGTGCTCCAAGCGCTGCACACGGGACTCCTCCCGCTGCCGACAGCCCTCTGGACTCTTCGAACGATCAGAGCTCCTCCCGCGTTTGTCTCGCGCACCTCGCGAAGAAGTTTCTAGGTCCGTCACAGCCTGAACATTCGGGGGGCCATCTCTCCTTCGGACATACTCCGGGGTGACACCATCGACAATGGACAGTGGAATTTCGTCGTTGTTGGCCATGGAAATGGTCGAAGAAGCTTGAAGAACTAGGGTTGAATATCAAACTTTTCCCACAGACGGCGCCAATTGTACGGGGGCGAAATATCCTCTACTTTCCGTACTCCTTGGACTCCAAGCTTCTCATGACGGCGTCTAACCTGGCAACACAGAAACGATGAGCTGTCCGGCGGTGATTTGCTGGATAGACCCTTCGACAATCAAGTCAGATCACTTGAGGAAGAAGAAGACTGTTAGAGAGAGAGTGTGTGTGTTTTTGATGGTGCAGAATTGCTTTTTGTTACCTTCCTCCAACGTTCACCCTCCCATTCTTATTTCTAGACTGGCCATGCAGCCTCATGATTATGCGCGCACTTCCTCTGCTGTCCTTCCCTGGACAGGTGGTAATGCTCGCCTCTCACAACCTTACACGTGTAAACGTACATTCCCCCAACTAGTACACGCAGAACTGCCAAACGGTATTGACGCATGCCTGGAGCAGATTTCCTCTCCCTCACGCCATTGGCCTAGGTGGCATACTTAACCGGAGTACCATGACCGGCCTATCCCTTGCGGGAAATTGCATCCACAAGCACACAACCGAGCTAGGAACCGTCGACCTGTCCCTTGGCAAAGGGGCAAATATCTGGTTCTCATGGCCGAAGCCGTTTTCAATGGCAGATCTCCGGCTTAATCGGCCGCGAGGCATACCGCCTCCTCGTTTTTCCTCCATCCTCGGTGGCCCGAACTCCATCTATCTCGACTGACCGGCTAGAGGCATGCCGACCATCACCGCGTTCTTAGTCTAGCCCGGGCCCTTAGCTCAGTTGCTACATGCCATTGCGTGCTCCGCCAAATGTCTACCTATCCTTAGCTCAATCAAGCCTTAGATCACGCCTGGTTGGACGATCTCTTTGACCATGCAAAACCGATCCACAGGCTGTTTAGCAGAGGAGATAGTGCAGCGCCATGAGGTTGGTCACGACCCGTGCTACCGTAGTTCGGCCTTACTAACGGTACAAATCTCCCATTGGTTTTAGAGTTTTTGGATTCTTGACAGAGAAGATAAGAAACCAGTTTGAGATTGATGATTTATATTATATTGATTCTTGTTCTTTATGATAAATACACAAATGGGGTGTATCATAACTTGTCATTCATAATCATTTCATTTAAGGTTAAAATTGTAATAAAAAATAAATTAATTAATAGTTTACCTTGAGAGAGAAAGTAGTGTGTAAATAGAATGACCCTGTGTGTGTGTTTTTCCTCTTTTGCAGTTGCAGCCTTTTTGGTTTTTTCATTGCTTTCCATTTTGTCTATTTATATAACATCATGCATAGTACATACATATATTATAATATAGATTCTTGTAACAATCTTTCAGTTACTATGGTGACGTTTGGTAACACTTACGTTTTCAGTTTTCTATTTATATTTACAAAAATTTTAAAAATTCAAATAAAAATTTGTTTGGTAAAATTTTTTATTTATAAATCAGTGGTCTCAGTTTATAAATTTGGCCAAAAAATGTGTTTCCGTTTTGAGTTTTGAGTTTTTTTTTTTTGTTTTTTACCACCCAACACTAGCCACCACCCGCTACCATTTTCCACCACCGTCTTCCGCTACTACCACCCATCCCTCACCACCACCTGTCGCCACCACTCACCACCCATCTGCTGCCACTACCACCACCTACCACTACCACCAATCACTAACCACCACCACCTGCCACCGTCACCCACCCGCTCACCACCACGACCACCACCACCCACTCGCTACCACCTACCACCCACCACTGTCACCTATCCACCCATCACTACCACCGCCTGCCACCTACCCGCCACCACCAATACCACCACCACCGCCACCCACCACTCGCTACCGTCACCCACCATCACCACCACCCGCTACCGTCACCCACCCACCATCACCATCACCACCACCACCCACCACCCACCCGCCGCCACCCACACGCTACCAACCCCCATCCGCTATCTGCCACCCACCTACCACCACCACCCGCTACCACCACCCACTCGCTACCACCACCTATCCGCCACCACCTATCACCACTCGCCATCCGCCACCCACCTGCCACCACCCACCACCCACACATACTTGCTACCACCCGTCATCGTCACCCACCCACCCACCACCACCACCCATCACCTACCCGCTACCACCACCCGTCACCTACCTGCCACCACCCACCACTACCCACCATCCGCCACCCACCTGCCACACCACTCACCACCCGCCACTACCCACTCGCTACCACCCACCACTGTTAACCACCCACCCACCACCACTACCTACCCACCACCCACTTGCGCCACAATCGCTCTGTCACGCCACTTGCCATTTCTTATTTTTTTTTATATTTTTAAAATTTTTTTAAACATTTTGTCAATTACCAAACGCGTTTGTAATTTATGTTTTTCTAAAAATAAACAAAAACCAGTTTATAAAATTTTTGTAAATATAAACTAAAAACGTAAACGTTACCTAACACACCCTATATAAACATAATTATTGAATTGACCTTCCTCCAACCTATTTTGGGAAAATGGAATTTTTAGAACTATTGTGGTAAAATGAATTTACATTAACATATTACTACTAGTAGAATTAGAGCATTTTTCTTTCTCTTTTTTTTTTTTTTTTTTCTTTTTTCTTCCAATTTTTTTTTTTATATCAAATTTGAGTAACCTTTGATTAAAAGCTTTACACAATATCAAACACATCAATCATTAACTCTCTCTTTTTTATTGAAAAAATTCAAAGTCGTACTTAAAATTTGATTTAGGAGTTGTTTGGGATGTCCTAAATAAGTGTATTTTTTAATTTTTTTGTCTAAAAAATTAATGAAAAAAATATGGTTATTTTAAATAATTTTTTAGTTTTTTACGAAAAAAATGTGTATTAAAAAATATATAAATTAGTATATAGGAGAAACTTAGGATAGAATAGTACGATGGATGTCCTAGCTGCAGCATGTGCAGAGTAGTGGATAGGAGATGGTTGCCTCATTTTCAGGCATTGAATTAGAAGATGTTGTTCGACCCATAGGGGTCACCACGGGTCCCGTTTTGCTAACCGGAACCGTTGAATGTGTAGAACTCGTCGAGTACTATATGCTTGTAAAAAATTATGTTGATCGGATATTGATAACTATCTGATCGGATTAGTTTTTTTGTCAACCGTTAACTATAGCACCATTCATTTTTTATACAAAACTAATTTTATCATGTAGTTAGCAATATCCGATCAACGTAAATTTCTACAGGCATATAGCACTCGACGATTTTTACACAATAACGATTCAGATTATCAAAATGGGACCTGTAATGGCCTCCATAGGCCGAACAACACCGTCTTATTTGCTTCTCTGCCTGTTCCCTTTTGTACAAACGGTGGGCAGCTAAAGTACAACTCACGTGACGTGTGAGTTGTACTTTCTTTTTTTGTAAAATTAAATTTTTTATATTTTTTTTGGTGAATAGTGATAAATTTTTAACTTTTTGACTTTTTTGAGGTATGTCGAACCAGCCCTTAGTCTTTGTTTGGGAAAAACTAAAATAGCTTGACTTTTTGGCTATTTTAGGCTATTTTTTTAGCCTCGTTTGGTTTTTATTTTTTTATTTTTTTGACTTTTATGAGAGAAAAAGTGTAATGATTATGGTTTTGATATGATATTGTCTTATTGAATTATGCAGCTAATTTTGTCTTTTGTATTTTTTTAGCCAAAAAATCAAAACTAATTTAGTCATTTTTAGTGATATGTGTCCAATCACATGAAAATTTACACGGTTAGTTAGTTTAACGTGGTAAATATGCTACCACCAATCTATCTATCTATCTATCTATCTATACTATATATATAATCAAATGTAGTTGTTTTGTCAAAAGTCTCTAAATATTTATTTCTAAATTATCATAATTTTAAAACTCTCTCTTTCTTACGTGGCAACCTTCTTTGATTGTCTTTCATATTTTCTATTTTTTATTTTCCTCAATTTTCTATTTGTTTGATTAATTAAAATGAAAATTATTTTCATTGCTTATGGATAAAGATTTGAATTTCAAAATTCATCTATATAGATAAACATATAAAAATTGATAAATAATTTATGATATTTGTTTGATTAATTAAAATGAAAATTATTTTCATTGCTTATGGATAAAGATTTGAATTTCAAAATTCATCTATATAGATGAACATATAAAAATTGATAAGTAATTTAGGAAAATTAATTTTGTATTCTATAGATAAAGATAAAAATTAAATAATTAATTTAAAAAAGTTAATTTCATAACTTATAGATAAAGATAAAGATTAAATAATTGATTAATAAAAAATTAAAATAATAAAATTTAGATAAAGATATGATTTGTTAATCTATATATCTATCAAAAACATATATATCTAAATCTTTATTTTGATTTACTCATTTTTTTTTTCCTTTTATCACATATTAGCCTTTTTTATTTTGAATTTTTTATCATATGAAATGTTCTTATCTATAACTTTCCAAATGTAGTTGTTTTGTCAAAAGTCTCTAAATATTTATTTCTAAATTCTCATAATTTTAAAACTCTCTCTGTCCTACGTGACAACCCTCTTTTATTGTCTTTCATGTTTTCTATTTTCCTCCATTTTCTATTTGTTTGATTAATTAAAATGAAAATTATTTTCATTGCTTATGGATAAAGATTTGAATTTCAAAATTCATCTATATAGATAAACATATAAAATTTGATAAATAATTTATGAAAATTAATTTTATATTCTACAGATAAAGATAAAAATTAAATAATTAATTTAAAAAAGTTAATTTCATAACTTATGGATAAAGATAAAGATTAAATAATTCATTTATAAAAAATTTAAATAATAAAATTTAAATAAAGATATGATTTGTTAATCTATATATCTATCAAAAACATATATATCTAAATCTTTATTTTGATTTACTCATATTTTTTTTTTCTATCTATCACATATTATCCTTTTTTATTTTGAATTTTTTATCTTATGAAATGTCCTTATCTATAATTTCTTATCTTTTCTTAAATTCTTAACATTCTCTTAATAATTTTTATTATTCATTATTATCTACTAAGTGATAAAGATAAAAATAAATAAATAAAATTTTGTTGACTCTAAATAAGAAGTGTATTAATAATTAAATATTGAAGGCTGCATGGGAGGAGGTAAGACAAAAATCTTACAAAATTAATTTTCGTCATTATTTTATCCAAGGTAATAATTTGATATTCTTTCTTTTAGTTGTTCAAAATAGTTTGCATTAGATCATTACTATGTATTTTTTCTTTTTCTTTTTTTATAAGGTTGTCATTTGTTATAACATTTATTCAATCCCATCTCTAAATTCCCTCTTTGAAATTTTTGTTTTTTCAATAGTAAAGTTTAGAACTAATTTCTTATCAAATTTGTTTTCTTGGTGCATATTTAATTAAAAGATCGAGACGAACAAAATTTTCCTATGATATATGAAATTAATGAATATAATACAAAGATGGTAGGAAAATACTATATATTTTTCGATATCTCTCTGTTATTATTAGTTGATTTGCTAGATTATATTATCAATTTAGAACCCATATGATTTAATCCAATGTCTATGACTTTAGTTGCATTCAACCATTTTTTCATTGAGTAACCTATATAATTTTTTGGATAAATTACACTAATACCCCCTAAGGTTTCTGTTTAATACAGATCTCTCCCTCATATTTGAAAAATTACATTCCTCTCCCTAAGGTTTGTAATCTCATTACAAACTGCCCTTGGATTGCTGATGTCATGCCCTAAAATTTTCTAAATGACCATCATGTCCTTTTTCCTACCATTTCTTTTTCCTATCATCATGATTACATTCTACAACTTTTCATTATTAAAAAAATTCATTAAATACAACAAAATAAGATTATGTATTGAATTTTTGTATTTTTATATTTGGTCAATTTAAAAAAAATCATAAAATATTATATTTGTTAAGTATATCTAGATTATGTGTGTCTAAAAAATATAATAAAAAATTGCTTTAAATATTTAAAAAATTCAATAAAAAAAAATGAAAAATAAAAAAAAATCTAATTTTTTGTGTGAGTTAAACCAAAAAAGATGATTTTTATTTCCCTTGAAATAACATGAACAAAATATCTGTATTATTTTATTATTTTATACGTATAAAAGCTAATGGGCAAATATGTCATTATAATCTGATATGGGGGTAAGTGTAATTTTTCAAATGTGAAGGGGATCTATATTAAACAAAACAATAATGCTTGAGACCACTAAAAGTGGTGCTCTAAAAGCACCACTAGTGATGTGGCAGTGGACGGGGCCCACTGTATGTATCTTTTTTTTTTTAAAAATAGTGCTTGCCAACTCATTAGTGGTGCTTTAGAACACCATTTTTAGTGGGATGTATCATTACCGTAAACAAAAACCTCAAGGGGTGTTAGTATAATTTATCCTAATTTTTTTTGTTGTTGGTATATAATGATTAAAGCTATCATTTGTTATATTTCTTCAAATACAATTCAAATAATTTTTCATCATTTTTTTTTGGTAAATAAAATGGATTAAAACTATTTTCTTATATAATTTTTATAATCCTACAAAGTTCTTATCTTGATTATTTTTATTTTTTTAAAATGCTATACAAATTATGCAAGTATTATTCAAACTATGGAGAAAATGATTATGAAGAAGGATTTAACTTTGATATGCATGTATCATTGATAGAGGAGATTAAAGATAGAGAGTTGCTAATAGAATTAATTAATGATTTATTTGAGAAGTACTTTTTATAAGTAAGGTAACAAACTTAGATTAAAAAATTTCTTATAAATTATAATTAAAAGTTGAGATTTACTCATAATTTGGTTCCACAATAATAATATACACCACTAATTTAAAAGTC
Organism: Camellia lanceoleosa; assembly: GCA_025200525.1. Classification (NCBI taxonomy): domain Eukaryota; kingdom Viridiplantae; phylum Streptophyta; class Magnoliopsida; order Ericales; family Theaceae; genus Camellia; species Camellia lanceoleosa. The sequence goes on from CM045765.1 coordinate 175,931,325, forward strand.
TAAGTAAATTTATAATAATTTTTTCTGAGTTTATAGAATTTTTCTCTTTTAATGATTTCCTTTTTTTTTTCTTCTTCTTCTTTTTTTCTGCATGATACTATAGTTTGATATAAGTTATTTATATTATCAAGTGATTGTGATACTATAATTCCTAACAATCTTTATAATTAACAATTTTTTATTATGCATATCAAATTTTATTGTGAAATTTTATGGGTTAATTATTGTCAATGTCTACCTAAATGGCCTAACATCATGGCTTGCTACTATTATTACATAATTCAAGATTAAAATGATTTATTTATCACACAAAATGTATATAGTCTATTTTTCTATACATCACACGGGTTACCGCTAATTAACAATTAAAGACAATGTAGTGAATATACTAACACCAATCAACAATTAAAGACAATGTCAATATATATTTTTGTAACTTAACGTGAGATCAAAGTTATAATATTCCGTTGTGATTTTGTATAATAATTAGATATATGGGATCCTCTATTCATACAAGAAGATCGATGAATTTACTATAAAATTTAAATTTTGAGCGCTTAACATAATTACAACATCATTAAGCTCAATTAATCAATTTTTTTTAAGTGAATGCAACTAGTAAATGAACAATGGATGAGAATAGATTGGATAAGAATGAACTTTATTACTACAAGATCCGTATAAATTGAATGTAACACTTTATTAAAAAATTAGATAAATAAAATACATTAAGAACATCGGTCATTTTGATTGAATTATTACAAATCAACAAATTCTAAACAAAGTGGGATCATAGAACTCCCACACACAAAGTTGCTCGTTCAATAATGTAATAATATATTAATATATGGGTGACTAACATTATAATTGGACATTTACGATCAATAAGTGAATACATGACTATTTAAGTTTTGTATTAAGCTATGATGATGTTAGAGAAAGTGATGGGATGAAAAGAGTTGCAATGTTGGAGGAGCGGACTAGAACATCCATCAATGACACATCCAAATACTCTTCTTTTCGAAAACTATGTCAAAACAAGTGAGGGTAGTAGCGACGATTTGGAATGTAAATGAGGATGATGAGGAGCGTCAATGCTGATTTAGCATAAATGGTCAAAAACGAGGGTGGCAACTGTTGTATGTATCATCCCATTGTGAGTGGCTAACCCACAATGGAGTGGGTTAATGGAAGGTAATCGAGTGGACAATAATGGAGCACCATTGACAATGGCTCACCAACTCCAACCCACTAGAGAGTGGAAGGAGGTTGGTGATGGCCAATCAAATCCCTCCCCATTTGTGTATAAATGGAGAAGGTGTTGGAGGAAGAAAATGAGAGAGTGTGTGGGAGCCAAGAGTGAGCATATCAGTGAGGGTGAGATGTGAGATTTGAGAGACCCGCTCTCCTCGGTGAGCGAGGGAGACGAGAGAGTGGGTGAGTGAGGAGAGTGTGAGCTCCTCCTCTATTGTAATCTTTCTGTAATCTCCAAATTGATATAGTGAAAACCGGCTACTCTCCCGTGGACTTAGGCATTGAGGCCGAACCACGTAAAATATTATGTCTCCTTGTGTGTGGGTGTGTATTTCTGCTTGGTTTAATTTCTATAAGGTCTTAGGCGGGATCCCCGATCCCAACAAGTGGTATCAGAGCCTCGTGACCAAAACAAAGGCAAAATTCAATCTACTCAGAATCGAATTGCTCAAAATCGAAGTTTTGAGCATACTAGGAGCAAGGAGAGGCTAGGCTCACAAAATGCAAAGAGCCTAATCGGCGCGGCGACGCCGCTCTCACGCGCTCCTAGAAGGTGGCACGTGAGGGGCCGCAAAGACGCTACCGACACGCGCCGTGGAAGGCGCGCTGGTTCACGCGCCCCACGCGCTACGCACGCCGCAGAAGAAGGCGCGATCGGCGGTGAGGGCACGCAGATCACACGCCGCTTAGCACGCCGCAGACGCGCGCAGACACGCCGCCAGGTAGGCCCGTGTCTGCCACGTTATCATGCCATGTCATCGACACGCGTGGCGCTACGCGCCACGTGGATCGCCACGCGTTGCCACGCCATCTCGACATCGCCAAGAAGGGTTGACCGGTCAACCGAGGCAGGGAGGGATCCTGTGTTGCGCGGCAATGGTACAATCGCAGGAGGAAGGATCCAGTGCTTCACGGCTATGGTGCAGTCGCAGATCTAAGGCGTACAAAATGTTTTGGCTAGATCTAAGCCATTTGGAGTCCGTTTTTAGTGATCCAATAGTGGTTTCCAACTATTTGGGGTATTCCGGACACATCCGTACGGTCAGATTTTGGAGACGGAGTTTCTGTAAAAAGAAGGCAGATTAAGGGGACGGACAAGACGGTGCAAATGATTTAAATATTCTGTTGGTACACTAATATTCTGAACTTCAAAATTGCAATTTGGCCTTAATTTTCAAAAATTATGGTGGCTCATTTTCGGAGATATTTTTCATGAGGCCCCTGGCGCAAATAAGGTTGGTCCTAGCTAAACAGACCGCTCCGAACGCAACCGCGAGGTTAGAATAGTGAAATTCTGAACGGTTTTGAAAGAGTGTCAAACATGGGAGTTTGTCATCTTTAATACTCGAAGGGAGGTTGCCGGATATTGTGGAACGCTGCGGATTCACTGAAGAGGTTAGAATGGACAGATTCTAACCAGATTGGACAACCAGATACAACTCGAGATAGATCATTAAAGACCAGAGGAGATCAGGCTTGATGAAATGGCAAATCGAGGGAGATCAGGATTGGTCAGGGGCGATCAAAGGATTGCAGGTATGATTATCTCAAGATCAACAATGTCTAGGAAAGTTCTGTCAAAAAGACAGTGTCTAAGGAGACTGGTTCTTCAGTGGGACCGGGTGCGACCCCACCAGTCTTTCCTGGGAACTTTCCTGGTTGTTGACGTCACCGGAGGATCTGGTTCAATCAAAAGAGAAGACCATTCATCGACGGATAGATGGTTTGGCAACCGCCAGCTCGTGGAAATGCCAGGTCATTGGAACCATCAGATAATGAAAGCATCGGTGATACGTGAACTCAGAGAACAATAGTTGCAAAAGGAGCATACTAAGCCAGGAGCACAAATGCAGACGCAGCAAGAGTGCAAGGGTACAGAGAGTATCGCATGAGGCGCCAGAGGAGTGCAGCAGAATGGGTTGTTGAAAGTTCACAGAATTGCCGTGACAGAGAAATTGAGACAAGTAAAACGCAAGAAGAGGCGCGCCAAGGAGGGGCAAGTCTTATTTCTCTATGGTGGTTTCTTTATTTCTATGGCAGCGGATGATACAGTTGATGCGGATCTCTCAGGGGAGCTCGACGCAGGAGACCGTGTATGGTGTGAGCACTATGCATGTGGTTGCATAGTGGTAACTTGTATGCACGGTGGGAGTTGTCTTGGCGTATGGGCTAATCGTCAAACATCAAGACGGATGTACAAGTAAGATAGAACCAAACATCGTGGATTGCAAAGATGCATAACGAGCGTATGTGGAAACGCTAGGAAGTTGTTCTGAAGTGCAGAAAGCAAAGGCTGGTTGTTCAGAAATAAGCTCCGAGCAAGGAAAATTGAGGATGTTGATGTGTCAAACTCTGAAGTTTTCTAGTTGCTCCCGTGTTCATCATGCAAGGAGTTGCATGACAGTCAAGGGCATCCGAGCAGGGGGTGCAGGACATCCAATCAGGGGGTGTCAGATATCTTGGTTATGCCAGTTCAAGCATAACAGGTGAAGACATCCAAGTCAGGAAGCGTGGAAGAGATCTGTGGGAGATAGGAGCAGAGGTTCTCTCCAAATCAGAGAGTGGTGTGAGTTGAGTTGAGGATGTAGGATTACCTCCTCCTCTTGTATCTCTGGTGTATTATCTCTAGCTTTCAGGGGATGCAGCGTCTCAGTGAAGAGATGAAGACTATGTTGAAATTTGGCGAATAAGATTAGCAAGAAGGCAGGTGCAGTGGATCACCTCACATAGGTTGAGGGGGTGATTTGTTGTATGTATCATCCCATTGTGAGTGGCTAACCCACAATGGAGTGGGTTAATGGAGCACCAAGGTAATGGAGTGGACAACAATGGAGCACCATTGGCAATGGCTCACCAACTCCAATCCACTAGAGAGTGGAAGGAGGTTGGTGATGGCAATCAAATCCTCTCCCATTTGTGTATAAATGGAGGAGGTGTTGGAGGAAGAAAATGAGAGAGTGTGTGGGAGCCAAGAGTGAGCATATCAGTAAGGGTGAGATGTGAGACGGAGAGACCCATCTCCCTCGGTGTGAGCGAGGGAGACGGGAGAGTGGGTGAGTGAGGAGAGTGTGAGCCTCATCTATTGTAATCTTTCTCAGAATCTCCAAATTGGTATAGTGAAAACTGCTACTCTCCCGTGGACGTAGGCATTGAGGCCGAACAACGTAAAATATTGTGTCTCCTTGTGTGTGGGTGTGTATTTCTGCTTGGTTTAATTTCTATAAGGTCTTGGGCGGGATCCCCGATCCCAACAGCAACACTAGCCTAGGTGGTAGTAGTAATAAGTGGAGGTGACTGTGCTAATTTGTGGTAAATGTTGGGATTTAAGTGTATTTTATCTATTTATTTATTTATTTATTTTTTTTTGTAAAACACCACTATTGATTGGTTGAAGTTTTGGTGGGTTCAATTGGTGGAGATGGCAAGGTGTTGAATTTTAGTTAGCAGTAATGACTCAGATGACTAATTTTGGTGATCTAATGGAGCACTAATGATATGACAATGAACAAAAAAAATAAAATAAAAACAAATCAAGACCAAAACATCACATCACTGTAGGTGGAGCCCACTGTCAACTCATTAGAACTATCTTTAAAGGTCAAAAATTAGAAGTTCAAAGCATTTTTCTTTTAGTTAGTAGCAACAATAATCGGTAGATAAAGAAATGTCTTAAATGAAGGGTAATAACTAACATAATTATAAGCATGGCGACAATGATGAATGTTCTTTTTCACTTATTTAAATGAAAGCTGACTACTTATTAAAAGTATTATACTATTTTTTCAATCACTTTAAATGGGGGTTAGCTGAGAAGAGATAATAATGGGTGACAATATAATTTTAAAAATATAAATTATGCAGAGGGAAGAGCAAAAAGAAAAAAAAGATTAAATTTAGTTCATTATAAATAACACACATGCAAGCCTAATCTCAACTCTTGTTCAACTCATTGGACCAACTTGCAAAGAGATTTATTGACACAATCTAGGTTTGTTCATAAACTTTAATTTCGTGATAAATTAAAAATCAAACTAGTTTTTGCTTTTAAAAAATAAAGGAATCAAACATAATTAAAAATTTGAAACCAACAATAACCCAATCACAAAAAAAAAAAAGAAAAAAAAAAGATTCAATTTGTAATTGAATTTATTATTGTTATAGATTAAAAAATTCATTATTATATTTAAAGGCCTATTTTGTCAACTAAATTAAAAGTCAATATTTTATCTTTTTTAAATTATATCATCTCTCTACTTTTTTTTTTATACATTTTTTTTCAAAAAAAATAAAACAAAAACTAAAAAACTGACCTCCTTTCCAAAATACATCAATAAAAATTGATAGCACACTTTATGTTTATCTACTAAAATTTATAAAATATACAAACAATCCATTCAATTCAATCCAGTTACCTTAAGGCTTAATTTTGTGAATAATCATAATAAATCTAACATATTTCTCAACAACAGCAATGATAGAGACTACTAATTTTAGAGTTCTAAAAAGACCATTAATGACATGGCACACAATAAAAAAAGAAAAAAAATACAACACCAAAGCCAAAACATCAAATCATTCATGATGGGATCCACTACCACATCATTAATGGTAGCACTAATTAGTACTCTCACTCATTTTCCTTCTCAACAATTTAGACATTTTTTACACACGCTCCACCACCCCCTAACGCGTCCGGATCCTCTAGGGTGATTCCCTGAAGTCATCCTCTAGAGTGATAATTTATGATGCGACACGTGTCCAATTAATGAAATCAATGGTTGAGATGTTCCCTCTCCAAAACGACGTCGTTTTGGTTTTGATTTTTTTTTTTTTTTTTGCAAATCGGGAAGGAAGGAGGAAGGAATGGGTTAGAGAGAGAATCTCCTCCTTCTCTCTAGAACCGCATCTGCATCTCAGTCCCATTTGATTTGAGCTTGGACATGGCTGCTTGCCGAGTTTTCGTGGGTTTAGGTGTTGGTATGTTTTTCGGTGGATTTCCCATTTGAAGATCTTCGCGAGCTTGAAACCTCTGGCTTTCCGCATGATTTGTTTGAAGGAGAAGTGGAAAATTGGAAATGGGTTTGTTAGAAATAAGGCCAAGGGTCTGAAATTGACATGGGTTTGTTAGAAATAAACCCAGAATTGACATGGATTGTGATGATATATATATAATTTTTTTCTTCTTTTTTTGTTGGTGTTTTGTTCTCAGAAATTTCGGGTTTTGAATTTCAGATCTAGATTTTGAGAGAGAGAGAAATGTAAAAAAAAAAAGGGGGGGTATGAAAGGCAGGGCTTTTTGACAAGAAAAAAGCTTCAAAAAAAGCCATTGTCGACAGATGATATATATATAATGTTTTTTTTTCTTTTTTTTGTTGGTGTTTTGTCTCAGAAAATTCGGTTTTTGAATTTCGTATATAGATTTTGAGAGAGAGAAATGTATGAAAAAAAAAGAAAAGAAGAAGAACCAGTTTTTTTGTTCAGAATTTAGTGGTGATTCAAGTGATCCCTAGAGATCTCACTTGGGCTTCAAACCCCTGTGGGTTTCTCTCAATAATGAGTTTGATCATCTTTCTCTCATGTGTGTAGAGAGCAAACATCGCAATTTTCCATTAAAAGAAAGTTTAAAGTTTAATTCCACATTACTAATTGAAAAAAAAAATACAAAAAGCAAAACACCGCAAAAAAATTGCAAAGAAAAGAGGGAGGAGATTGATTCCACACACGGTTCTAGAGAGAGAGAGGAGATCTCTCTCTCTCTTTTTTTTTTTTTTTTTTTTTTTGCTCAAAAAAAACGACGTCGTTTTGGTGAGACTTAATCTCAGCCCTTGGATGGACTACTTTAGGAGATCACTCTAGAGAATAGAGGATCCTAACGCCCCCCTAACATCACATTTCCAAACCATGTCCTGTGGAACCCACTTTTGCCAAGTTGTACCTCTGTGATTGGACATTTCTTCAAAGTGGGTTTAGTATTAGCTTTAGCATTTTCATTGACCACCATTTTTATTTATTTTTTACAATACTAAATTACCGACATTTAACAGATACAATTTTATTTTAGATAGAGAGAGACTGTTTTATTTATTTATTTGATTTTGATAATTAAACTAACAACTTTGATTGTACCTCGAATTCATTTTCTTAATCTCCCTAATTTCCACTCTTTTCTCTTAAACTAATTTGATTTAGGTTTGAACCCTGTCGGGTTAAAAATGTCAATGTAAAGAGTTATTATTGCCAGACCAAATCTACAACCTGGTCGTTTCTGAATGGTTGTACATTTTCCTGACAAAAGCAAGAGTTCCCTGGCAATAGCATCATCCCTGTTTACTATTTAAGAAATGTGTGATTTTAGAGAGAGAGACAGAGAGAGTGAGAGAGAGATGAAGATCCATTTGAGAGAGAGAGGGAGAGAGAGAATTTGGGGGCAATCATGGCTGTTGCTGATATGAGCTGAACCCTTCTTGTATCTGAGTATTTCTTTGGTGGGTTTGTTTCAGGTACTGATTCAGATTGAGATTCATATAGCTTTCAATCCATTTGTTTCAGTATTGTTTTTCATCAATTCGAGTCTTCGACTGTTGAATTTTTTTTCACTTCTGTGAATTTCACTTCAGTTGTTTTTTGTTTTGATCCGAATTGAAAGCTATTGTTTTTTTTCTGAAGAAAATTTGATTATTTTATTTATTTCATGATCGGAACATATATGTTTGTGTTTCGAATTTTGGGTTTTGTAAGATTTGGGCTAGTTTTTCGAGGCTTAACTTGATTTGATTCTGATGGGTGTTCTTGTTTGGTCTTTTCATGGTTGGTATTTAAGGTTTTTGGTAGATTAAAGGCGTTGTTTTGCTGTTATTGGCGCTTCAGTCTTTTGTAATAAATATTTTACATGTAAATGTGCATATACTTTAGTTATTTGTAAGTGTTGTGTGGTAATTCTATATATATGTATGCATTTATATATACTAGAAGGCTATGCACACATGTGATGTGTGTGCAAAAATGAGCGGTTGGAAAAAAAGCTGAAGAAATCAAAATTTGAAATAAAAAATCGGGACAGTTGCATATACGTGATTTGGGTATGAAAAATTGCATGATGGAGCTTCAAAATATGTTATGAGTTTTTATATAATAGAATAGATATAATGAAATACTTCTTATGTCTCCTATTTTTAGTCCATCTTAGAGAATTCGACTTACTAGAAAGAAAATCCATTGCATTCACAGTAAAATATACACATTGGTATCCACTACTGTAGCATTTTTTCTTCTTTTTTTCACATCATTCAATCCATTAACTCTCAAAAGCGTTAATTAAGGATGGTTAAGAAATTAAGTATGTTAACTCTCAAAGTGGACAACAACGTGGGACAATGAAAAATGGACTACCAATATAGAATGGAGGGGGGATTATGTGTATGTTTGTTATAAATAGGGCGTGTTCTTTGATCTGCCAATTACTGAGAGGGGATGCCAGTATGATTTCATAGAAAAGAGGGGGTACGGTGTTATTTCAGAGTTATATGGGGGTGGCGGTGTATTTTACCCTTCATTCATTCTCTTAAACCTGATTTGTTTTCCCCCTAAGAGGATATATTATAGGCCTTACAAAACCCTAATAACAAGTGATTTACGATATAAACTGCCCCTAATGACATAAGCCCCAAGATTTCATCCCTACATTTCTGAAAAGATCTAAAAATAAGAAATATAGCACTGTAATTAGAAATGATTCCTAATAGAAATTTAATGACTTAATTGATAATCCTCATGTAAATCTTACATGAAGTAATTTATCATAATTTTATGATGGGAGTTTTGTCACGAATGATATCATATTAGTATTGCATGGTTCTTTCCTTGAAATTCTATAATCAAACAATGTTAAGGCCATTGTGGCACTTAAAATTGTATAGCTCCCTGCCTCTTCAGGTGTAGTGAATGTTTGGTTTATTTGGTTTAAGTAAATTACAGTCATATCAGTACATTATTATTATTATTTTTTAAAAGCTTGTTGCATTTATTTATATTTTGATTTCTGTGAAATTTGCTGAAGTCTGAAATTTTATCTTGTGAAGATTTATTGCTTTTTCTGTTCTGGTGTTGTGCTTTGCAGTTTTCTGTCTTTTTTCGGGGGAGAACAATTGCCTAAACGATTGTTCAAGCTGGAGGAGTTCTGTGTTAGGGTAACTACTTTAAGAAATAAGGAAAAGCGCATTTCTTCAGAATCCCTGGTTGAGAACTACAATTCTGTCATTTGGGAAATATTTATCTCTGCCAGCAAAGTTTGTGATTGGTGATGTTCTAGAATGAGCACAGACACCGAGTTTGTGCTCATAATGCATCATTATGATATTTACGGTATTTCATCTGAGGTATTTGTACTGGTGTAATTGGACTAATGGAGAGAAATACAGGAAGAGGTATGATGGAGCAGCATAAACCCTATGAGCAGGTTCGATACAGTTCTGTGGAAACTAGAAATGAGGGACTTGGTTCTGCAAATCAAAACTTTTTCCTGGATTCTTCCAGTTCTATTAATACTAACATGAGACCTCCAGATTTCAATATACCAGTTGGTGCTAGACCTGTACACAATTATTCTATTCAGACTGGTGAGGAATTTTCTCTTGAATTCATGCGGGAAAGGGTGAATTCAAGGCATCACTTCATTCCGAATCCTTCTGGTGATTCGAACAGTGGAATAATTTATACAGATCTGAAGGGAATATTGGGAATCAGTCATGCAGGTTCAAAGTGGATCAGATATCTCTATGATTTCCTCGATGGATAAAGGCCGTGTCCAAGAGTCTGAAAGGAGGGGCTCTTCTCTACATGAAGACAAAGGGTACAATGAGTCCATGCTATCAGTACCTCAGACTTCATTAAGAAATGACAGCAGTTGGGGAGGTCATGGTTATGCCTCTTCAGAAGCTTATGATAACTCATCGACAAAGATCAAGTTTCTCTGCAGTTTTGGTGGTAAAATCATGCCCCGGCCCCAGTGATGGAAAGCTTAGATATGTTGGAGGTGAAACACGTATCATGCGGATAAGCAAGGGCATTTCTTGGCAGGAGCTAATGCAGAAAACATTGACAATTTACAATCAGGTTCATGTAATCAAATATCAGCTTCCTGGTGAGGATCTTGATTCATTGGTATCTGTTTCTTGTGACGAGGACCTACAAAATATGATGGAGGAATGTAATTTGCTTGAAGATGGAGGATCACAGAAACTCAGGATGTTTCTCTTTTCTAGCAGTGATTTTGATGATTCTCAGCTGGGTCTGGGCAGTTTGGAGGGTGATTCTGAACTTCAATACGAGTTGCAGTGAATGGCATGGACCTAGGATCAAGAAAGAACTCAATTGGTATGGGAAGCAATTCAGGAAACAATTTGGATGAATTACTGCATTTGAATGTTGAAAGGAGACAGAGCGAGTTGCAGATGAATTAGTTGGCGCTGTAACTGCACCTTTGACGACTAATATGCCTTCATCAGCTAATGTATCGTCTCAGCCAGTAGCAATGAGTTCTTCTAATACTTCAGAATCCAACTCACAGGCTTACCATGGTCAAATGGTGGATCATGGAGGGCAATTGCATACATTGCCTGTTCTCCACCCTAGAGAGAACTTCCATCATGATGGCAAAAGTACTGTTCCTTCATCTGTTGTTCCATTGCCATATGGTTATGTTTCTCGCCCTGCTACATATGCACAGGTCGAGAAAATTTAGTTTCGACACCTTTGCGTGGGCATGTCACTGGACACGAAGGATCAGCTCAGCAGCAGACATTCCATGGCTCTCAAGCTCAGGATCCAGAAGTGCCAGTGGAGGAGAAAATGAAAAGGGATAGGGTTGTTCAGACAATGAGTGAACTTGAAAAAAATCACTCTTTAGAGGAAGGGCTTATGGAAGGAGGCAAAATGAAAAGAGACGGTTCAGCCCAGAAAATGAGTGAACCTGGGAAAATTTTGTATTTGGAAAAGGATTACACTGTCTCTTCACATCCGCATGACAGATCTGTTCCAAATTATATTCCTAGGGAAGCCTCGGATACTAAATTTACAGCAGACACAGGAGCATTTTTGTTGCCTACAGAAAAGCATAAGAAGCATGATGACCCTGTGCGGAATGCAATTCCATCTGGAGCTTTAGATGAAGGGAACTCAAATAAGTTTATTGAAAATGACCACTTCAATTCATCTGGTAAACCATTTGATCCCGGATATGGTGAATTCAATGCTGATTCTGCTGAGTTGAGCGATCTTGAACAGCCAGTGCTTCCTCAACGGGTTTTTCGTTCGGAGAGAATTCCCAGGGAGCAGGCAGAACTGAATCGGTTGTCTAAATCTGATGATTCTTTTGATCCTCAGGTTTTTATAAGCCATGCAGGTTCTGATCTGTCACAGCAGATGGCAGAATCAGTTGATAAGATGCGTGACAGGATCGTAGCTTCCCAGTCAGAACAGTCTGTCTCATCTGTAAAACCTCTGCATATGAATCCTCAGATTGTGGAAGATGGACCAACACATTCTCACCAGCATAATGAGGCTGCCGGTAATGTTGACAAAATGAATTCCAAAATTTCTGAAGAGGCTTTTGAGTCAAAGTTTCCGAATTCTATGCTAAGCCCCGTAGTACTTACACCTGTGAATGGCCATGAAATGGCCCGAGTTGTGAATAATAACAAAGATCAGTCTGATATCAACAAAGAAGCTTCTTCAGTGAATAATCCAGTAGTAAATCAAGGTCCTTCTGCTAAACGCAAGGAAGATTCTGTTTCTAGGACACAAGAGTCTCATTGGCGTGAGATAACTGTTAAAAAGAACAATGGGAATAATGCTGAGGGAGATGCACGATCATTTGCTCAGGTGGAGAAGCCAGCTCAGGGGGAGAACCAGATTAGAGCTCCTTCTCATGGAGAGTCTGCACATGTTGGAACTACAGAGCAAGGGGATATCCTTATTGATATTAATGATCGATTCCCTCCTGATTTCTTGTCTGATGCCTTTACCAATGCTAGAAATTCTGAGGGCCTGGCTGGAATCAGTCCCCTGCATGGTGATGGAACTGGCTTGAGCTTGAACATGGAGAACCATGATCCTAAGCGTTGGTCATTCTTCCAAAAGCTGGTCCAAAGTGATTCTACTAGAAAAGATGTTTCCCTTATGGATCAAGATCATATTGTTTTCTCAAACCCACTTACAAAGATCGATGAAGGAGCTACAATAGATTATGGTTTTCCACCTTTAAAAACTGAAGGAGTTGCCTTGGGTCATATGAATTCCCATGTCAATTATGTGGCTAATTTTCAGCCTCAGTCATCTAGTGCTGTTGGACCTAGCACCATGAATCTGCATCGAGAAAACAGTCCTCAAATTACTGACAATGAAGGCACACAGTTTGATGGTCTGGTGATTCCATCCGATATTGAGGTACTTTTATTAGCATTATATCCAATAATACATACCTTTTACCAAGTTGCTTCTGCTGGATACTATTCTAATGTATTTTCTTATTTGAAGGATGGGAAGGTAAAGGCACAGGATGCTCCCCTTGTAGATCTTTCTGGAGAAGTTGATCTTAGTACCTTGCAGGTATGTACTTAACAAAAAGAGGGAAAAAAGGGTAGCTTGGAGGTATAATAGCATTCACTACAGCAAGTGCTATAAGTTTTTCTTTTTGACATCTGGGTGAAAAAGGTTATGCAAATTTGTTATTTTAGAACTATCTTTAATACTTAATTAATGATACAATGCCAGTAAATATAATTCAAGTTTATTAGGCTGTTAGAATTTGATTTAGTGAAAGAATGGCCACAGTTTGTTTTAGGGGTTAGTTATTAAAGGTTTAGGCTGAAGAGAAAAGGATTTTGGCGAGGGACCATGAACAGTAACCCGTGAACAATATATTGGTGTTTTAGGGTTTCAAAAGGGCTAGGCTTCAAGTATTTTTGAGGGAGAGGATTGGATTTGCTGAATAGGGTTTGTTATGGTCGAAAGAAAGCTTAAAGTTGAAGATTAGGTGCAAAAATCTAAAACGAGAAGGAAAAGTCTAGGCATCACACCTAGATTCCACAAGGATCACCATTAGGGTTTGAATTGTATCACACAATCTGTAAAAGAGTATCAAAAACTTCACAACATTCTCTAAAACATGTTGTTTATTGAATTAAAAGCATTACATGATTTTATATAGACTTGGAAAACTTCCATCACCAATTAGGACTAGAATTTCAAAAAAGGAAGCTAGACTTTTGACTTTTTAAACTTATCTAGGACCAAATAAGATCCATAATAAAATCCAATTGCATAATTTGACCCATATGATGACCATGGGCGACCCCTGCAGCCCATATGAAAAACTGAGAAATCATATGGAATTACACCTGAACTATAAAATTGAACAAATCATTTGAAAACTGACCAAATTAATATGTAACTTACTAATCATAATAAAAGACTTTACTAAGCTTAGAAACTTGATTATAAAATGTTTCAATTGGTCCAAGTGGGTATGGATTGAAACCAAGAAATTTTCAAATTTGGTTGCTTATTTGAATTTGTTTTCCTTGCTCTTCTTATGGTCGCCACCAGTTAATAGTTAATACTCCTCATATATTAAGGAGCTATTTTGAGAGTGTTTGATAGTATTATTTTTCTTTGGGAAGGACAAAGAACGAGAAAATTTTTGGATAGAAAATGTATGTTTGGTTTGCACATCAAAAGTTCTTTTGCATTATCAAACTAGCATAATTTTTTTTTTTTTAATTACTCATTGTTAAACCACTACTATCACCAATGAACATGCAACCACCATCCCCATTCCCTAAAAATACCTGTAACATATCCACCACCTGGACTCTTCAACTACAAATAAAAAAAAAATAAATCAATTTATTAACGGACACACTTACACAAGGGTACAAGAGGATATGTATATGGATACTTTTCAACGGATATATTATATTATATATATATATATAATATATTATCATATATTATTATTTTTTTTAATATATGTTTCATTTTTTTGAGTTACATATAGTACCATTTTTTTTTATATCTCTATTATATTAAAAAAAAAAATAAAATATTTTTTTTTTTTAGAGTCCGCTGCACTTAATATTAGATTTAATGAGTCCGACCTCTATATATATATACCTTTTACAACACCTGCATCGAGTCCATGTAACATAGCATATCCACCACCTTTGCCATTGATGGCAGGTTGGCACTGCCACAACCACAATCGTCACAAGCTGTGCTGTTGTTGCCACCGCCACCACAGAATAATTACCAATGATTTGGACAACAATCATAAATAAATTGCACTTTAGAAAACTGAGTATCACCTTGGCCCAAGGTTTTAAAAAGCGGCCGCAACCGTTACATAAAGCCGTTACATAACGGTTTTGGCGGTTGCCGCCACCCGTTACGGCCGCTTTTGTAGTGTGATTGAGGTTCACAGTGTGTAAGGTTGTAAGGCGGTCAGATAACGGTGTCGTAACAGCCGTAATGGCCTGTTACGCACCGTTACGTAACGGTTCCAAACTGTTTCTTTCAAAAAAACACAAAAAAAAAGAAGCTAAAAATGGGGGTAGAGGGATAGAGAGAAGAGGGAAGATAAAGAGAGAAAATGGAGGAGCAAGAGATAGAGAGAGAAGAGAGATGATGAAGAACATGTTATTGATTTGTTGAAGTTGTATGATCTATGATATTCTATTCAGCTGCTATCACTAAACCATTTTGTTTGTGTGTGTCTATCTATATATTGTTTGAAAATAATAATAATAATAATAAGTGTGGTCATTATCTATTTGACTTGGTTAAAATATGTATATATATATATTTAGGCTCTTATTTATTCTCATACTTTTGTCATTGTTTATCTTATATATAATAGTTAGTGATTGATTTTTTGTATAATATAAAGTCATTAATTATTAAAATAAAATGTAAAAAACTCGGTTTATAGTGATTTAAAAATATGAAATATATTGGATCATACTTAAAAATTTACAAAAATTAATCAATAGTTATTTTTAATCTAATAAATATGATCATGGAAAAAAAAATATGCGTATTAGTAAGTTTTTTTCAAATTGTGCGAAAAATAAAAAAAATTCACGGTTCCGGTTACTGCAACCGTTATACTACGGCCTTTACACCCCACAACCGCAACCGCGTCACCGCTACCGTTACGGCGACCGCAACCGCTTTTCAGAACTTTGCCTTGGCCTCCACCATTATTGGTGCATCTTGGCTCCTACTTCCACTGCATTCACATCAATGCTTCCATCGTTATTACCGCAAATGCAACTACCTGAATGCCACTTTTACCCTCCTTTGCAGCTGCCATTGCCACCATTCTGGCCACCACCTTTATTTGTAATATTGCTGCTACCATTATGTATGCTCACAGTGCTTTTCTATATTTCAAATTTTAATAAAATGCATGTAATGCCCAAATCTATTGGTTTTGTATTTGTGGTGAGTAGTAGATGCATCAACATGTTAACCCTAAAGGGTTGGCTTAGTGGGTGCAACTTGGGACTTAGGGGTGTGCTCCCTTTAGGGTTTAGGTTCAACTTCCATTAGGAGCAATCCGCTTCTTGGGGCCACACCCGCAGGCTTTGCCCGATCCATGTGGAGGGGGCACTTTGCGTGAGTCTCAGGATTAGTCGAGATGCGCGTAAGCTGGCCAAGACACCCGGTCATCAAAAAAAAATAATAATAAAAATAAATAAATAAATGCATCAACATGTTGGTTAGTTTGTCAGAGGAATATTAGGCATAATGAAAGAAAATTTTAAAACCTCTATGCTGTTTAAAAGTGAAACTTTATTTTGTCCTTAAATGGTTTGGGTGCTCATACAAGTGGGTGAAAAACTGTATATTGTATATTGTTGGTCAGCCAATTTTATAGAATTATTTTTCCCGAACATTGCCAACTCTGTTTCTCATTATCTTGGTTTTTTCACTTTGAAGGCAATTTTGCATCTTAACCTCAGTGCTAGAAGTTCTAACTCATCTAAGTTAATGCACATTGAGAAAAAGTATTTGACATGTGGAGACTGGTTTAATTGATATTGAAGCTGCTCAATCGATTTTAGTCACTTGTAGTTGATTGTCAAATCTGATTGCTGAAGCAGATAATCAAGAATGAGGATCTTGAAGAGTTGAGGGAATTGGGTTCTGGAACTTTTGGGACAGTCTATCATGGAAAATGGAGGGGATCAGATGTTGCCATTAAACGAATAAAGAAAAGCTGTTTTACTGGGCGTTCATCTGAGCAAGAGAGACTGGTGAGTTTCTTTTGATTCATCTTATCAACCATTTTTCGTTCTGTCTACTGTTTGATAAAACAGGTCTATATAGACCAGCTAGGTTGCAGTTGAACTTGTGAAACCTACTTAAGCATTCGGATTTTTATTGCAAAATGGATAGACTACAAACCATAATGCAGAGAAGGATAGTGCTGCTGATCCCATATAGTTGAGATCAAGCATTTTGGATGTTTCCTTGCGAGTTCTTTTGTTTCTAGAGCCTTGTCTCATTGAGGAGGATTGAGATTTGCTATAAATTCTTCTGATTTCACATTAGATAACTAGCTATTTATATTTGCAGACATTGGAGTTCTGGCGTGAAGCTGATATTCTCTCAAAGCTTCACCATCCCAATGTGGTGGCATTTTATGGCGTTGTGCAGGATGGACCAGGAGGAACACTTGCCACTGTGGCAGAATACATGGTGAATGGTTCTCTTAGACATGTTTTAGTTTCCAAGGAAAGGTAATGTCTAATTCTTTAAACGTTGTACTTATGCAGTGTTTGGTTCACTAGAATGAAGGTTAGAATGGAATGGTCATTTTGTTGGACTACTGATCTCAATATTTGGTTTGTAACGCCCCCAAAATAATCCAACATGAAAAAGATACATCAACCAACATCCATTAAAGAATAAGAGCAATTCTCCACCTTTTATATCATTAATCAATAAGGTTTGTACAAAATAGCCCCACATGCGAATTATACATTCAATGGTGTAGAATGCGTGAATCTATAGCATGTAAAACATCCAATCCCAAAAGTGAATAAAATGCCCTCAAGGGCTTACATATTCCAAGGCTTAAGCTTGGTTACACAACAATGGTCTCTCGGACCCACACACGAATAGACCTAGGCTTACAAAAATTTACATTCATAACAAAAGAGTCTTACACTCTTAAAAGCATACTACTACACCCTAGTTTGGCGGGTTCACCACATCCTTTCCCGCACCAAAATCCCATAGGGGTGAGCATAAAGTCCAGTAGGAAATTCTTAACAAAGTATATACATTTATGCAATTCCCATGAAATGAAAATGCTCATGCCATGCTATACCATTAAAAGGAAATCATATCTTTTTCTTTTGAAAAAAATCATCATGCACCATAAAAATATGGAAGTTCCAACAGTTCAAAATGTTTTATATCAAATTCATGGGGCGGTAAATACGACTTGCGTAATCCTTAGGTTGGTGTCTGCAAGTAGGCATAACAAGCACTATCAAAACTCTACTTCACCGGTAGCTAACCGGAAGGTACGTGGTACCTACTCCGCGCGTATTTTTGGTATTTCACCCTAGGCACTCAGGCCAACTTAATCAATGTCATCTACACCCCTTATCCGGACTTACCAACGTATTTACCCCAAACAATTCAATAATTTCTCATTTTCACAAACATCTCTTTTCAATGTGAGCTTTCAATTTCTTTATTCAAAGATTTACAATGATCAACCGAATTTAAATGCCAATGCACAACTATCAATGTAATGTACATCTTTCCAATTCTCAACATTTCCCATACACTATCCCATTAGTAGTTGTATTTTCCACTCCTCATTCCAGTTGTAAGATTCACAAAATGTCCATGCATATACATTTAGATTCATCAAGAATAACTACATTTTAACAACACTAAATAAAATAACTATTCCACATATTCTCTACCATTTCTCCTTCCTCAACATTGTTAAGAAAGTTCCCTCTCTTCATCACATTTGTCACACAAGAAAACAATAACAACATTGGTGGTAGAAATATTTCATGGATCCTTAACATATTCTTCAACCCCAAATTCTAGGGTTTTTCTCCAAATCAACATTCTCCCATCTTTTGAAAAGGTCTCTCCTCAAAACATCACCTCTCTTACCATGTGATTTAAAACCCTCAAGAAAACAGTTTAGAGAGAGAGATAGATTAAACTCACTTTTAAAACCCTCAACATTTATGAGACAAAACCCAACTTTCAATATCATTAAAGAAACTTTTAAATCAACGAAATTTAGCAGAAATATATAGGGCTTGTTTGGTTTGTTTTTGGGAGAGTTGTTTTCGAAAAAATTTTGGGAGAGTTGTTTTAGAAATTTTTTTGGTTTGTTTGGTTGTATATTTTGAGAGATAAATTTTTTGTGGGAGTTTGGGATGATTTGATATTTTGGAAGAATTTAGTAAATGTGTGTGAGAGAAAAAGTGATTGAGAAGGAGAGAGGAGAGAGAAAAAGTGATTGATTGATGTGTAAGAGAGAGAAAGTGATTTTGGAAATTTTTTGAGAAAAATCTCAAACCAAACAATTTTTGGAAATTTTTTTTCTAAAACTCATATCTCAAATTCAAACCAAATAAGCCCATATATAACTCAAAGAAATCTCCCTACCTCAAGCTTGTTGATGAAAGATGAGATGAAAACCCTAAAAATTTGGAGATGTTGAAATATGATCTCCACCACTCCAAAGGTAGCCCTTGATTAGCTCTTCAAGCTTTGAGAAGAATTTGGTTCAAAATCTCATTGGATTGAGAAGGATCAATTATTTGGTGTGCTAGGTGAGGGTTTTTAGAGAGAAGGGAGAGAATATGGTATTTTTAGAGAGAGAGATATAAGAAAAATATGAGATATTCTCAGCCAAAAAGAGAAAAAGAAACAGAGTCGTCGGATCTGGGCTTTTCCCGCACGTGCGGAGCCCACTCCCGCACGTGCGGCACCTCCCCGCACCTCCTTCCCGCACCTGCATTTATTCTAGTATGCACCCCAAGCGTCCCCTGTTTCCCGCATGTGCAACCTGGCCTCCCGCACGTGCGGTACGTGCGGCCAATGCCCCCGCACGTGTAGCCTTGCTTCCCAGCCTAGAATTTTCCAGTTAGGTTCGCAGGCCCCTTCGGATCCAATCTCGTACCTTCCGGAACAAATGAAATTTCGGAAAGGAAACAAATAAGAATGAAACTTTTAACAAGAGTTTTCAAAAATATGAATCCACACAACTAAGGAAAAGTGAGGCAATTCACGAACCCGGTCATTACGTGGTTAGGTAAAAAGGAGAAAAATGTACATCCCAAATGGAATCACCATTCCCAAAGTTACGAGAATGGCCAAGGAATAACCTTTCCATTCCGGTCCAAAATCATTGTAGTGAACCAAAGACTACCTTACTGTACGAAGCACTTTCTCCTTCATCTTCTTTGTCCTTTATATGTTTACATAAATGTGCAGGCAGCTTGATCGTCGCAAGAGGCTCATAATTGCAATGGATGCAGCATTTGGAATGGAGTATTTGCATTCAAAGAATATTGTTCATTTTGATTTAAAATGTGATAACCTCCTGGTGAACTTGAAAGATCCTTTACGACCCATTTGCAAGGTAACCACTTGGTGGTATTGCAATTCTTTTAAATATATGTTTTTATCTTTTCTAGAGGCATAATAGGGCCAAGATGGTTTTACGCTTTCTGATTCCAAAGAAAATCAATATCTAATCTATTCTTTCTCTAGGTGGGTGATTTTGGGTTGTCAAAAATCAAAAGAAATACATTGGTTACTGGAGGTGTTAGGGGAACCCTTCCGTGGATGGCTCCAGAGCTATTAAATGGTAGCAGCAGTAAGGTTTCTGAGAAGGTAAGGTCTTACAAATCATATCTTATGTATACTGGTATGAAAGGAAGGTCTGTTTGTAAGTGCTGATCTCTCTCAAAACTTGCTAGAAGAATATGAATGTGTTGGATAGCTTAATATACATTTGTTGGGCCAATTTCCTAATAGCTGAAGCTTTTGGAAAAATTGGTGACTTAACTTGGTATTAGACCTTAGGTTAAGAGAGGTCTTGGTTTAAGTCTCTCTGTTGATATTTGATATTTGTTCCCCATTTGCTTTCTTCTTATTTGTTTGGTTGTTTGCTTCTCCTTTTGGTTGTCTCTCCACGTGCAAGCTATGTTACATGGACTCGAATGTCGGGGTGTCGAAAAGTGGGGTATGTATCTAGAGAGGGACTCATATTAAATTAAATTTTTAAGGACACGCTGGACTCAAAAAAAATATCATATTTTTATATTTTTAATCTAATATGTGAGATAAAATATGGTACTATATGTAACTTATGTTGTCAAAATGACATTTATAGTAATTAAACAATAATATGCACATATGATAATTGTGTTATATACAATTATATAAGAAGTATCCGAAAAAAAAAAGTACATACATATATCATACCTTGTCCGAAGTGTGTGTGTCCGACACGGGTATTTGATCTATTTTGAAGAGTCCGTGTAACATAGCGTGCAAGACAGGTTGCATGTGAGCAAGGTTCTGAAAGCGGTTGTGGTCGCCGTAACGGTGGCGGTGACGCAGTTGCGGTTGCGGCGTGTAAAGGCCGTAGTGTAATGGTTGCGGTAACAGGAACTGTGAATTTTTTTATTTTTCGCACAATTTAAAAAAAACTTACCGATATGCATATTTTTTTTCCATGATCATATTTTTTGGGTTAAAAATAAATATTGATCAATTTTTGTAAATTTTTAAGTGTGATCCAATACATTTCATATTTTTAAATCACTATAAATTGAGTTTTTTTACATTTTATTTTAATAATTAATGACTTTATATTTTACAAAAAATTAATCACTAACTATTATATATAAGATAAATAATGACAAAAGTAAGAGAATAAATAAGAGCCTAAATATATATATATATATACATATTTTAATCAAGCCAAATAGATAATGACTACACTTATTATTATTATTATTATTATTATTATTTTCAAACAATATATAGATAGACACACACAAACAAAATGGTTTAGTGATAGCAACTGAACAGAATAGCATAGGTCTTATAATTTCAACAAATCAATAACATGTTCTTCATCTTCCCTCTTCTCTCTCTCTATCTCTTGCTCCTCTATTTTCTCTCTTTATCTTCCCTCTTCTCTCTATCCCTCTTCCCCCATTTTCAGCTTTTTTTTGTGTATTTTTTTGAAAGAAACAGTTTGAATCTGCGTACGGTGCTTTAACGACACACCTGTGAATCTCAATCACACTGCAAAAGCGATCGTAACGAGTGGCGATAACCGCCAAAACCGTTACGTAACAGTTGCAGCCGCTTTTTAAAACCTTGCATGTGAGAGAGGGTGTTGGATAGTGTGACATACATTGCTGGGGCCATTTCTTAACAATTTAAGCTTTTGGGAAAATTGGTGACTTAATAGAATGCATGACTGGAGTCATTAGTCCTTGAACTTTGTTTTGATAAACATTTAATTTAATCAAAAGAAGAATTTAAATGAAGATAGATTTAAATGTTGTAGTTTCCCCATGTTAAGTTGTTAACGACTAAAAAACTTGGTAGCTCGAATGGTTATTATCAATCATTTTTTCATCCAAATTTCCTTTAGTTTGCCCTTGAAAAAATTTTCATTAGCTGGTTAACTAATTTATTCAAATGATAGAAGAAATTGAATGAAAGTATAAAGAGAAAGATTCATAGTTGTTAAAAGAGAGAGAAAAACGGGACTTGTTCGGTTTTCTGTATGGGTTGGGGCTTTGGGTAGGAAGGAAGATGCGTTGGTTTGGAATGTGGTGGGTGCTAAAGGTCTGTTTTTTGTTTGGTCCTTCTATTGGAGTTTGGTGGGCAAGGTGGGAGGTGCGTTTCCTTGGAGGATTATTTGGGTGCCTCGAGTTCTTTCTAAGGTGGTTTTCTTTTTATGGACGGCTGCTTTAGGTCGGAATCTTCCAATTGATAATTTGGTTCGTCGAGGGCATGTGATAGTGAATCGATGTTGTATGTGTTGTGTTGATGTGGAGTCGGTTGATCATTTATTTCTTCATTGTTCTGTTGTTTCGCGATTTTGGGAGCCGGCTTGTTCTCTTTTTGGGATTATGTGGGTGGGTGCAGCCAATGGAGGTTGTGGACATGTTGTAGAGTTGGAGGGGACTCAAAGTTGGGCGGCATTGGCGATGGGTGTGGTTGTTGGTGCCTTTTTGTTTGATGTGGCTGGTTTGGTTGGAAAGGAACAGGAGAACTTTCCAAGAAATTTATCATTCGGTGTCGTGGATGGAAAATCGGTTCTTAGTTACTTTGTATAATTGGCTAGAGTGTATAGTTGATCCGGATTTGTTTACTTTCTTAGATTTTTTGGATGATGTAATTGGTTTGGCGAGTTTTGTTTTCCTCTTCTGGTCTTTTTGTATTCTTTGCATCATCTTGATGCTTTTTCAATAAAATTTTTTTATTTATCAAAAAAAAAAAAAAAAAAAAAAAGAAAAAAAAAGAAAAAAGAGAGAGACAAAATGGAAAAAAATTACTAAAGATGCTTCTTGAAAGTATTTGTGACCTACTTTTTTGGTGGTGGCAGGTTGACGTCTTCTCCTTCGGTATTGTCCTATGGGAGATTCTCACTGGTGAGGAGCCTTATGCAAATATGCATTATGGAGCGATCATAGGTTTGTTCATAAATTATCTCCCCTCTCATTCCTCTCATCTTTTCTCTCTTGCTCAATATGTCTACTTAACTAGAAGGGAATACATGCTTGTGCTCCTGTCCATGCTCAATTTGGTTCTATTTGTTTCCCTGAACTTCTCAAAACTACATATTTTAATCTACTTTTGTTTTACATATTGAAGATAATGGGAAGAGTTGATTCTTTGCAAGGTTATATAAGGTTTCTGATGGCTAATTTTTGTTTTAGACAAAAGGAACCAATTTGCAATTATATGAATTGAACTTTGTGTTATGGTTTCTCTAAATCTCTACTTTCTACATTATTCTCTACACCTTGCGACACTTAAGCTGGGTTCCATTTCTAAGAAGTTGGCATGTATGTGTCAGATAACAACACTTGTTGGACACTTCCCGACACGTATTGGACACTCGTTGGACGTATCCTATTATTTGTATTATTTTTAAAATTCTTTTAGACCTGGACACACTTAGAACACTTGAGGGGCATTTGTGTCCATCACTTAGATACACGTGAAACTAATCTTTTTGGAAAAAGAAATGTGTAGAGTTAGGTTGTTTATGCTTTTCATACTGGCAGTATAGATTTAATCTGAGAGCAATGCCAACTATTGTCAGTATTATATAATGATGATGTGCTTATAGAATGTATATAATCTCTTTCTCTCTCTCTCTCTCTCTCTCTCAAACACGTGTGCACACACACACATTTCATCTTAATGCTTGAGGCTGTAATCTCAAATTGTAGGGGTGGAAATTCATGTCTTTCACTTTCTACTGTAAAGCCGGATTCATGCAGTTTGATTACCTCTCCTTTCCTTGGTTGCAGGAGGAATTGTGAATAACACATTGAGGCCACATGTGCCAAACTACTGTGACCCTGAGTGGAAATTGCTAATGGAGCAGTGTTGGGCCCCCGATCCCATTGCACGCCCCTCGTTCACAGAAATTGCTGGACGCCTACGTGTGATGTCTGCTGCTTGTCAAACAAAACCACAGGGTCATCTGGCACAAAACCAGGTAACCAAGTAGTGCAGTTGGATGTCCCCTCAATGAACCCTTTTTTTCTAAAAAACTATAATGCTCTATAATGGGAAGTTTAATTTCGTTAAAGCCGCGAAGTTGTGTAACATATGAGTAGGGAGAATGGGCTTCCGTTAAGACTGAGGATCAATGTTGTTGGTTTCAGATTATCATTGGAGAAAGTATATATTGTCTTGTGTAAAACCCAAAGAAATGTTACAACATGTAAAGCTATTATTTGCATCTGTGGAAAATGAAAGTGTGGGTCTTTGTTTGTTGCATTCATGGCTCTTTCTTTCTTTTGTTTGTTTGCTCGCTCTTTCTCTCAAAATGAGTCATGTAAATTGGGAGGTTTGTTCTGAATGTGGTAGTGACAGTTTTGGCTGAACTTTTAGTAAGGAGAGAAGAAAAAGGTGATCTATTTGTTGTGATTGAAGATGAATATTAAACCTTCTCATCCGAGTTAAAGAAACTTGGGTGTTTTCTATGTTCATTCTCGTTGGTCAAACATTAAAAAACAAAGAAGTGAAAATAAGAGGTAAGAGTGCAAATTAAGAAAATTTCTTTTTAAATTGTGTTTGAATGTGATTTTAGTTATAGTAACAACAAAACAAGCCTAGACTCTGAATCGAAGCCTTACATCGCATTGTTATGAAAATAACGATAGTACATAAGTGCCTCAGCCATTTTTTTCGTATGCACCTTCATATGGGAGTCATCAGTGTGGGGTCATTTCGTTAGAACTGCTAATCACTGATCTCCAACAACAGATAATTCTAGTGAATAATGAACTCCTACAGACGGCGATTTTTTGCCTCAACTAAAACAGCCTGTTCAACCATCTTTGATCTTTTCTCTTTCCCAAGTCAGTCATTCCTGACCTCTTGACCAACCACTGCCACAATCTTCTCCATTTGGCGATCATAATCCTTTTAACAGTTCCAAAATGTATATCCTTGCTGTGTCACTAAAAGCTCAATTGATTTTTTTGTATGCCTTTGCATCTACCTTGAACCATTTTGATGGGGGAGTCCATGTGTTTGGTGTATGTAAAGCTTGTTTAGCAGGATTATTCATTGTGGAACTCCTGTGTCCTGCAGCTCTGGATGCATTCATTCATCAGCTTGCAAGGTTCTTTGGGTAATGGAATAAATGTATGTTGCTATTTTTATTTCATTTTCTTCTGTTTGATTTTATTTCTTGAGACACACATTTAGGTGAGTAAAGGTGTTGAGACCTGCCTTTTCTGTAAGAAAAATGCTGCATACAATCACATTTTTTATGCATGAGTGAATTTCACATGCATTTATGAGCGAGTCTCCCCACTTGGTTTGTTTGTTTTTTTTATTTATTTTAAAGGTAGAAATGAAGGTACTACCAAGCCCAAAACAACCCACTCCCGATGGGAGAGAGGGAGAAAGAGGAAATGAAAATTCAATCTAAAAAAAATTAGAAACATTTGCTGTGACCACATTAGGGCCTTAGAGAACAATGACAGGAATGCCAAAACAATCATCATTTCCGAGATAGTCCAGCTTTATTCATCTTTGGTTCCGTTAAAAATTTATTTGAAATTGACTTATTATATTTAAACAATTTCAAACTTGAACAATGTAAGCTCAATTTATACGCACCCAAACTCTACTTGAGTTAGGCTCAGTAAAATTTCGTTTGAGATTTGACTCTCAAAAGATAAACAAGTTAAATTTAAGCATATTTTAAAACTCAGGCCTTGTTTGGGAATATGTTATTTTAGTAATTTTTTAATTTTTTGGTTAAAATATGACGTAAAAAAACCTTGTATGTTTGGAATGATTTTTTAATTTTTTATGAAAAGATGTGCAAAAAGTAGAGAGAAAATAAAATCTGTGACTTTTTGATATAAGTTATAGACTTTTTGATTTTTTTAATAACTTTTTGACTTTTAAGTTAAAACTATTACTTTCCATACCAGGTCTCATTAAGTTTTGAAATTAAATATGAACAACTTATTGTTACCATTCGACTCAGTTCGAATCAAATATAAACAACTTATTGTTACCATTCGACTCGGCTCGATACCATTCGGTTTGGCTTGCTTGCGGCCCTACTCAATAGAATTGGTGAAACCATAAGCCAGACGATCAACTTAGAATATTGATTTTGTTTGATAAATCCTTTCTAAAATATGGCTTCTTTTGAAGAAAAAAAAAAATTATTTCCCAAATTTTTTAATTTTCTCTACCAAACAAATTATCCCAAAAAAATTTCCCAAAACACACAAACCAAACAACTTTTCCAAACAAACCTCTCTCACACACACATCAAATCAATCACTTTTTCCCAAATTCTCTCTCAAAACAATTTTTCAAAACAAATTTCCCAAAAACCAAAACCAAACAAAAGCTTTTTTTTTTTAAACATGTTTCTGAAACACAAACCAAACATACCCACATATCTTTAAACACCTTTTTCTTTTCGAATTTTGAAAATTATTTTCGCATACAAAAAAAAAATCATTGAGTGTTTCTAATCTCTTTTTTATTAATAAAAACAGGGACTCTCTCTCTTTCCATTGTATATCCCAGTTATCAAATCTTACACATGAATTTACTCATTTCCAAGTCTGCATACTATAAGGCCTCCATTTAGTTTTCTACTGCCAATTCTAAAAGGGTCTCCACCAAACAAAACTTACATACAGGTAAAGGGCACTGACAAAAAAAAAAAATGTATCAGTTCAACCCTCACTTCAAAACATGATTCTATTCTTATTTCATCTCAATTTCCCTTAAGAAAATCATACATAGAAAATCTGCCCCACGTTCAAGAGACTTTCATGAGGAACATTGAAAATGACACTATTTTCCCTGCAGATCTTCCTAAGAAAAGCATATATATAATCAACTGCAATTTTCTTATATATCCTAGAATCTCTACTAGCTTTTATCACCGTGTTCCCAAGTATGTGCACCACCCCGGCATCTCGGCAATTGGTCAAGAACTCCAACTCGTGAACCTCTGAGTGGTTGCTTGTCTGCCCCGACGATGTGATGGTCTGACTAGCCTGCATCGGAGACTTTACCTGCACGATCGAGTCCACCGATGAAATCGTGAGGTCAATGTTGCACGAAGCTGTGGTGTCGGCATTATTTGACAACAGAAAGTCTTTTGACCGCTCGGTTTGTTGGCCATACAAGCTATACTCGTCAGAGTCTGAACACCCTTCCATCATCGATTCAAGCCGGACAAACATGAAGAGGTTGTTAAAGAGTTTTTTCTCAAAGTCATCATCTTTCTTATGGAGGTCTCTGTAACCGTACCTTGCAACACAGCGGAACATGTGAAAATTCTTGGGTCCAATCCGTTTTACGAGAAATCTCTCCTCTTCCGGGACAGTATACACTGGAAGGTACTTCACGCACACGAAGACAACAACGGAATGGATGGCCGGTAAGTTTGTGATGAAGTGAGAAAAGATACGAGGGACCCCACTTGCTAACTCAGTGAACACAAGCCCTATCCCAGGGACACGGACCAGTCCTAAACTGGGTCCCAGTCCGAGAATCCATGCCATTGAGACCTTACTGTGCATTTCAAACTCGTAGCGTTTCACTGTACCGTAGTGCCAGACACACATGATAACAAGAAATCCCGCTGCAATCACAAGTGGGACCCACCCACCTTGATTGATCTTGAAAAGTACAGCAGAGAAGTAAGTGAGCTCCACTACCAGAGATAAAGCAGTGAAGATAACAACGACAATCCAATGGCAATGCCATACCAATAACATGATTAAAGTCATGAGGAATGTGGTCGCCAGCATAACTATCACAACTGCTGTACCTGTTGTGACATGAGATATAATGTTATAAGCTTAGTATGGTTTCCAATTTCATGAGGGAAAGAGAAATTGTGTGAGCCAATGAATTTGAACTAGATTTTTTTTTTATTAGTGTGAATGAAATACGACATGAATGAAATATGTTCTTAAATAAACAAAGTAAGGAAATAGAGCTCCAATGTACATCCTTTGAATAACAGACAAAAAGAATTTGAGATCTTGTTTAACCATTTCAAGCATTTGCAAAACTAGAATATCCTCCATAAATTCAAAGAACATAAAATCTGTGTGTGTGTGTGTGTGTGTACTAAAAGAGTTCACGAGGAAAGAATCATATGTCTAAACAAGAATATGGAACAATTTCTGACTTCTAAATTCAACACCTAAAATGAAAAAAAAGAAAAATGGAACATAAAGCTTCCTCAAACTCAAAAGCAGGAAAGGAACCGAGCAGAGGGAAGACTGAAGTGTAGAGGGAAGAAGAGATGGAGAGCAAGAAGGGTAGATGTGCACGTGTGTGTGTGTGTGTGTGTGTGTGTGTGTGTGTGTGTGTGTGTGTGTGTGTGTGAGAGAGAGAGAGAGAGAGAGAGAGAGGGAGAGAAATAATTCTAAAATACAGCGAAAGAACCAAGTCTGGCATCCACTGCATCAGGCTTTTAACATATGGGCAGCCCCAAAAAAGAATTAAAGGAAATATCATAAACTGCCAATTAAGCCTAAAACAAGAAAAATTACATAAATCAAGCCTAAAATTAAGTCCTCTTTCTATACCTAAAATAAGTATGTTGGCCCCCACGCTCGCAATGCATCACACTACGTATCATTAGATAACAGAGTAAGACAATTTTGAATCTTAACATAGACATTTTGGATAAGTAAAAAAATCTAATTTCTATGTTGAGGTTCGAATTACTAAGCCATGAGAAACGTGTCTTATGCTGACAGAGTCAAACAATTATACAGATTCCCGCTGCATGCATATTCTCTTCAAAATGAAAAAGATGGAACAAAGTTACTGAATAAATCTCACTAGATGCAATCCAGGATGCACTCACCGTACGCATTGCCAATTTGGTTCTGATTTTTGAATCCCGCAGTCACAGCAATGCAAAGAATCATAAGAATCCAATTAATATCTGGAATATATATCTGCCCAAGGAATTTCTTCGATGTGTGCACAACCTTGACTCTAGGAAAACAGCCAAGTGCAAGGGCCTGCTTGATTATTGAAAAGGTAGCGGTTATGGTGGCTTGACTTGCAACAATAGCAGCTAAAGTTGCAACAATAAAAACCGGCCAGTATATTCTGTCTGCAGGATAAGAAAGTACCAAAATTAGATACCAACAATTCATTGCAGACCTACTTGTAATACTTATTAATAATCAAACCTAGATAACGAAATTATTCATTCTTAGTTATTTCCTGGTTTTCGATTTTCACTCCACTATTTCTACTTCTATTTTTACCAGAGTTACATGCCATATGAACCATGTTACTCCTTATTTTAAACCCTTTTAACTCTGTCTCCAGATTTCTAATTTAGTATTAGTTCTTTTAGTTTCTCTAGATTTCTAACTTCAACCCTATAATTGATCAAAATTAACTAGATAGCTGTAAAACTTACATATGCTAAATAACAATATATCCCTCCCCCCCCCCCCCCCCCCCATCTTTTTTGGAGTGCAAATTAATCATCCTTCGCACCCAAAATAACTCCTAGCTCTTGAACACATACTTCTAAGTGCTGTTTAATTTTTTTGATAAGTATCATTTAAAATAGAGGCCAAGAAAATTAAACAAAAAACTATATTGTCACAACAAACCTGGAATAGAACGATAAAATGCATCAATCACATGATCCTGGTGTTTTATCAGGTAGGCAGCTTGTCCAGAATAGGCTAAAAGAAGGCAAGGAAACACAACCACCGTGAAAGCAAGCTGTACAGCTGAAACTGGAAAATGAGCTAGGTCAGCAAAAAGTGCCTCTGTCCCTGAAAACGTCAATGATTAATCATCAGAATATAAGCCACTAGCTTCTAAGCGATTTACTAAATCATGAATGGATTCTAAGAAAAAACAACAACCTTAGAAACACTAACTAGTATACTAACAAACATACCAACTAGGCACAATAGTAAGTGGGCCTCACATCAAGTGGTGGATCCCACATTCATGTTTTGTGTCTTAGTATGCTTGTTGGTATACTAATTAGTGTTTCTAGCATTATTGAAGACAAAATGGACCACAAGACAAAATAAAAGTTTACCTGTAATACTAAGCATGATCCCCCCCAGGGAGGTCCAGCCATCTCTCCCTCCCCTTCTTAAATACCGATATATATACACTGGTGAAAAAGCTTTCAGAACACTGCTATCATATTTCCAAATGTTGAATATGCCAATTCCACCAATTAAGAGAAACCAAAGTAGCACAATTGGCGCAAAGAGCCAACCTACTTTATCAGTACCATAGTGTTGCATGCTAAACAAGCCAACCAAAATGACAACAGCGACCACCACAACTACGTCTGTTGCACCAAAAATTAAATTTATTTGAGTCTGCAATATATCAATTCAGAAACAACACAATGAAAATAAAGTGAAATCAAATGCTATAGAAAAGGTTCCAATTATAGAGAAGAAAATGCAAGAGGTAGTTCAGTTTTAGGTAAGAAAATACCATTACTCATCTTGGGATGGTCTACCTTGATTCCACCAGCAGCTGAAAGAACTGTAAAAGATAATTTAGTAAAGCATCTTATAATGGAAAAAAGCATCTCACAATTAAACTCAAAGTGAGAGAAAGACATCCACTATAAGAATATTGAAGAGACAATAAACAATAAATATAAGAGAGAATCTTCCAAATATGATCCTATTATAGCAAACAAGGATATTTAAACAGTGATGGTCCCAGTCAAACTTGTGTTCTCACATTAGGTAGCCTCAAATCTTTGCCTCATTTGTCAAACTATGATCTCAAACAGTTTTCCTTTCTTCCATCCATACAAACCCTTAAAATTCCATATCTTTACCAATATTTGGCCACGAAAGACTGAACATAAGCAGCCCTTGAAAAGTATTGTAGATTTATGTCAACTTTTCCTTTGATTGCATTTCCTATATTATATGTGGGTTTTTTTTAATTCAAATGGGATTAGATATAATGTTTAGGTGATATATTTTGAAAGGATTTATTGTTAAAATGTATATTTTATATCATTTAGATGTGTATGGCCTTGTAAAGTAAAGATAATTAACTGGAAGAAGTTCCACACAACAGATTGAATATGTGGATGATCAACCACCAAAAGTAAACAATCTCCCCATATTTTTGTTACGACTCATAATTACATTTTATACGTAACATATGTACTGCAAGTAGATAAATCAGCAGAAGGATAACTAAAAAGGCTACAAATGATTCAAGCAAGGAGGTTGTATTTCTCACCAAAAAAATGACAAGAATGATGAAGTTATACCTGATATTGCTGGAGTGAGAATTCCATCCCCAATCACCATGCAAGTGCCAACAAGGACAAGT
Organism: Camellia lanceoleosa; assembly: GCA_025200525.1. NCBI lineage: Eukaryota > Viridiplantae > Streptophyta > Magnoliopsida > Ericales > Theaceae > Camellia > Camellia lanceoleosa. The sequence goes on from CM045765.1 coordinate 175,962,756, forward strand.
AGAAGAAGAACATTCTTTCTGGAAGCATATTCCTCCAACCATTTCTTGGTTTTTGCTGCATATGAATGCTCATGGAAAGCACTACGACTATATGTTGTCAGCTCCTCATCAGTCCGGTGTTGGTTAGGAATTGTCTTGATTTTTGCATGTCGACAGAGTAGTGAATAAAGAGCAAAAGTTCCACCTGCATACTCAAAAAGATGAGTCCACTGATCATCACTTTCGATAAGGGTGGGTGCTATATTACCACTGAATTGTGCAGCTGAGAGTGGAATATCCAAGGAAAGGAAAATTGCAGTGTAAAAAAGGTCATACTCAGTCCACAAGGCGTTACAACAGGGCTGGGAGGGTAGTAGGTGGGCAGCCTTCCCCCACTTTTTTGTGGAGAGGCTGATTCATGTGATTCGAACCTGTGTCACAAGGTTGGGGGCCGGATAGCACTCTTGCCATCGTACCAAGTCGACATCTATACAATAAGTGCAACTGTGCAAATACACAAACAATCCAATGTGTAACAAAATGTTCAGCTCAGTTGCTGGTATATGCTGATTAATCCAGTGATTTCTAGAGAGAAGAGAACAATGAATGGGATTGATATCCTTGAGTGTAAAGTGGTAGGTGATATTGTCCAGTGCAAAGTGAGTCTTTTCCTTATTCATACTTGAGTCTTGCTTTGGGTCTTCGTTTAAGGCAAAGTGATTACTCGTATTCTCGTTTACTAAAACATGTCTCTCTCTCTCTCTCAAACACACAAACACACACATTGAGACACAAAACGCAAGCCCACTTGCACAAATGCAAGTGCGCACAGACATACACATAAACACACCTACCCACCCACAAACATGTCGGTTTGGGTGCGCACAACACAGTTGCATGCAAGTGGAAATGTGGATTTTCAGTGTTAATGCATTTAGATCAATCCAAGTTTATTTAGCTCTCTTTCTATCATTCATGTTAATCTATTAAAACTATTAACTACTCAGTTGAGATACTTAGCACAGGCATTGTACATACCATTTCCATGGGCTGGTGAAATGAGGAACAAAAATTTCCACCAACTTCCTTGAAGGAAACAAAGAAGAATTTCTAGTCACATTGAACTTGAAGTAAATTATAACGCTGAAAATAACTGAATTCGCAATCCTTACATTAGTTGGTTATATTTGTTAATAAGTATTATAAAGAAAGTTCATAAATCGGGATCAGCTTACCTTGACCATTGTCATTCGCCCTACAAACTATGAAAACATACTTCAGTAGCGGTATAAGAGTAAGGGAGTATATGATCAATGAAAGAGCTCCAATAACCTCCTCTGGATCTCTAACTCCATGAGGAAAAGTATTGTAGAACACATATAAGGGAGATGTTCCTAAGTCTCCATAGACCACTCCAAGACTCTGAAATGCCAATCGCAGAAGCAATAATGAAGAGAACTTCTGCAGGATTCAAAAGCAAATCCGTGAACAAAGCATCAATGTAGCTCCATCAGTTACAGTATCCTTTAGTCTGACAATTACTCTTAAAAAAAAAAAAGATCTGGAAACTGTCTCAATAGAATTCACACTATCATCAGGTTTGCAAACAGGAATATGAGTAATTTGTTGAGATTTGAATCCAAAATTTCCCAAATCCAAAAATTTTCATGTTGCACAATAATTTTCAAATCATCATTGACCAAACAAAAACTCAGCAAGATTTATGCTCTTCTCCCCATTGTTTAAACAACCAAACCAGTGGTACAATGCAAACACAATAGAAGAAATCAAGGTCTGCTCAATAACAAATTCAAGTTAGATATATAAACAATTAGCTTTTAAATCACTTCATCAACAACATCAACAAATAATTATGCATCTTACTTTTTCTTTGTACATGTTTTTAAGTCTTCCTGCTTCTTCATCCATGGGTTGATCAAGATTCTGCTCCAAAACCCACATGCTACCTTTTGTTTTCAGTTCCATCTTCAATTTCCAATCCAGTAGCCATGCAAAGCTAACAACTGATGCCACCCTTTTACCACTCTATCTTCTCTCTCTCTCTCCCTCTGTGATTCCAACCCACAAACTCAAACCAAGATCCTTCAAGAAAACGAACCAAATTGAATTCTCACTAAAATTCCAGAATCGAGCCCACACAATTGTATTTGTATGACACAACACAAACCCCAGAAAGATAAGGACAAGATTGAGGACAGAACAGCTTAAAAACACATATATCCCCCCAAAGGGTTAAACCCAGATGAAGATTACGATATATCCCAAGTGGGGTCAACTCAATTGCTCAATCAATCTCAACCACACACCAAAACCCCAGACCCAGCTAAAAATTTCACCAACCCATGAAGAGAAAATACAGGGATTTGATGACTCAGAGTCGGTTAAGTGAAACAACCAATCCAAATCCAAATCCAAATCCAAATCCAAATCGAAATCCAAATCGAAAACCCAAAACACCAATTTGGTGATAAGAGCAGATAGAAAGAGAAAATAAAACAAATTTGGCAACAGGATAAAGTAACGTATATGATTTGGAGTCTCTGAAGCTCTCTTTTTTTTTTTCTGTAGAAAAGGTTTCAGAAACAGAGTGAGTTCTCGCTGAAGCAGTAACAGACAAAACTCTCACCCGCTCACTCTCTTTCTCTTTCTAGCTTCCTCTGCTACTATAGAGAGAGAGAGACACTCTTCTTGCTGTCTATATATTTTCTCTCTCTGCATTATAGAGAGAGAGAGAGAGAGAGAGAGAGAGAGAGGACTCGACGTCGTTTTCTCAGTGAATCCTACGCGGCACGTTTGTTTCATTTGGAATATCTCATAACAACCAAAACAGTAAGGTAACTCTTGAAGTTTTGTTAAAATATGATTTTTTTTTTTAATTTTAAAAATTATATTTTATTTTTTTAAATTTTAATTTTATAATAAATTGTTCTTTTATTAATAAATTATTAATTCAATTAATAATTTTTAATGATGTTAAAAATATATTTTAATTAATAATTTATGCCTTCATTTGGGATGTGAGTTGATTTTTTTGACTATTTTAACCTGCAGCTAAAAAGTCTCGTTTGGGATAAAATTTTAGTTTTTTTTTTTTAAATCTTTGTGAGAGAAAAAATGAAATGATTATGGTTTGAATGTAACATTTTGTCTTATTAAACTAAAAATTCATTTTGTCTTTTTGTGGATAAAATAGTCCAAATCCAAACTTTTATGCTAAACGAACACTATGTAATTTTATTATTATATAGGAGAGTAATTATAAATTTTAATTTTTTAATTAATTTTGTTAAATAAAAAAATCTGACAAAGAATATTTATAATTTTTTAAATTATAAAAACAATTTCTATTTTAAACAACTCTCAGAGACCCAAATAATAATAAAGGTTTTAGGAATTTCAGTGGTGCAACCCGCGCAGTTGGTTAGAAGCGTCTCAAGTTACTACCATAGTATTTGGTGTGGTTTGATTCTGTTTTATTGCATAAGTTTTTGACTTAAGTAGAGTGTGTTATAGGACATTTTGATGATCTCGACATGAGTGTTGCCTTGGCCTGCGAGAGGATGTAATTTAGTGGTGCAATAAAAAAAAAAAAATTTCATTTTATGGTGTCACATATTTTTATTTTTATTTTATTTTGAGGTTAAAATTTTTTAAATGATTATTCATTTTTTCCAATCTCTACACTAAACAACACTTTTTTTTTTTTTTTGTGGGTGGGGGTTTGTTGGTGTGGTTACAACAATAATAAATGCTTTTGGTTAATTAAATAAGAAAATTAGTAATTATATTTTACTAGGTGATGAGAAAGTGTATACAAATTGAATAAAAATATATAAATGGAGAAATTAGGGATAGATCTCATAAAAGTTGGAGTACATCAATAATTTGCTGGCTAGTATGAGTCTTTGAGATTTCAAATCTCACAAACATAAAGATAAAATTTAATATAAATGATCAAAACCAATCTCAAAATCTTAAAAATCTTACAACTCTCTATCATTTTACTGTTTCTCTCTCCATTGTTTTTCTCTTATTCTCTTTCTGTATTGTCTCTCTTTCACGATTGCCTCTATTGTGTTTATAGATGTCACCTCAATGATATTTACTATCTCCACCTCAATCGCATTTGCCATTCTCGCCATTGTTTGTGTTATTTACACTCAAAATCGTCATTGCCGCTATTGATCTCTCGCTACCATTCAATGATGGATGTGCGCGATTCACTCGAAACAAATCATTAACTTCACTGATCTATCATGCACCAGTTCTATCTCTCTTTTTGACACATCTAACTAGTTCAATGTTGCTCGTCTTTAATAAAGTTTCTCATTCTTTATTTTATTTGTTCATTTATTTAGTTAGTTAACATAAATCTGATTGTTGTTTTTCGATTTGTTTGTTTTTTCTCAGTGTACTCTCTTTTTACTATTTGTCGTACTTAGTGAAATTTTTCTGAGTAAAAATTAATGAAACTACTATAGTTAGTGAAATTTTACTGACTTAAACTAAATGTCAATGAAATTTCTTGACCAAAGTCTACCAAAATTTCACTAGCCTTGTGCTATTTTATTGGCTTTCTTTTGGAGCTAAAACTTTATACTTTTTAGTCTTATATTTGGAATTAAGGACCTAATTTTTTATTCACATCCCTGGGTTTGGAACAAAAAAAACACAACGAATATGCCAAAAAAAAAAAAAAAAAAAAAAAAAAAAAAAAAAGTAAAAAACTGTAAAAAACCTAAATTAGAAATTAGAGGCATTAGTGCTAAGGAAATTAGTGCCACAAATCATTTTTGTTTTTTATTTGATCCTCAATTGATAATTTTTAGCACCAAATAGAATTTTCATAGATGTTAGACAGTAAAATTTCACAATGCAAAGTCAGTGAAATGTCATTGTGTTTTATTTCAATGTTTTAAAACATTTTTTTTTATTATCATTTTAGAGTCCCTAATTTGAATTTACTAGTCCTAAATTTGGAATTAAAAACTTAATTTTTTTGAATTGGTCCTTAAATTTTCAATTTTTAGTACTAAAATTTGAAATTTCTCTCAGTAAAATTTTACTATAACGTAACAATAGACACATTAATTTTTAATTTTTATTTTTTTAGAATTTCGTATTGTTTATGGATCTTGTTTGATAGATCATAATGAGAGGATTCTAAAAATATAAAATTTATCAAAAATGAATATGTAAATACAAAATTATTAAAACTGAAAGTTTTGAAATCATTTTGAAATGTAAATTGTTAATACAACTGTGAGAGAATTTTGGTCCAAAATTGCTTCTGTGTTTTCTTCGAGGACTTGTACTAGTACTATAAAATTGTTTGTCATTAAAATAATATAAAATACTATCAAGGAGCTGAATAAAAGAAAATATATGTTAGAATTTTAATTTATTTTTACATAATTTAATTTTTGATGAATGCCCAATTAATTTTTAGCATGATTCGTTAAATAATTAAAAATATTTTTATTTATTTATGGAGGGTTTTCTACTTATAAAATTTGGAAAAAAAAATTACATGCATCATATATTATTTGTATCATTCAATAATAAAATATTATGTAAGCATAATCAACTCTATTATTTATTATTTATAGTGACCGCCAAGTATCATATTTTTTGGCTTTCGAAAGTTAGTATTATAATTTTAAGTATGCCAGTAAGGATTAATTAGTCCTTACAAAAGATTAATTGCTAACCAATTATCAGACAATTATGTTTTAATTTTTTCAGCCTCAATGAAGAGGGCTTTTACTGATGGCTTGTTTAGGAAAATTCAGTAAACAACAATTAAGTGAAGAAAATCATAGAATTTCATTAAGTAAAATGAAAAACTTACAATGATCTGATCCAGTCTCGTACAGGTTTACAGTAACAAGCTATTTGAAACTACTCCTATGAATGAAGTGCAATACAGGAATTTGAAGTACAGAAATATAAAGAATTGCAAAAATTGAAAAGAAAAATAAAGTAGATAAAACTAGTTTTTTTATCTGAGTTTGGATCCTCTTTTCTGTGGTCGTCTCTGCTATTTGTACTTCTCAATGATAACCATCGAAGTGGGCTCCTAACCGTCGAAATGTCCCTCCATGATCGTTGAACATGCTCCTCATAGTCAGTCCCACTACGCTATGTTTGCAGTTAGGCTTCCCTTCTGATTTTGAATTTAAACCTTGTGAGTAACTGTTTAGGCCATATCACCTTATATCCCTTGATCATTCCAATGCTGTGTAGACCCATTATTACCAGTATGGGTTGACACGTATCTGACTATGGTTGGCACTTTGCATTACCTCTCCAAATTGCCCCTTTCATACCATGTGTCGAATTGTGATTTGCTTATACAAATTATACAATCAACATTACCCCCCACACTAATATACCAAATATTTGGTGATATTAGTGGATCAAAGCACTTTACCCATGTCCCAGGATGTTCATGGGCTTTGCATCTTCTTAGAACTGCAACCGATTGCATTAAATTCTTTTCTACACCTTGAACATTTCCCACTATCTGAGCATTCGAAAAGATTGGTACAATTCGCATGGCCAAACAAACCTTCTTTGACATAAATCAAGCATATGAAGAGTTGTTAGATAATGGTGTCCGCCCTCGAAAGAATTTTCATGCATTTATTAACTATACCTATCCATCTCTATTTATTCAAGTCATGGAAGCTTTTACAAATCATTGACCTTTGGATCACAAACCTATTGTTTATAATTCTTTAGTCCAAGACCTTGCAAAAATGAATATTGGAAACTCTTCTTCTACCCCAAAACCTTCTACGTGGGATGAGGCTGTGGCTTCCTCTTTTTCATCTAAAGCTTCTAGCTAGGGAAACTGGCCAGAACCTGAGGAATCTGAGCTAAGAGAGCGAATTAACCATCGATTCATCGAATTCGACAATCCTCTATCTTTCCCTCCCTTTGTTCGGAGCTTGGTGGTATACCCCTATGTATCTATCAATCGTCGACGCAGTTTGGAAGACAACTTACTTATAGCATGGTACACATCTTCCATGCCTACGAAGATAGTGCAAGCCACTCGTCGTCTGTGAGGAAGCACAAGGGTACAACTCGTCATTCTTAGCCCAGAGGGAAAAATTTTGCTCTTTTGACCGGCTTGAATGTGTAAATAACCTCGCCTCTTCTTCCATTGAGGTGGATCCTCCTGCATCTCCTCTTCCTCAAAACCCTTATTGGATGGAAGAACTAAGACTTACTTTTTTTGAGAGTCAGTTTCTTCCTTCCTACGAACCTCCAGCTCCCCCCACTATATTTGAGCGATATCAAGCTCAGCTTCTACTTGCAGCTTTTTCTCACTTGCCCTTCAATGTTCTTGGGGGTGATGTTCCTCTTAAGAACTTACAATGGGCTTGTGACATTATGACTTGGGTTCATGTCCTTAACCCCATTGCTCAAGCAGAACTTCAGATGTTTTTGGATCAACTCCCACTGCTTCTTCATTGGTACCAAACTTCTTTGGCTACCACTCAATCTTTGGACACAATCTCAACCTGTCGAATTCACACCCAATATGAAGCAGAGAACCTTATCGACGAATATAATGACTTCAAGAATAAAGACTCTGTATACTGGGATGATTTAGATATGGATGAGATGGAACAAGGATTGAAGGAAACAAAGTTCAAAATAAAAGCTGAACAACTTTTTTTATCAAATAAGAGCATATCAACTTCAGCAACCTAGGTTGGAGAGAATAGAAGACAGAATAAAAAAGGAATAGAAATTCATTGACCATTGTTGGAACAAATTCCATGACCTTGTTATTTATTCTATTCCTTATTTTTATGAAATTGAATATGTAGCCAAGCAGGCTTTCTGATGTAATTACTTTCACCTTAATAAAACTAAGTTTTCCTTTCTTTATTCGGTATAGTCTGACTTTATTCTGTTCGCCCAAAGCAAACAAAATCAGAGTTTCGAATTTACCAATTTTGTCATTTGAAACCTGATTTGAACATTTCCAATGGAATACTGGAAACCTAATTTGAATTTCCCCAACATATGGAGTGTAATTGAAAATCTTTGCTTTAGGTCTTCTCATTCCAATCATATGGTTAACACAATCAACGGTTTCGAATCAACTATTTTTGCTTCGAACAAACAATTTACATTTTTCGAAGTATGGAAACTTCCCTTAAGGATTGCACTGTTTTACTCTAAAAGAGTGAGTCCCTTTGTATTCTTCACTATTTAACCAAATATTGGTTTTATGTCACTTCGAAGTCTAAAACAAGTTCTAACTGCAGAGTATTCCAAATTTTACTTCGAAAGATTCTACTTTCAACAAGAAACCTAAAAGCAGGTCTTTAATCCTCTTGAAGTAAACAAACACCTGAGCATTTTTGTGCTCTTAGGTATGAACTGTGCTTTGAAGTTGACTTCCTGCTTTCGAAGCTCTAGTTGGACGCTTGTCACCTAACTTTAGAGCTAAAGCTTGGCTTCGAAGCCAAATATTTGATTTCGAAGCCAATATAAGTGTTTGAGATACGTTTCTCTCCTAAATTATCAATATTGAGAGAAACTTTTCGCATCCGTACCTTTAGTACTTTTTTATGAATTCTACCCATTTTAAAACGATTAGGTATTTTTCAGACATAAAGGTTTAAAAACCCTTTCCTTTCGTGCTTTTAATTTACTTGCCCGCCCAACACACAAACCATTCATCTCTATTGACTTTTCCTCTCCTTTACCATCTTTCTCAACGTCGTCTTCTGAAAACTTTTGCCAATGGCTTCTTCCTTCTCGAAGATACCAGTCATGGAGCGTGTGAGTCCATTTGTGGCCTTAAAAAGGATCATTCTTGACAAGTGTGAGAAATACAAAGCTGGCGAGAAGAGTGCTATTGATGGGCATATTTTCATTCCCTGTCACCATGAACAACAGGAATATGTGCTTGGGCCTATTTTTAAAGAGGTCCCCACTGAGCTCCCAGTTTTGTATCCACGTCTGGAGGATCATTGCCTCCTTTATGAAGGCGGTCTTGATTGGAGAACTTGGAGAATGAACCGACCCCATTGCTACTGGCCCACAGTAAGGCCAGAATGGGAGGAATGGTATGATCGGGCCATTCTTGCTAGGACACTGGATCTTCAGAAGCTTTGTTTCTTCGACGCCCTTCAATTGTCCAGGTTCACCATTTCGGAGGACCCATTTTTAATACCTGCTGCTCTTTGTTTTTGGAATTCTGCTTTCAATTTCTCCTAATTTAGATGTGGAATGATGGCTCCTACTGTCTTTGACATCTGCCATCTGTTAGGATTATCCCCCATTGGTCCAGACTATCCTGACCTTAAAATCCATTTTTCTCTTCTCCCTCTGAACTCATCCTATAGTGACTTTGTCAAGGTTGAGAACAAAAGAAAAGGCCCTGTGACTGATAGGGAATTCTTGTCTTTTTTATTATATTGGCTTTGCAAATTCCTCTTCTGTACTTCTTTTCAGAGGATCATGCCTAAGTTTACTCCTCTTGCCAAAGCCTTTGTTTTGCATAAAAAGGTAGCCTTAGCTCCATATGTTTTGGGTCATGTCTATAGAGTTTGTTCCCTCTTCTGTGAAAAACCTATGGACTCCAATCAAGAAGGCTCATTTTGGATACTCCAACTCTGGCTTTTTGCATAGTTCACTGATTTGCAGTTTAAATGTTTAAAGTTTTTTATGCCAAATTCTACCACTTATGGTATGAAGTTAGTCAATGTTTCACTTTATCCTTTCAACTTCTCCTTCTACTTTTCTTTCTTTCACCAACTCCCAGCTTCCTCTTCTTCTCACACCTTCTGCCCCTTCGAAGCTACCAATATTGGCCCAGCTTGGTTGAGGACCTTTTTGAGTGATAGGTCCTGTTCTAGGCCTCAGTACAAAAGTATGTGGGCTTCTATTTTGATCCCAAGGGAACTATTCATTGGCACTATGAATCCCAGAGCTTATAAGTGCATCTCTAAGTCCTATTATCCTGTCCAATTTGCTAGACAATTTGGACTCTCATAGGGGATTCCTATCCCTCTCTGCAGTCAGTCCAATTCAAACCTTGCAAGTAGAGATTTGAAGGTTCCAAGATCCAGATTAGAAGAAGCAACCTCCAAGTTTATCCAAGACCTAATTGATTTTGAGTACCTACCCTTCATTCCTCAAAGCAATACATTGAAGAGGTACTAGAACTGGTGGATGGGCAATATAGAGGTGCACTTGGCCATTTCTCCTGAAGATCTATTAATGGTACTAGATGTACCTCAAGCCAAGTCTAAAGGGACTGGAGTTGTTACTTTTTCCACTGCTCATGCTACTCCAGTTCTTACCCCTACTACTACAAAGTCTGCTCCTGCTGCCTCACCTCTTCCTAGAGTTACTTGAGCTACTTCGAAGAAAACTATGCACTGTTGCTTCTTTTTTTTCCCCCTTCTTTATGATACTTTTGCTTTTTACTTATAGTTGCTTATTTGGTGTAGGTGGTGTATGTGTCTCACAGGGAGACTCTCCTCAAAGAGCTTAAGCTTTAAATCTTCTTAAGAGCAAGCAGCAACAACAAAGAAAAAGAAAGCCCTTGCTTGATCTTGAAGAAGAGGTACCTGAGGTTCACGTGGAAGAAGAGGAAGCAGAAGAAGAAGAAGCAAAAAAAGAGCAAGAGACACCATTAAAAAGAAGGAAGAAAATGTCGGTCTCTCTTTCTGATTTCACTGGGACCCCATTCACGAAGTATCTGCTAAAGCAGTGGAAGCGGAACACTCCAAGGAAATCATTGTATTGCAGAGAGCTGAGAAGATGAGACAACAATAAATGCTTAGGGATGAAGTTGCTACTGCTAATGCATTCCAAAGAGAAACTGTAAGGAAACAACAAATTGCTGAACATTATACCCTTCGTAGTTCTCCAACCATTGCTACCACTTCTGAAACTAGTAATTTCCTTTGATGTCTCTAATTTCCTTTCTCAAGTTTTGATACTAAAACTTAACATTGCTTTGTATTTCTTCTTTTGCAGCAATAACTATTCTACTTTCTCCTTCAATAAATACTTTTTCACTTTATCCAAGTTGAAAACTATTAGAAGACCCTCAAAAGGAAAAGAAGACTAGCAAAAGTGCCTCAAGTGTAGATCCTATTCTGCAATACTCCCATTCCCCGGTTCTACACTTTTCACATCTTTTGTGAGGCAAAGCATTCCTATATCCTTATCCTTCGGCTTAACTCCATGCCTTCCTCTTCTAACCTTTCAATCAGCCCAATTTATTCTCCCTACAATCCTTGCTGCTCTTTCCCCTCCTGAGGAGATCCCAGTTATTACTTTATCTCCAATGATAGCTAATTCTCTCAAAGAAGATACTGGTAGCTCACTAATTCTTTGTCCACTATCCCTATCCAGCTCCAATCCCTCTTCTCTTGACCTATTGGTAGCCAGGACTATGGAAACTGCTAGGGACACTTCATCCTCCTCTTCTATCCCTACGCAGCCATCTCTCCCTTCTACTAGAGCCCTTTCTGTACCAACCATGTCAATGGAAGAGGTGGACATTTTTGAAGCTAGACTAGCTAGCCTTTTTGACATGCCAAGAATCTAAACTAAGCCATTGGTTCTGGCCGATTCTCTCTTGAAAATTTTTGAGAGCTCTTCCACCATCAAGAGGGCTTCCTCACCTTCACTAGATTTGATAGTCGCTTGGAGCTGCTGACATTGTTTTCGAGGATCCCCTTCGAAGCCTTGCAAAGACCTATTATTAAGAATGGTTTCCTCCAGTGTTACGAGGTTATTGAGCAATCCAGCATGGCTATTTCAAGTCATTTATCTCAGGCAGTAGCTACCATTGACTTTTATATCAACATTTGCCATGTTGCCAAAGCCGCAGAGGAGAAATTGTTGAGAGACTAGAAATTTGTTTCTTAGATACATATTGAGGTGTTTGAATTGAAAGAACGACATTCCTCTGTCTCCCAATTTCGAGCCCAACTTTTAGAGAAGAAAGCTCAACCAGAAGAAGAGTTATCAACAGTCAACCTGGCTTTGGATCAAACTGCCACCAAGCTGCAAATCACCAACCAAGGACTGGCTGATTGGAAGCAGGAGATGACTATAGCCATCCAGTTTCCCATCTCTTAAGAGTAGAGAGTCAATTGTAAAGGAACAATTGAAACATTGTACTGACTTTTGGGCCAATCTATGGCTGCATGTATTTAACTCCTTATGAAATGAATTCTTTATTTATTATTTGAGTGTTTTCATGCTTCTCTTGTTTAACACTTACTATACTCCTTATGTTTTCCACACAGTTGGGTAATAAGGCTTCAAATACCTGCCATTAATTTTCTTAGGGTGTACATACCCATTTAAATTTCTCAAATGATATGCTCCCCAAGGCAAGACTCTATGAACTTGATATGGTCCTTTCCAATTAGGTGACCATTTGCCAAACTTATGGCTTTTAATTTCTATTGGGAGTATTGTCTTCCATACCAAGTCACCTTCATCAAAGCTAATGTGTCTGACTTTCTTATTATAGTTTTTGGTCGCTTTTCTTTTTGAAAAAGAATGCTATTTAATGCCAAAATTCTAGCTTCATCCACATTCTCTAATTCTAAGCACATACTCGATGGTACCGCCAGAACTAACTGATCCTGGCATCTCACCCTCAAGGACTTGATGTTAATTTCTACAGGTAACACTGCATCATGCCCATATACTAAAGCATAAAGAGTAACTCTTGTACTTGATCTTCGAGAAGTCCTACAAGCCCATAATACATCCAACAGTAAGTTATGTCTATCCCTGGGAATGTCTTCCACAACTCTCTATATTCCTTTTTTCAAAGACTTATTGGATAATTTTGCTTGACCATTTGCTTGTGCATAATAGGGGGTAGAATTAACGAGGCTAATTCCAAACTCTGCCACAAAAGAATTTACCATCTTCTCATCAAATACAAATTCCATTATCAATGCTATGGTTTGTGGAATGCCAAATCAGGATCGATCTTTAATGAATCCAATAACTTTAGCTTTGGTCTACAACCTTATATGGTTTAGCTTCAACCCACTTAATGAAGTAGTTTGTGGCCATTAAGATGAAACAATGATGTTTCGAAGAGGGTGGATGCATTTTCCCTATCATATCCATAGCTCATCCTCTAAATGGCCAATACTTCATAACTGCATACAAATCAATTATTGGTACATGTCTTATCGTACATGCTTTTGGTATGCCTGACAACCTCTAGCATACTTTATACAATCTTTAAGAATGGTTGGCCAATAGTAGGAATGTCTTCGAAGCAGCTATCTCATCTTCACTCCAGGCTGACGAGCACCACAGTTGCCTTCATGAACTTCAGCCATGGCTGTCAATGCCTCATTTGGCCCTAAACATTCCAATAACAACCCGTCTGCTCCCATTTTATAAAGAGCATTACCATACACTATGTATTGCATAGATTGTAATTTGATCTTTCTGCTGGCTTTCGAAGATGGGCCAATTAGGCACTGCATTATTGGATATCTCCAATCTTGGTCTTGTAAGTCATTATGATTGACTTCTAGCACCACATTCTTTTTAGTTAAGGGTATTACTTTTTGATATATTGCTAGACTTATGTTCATTTGAGTGTCATCATTTCTTCTGAAATTCAAAACTTTTTGAGCCACATCATTAGCTTTGTTATTCATGAATCTTGGGATATAAGTCACATTTGCTATCTGAAACTGAGACAGCAAATGTAATGCAACAACATAGTATGGCAACATGCTTGTACTTTGACATTTGAAAATTCCTTTCACTTGGTTAACCATCAATTGAAAATCCCCAAACATATCAACTGTATGAGCTTGTAATCCAATAAACATTTCCAATCCCATTATTAAAGTTTCATATTCAGCTTGATTATTAGAACAAGTAATTTCATCAACTCTGAAATTATGTGTAGTTTCTATCCCCTGTGGTGATTTAATCACCACACCAATTCCAGTTAGATCATTAGTTTTTGTTTCATCAAACCACATTTGTCATGGCTCAATATTAACCATACCAAGATCCATTATCTCTTGGCTTTCTGTCTGACATGGATGATCTGCCAAAAAATTAGCTAAAACTTGTTTTTTTACTGTTTTTTGGAGGACATATTCTAGATGAAATTCTGATAAAGCTAGTATCCATTTGCCAATTCTTCCTCTCAACATAGGTCTAGATAACATATACTTAACCAAATCTATGGTTGCAATTATCAAGACAATTGTAGGCAAAAGATAGTATCTTAGTTTCATTTCAGCAAAATACAATCAAGACACAGCTTTTCTACAGCTGAATGTTTACATTTACAAGAATTTAAGAACCTATTAAGGTAATAAACTGCTTGCTCTTTACCTTTTTCATTGTTCTGGGCTAAGAAAACTCCCAATGAATCTTCTACTATAGCAATGTACAACTTCAAGGGCTTATCACTCTTTGGTGTCATCAGCATTAGAGGCTTGACCAAGTAGGCTTTAATTCCTTCGAAAGTAGTTTGATGCTCTGCCGTCCATACAAACTCCTTTTCATCTTTCAACCTTAATAAGGAGGAAAATACTTTAGTTTTGCCTACAATGTTAGAAATAAATCTTCAAGAAAATTAACCCGCCTAAGGAATTTTTGTACTTCTTTCTTACTTGATGGAGGCTTAACTTCAATGATGGCTTTGGCTTTATTTTATTAATCACATTCCCTTCTTGTTTACTACATAGCCCAAGAAGTTTCCAATTGATACACCAAAAGTACATTTAAGAGGATTAAGCTTCAACTTGAACTTTCTCATTATCTCGAAAGTCGCTTCCAAGTGAAACAAATGTTTCTCCATGGATTGGGACTTCACTACAATGTCATCAATGTAACACTCTAAATATCCTCCAATGAGATCATGAAAGATAGTGTTCATAGCCTTTTGATATGTAGCCCCAAAGATTCTTTAGGCCAAATGGCATTTTAACCCATTCAAAGGTACCAATGTTCCTAGGACATCCGAATGCGTCTTATGGACATCCTCTTCGCAATGCAGATTTGGTTATAAACTAATGCCCATCCATCATTGATAAAATCTTGTGCCCATGAACTATCCACCAATAAATCTACTATGGGCATGGGTACTCATCTTTTGGAGTTGCTAAATTGTGTTTCTAAAATCGATGCATACCCTCATTTTACCATTCTTTTTAACCATAGGCACAATATTGGACAGACATTCAACATATCTAGATGTTCTAATAAAGCCTACCTTAAGGAGCCTAAGAATTTTCTCATTGACCTTCTGAATCACTTCAGGACTCATCCTTCTTGGTTTTTGCTTGTTTGGCTTGAAAGTAGGCTTTATAGGGAGCTTATATTCCACTAATGACCTATCCAATCCTGGTAGTTCATTATAAAACCATGCAAAACAATTTTTATATCTCTTTAAAACCATCAATAACTGGTTCCTGTCAAGAGCACTTAACCAAGCACTGATATAGGTGGGTTGCTGTGTAGAACCTTCCCCTAAATTAACTTCTTCCAAGGGATCTTGTATTTGAGAACTCACCAATGCTTCTTTTTTGATTTCTTCTGTCTTCGAAGCAATTTCTTTGTTTTGTTTTGCTCCCATTTTCTCTGATTTAACATCTTTGCCCTCCTCCTTATAGACAAAGTCTGTTTACATGGCTTCTTTCTCCAGTATTTCTTGGACTTTTGTTTCGATGTCCAATGCATAGTATTTATCAAAGGTCAAAGGTCTAACCTGTTGTTGTTTATGCTTACAGCCAACTACCATGGCTTCCTTCTCTTATTCCTGAACCTTTTGGACTATTGCTTTTAAGTCCAATGTTGTGAACTTAACTAAAGCCAAAGGTCTAGTTTCTTGGGTTTCATCCTCTTGCCTACAACTAGGTATCATCATCATCTTTGACGACGAATTCTTCATTAGCACTCTCCTGTACCAAGTGCTTCAGGTGTGCTACTTTCTCATCAGCCGTCACTTCGGTTGAACCATCAGATTTTCTCAATATACTGAGTAGTGTTACTCATTCAGTATATAATTTGGTCTCTACAAAGTCAGCACAAGCGACAAAGAGCTGAGGGTCTGCATTGATCTCCTCTGTCTCTATGTTGCACAAGGCCATCATTATCTTTCGATGTAGAGAGGAAGGCACACATTTGTTGGTGTGAATCCAATCACTGCCAAGTAAAGCATTATACTTAACATTGTTATCAATAACCAAAAATGTCGTCATGCAATCTCTGGTTCCTACAGTCAGGTTGATGGGCAAAATACCCTGAGCCATTTATTTATCTCTAGCAAAACCAGGAATAGTTGTGCTGGTTGGAATTAATCTGGGGTTCCTTTTCCCTAGTTTCTTCAAAGAAGATTTCGGAAGCAGGTTCACCGTTGCTCCATTATCCACTAATATCCTATTCATTTGTATCCCATCGAAAAAAACCTTGATATACAAGGGTTTGATGTGTTGTGTCATGGATGTTGTAGGATACTCAAAAGGATATGAGAGATTAATACTTACTTCTTTTCACTCTCGCCCTCGCTTCCATCGGTGTGGTCACTTCAGATTCATCTTGAACCATACTAACCTGTGAATCTTCACTAGAAACTGGAATATGGCTAATCTCTTGACCTTCTTGATTTCTATCTTCGACCTGGAACTCCTGTGGTAGTATATGCACCATATTTACTGATACTGGAGGAAATGAGCCAAATTGAACTACTAGCTGCACTTGCTTCTTTTCCAGGCTAACTTGTTCAGTTATTTCAGAAGCATTTTCCATGCTACATTCTAGCACTTCAGTACTTTTGACTTCCTTTGAATGGTCTGTTCTTGCTGATTTTTCGACCAAAAATGTCTGTTCAGCCATAAAGGCTTCAAACATCTCCTCTTCAACCATTTCCTTCCTTTGGCCTAGGTCAACTCCTCCTTTTGTCTCACTATCACTTTCCATCAACGCCTTTTGAAGACCTACTAAGCTGGATCTTTCCTTGGCTTTCAGTTCAGAATGAACTTTTGCTAACAACTCTTTGTTGAAACTCCTTCTGTTCTGAGGAGTCGATTTTGGACTAAGGTCCAATTTTGGACTTTCTCTTTCCTCTGTTTGGCTTTTTGGCTGGGCCAATGAAGAACTCTCTCCACTTTCCTTCAAATCCTTTTGGTACTGAGTGTACCTTCGTTGGATCTTCCTCCTTTAGAACCTAGAAATTACTGGAACCATATTTGGTTCCTTTGTTTTTGGATGCTTCAGTAATAGCCAATTAGTTGGAGTCACCAAGGGAGGTTTAACCATCCTACCTTGGTCTCCAACAACACTTCTCTGGGTAGGCATTTCCTTAGACTTGTTCTGCATGACAAACCAATTTGGAACCCTAGGTACCCATGAACTCACTAGCTTAGTTGTTGAACTATGTCTTTCTACCTTTGAAGCCAGCTTTGGTGCCAGGAGGCCACCGCTGGCCCTCGATCCCTTGTCTTGAGCCTAATTCAGCCTTTCATTAGGTGGCTACTTTCCATCTTGTGTGAGGCCGGTCTAGCGCCAATCTCGCTCGATCCCATAACTTGAGCCCACTTCAGTCTCCTCTCAGATGATTACCCTCCATCCGTAGTAGTTGGGTGGTCTCAACTCATGTAGAGGTCTTGCCCTTGAATGCACTCTAGTGGTTGTTGGTCCAACCCAAGAATGGTCATTGTTTGGGACCGCTTGGATATGGCCTTTGTTGTAGGCATTGATTGGTTTAGGCGCTCAAGATATCCTTGTAATACTACTTCCCATCAATTGGAAGCCCTTTCAACCATTTATAACTTAACCTGCATCTAGGACATATCCTCTGCATGACAGCTGCCTTTAAAGAGTCATCATCCAATGCCTCCTCACTAGAATCCTTCCTTTGGTCTACAAGGCCCTGCCCATTCGCTAGTGAACTTCTGGTATCTTTCTTAACAGTAGTCTGGCTCGCAACATGCATTTTCACATTGACCTCTTCCAATTCCTTCAGGGATAAGTTCTAGAAGTCTGGCACAATAACATTGGCTATAATTTCTCCAATTTCTGGAAATGGATTAGTGTCAATCCCTATAGCTTTCTCTGTTTTAGCTGGGAACTTTAAACTCCCCTTCGAATCTGTTCTTGGATCATGTCCCAAAAAACAATGCAGTTTTTAGTTGAGTGAGACCAAAAATTATGCCATTTATAATACATTTTCCCTTTAAGTTCTTCTGGAGAAGGAATTTTAACTCCTTTTGGCAACTTTAGGAAATTCGTTGCAAGCAAATGATAAAAAATGTCATCTGCCTTTGTTGAATCGAAAGAGTATTTCCTATGAAGGTCTTCTTTTTTAAACTGCTGATTTATTGTAGTGTCTTTATAGATTAACACCTCACAGATCACAGGCTCTTTCCCTACGATCTCTGTTGCATCAATCTCGTAATTAAGATCTCTATAATAAGCCTTATATAATGCATTACTTCGGTCTTGTTCTTCGTCAAGTAATGATTCATATCTAGACACCTTATAGGTTAATTCCATTAAGTTTCGAAACTCAGTTGAGTCAAACTTCTTTTGAAGCCTAAACTCTAAACCATTTTTAGTCAATCTCATAAATTCAGGCTTTGGTAGAATGACCCTACGCTTGTTTTTTGCTCTTTTGAATTTGGCAATAAATTGAACAGCCTTCTCATCAAGCCTTTGACTCAATCTTGCCAAGTCTGCCATAGAAACTTCTGGCTCCGTTTGGAAGATCTGGGCATGAAATACCTCTTCTATTTGTTTCCAAGTTTGGATAGAACCAGGTGTAAGGTTAATATACCATACAAAAGCTGTCCTAGTTAGAGAATTTGAAAAAAGTCTTAACTTCATGTAATCATTACTGGTAAATTCACCACATTGGGCAACGAACCTAGCAATGTGTTCTACTGTTGACTGGTTTTCATTCCCATAAAAAAGAGCAAAGTCAGGTATTCTAAACCCTCTTGGGTATTCATGTACTCTATCCACAAATTCTGGATATGGCTTTCTACACACAGGAGTTTGAACCCCCCGGGCCATAGGTCCACACATTTCTCTGACAATATTAGCAATTTGGTCCCTAGGGACCATATTTTGTGCTTGTTGGACTATTACCGAAGGAACAAACACAAGGTTTGGTGGAATCCCATGTGCTTGATGTCCTCTTAGTCCATAGGGAGGCATATTTGGAACTGGCTGTCCCTATGGTACTTGCTGCTGTTGAGGGTGTGGCTGACCCCTCTGAACCTGTCCTACGAAAGATGTTACAATAGAAGGAACAGGTGTTGTTTCCCTCCCACCAGTAGGAAACCCTTCCAACCCCTCAGGTGTGAATTCGAATAGGGGATTAGTGAACCCTCTTGTACCAGGTATGGTTTCGAACATGGGGTTTGAAAACATTCTCATGCCATTTTCTTGTGTTGGCCCAGATCCACCAATTTGTATGGCTTCACTGTTAGGTAGTGGGACATTTTGATTTACCATGAGCCTCAAAAAAGGCTCATACCATAACTGAGGTACAGGTGATGGTCTTTCATAATTTGGATTACTAGTCTGACCATTAGTCTATCCATTACTTTGCATAGACTGCTTATCTCTAGCCAATCTTTGCTGAAGAGCATTTGAATTTTCCTCCATATACCTTGTGTTAGTTGGTTGATGGAAATTCATTCGATCCACAAAGGATGTTGCCCATCTTTCTATTGTATTCGTTAACTGCTGTCCCATTGCATCCACCAAGCCTTCCCATGATTTCATTAGCTGGGTAGATGGAACAGTGGATGGTCCAATTCCATGGCCTCATCCAATATTTTGAATATGTGGTACTTGCTTTGAAGTGCTGGTTTGTTCAACCATAGGTTCTGATAGGACAGGTACTTCCACAGGATGTGTTATCACATTATCCTCTAGATTAGGTATTTCTACCTCTCCCTCCACACCTTCCTCCAGGCGTTCATTTTCTTCTTGTCTTCTACGTCTAGCCATTTCAATTTGTCCCACTGGGCATGCCAAAAATATATGTTGGCTTTTTTGACTTTCGAAGGTTAGTATTGTAATTTTAAGCGTGCCATTAATGATCAATCAATCATTACAGAAGATTAATTGCCAATCAATTATCAGATGATTGTGTTTTAGTTCTTCAAATTTCAATGAAGAGGACTTTTACCGTGACTTATTTAGGAAAATTTAGTAAACAACAATTAAGTGTAGAAAATCGCATAATTTCATTAAGTAAAATGAAAACTTACAATGATTTGACCCAAATTTCGTAGAGGTTTACAAGAATAAGCTATTTGAAATTACTCCTATAAATGAAGTGCAATACAAGAATTTGAAGTATAGAAATGTAAAGAATCGCAAAACTGGAAAGAAAAATAAAGTAAATAAAATTGGTTTTTGATCCGAGTCCGATCCTCCTTCGTCCTTCTTGCTATTTATACTTCTCAATGATAATCGTCAAGTGGGCTACTAACCGTCAAAATGTCCATCTATGATCGCCGAACATGCTCCTCACAAATACCCCACTATGCCATATTTGCAGTTAGGCTTCCCTCCTGATTTTGAATTTGAACCTTATGAGTAACCGTTTAGGCCACATCACCTTATATCCCTCGATCATTCTAGTGCTACGCAGACTCATTATTACCAGCATGGGTTGACACGTGTCTGACTATGGTTGGCACTTTGCTTTACCTCCTCAAATTGACCCTTTCATGTCACGTGTCGAATTGTGATTTGCTTATATAAATTATACAGCCAACAATTACATAATTATTTTGAAAATGGTATCTAGATTTGAACAGTGGAATTGGCTATTTGATATAGTCTTGCTAAAGGGTGAAACTAAGACTCTTCTATTCGGGGGCCGAAAGGAAGGTATAAGGAAATTTTTTTTCCAAACAATTGGCGAGTTGAGACGGGTTTTAATAGATTAAATAATTATTTAATAAATGATAATAAACTTAATAGAAAATTACAAGAGAAATTAAAATTTTAAAAAGCAATTCTTATATATAGTGGGCTTTCAAAAATTTTGAAATGTCTAATTTAATTTGGAAAGACCATTATATAAGATATAACAAAACTTGAGTGCTCAAACACGTATAAAATTGAATTTTGTTAAATTTTTAGAGAAGTTATGTATCAATATTAATGCGATATCATTATTATATCATTATGATATATTTAAAATTCGATGTAATATAATTTAAATTTCGATAGTACTACATGCACTAATTAATATATCAATTAGTATACCAACATATGTTATAACTAGGATGGCAATTTAAACTCGGCCCGATGGGGACTCGATCCCGACTCGATGGGGACGGTTTTTCCCCGAAATTTATCTCCATAGGGCCGGGGATGGTATTAAAAATCTGATCCCTGATGATTTTTGGGTCGAGGACGGGGATAGATTTCCCAACCTTGGCCCCGGCCCGGCCTACTCGCCTCGATCGACCCCCCGTATAATTATTATAATATATATATATTCTATGTTTAGGGTTAGGATTATTATAATATATATATATATATTTATATATTATATTATATGTTTGGGTTGGGACCTCTGCACTCAGACAGACTCGTCTGTCTCTCATCTTTCTCTCTCTCTCAAAGCCTCCCCTCCCTCCGATCTCCTTCCTTCCCTACGATCTTCATCACTGCCTCACGCTGACCTCCGTCACTGCCTCCCTCCGATCTGCGTTCGTCGTCGTCGTAATCGTCCATGCCTTTGTCGTCCTCCATCGCCTCCGGTTTATCCCTCCGCCAGATCTGTCTCTACCATCGCCTTCGGTTTATCCCTCCTCCAGATCTATGTCTACTTTATTTATTTATTTATTGATGATGTTGCTGCTAAGATGTGTTGATGAATTATTTTTTTTATTTTTTATTTTTGATGATGTTGCTAGCTACCGTTGATGATGTTTATGTTGATTTTTGATTTTTTTTTTGATGATGTTGCTGATTGTGAATGATGTTGTTGATGATGAGTACGGGAATAAACTGGGGTCGGGGAAATCCGATCCCCGTAGGGGGCGGGGCTGGGGGGGTTGATGGATTCCTCGTCGGGGATCGGGGCCGGGGACAGGAAACATGGTAGTTTCGGGGATCGGGGACGGGGAGGGTGGTCCCCGGCCCCGGCCCCGCCCCGCCCCGCCCCGCTGCCATTCCTAGTTATGACATTATTATTAACATCACATATTATATAAATTACAAATATCAAAATTTTTTAAAATTATATTATGTCATCTATTTATCACTAATTAATATACCAATTAATATATATAACATTATTTTTTAAATTTATGTTCTAACTCTATTAACATTGTTAGATGCACATAATTTGATGGATAACATTGAATAGACACGAAAAAGAAAACATATGAGGAGAGAGAAATTATTCATTTTTCTAAGAGCATTGCTCCATCCCATTTATGTATGGATAAGTGTCTAGTTAGGTCTCCAAAAGAGATAAATAAGTAATGAGACTCATTATTTAAATCAATAATAATTAGGTTGGGCTACTACCTAGATTTGCCCCTGGGGCAATGAATAATTTCTCATGAGGAGATGGTTTAAAGAAAGGCTTTTGTTAACGTGTGTTTAAGGGTATATCTTAAGAAGATATTAAATGAATGTATTTATATTAATTTGTATAGAAAATAACAAAATTTTGAAAGCTGTCTTAATTAAATTGTTTTCTATTTAGAATAAGACTAAAGTATCCTTTTTGTTTTGTATATTTTTGTGTACCTCTTCACTTTTCTGTTTGAATATATTTTTCTAAGAAAAATAAAATTTAATTGGGTGATTTTTTATAAAAAATTTAACATTAATTATTTTCATATGATTTTTTTGGAACATAAAATAATAATTTTAAATTCAAATATTTATTTTTATCAAATTAATTTATAATTTTTTTTACAAATAAATTCAAAATACAAATTCTAAAATCAAATAAAATTATTTTGTGGCTAAAAATTTTCCAATAGTACCTTCATAAATGTTGTTGAACCATTTTAATATCTTTTATTTATTTATTTATATATTTTTGTTCATGAATCTTCTTTTGTTTTATTTATGAATCTCATCTTGTTCATGTATGGAGGTTCATTGCTTTGGTGACCTTTTGTCTTGTTCATGAATGGAGATTAATTAGAATTCATGAACTTAGTGGTGAGGTAATATTTGGTTACACTTTCCCTTTTCTTTAGGTTCATGGTCATTATTATTTTTTGATGTATTTTGTAAAATCTTAGTAGCCTATAAATAGTTTCTCTCTTTTATTCTTTTCTTCACCAACACACCAACTATCGTCTATACAAGAGAAATTACTAGCAAAGAAGGGTATTTTTTTTGGTAGAGCTTTGGGTTCACCATCTTGTGCAGAGTTGGCCTGAACCATACGACAAGTGGTCGGGCTGTTGTATCTTAGAGGGGACAAATCATAATTTTGTGACTGTTGCATCGGTATTTGGGTTCTTCCTACCGCAGTGGGCTTGATCTCCTTAAAGAAAACGAGATATCTGTGCCTCAACCTGATCTATTTATATCTCATTTTCCTTGCATTATTTATCAATAAAATATAATTTTTCAGGTATTTTCACCAACAATTTTAAGGAGAGCAAACATGGAACAAGTACCAGAAAAAATCAATAATGGAATTGGAGATCTCAACAAGCCTTTCAAGTTCAAGGGAGTTCATTTTAAGAGGTGGAAAGGAAAAATTCTTTTTTCCCTTAACTTTTTGAAAGTTGCATATGATTTTACCGAGAAGAACCCAAACAAAATCCCGATCGAGGAGATGAATAATGAAGATTACAAGGCACATAAAGCAAAAGTAGCTTCCTACAGTACAGATGAGTATAAATTTCATTTTTATCTTTTAAATTTCCTTGCTAATTAATTTTATGATTATTACTATGACACTGCTTACACTTTGTTTTCTATTAATTTTTTGACATGTTCGCTTGTGTCATATTAACAGTAAATATGTGGGAATCATGAGTAGTTTAGGATTAATTCCTAAAGTGACAAAAAATTTTGAAAAATGTGAAGTTTGTAGTAAAGCAAAAATTACTAAGAGGCCTCATAAAAATGTTAAAAAAATACCGAATTACTAGAATTATTTCATACTGATTTGTGTGAGTTTGAAGGAATTTTAACTCGAGGTGGTAACTGATATTTTATCACTTTTATTGATGATTTTTCAAAATACATAAACATATATTTATTAAAAACTAAAAGTCATACTTTTGAGAAATTTAAAGAATTCCTTCTTGAAGTGGAAAATCAATTCGGTAAAAAGATTAAGAGAATTAGAAGTGATAGAGACCGGGAGTATTGGATTCAACTCTTTTGTTCAGTCATTGGAAATTATTCATGAGATTACTCCACCATATTCACCTTCATCTAATGGCGTAGCTGAAAGAAAAAATAGAACGTTAATTGACTTGACGAATGCTATGCTTATTGATTCAGGTGCTCCGTCAAATCTTTGGGGCGAGTCTATTTTGACAGTTTGCCATGTGATAAATAGAGTGCCACACAAAAAGACTAAAATTGTACTTTGAGTTATGGCGGAGGTATAAACCAAATGTAAGTTATTTGAGGGTTTGGGGTTGTTTAGCTTTTGTGAGGTTTGCAGATCCTAAACGACCTAAATTGGGTGAACAAGCTACCACCTGTGCTTTTCTTGGATATGCATTGCATAGTACAGCTTATAGATCTTTTGACATGGAAAATAATATTATTTTTGAATCAGGCGATGTTATTTTTCATGAAAATAAATTTCCTTTCAAATTTAGAAATAGTGGGGGTCAAATAATTTCTGAAAATATTGTATCCATGCCTAGCTCTTCTGCTCTTTCTCAAGTTTTTCAAGAACAAGAAAATTTTCAAATCCAACCAAGAAGAAGTAAACGAGCTAGACTTGAAAAAGATTTTGGCACTGACTATTATCTTTATAATGTGGAAGAAATTCCTCTTACGGTGCAAGAAACTTTGTCATCACCTGATGCTATTTTTTGGAGAGAGGATGTAAATGATGAGATAGATTTACTACTTTCAAATAAAATATGGAAACTAGTGGATTTACCTCTAGGTTGTAAAACTATTGGGTGTAAATGGGTCACTTGTAAAAAACTTAAACTGGATGGAACTATAGATAAATATAAAGCGAGGCTTGTCGCTAAAGGTTTTAAGCAACAAGTTGATCTTGATTTCTTTGATACTTTTTCTTCGGTTACTAGAGTTACATCCATTAGACTGTTGATAGTAGTGGCTGCAATTCATGATTTAAAAATTCATCAAATGGATGTGAAAATAGCATTTTTAAATGGAGATCTAGATGAGGAGATTTACATGAACCAACCCGAAGGCTTTGTGGAGCCTGGCCAAGAAAGCAACGTGTGTAAGCTAACTAAATTCCTTTATGGTTTAAAACAAACTCCTAAACAGTGGCATGAGAAATTTGATTACTGCATGCTTGAGAATGGCTATAAGACTAATGAATGTGATACGTTCATATGTTATAAAACTTGTGAGAATGCACATGTGATTATTAGCCTATATGTAGATGATTTACTTATTGTTGGCTCTAATTTGCATATTATAAATGAGACTAAAAATATTCTTAATAGCCACTTTGATATGAAAGATCTTGGTGAAGCCAATTTTATTTTGGGAACTAAAATTACCAAGACTAATGATGGTTTTTTTCTTAATCAGTCGCATTATGTTGAGAAAATTTTAAAGAAATATAACTTTCTAAACTGTGAACATGTTGTTACTTTTTTTGATGCAAGCATACATTTATCTGTTGTAACAAATGAAAAAGAAGTGATTAATCAAAAGGAATATGCTAGCATGATTGGTAATTTGAGATATGCTACTGACTGTACTAGACTTGGCATTGCATATGCTGTTAGTGTACTTAGCAGGTTTACTAGCAAGCCAAGTCGAGATCATTGGCTAGCCATGGGAAGAATTATGAGATATTTATTTGGTACCAAAAATTATGGTTTGTTTTATAACAAGTATCCTGCGGTACTTGAGAGATATAGTGATGCCGATTGGAACATTTTGACAGGTGATTCTCTTTTTACTTTGGGTGGTGGTACTATATGTTGGAAGTCTAAAAAACAGACTATAATTGCTAATTCTACTATGGAAGCTGAACTTATAGCATTAACTGCAGCATGTGAGGAAACAAATTGGTTGAGAGATTTGTTATATGAAATCCCTTTTTGGGAAAAACCAATTCCTTCTGTATTAATTCGTTGTGATAGCACTACTGCTATTATAGAGTGAACAATCATTTTTATAATGGTAAATCTAGACCTATTCGAAGGAAATACAATAATGTGATATCCTATTTGAGTAATGACATCATAACAGTGAATTATGTAAGATCTTGTGATAATCTTGCGGATTCATTAACCAAGGCCTTGGCGAGAGATAGGGTTTGGAATACATCCAAGGGGATGGGTTTGAAACCCTATAAAATCATAAACCATGTATGAAGATACCCAACCTAGGGACCAGAGATCCTGTAACTAGGTTTAATAGGAAGAACGAATCATATGGTGGTTGTAAAAAATGCACTCCTTAATATTTTGTTGTCCATCCCTATGATGTAAGTGCATTTGTCCTGTAATGTTGGAGAGTTGAGTTTTTATACTCTTAATGAAATTCTGTAGCTCTTGTTGAGTGGGGTGTGTAACTTACAGGAACATCCTTGATAGCTTTCATTTCACCTATGTGAGCATGAAAGTAGGGCCACTTTCTATAAGAAAAGGGCTTATTCTCAAATATGCTCATGAAAACTAGGATAAGCACAAGGCCGTAATGTGCTGGCTATTAAAGTTTATGTTAACACCTGAATTATTATGTGTGAGCAGTAATACTTTATTTCCCCTAAGTAGTCATAGTTCAAGTCTGAGACCACTATTGACTCTGGAGTAAAGGTTGCTGTTTTACTAATAAAGGTTTAATGTAGAGTACACTTTCATGATGTATACTAGTCTATCTTTATTTGGTAATCTCTCTTGTCCTTGTAGATATTAAAATGAGTTGGGGATTATTGGACCATTTTAATATCTTTTATTTATTTATTTATATATTTTTGTTCATGAATCTTCTTTTGTTTTATTTATGAATTTTATCTTGATGGAGATTCATTGCTTTGGTGACCTTTTGTCTTGCTCATGAATGGAGATTAATTAGACTTCATGAACTTGGTAGTGAGGTAATATTTGGTTACACTTTCCCTTTTCTCTAGGTTTATGGTCATTATTATTTTGTGATATATTTTGTAAAATCCTAGTAGCCTATAAATAGTTCCTCTCTTTTATTCTTTTCTTCACCAACACACTAACTATTTTCTATACAAGAGAGATTACTAGCAAAGAAGGGTATTTTTTTTGGTGGAGCTTTGGGTTCACCATCTTGTGCAGAGTTGGTTTGAACCATACGACAAGTGGTCGGACTGTTGTATCCTGGAGGGGACAAGTCATAATTTTGTGACTGCTGCATCGGTATTTGGGTTTTTTCTATCGCAGTGAGCTTGATCTCCTTAAAGAAAGCGAGATATCTATGTCTCAACCTGATCTATTTGTATCTCATTTTCTTTACATTATTTATCAATAAAATATAATTTTTCTGGTATTTTCACCAATAAATGTTGGTGGGATCCTTGCCATATTAGATCTGTTTAAAATATATATATATATAGGATATGTTTTTTAATTTTTTTATCATATGCAATAATAGTTAAAGAAATTGTCTTATGAGAATAAGGGCACTTGTGTCTATATGAAAAAAAAAAAAACAAAATTTCTCTTCAAAAATATCATAATTAATTTCTCTTTTACATTTACATTTTTCATACAAGTGGAGGAAGTTAAACATCATTTATTACTTCCTTAACATATGCCTTGAGACTCAAGAAGAAATAATAAAAAATAGATTAATAACTTAGTCAAACCATTAATATTTGAATGTGAAATTAGTTGTCATAATTCTAGTAAGTCTAAGTTCATAAAGATTCAAATACAGATCTCTCACCCCATAAAAATAAAAAAAAGTACGAATATCTTACGGAGGGTGGGTCTCACATTAAAGTTTTGTTTGAAAATTGATTATTTTAATTAATTTTTTATTTTTTACAAAAAAATATGCAGGAAATAGAGAGAGTGATGTGACTGATATTTTTTTTTTACTATCAACCCAAGTTTTCAAATGAGACCCAAGTGAGTCTTATTCTTTGTGAGATATATGTGTTTTATTTTATATTTGATCTGTGTTCTTAATATTGTTTAACATAATTCCGTCACTTACCAAAATCGTGTGAGTTAAATCAAGGAAAAATTACTCATAAATCCTATTTTAGTAAATGTTACACTAATTGGTCCTGAATATTTTTTATTAAACCATTTAGTCCTAAAAAACATCATCAATTACATCGTAAAACATTATCAGAACAACATCCTAAAACATCACAACATCATTAAAAATAACATCATAACAAACATTCAGGACAAAATAACATATCAGATTCATTTAAACATAAACACCAAAAATCATTATCATTTAAATCATGAGTGGAATCTCTGAAAAAATGCGATTTGAACCACTGACTTATCTTCTTCCTTTTATGGAGTCCTTTTGAGCCATGAAGCTTTCAGTGCCTTGGAATACCAGAGTCAAATTATCAACATCATCATCTATTGAACTCTGGGTCCTTGGGAGACTCGCAAGTCATGATTCGGTTCAACCTGCCGGAATACCGATCTCGACATCGACTCTCCCTGCTCAACGCGTCCGCCCATTACACAAAACCGTTTTCACGCCCAAATAAAAACCCTAATTCTCCGTTTTCATACCTTCTTCACCAACTCAAAATCAATAACAGAAATCGCTCTCTATGCTCACAATCTTCTCAATTTAGGTTGTTCTCACAAAGATCTAATCTTTCGTGAAAAACAATAAAACCCATCAATTTTAATTTCAAATCAATCGCATTTGAGATCCGAGTCGAAAATCCCAAGGCAGTTCTGAAAAAAAAAAGGTATTTTGGGGATTGGGTTTATTAGATGCACAATGACAAGTGTTTGATTAGTCTTTTTTTGAGGGTTCGCTCAAAGGAGCCTCTCGTGACTCACGGCTAGCGTTTTGGGTTTTGTTTTTTTTTTGGGCGTCTTCCTTTCTGGTCTTCTTCTTTTTCGTCTGAAACAGAGGGAAAGGAGAGGGAGAGGGAGAGAGAGAAAGAGAGAGAGAGAGAGAGGAGGCAGCCTCACTTGCCTCAAGATCCGCCGATCGCCTCCTCACCCTCCTCCGCCTCCGCCTCCACCCCGATATGTTGGCCCCCTCTAGTCCCTCCGCCCCTCCTCCAGCCTCTTCCTCCTCCAGCCTCTCCTTCCTCCTCCTCCGCCCCTCACTTTTTCGAGCCAAATTTCGAGCCTCCCTCTCGAGCTACCAATCACGACCGTTTTTTTTTTAATTCAAATCTGTTGGGTTTTGACGAATTCGAAGTTTGGCGACCACTGTACATAGTTGACGAACGTTTGATTATTCTCATACACTATGTTGATTATTGATTGATTATTCATGTACCCTTTGAACATAGTATGTATCTGTGATGTTGTTATGATGGGTTTTGAACTTTAATTTTTTCATATCTGGGTTTGTGTGTTTAGGGCTAATAAATTATGATGATGTTTGATCAAATAAATTGTTATGATGATGTTTGATGAAAAAAAAATTGTTATTATATTATGTTTGATCAGAAAAAAATTGTTTAATCGTTATTTTGATGTGTGATATTATTTTAATCGTTGTTTTGATTTTTAATCTTTATTTTAAAAATTATTTAATCTTTATTTTGATGTTGTTTTGATGATGATGTTGTAATGTTTGACGTTATTTTGATGATGATGTTTTATGTTTGATGAATAATATTTGATGTTTGATGAATAATCCTAATGTTTAATGGTTCTATTTGATGTTTGATGAATAATGTTTGATGTATGATGAATAATCTTAATGTTTAAGGTTGATATTTGATGAATAAACCTGACGTTTGATAATGTTTGATGTTGGATGAATAATTCTAACGTTGATAATATTTTCACCGAAATTATACGAATAATCCTGACGTTGGTAATGTTTGATGTTGACAAATAATTCTGACGTTGCTAATGTTTGATATTTGATGAATAATGTTTGACATAAAAAGGCCTATAGTAAGCTTTTAGAGAAATAAGACCTATTAATTCAACAAAAAATATTCAAAACTAAATGATTTAATATTTTTAAATTTAGAATTTATTAGTGCTTTTCCCTTAAATCAATTTGTCAAAAGATGGTCCAACTAAACATAACACCAAGTGCGTCTCATATAAAAAAATGCCAACAAACCCAATCTGACCTTCAAATGTATTAATAAGTGAAAAGTTTAAGCAATATTTGAAGTCGATTTAAAATCGTTGAGAAAGTATTAGATTTGAAAATTTGAAAAAGAATAATATTATATGTATTAATTGATATATTAACTAGTATACTAATTGATGATGTGACATAATTTAAGAGATTTTTGAAATTTGTAATGTAATTAATGAGTGGGGTCAATAATAATATCATAATTAGTGTTGATACACTAGTTAGTATTCTAATTAGTGTATATAACACTATCGTTTGAACAAATATTGAATGCCGTATTCAATAATAAATGAGGCATTTATTCATAAATTTTTTATTTTATTTATTTATATTTCATTAAATTTAATTTTTTATATATTTTAATAAGTCCTATAAGTGACATAATTATCCAAATACCTCTAATAATAATAGAGTGAAACAGATATTAATCTTCACATTGATAGTGTGAATGTTTCATGATGTGAACATTCACATTGTCAACGTGAACATTTACATTTATTTAATATGAATATTCAAATCTCTAAATTATTAAGGGTTTAAAAAATATTTGTAAAGGTAAAATTTTTCATAACATACTTTAAATATGAAAATTAGAATTTGATAGATCAAATGTCTAAAATAATAAGATTTATTGAAATATAATAATATCTTGTGAACTAATTGGGATAAAAAAAAATTATTATAAATTTAAATTTTTCATAAAAAAATAGCAAATAAATAAATAAATATAAACACAAAAATTATATTCATCAATTCAGAATGGAGATTAGTATGATTGGTTGACATGTCATTGCCATTTTTATATATACATGTATATGAAAAATGCTTGGGACCCCATTTTTTTGGAGATCCCTATAGCTTTCTTTGGATCTCAACCATTGATGTATATGTAGGACCCACTCATATATGTGTGGAGTCCACACCATCAATGATTGAGATCTAAAGAGAATTGTGGGGGTCTCAAAGAAAAAGGACTCTAAACCATTATTGTGTATATATATATATTTTGATCAGATTTTGCCCATTTTATACCGAAACAGGGTTTTGAATCTATTCTTCTAAAAGTCTAAAATGTATCCCATCTAATTTTTTTTTTTTTTTATATAAAAAAGAGTAAGTTTATGACTAAAATTTTACTATTATTAATCCTAAGTATTTTTTAAACACTAAAAAACATCTTTAGGAATTTTCTTAATTTTAGAAAAAAATATAAAAAGTATATTAAAATATGTAAAAATATTTTAAAAATTATGAAAAGTATATTGAAATTATAAATATTTTAATATGTTATTATGTTTTTTTTTTTTTTTTTGGACAAGTTGTCATGCCTTAAAATTTTGATAATAAAATATTAAATTTGGACTAAACTCCAACCAATATTCCATCATCCAAATCTTATGCGTGAAACAAAATTTAAATGTTCTCATCTCTATAAGGTTTAAGTAAATTTCAATACTAAAAAAAAAACAAAAAAGAAGAAGATAAAAAAATTAACAAACCCCAACCAAACTATCCATCATAAAGTCATAACTATTCAATACCTTCAATATTAAAATAGCAACAACTAGTGAAAACAACTTAAATAATATAAAGTTAGAAAATAACTCACAATGCCAAATTATCAAAATACTAAGGTCATAAAAAAATAAATAAACTAATATTAACCCTAAATTCCAAAAAATAAAAGAAGTCCAAAAGACATGTCTTGCAACCGTAGTTATTTCTTGTTACCACTCTAGTTCTAACTAATCCTGCAAAGGAAGTTCAGATGCGCTCAAACAGAATGCACCCGAGATGCCAAGAGACAAAACGGGTCAGTATACAAGTATACTATTATGAGTACAAGATTTGACACCCACGTGCCCACCAGACACAAACAAAAGTACATTTAATTCTTATTACGGGATAAGACAAGTAGTTCCACCTGTACCAAGACGAATGGGTAGTTTCCCGAGATACGGTGGAATTTAGTTTCTTACCCGTACACGACTAAATATAAATTGAGTATAAAATAAACAAAATAAAAATAAAAATATGATAGGTTAGCCTTGCATAAAAAGTTAGTAAGACCCACCATTCTGCAAAAAATAAAGTTAGTATAATTTAATCATAAGTAAATTGTTGAAGAAGTATAAAAACGTACCGTTTCATGCTTAAACCATTTGAATTTACCAAAACTCAAAGAACAAAAGTTGTACATAATCAAATTTTCTAAAAGTTAGCATGAACGAATTTAGTAGAAACTAAATAGGTTGAGAGAAAAACTTGATGGAAGAACCTAGATGGAATTCGACCGAAAAATCTAAAACTAAAAACGAAATGAAACTGCCCTAAGATGTTTTTTTTTTAGAAAAGTTCAAAACACAAAAAGTGTTCAGAATGATATTTTACGTCAATTTGCACGAAATCAATAAAAATGAGTTCATTACGTGGGTTAAAATAACATCTAAAATCTGCATTGCTAAAATGGATAAAAACTATTGTAACCAAGATCATCTTATTACAAGTTCAAATCGACCTTTTTAGTAAAAGTTAAAATACAAAAGTTGTCTAGAATTACATATATATATATATGCCTTTTCCAAATTTCGTAATTTATCAAGGTTGTTTACTATTTTTTTAAAATGTACAAATCAATACTGTTCAAACTATACCAATAAATTTATATTTAATTCTTTGTACCTCAACTCCACCGCTTTGAACTTTCACTTCCGGCCTACACATATGAGAGGGAGTTTTTATGAAGACTTGTGGCCGAGCTAGGCCTAGTCATTGCAGTGGACCGATTTGTGGGCCGTAGTAAAAAGGACTTCGCAGATTGGACCTAGCTTTGTTAGTTCGGTCTAGGTGTGGTGACAGTTACTTCGGTCAAATAGATGGCTGCAAATAGCTCAGTCCGTATACTCCGGTTTGAGGTGTAGTGGAACGGAAATCGAGCTAAGGCGTCACTTGTAGACGTGCTGAGCTGAATTGTAAGAGCAAGGTGGGACCGAGCTAGGTGAAGCACGGTTGAAGCTGCCGCTTAGGGATAGCGGTGTTAGCTCGGTTGTGAAAACATACAACTGTAGTAAAACCATTTCACATGGTTAAAGCAGTGAGGAGGGTATTGAAGGATAAGTATTATCTTTCAAAACTGTGATTCCTAGGAGGACTCTGCATTGCAAAATAAGAGTCCTACTAGGATTGTGCCACGAAAAATCTACATAAAAGCTCATAGCAGAACCTATGTAGAGGTATTACAATTTGGACTCTCGAACACATAGAGCTTTTTGTCTATTTTCTTGACTTAGGCATCGGAGAGGTATCCGGCACACACCTGCCGGTTAGCTCACGTTTGTGTTTTCAGGGAGCAAAGCGATGACGTTTGAAGGAGCTCAAACTTGATCAATAGGATTATACGAGAAGATTATTTTGCGCTCGTACAATTGGCGCCGTCTGTGGGAAAAACAGAAAGAACAAAACCTTTTGATCGAGTTTTTCTCTCCTGTAGAAACCCATAGCGCACAATGAAGATTTGCCGCAATCTATTATCGATAGACAAACCCCGGAGGGGGGTGGGAGGCGCGAAGGTTTGCCTTCTATCCCTCCCATGGCGGATTTAGAAACTCAGCGACAGAACCCCGGAGGGATGCAAGGGGAAGACGGGCAGCAGCCCCCGTCGCTCTCAAAGTCCTGAAAGATAGAGGCGGAGGTTGGACCCCTAGGTTCTGGAGGATCGCGTTAGGGAACAAGACGAGTTAATAAGGAGGATAATGATAGACATGGAGTCAATGAAGTGCCAGATAAAAGAAAAAATGGGTGGCGACAAGAGAGGGGCGCAAAGGCAACATGCCCTCTCGCTACTCAGAGGATCGTGACAGGCAGCAGGTCACCCCATCGCAAGCACAAAGCAGGAGCCTTAGAACAGGAGACACTCAATCAAGGACTTCCAGGACTCGTCACTCCAGGTCTGAGAACGAGGATTGAAAGGTCTTATACAGAGGGAAGCAACTATTATCCCTCGCACACGCACCAGACGACCTCCAGGCACACGGAATTGCCTAGGTCAGCGGACTTACGGTCGGTATTCAAGGAGAAGGCCCGATGGAAAGAGGACTCCAGGGCTCGCAACCCCCGCAGGATCTCAGCTCTACAGTGATTGGCCCATAGGACGCATGGAAGTGTCAAAGTAGGGATGCCAATGCCTCGCCTTACTTATGAACCAACGAATAAGGTATTAGCAAGGTTGTAGAGCTCACCGTTCGTTCCGACAATAGAGAACATGCCACTACCTTCGGGCTTCCACCAGCCAAAATTCACCATTTATGAGGGGAAGACAGACCCCTACATGCACTTGAGCCACTTTTGCCAGGTTATGGCAGTGTACTGGCGGAATGAAGCCCTAATGTGTATCCTGTTCCCATCCAGCCTTGGCGACTTAGGTCTAACCTGGTTCAAAAGGCTTCCAGAAGGCAGCATCGCCTCATGGGCACAATTGGCAGAGGCGCTCATGACTAAGTTCAGAACGAACACTAAGACACCAGTGGAGATCGATTAGCTACTCTCCATTGACATGGGCGATAAGGAGACATTGAGATCCTATAACAGTCGATATTGGGAGACTTTCAACCAGATAGGAGATTGCCCCACAAATCTCGTCGTCGTGCAATACAAAAGAGGTCTACCAGTCGGAAACAAGTTGAGGGACTCAATTACTATGATGCCACCCCTCACGATGGAAGCCCTAATGGAGAGGGTGCACCAACATATCCGCATGGAGGAAGATAGTGCCCGGGCTAAAACAAAATCTGGCTCAATAGTAATGCTAGACAAAAAGACTACAGCAAAATTCAACACGGTAGAACAACCAAACAGGAATGGACGAGACAGACAAGCCAACAGGGAGGACCCAGAAAAAAGGAGGTTAAGAGTTCGCACTACCATCACCACCATGTTCAATAAACCCATCTACCGAATTCTCAGCGAGATAAAAAATAAACCCTTCGTTCGGCGGCCAGCCAAGTTAGGAGTAGCACAAAGGGGCTACGACGAGAGGTCCCGCTGCACCTTCCATGATGAGAAAGGGTACCTAACTGAAAACTGCACACCCCTGAGGCAACATCTGGAAGAATTAATAGCTGCTGGTCACCTAGACTAGTATATTGAAGGGGGAACACATCCAGCCCCCCGGGACCTCAACGGGCCAAATGGGATGCCGGTGGACAGACCTCCCCAAGGTGTAATCAATGTTATTCATGGGATCATTGAATCTGAGCGGGTATGTGAACTCAGAGGGATGATAAAGAAGGTAGAGCACCTGAATGAGGTACTAAGTGCACAACCCGCCATCAAAAAGGGCAAAACAGAGGCTACGAACGTCATATCCTTCTCAAACAAGGACCTAGCAAGGCTATATTGCCTTCACAATGACGCACTGGTGGTAACTTTGCGCGTCAAGAACTTCGACATCAAGCGAATCCTGATTGACCAAGGAAGTTGGTGCGAAATAATGTATTATAAAACTTTCAAACAGCTGAAGCTAGAGGACAAAGACTTGGCCTCTGCAACATCTCCCCTAGTTGGCTTTAACTCAATGCCAGAATGGCCAATGGGCAAGATAATCCTCCCAGTCAAAACTGGGACCATGACTAAATAAGTGGAATTTTGGGTGTTGAAGGTCCCTTCCACTTATAACATAATTCTGGGAAGAACATGGCTGCATGCCATGCGATCGGTAGTGTCAACCTACCATCAAGCACTGCGGTTCCCTAATGAAGCTAGAGTAATTGAAGAGGTCTTGGGAGACCAAATCATGTCAAAACAGTGCTTCGTCATAGCAAATGGCAGTCGGGCTGCAAAAGGATATGTACAGATGGTAGAAGAGCCAGAGAGCAATGAACTATTTGTCGATGTTGGCAAGGCAGCAGAACAGAAGGTAGTGAAAGACTTGGTAGAGGTAAGGATAGATGAAAAGAACTTAGGAAAGTTATTTTTACTTGGCTCGTTTTTGTCTAGCACTGAGAGAATAGAGATCATAGAATTCTTAACCTCTAACATCGAAGTGTTTGCATGGACACCATACAACATGCCTGGTATTGACCCAAACTTCATCTGTCACCAACTGAATGTCCACCTGACTGCCAGACCAATTATACAACGTACTCGCAGATCAGCACTCCACCACGCGGAGATAGTGGCGGAGGAAGTGGGAAACTTGCTGGAGGCAGGAGCCATCAGAGAAGTGCACTATCCCAGGTGGATATCCAATACTGTAGTAGTGCCAAAGAAGAATGGAAAATGGCATGTTTGCGTGGACTACAAAACAGTCAACAAGGCATGCCCAAAGGATAGCTTTCCCTTACCCAGGATAGACCAACTGGTAGACTTGACGGCAGGGCACAATCGACTTAGCTTCCTTGATGCGTATAGAGGTTGCCATCAGATCGTTATGTATGAGCCAGACCAGGAGGTCACATCTTTTACAATGCCCAGAGGATTGTATTGTTACAAGGTCATGCCCTTTGGTCTAAAAAATGCAGGAGCCACATTCCAACGGATGGTCACCAAAATGTTTGAACCATTGTTCGACAAAACAATGGAGGCTTATATAGATGACATGGTGGTCAAAAGCAAGGATGAGAAAGACCATCTCAGGGACCCAGATGAAATGTTCCAAATCCTAAAGAAGAACAAGTTGCATCTAAATGCATCTAAGTGTGCGTTCGGCGTAAGATCAGGCAAATTCCTAGGCTTCCTGGTGACCAATCGAGGTATAGAAGCAGAACCCTCTCAGATCAAAGCAATCCGGGATCTAGAGAGGCCCAACATAGTAGAAGAGGTGCAGCATCTCACTGGCCTAGCTGTCGCACTCAACCGGTTCATAAGTCGGTCATCAGACAGATGTTGACCATTCTTCCAAGCGTTGAAGGCCAAATTTGAGTGGGATGAAGAATGTGATCGCGCCCTAGAGAGCCTGAAAGACTACATGACTTCTCCTCCATTGCTAGTAACCCCAAAGACGGAGAAGAACTCTTTTGTATTTAGCGGTTCTGACGATGCATCAAGGCGTTGTTGGTCGAGCGGAAGAATCCAACACCTGCCTATCTTTTATGTTAGCAAGACCTTGCTGGGGGCAGAAACTAGGTACCTACCATTGGAAAAGATGGCCTTAGCTTTGATGATGGCCTCAAGGAAGTTATCACATTACTTCCACGCCTACACCATAATCATCCTGACAGCTTTTCCCTTAAAAGCTTTGTTTGAGAGGGCGGACTTTTCTGGACGAATCTTGAAATGGGCGGTGGAATTGGGACAGTTCGACATCAAGTTTCAATCCAGAACCGCAATAAAAGCCCAAGCTCTGGTAGACTTTGTGGCTGAGTTCACACCAGGAAGCCATTACATCTGCCCAGTTGACTTAACTGATACAACCACAAAGGAGATGGAAAGTGCCGCAGGAATTGTGCAGCCCCCAAAACAAGACGCCCAGCCACATCCCAAGTCATATCGGATTGAAGAAAGGGAGGAAGAGGCAAACGGTGCTATACCCGGCAAAGACTCGTCAACAAGTAAAAACTTGGTACAGTCAGATAGTGAAGAGCAAACCCCACTGTAGACACCCCATTTCTGACCGACCTTAAGACTCAGACCTCATCGATTGAGTGCTCAGTGATAGTGCATGTTGAGCTTGTCCTGAGGTTTCAGAGTTCTCGGCTGAGAGCCTTGCCTTTGGGCCTCGGAACTTTTTGTGCTTTGATTCGGTTTGCGAACCGGGTTCTGTTTTCTCTTCCCGAAGAGAGGGAGAGGTCTTGTAGACCATCTCTCAGTGGCCATAGGCTACTTTTCGTGGTCGTAGGCCACTTTTCCCGTTTGAAGACCAGTTTTCGATTTTCGGAGCCGTCGGACGTGTGCCTCGGTTCGGGACCGCTTAATATTCTCCATTTGCTCCGATTTTTGGCACATACCTTGTTTCCTCTGTCTAGAGGGACACTGTGGCCCGGGAAACCACCTTCGTGGTCGCACGCTACTTCGATGCTGACTGTTTGCTGGGGCACCATCGCTGCGTTTTGACCCCCGAACCCTCGTTTTGCATCCGTCTTGGTTCATTTTTGGCATGCACCTTGTTTTCATTGTTTGGAAGGTGGTACAAGGGTGGGAGACCACCTTTTCTCTTGGAGACCACATTTTCTCTCGCCAGCCGATTTTCTTGTTAGGAAGCTGATCTCTTTGGTCTTTGAGCCACATTTACAGGTCTCCCACCATACCACTAGCTTGCATTCAGCTGGGAGACCACCAAATGGGGCTGCCGACCACTTGAACCTTTTGAATTGGTCGGCCGACCACCTAAAGTAGCTGGCCGACCACTTGAACTGGTCGACCTACTCCCTCCAGCTTTGTTTCTGTGAGTGCTTGCCAGCTGTGCCAGCTGGAAGGCACAGACTGCATCCTCCATACACTATGGAGGATCTTAAACCTTGGTTTTTAGCTTCTTGGAGAAGCTTTGGTCCCTTTTGTCTATAAAGGAGGGCCTCCCTCTCCTTATACCAGGTTCTGAAATTAGTCTAAGGCAAAAATATATCTCTCTTTCTATATCTCTATTTTGGCTCCAAGTGTGCTTGGTTCTTGACCCTTTTGCACCACACCTCATAGCCACACACCTCCACTATTGTTCTAAGGTTCTTGGAGGGTCTTGAGAGGTCTTAAAGAGTTGGTTTTGGGCTGGAGAAGTTGCTGGTTTTGCTGAGCTACAAGGGTAACTCCTTTTTCCCTCTTTTAAGCTTTAATTTAATCCATCTCTTAGCCTTATTTTCATATATATTTGAGCTTTTTTGTCAACTAAAAAAAGTCTTGTTTTGAGGTCCTTCTGATGTTTGTTTAAGGTCATTTTGTTGTTGGGGGTCATCTACCCCTTTGCATGCTTCATTTTGCCTTGTTTTGAGCCATGCCATAAAGCATTTGATTTAATATTTTCTTGGCCTTCCTACCACTAAAATCCAGTGGATTTTCAGTGGTGAGCATGCTGTTTTGAGGGCCAAAATCAGAAAGGGGTGACCCTCTCTCTTTTGGCCTTGTTTGTTTGCATTTTTGGCCTTACAAAGGAGCCTTTATTTGCACACCTCCAAGCCTTGTTTCAGGCCCTTTTCAGTGACATTTAGGGCCTGTCTAGGCTCTTTCCAGAGTTGGTTTTGTCACCTTGGGTGTGTCTCTTGCATGTGTAGAATAACCCCTCTTATAGCCTATCAAAGGAGCATGTCATTCTTGCATGCATTGATCATGTTTCAGTGGGTTTTTGGGCTTTATTTGGAATGTCATGTCTCTAAATTTTTTTAGTTTAGTGGCCTCTTGAATGCTTCATATGCTTGTAGTGTAATCCATGCTTACTAGCCTACAATGCATGTTGTTTTGGCCCTCCATTCTAGCACATTTTGGCCATGCTCCAAACTGATTTTGTTCATATTTTGGGCTGCCTTAGCTCTGTTTTGAGGCCTCATGGTCACAAAAATGCTTTCCATGCATACTTGTTGTGTAATAGCTTCGACTAGCTTTGAGTTTTGAGCACTCTTGCATGCCTAACTTGAAGTATTTGCATGTGTTGGCATCATTGGAAATGTTATTTCAGAGCTTATACTTATGCCATTCTCCCATATTTTCCATACTTTAAGTGCCCTTGAGAGTTGCATCATTATGCCTCGTTTGTGAGCCATTGCATGGCCTTCATTTAAATGCATTCCGAGCCACCATCCCAACACATTTTGCCACAGTTTTGGGTTTGCATAGGGACTATTTGGGGTTGGTTTGGTCATTTGGGCATTGCTTTGCATACCTCTAGTGTAATGCACTTCATTAGTTTCGGTAATTGTGCCATCCAACATGCATCGGGTGATTTGTTTGCATGATTCGGGACCATTTTGCATGTCATTCCAGAGTTGAAATATATGCCATTGTGTTCCAAGTTTCATCCTTGCCATGCTCTTGGAGAGTTGTATCTTGTGCCCTTTACTTGGAGCCTTTGCATTATGCATGCTTGAGTGTGCCTTGTTGCTTTGATTTCATCATCCATTGGCCACTGATTTGGGTGCGGCTGAGGTCCATCCATCTTGGTTTAAGTCCATCTTGCATTGTGTATGCCATACAGTCCATGTTATCGCATGTTCGATCATTGCATTGCGTATGCCTCGTTCATAACATTGCGTATTTTAGTGCATTGCGTATGCATGCCATATAATCCATGTGCATTAAGTATGCCCTTGATTAGTCCATAGCATTGTGTATGCTAGTTGCATGCTTGCATGTCATCCTTTGCATGTTTGCATCGTTTAGTCGCATTACATTTAGGATTGCATACTAGAGGTGCATTTGTACATGCCATGCCATTCTACTTGTTGCATTGTGTTTGGAATAAGAGTTAGTCCAAACATGGGAAACGAGGAACGTTTCATACTCCAAGTGATGAAACGTGCCTCAATTCCCGGTCGCAGACACTCTTGACTATCCATGATAGAGTTATTGGCTTTAGGTGTTTACATGTTCATGCATTTCACATTGAGTCGTGCAATTCGAATCCTCGGCCATCATGCATCGGGATGCGTGATCGATGGCACGAGGATCGAAGACTACACTCCCTAGAGCTTATGCAATGACGGGGAGAGTGGTCGGGCACACATATGTTGAAAATACTTTGCCTTCTCTTTCTCTTGCCTTTGTTGCAGAAAATGTAGAAACCAGGAGAAGAAACCGGCCGGCCGACCAGGTTTTCTGGCAAGCCAACCACCTTTTCTGGTTTTCACCACCAAGGGTGGTCGGTAGGTGGTCTCCAATGCCTATAGCTGGTCGGTAGCCTTCCCTAGATTCCCGAGGTGGAGTTTCATCTCCTTGGAGCTTTGTGCAAGTTTTTGAGTTCAATTGCAAACAAAGGCGAGTTGAGCATCGCGATGGATTTCCCGACAAAGCGATTCAAGCATGCATGCATTCATTGCCATCCAAGGCAGAGCTGAGGCAGTCCATTTCATGTAGCTTGCATGATAGTTTTATTGCTTACTTAGCTAAATTTGTTAATTAGTCAGCGTTATGTAATAATTAGCTGTAGTTAGTTATTCATTTCGTTGTGTATTATTTATTCGGACCCTCCGAGAGAGGGCCAACTATTGTAATAAGTGTGCGTGTGTGTGTTGTATGTCTTCCAACCCTACGTATTTCTTCATTTTATTTACTAGCTTATGACGGTTAGTTTAGGGCATGTTTCAATTAGCATCCTTCTGCTCGCATGTTTGCATCCATTCATCTGTCTTGCATGCACCGGGCTCGGCGCATCATACTAACTGCATTGTATTTCAATTCCGAGTTGAATACATGTTATCTGTAACATCTCATATGCCATCTTAGAATAGCCGAGCCTATCTTAGTTGCATTTTGCATGTGTTGCATTAGCCATCTTAACATGAACTAGGATCATGCATTGATTACTAACTAGTTTCTGTTTTGGCTTGGAGTACTCGGTGAGTGTTTATGCTTTAGCATGTTTGCATGTATTTGAGTGACTGCCATGATAGCATGCTTACCATGAGGCTATGTGCTTATGTGATATAACTGCCTGAATGCCTGTGGGTGAAGATTGGATTATTTAAATTGGAACAATGCATCAAACGCGAGTTTTAAGCCCACTTGAAGTGGCAAAATCATCTTGTTTTCTAAGCCCACTCGAGGGTGGCAAATCCACGTCTTAGCCTACTTGCGGGTAGCACCTTCAAACCATTTTCAAACAAACATGCGATGCTTTGTTCCAACTTAGGCAATCCAGTCTATATTTGTATGCTGTGCGCATCACATAGTAATTCTAGGCTAATAAATCGGAATAAGAGTACATGTGTTTTCAAAAACTCGATATCATGTTTATTAGTGGCCGATCTTTGATCGGGCGAGTGGGGGTGCTCATTGCATGACCTTCCCCAATTGTACCTAAGTTCCCGAGCCGAGGCAACTTTGGTGATGACGGACGCGTGGCCTTAGGCACGAAGTTAGGATTTCTTAAATTCCCCCAAAACAAAATGTTTAGGTGGCGACTCTGTATCTGGCAAAGCAGTCCATGTTTGATACTTCTTTCTAAAAATCTGTTTTTCAAAACGATTTGCCAGATTTGGACTCTTTGGTGATTTATTGGTCTCGCATTGCACTTTGTGGGATTAGATTCAGAACCGTGACTTTGAGTCCGAACTGTAGTGAGCCTAATGAACAAAACGGGATTTTCTTGGGACGTTCGGGGACGTCTACAAGATATCGCGGCCAGGTTTAGAAGATTCAGGTGGCCGGCCGGCCAGTTCAGGTGACCGGCCGACCAGGTCAAAAGGTTCAAGGTGGCCAGCCACCCCCTAGGATGAAGCCCCAGAAGTTAGCTTTCCAATGTCGTAAACCTTGCATTAAAATTTCTCCTGTGGAAAAAGTTATGCCAGTTTTGGTGAAGCCGCGCAGATTCGGTCCAAACGGATTTCAACCAGCCATATCTCCCCCACCTGGACTTGTCCTTAGGAGATTCTTGAGTGAAAAATGAAGCCCCAGAAGTAAGCTTTCCAATGGTGGTGGCCTCATACCTTAATTCCTCCTGTGCAAAGAGTTATACCCATTTCGATGAAGCCGCGCAGATTTTTCTCTCCTTCCCAGATTCATGTTGAATCACTTTTGACCAAGAAAAATCTGGTCGGCCAGAAAAATTGCTGGCCTCCCATGTGGCCACATTGAATCCCTTGAAGTTAGCTTTCCAATGGCACCAACCTCGCATCAAAATTCCTCCTGTGCAAAGAGTTATGCCCATTTCGGTGAAGCCGCGCAGATTTGGTCCTACTCGGATTCATGCCGAACTTCTCCCGAACTAGTCTTCTTCTCTCTTCTCCTCTTTTCTTCAACTCTAAACCCCCGAACAAGGTGTTTTGAAAGATTTTTCAAAGATTTTATCTCTCTTCCATTCATTTCCACTTTGTCCTTGCTCGGTTTACAGAAAAGCGCAACATTTGACAAAATACGAACCTCGGAACATCGTAAAAACTTTATTTCAAAAACGTTTTGAAAGAGAGGGTTTTAAGGTCTAAAAATCTTTTGATCAAGATTGTTTTGGTCCAAAAAGGGGTATGAAGTTGAGATTTGACTCTCTCATTGCCGAAGAAACTGAACCTTTCCCCTGCACACCTTTCCCCACCATGTAAACCATCAGTCGCGTCCAAGTCTTAAAGGCAGTCAAAAATGGGGTGTCTATACCTTGGCCCTCCACCGGGTTACGAAGTCAGAAAAACTCTCCTTAGGCTCCTGCCTAGTCGTCTCGAGATCACGGGTTGTGATCTTGATCTGTGTATTATAGGAGTACTGAGCGACAAAAGCCTCGGCCATCTCATCCCAATTCCTCTTAACATCGTCTTCCGCTTCGTGCACGGATGGCGCTACACCGATGTGGTCCTACAACAAAAAAGCTTCAGAGTTTGGTGAGGCCCATCGCCTTAATATGTTTGAAAACAACCGTAGTGCACCATGGGATCCGGACCCGTCAAAGCGCCAATATATGGCATTTTAAATCATTCAAGTCGCATTTGCGTCGGTATACCCATCCTCAATGTTCGGAATGGACTTCACACCCTGAGATTTCTTGAACAGCTTTTCAAGCTTGCTCACTTTTAATGCCGTGGGGTCCACCTCGAATTCAAAGGGAGAATCCGGTTGATTGATAGGAGTGGGTGCCTTGGATAGTTGAGGTAGAATCGGGGGCAAAGCCAGCCCCGTTGGGATGTCTGTATCCTCCTCTGCCTGTTGGGCCATGACGACGGCCTGCTGTTTGGCAAATTCTACTTGACAAGCAGCGTCCTCCTGCATGGTTCTCATGCTCTCCTGGAGCTGACGCATCATTTCTTCGATTCCTACCATACCGCCTCGATGATTGCATTACCAGGTATATGTTCCTCTCGTGGAAGAAAGCAGAACTCGATCCCCATCAGATGCTTAGGTGGAGTAGACAAAGCCCTCTAAACTAATTGCTGAACTGATAGCCTCTGCCTAACTGCCCTCCGTCTAGTAACCGGGGGTAATGAGTGGAACATTGGTTGTCCGTCTACCAGATCCTCAAATCGATGGAGTCGACGACTTCTAGTCCAGAGTGCTTGAGGAATATCTGCCTGGTCGGAAGCAATTGTGCTAAACTACCTAGCAAAAAGATAAATAAAGCATAATAAAGAAATAAACAACCAGAAAAACGGACAGCATAACGGCTTAAATAAACACAACACACAGTCGGCATGACAATACACAGTTGGTAAGTCAGGGGAATCGGGGGAATCTATCTAGCACCACCTCTCGATGTGCCGGCCCTGTTAGTCGAAGGCATATCCGCAGCCCGGACTCGACTCGATGGTGATACACCAGCAGCCCTCCTCGTGGGAGTACGGATACCCGTCTCCGTGTGCAGAATCGCATCAGTACCCAACATAGC
The DNA here is from genome assembly GCA_025200525.1 of Camellia lanceoleosa. Taxonomy (NCBI): domain Eukaryota; kingdom Viridiplantae; phylum Streptophyta; class Magnoliopsida; order Ericales; family Theaceae; genus Camellia; species Camellia lanceoleosa. The sequence goes on from CM045765.1 coordinate 176,007,667, forward strand.
GACGTCAACCTCCTCGGGAGTGAGTTCCTCAGTAGACCGCATGTCCTCTGGAGGTGTTGAGGAGATTCTCTGATCAGGGACGCCCATCGTCTGACGCATGAAGCGATCCCCCAGAAATCAGGCCCTGCCAACCGGTCCCTCAAATAAAGTCCTTTATAGAGAAGAGGCCCACCCCCCAGGAAATCGGAAACGGTTATCTCTTCCCAAGGGCACCCAGGGCTGCCAAGTGATCTGCGGATAACTAGTGCATGGGCTGTTTAGATATCGTAAATATGCAAGATGAATCAAAGCTGAAAACATGAAGAACTGAGAGTTCTGAATTACCTCGGTCGCCCGCACTGTATCAAAGAACTGCCGCAGGTAGGGTAGAGTCTCTCGAGCCCTCGGCTGGTACCGACCCTCAAATATGTGAGAGTAAGGAATCACAAGAGGCACCTCCACCTCGAGCTTCGGGGCTAGCATCGGAAAGTATGCGTAAACCCATAGTTGTGGAAAACAGGGCAATAGCCATCAGAATACAGAATGTACAGAGAATACAGAATGCTGAGTACAGAATGTAGAATACCGAATGTAAGGTGTGCCGTGTGTAGTGTACAACTAATGAAAAATAGGAATGTAAATCAAGAGGGCAGAAAGTACCCCCAGGTTCTCCAGTAGCCACCAACTATGTTCCCCTGCCCGCGGGAGGTCACACTCATATAACAGTAAAGGGTAGCGAGGCCCGCGCCACCCTAGTCATACCGGCTCACCTATGATAGGTCCACTAAAGCACTGAGCAGATACAGTCCAACTGTGTTCCCCCTGTTAGAGAACAAAGTGGTCCCAAAGAGGAACATAAAAAACCCTCGAGCGTATTGCTCTATCTCCTCGAGAGTCTCGGGCATAGTCTCTCTGTACTGCACGGAAACCAGGTATACCTGACTCTACCCGAAGATCTGTCAATCGGCGGACGGGCTCCCAGCAGATGAATCCAAGCCGCCTCCCACTCGCCCATGTCTGTGTCATAGGGGACCGGTCGGCCGACCACATCAAGCCCAGTCAGTATGGCAAAGTCAAGTGGGGTCATCGTCATATCTCCGGTAGTCGAAAAGTGGAACGAGTTGGTGGTGTCCCACCATCTCTCCACAAGTGCCCTCATCAAGGTCCTGCTCATCGGGTAACGTGATAGCCCCGCGCAGAAGGGTCCAAACCCTGCCTCGTCAACCATATGACAAACGGTATCTGGGAGCTCCGCATACCACTCTCTAGCAATGATCGAGCCATAACCTCGCGTAGAACGAGAAGATACCTGCATTTAGAATTAATAGATGTATTCAGTTTTCAGAATGAGATGAATGAGCTACGTGCAAATGAAGTAAATGGATCAAGTGTTCAAGATATGAGTATGGTGCGAGAAAGCAGAGCTAGTGTGCTCAAAAAAGTAAGCTGTGTGCTCGAGAAACGAGCTGTGTGCCCGAGACAAACTGTGTGATAAGAATGAACCGGGTGCTTAGAACAAGCTGTGTGCCAACTTAGCAAAATACTGTGTTGTGAGCTACGTGCCGAATAAGCAGAAGTGTGGTGTGCGAATGTGTTCAGAACGAGTAGATTAAAAAAATACATAGCGAAAGCATGGAATGTGCAAGAAATGCAGAATACATTGCGGAAAATGTAAAGTGAAGTACATACCCCTCATGCCTGATGAGAGAGATGAGACTCTGGCTCTCGTAGTAGCAGATCCGCGGGGGCTCGTCGATCAAAGTTGGTGAAGTGATAGAAATTGGTCGGAGGTAGGACGTGCTCCTTAGGATGATACCTGTCGGGGTCGAAAGGCCGAACTCTCGGAGGTAAGGACATGATATCTGGCTCATCCCCGGCACCTGGAGGACCTCCACCATGATGAAAATGACCCGCCATTTGAAGAAATCTGCAAAAATGAGCAAAAATGAGCAAAATGAGCCAAAATTGGAAAAAGTCAACAAAAGTCAACTCTCGGGAAAGGAAAAAGACAACAAAAGTCAACTCCCGAGAAAATGTGCCAAACTTCGAGACAAACATACCTCAAGTGGTGAAAATGAAGAAAGAAGCTCCGAACTCAAATTTTAATCGGTCCAAAGTGAAGAGAACCGAAAGTTTTCGTGAAACAACTTTGCGTGGGGCGTTGGAAAACGCGTATAAAGCACAGATCTGAGGGAGAAAATGGTCTAGGAAGGAAGAGGAGCTAATTTCAGCCTTGGGGTTGTGAGCAGCAGTGATTTGGACAAGTGGATTTAAAGAGCCGAGCATAAAAGGACAAAACTGCCCCCATTTTGGTAAAATGGTCGGCCGACCAGCTTTTCTAGCTGGCCGACCACCCCTTAAACAAAAACTGGTCGATGGCTTTGGCAGGTGGTCGGTGGCCCTCGGGGGTGGTCTCCTAAGTCCCTTTGTTCTCTCTATGAATTTTGGTGATGATTGGAGTCCCCGGCTCTCGAGAAAGTACAAGAAAAGTGCACTTTTCGGCGCGAAATGTCTCAGTGGGAACTTCGTTTCAAGTCTTCGACGTGTGGCTTGTTGTTATTTGCCAAGAGCAAGGTGTATCCTTTCGAGTACGTTGTAACCCCTCTGAGAGGTGAATCGGAGCTTGCATTTGAGTTGCCCTCTTCGAGGCTCATATTTCTTTACTCAGCGTTTTGTTTCAAGCATGCTATTAAAGTTATACCTTTCTTGCATTGTTATGCATTTTCTTTGCTTGCGTTGTCGCGCACGCCATTTCTGCTTCACACATTGCATGCGTTGTTGCGTATGCTTTACTTACATATGTTCAATTCCTGTTTCACACATTGCATGCGTTGTCGCGTATGCTTTACTTACATGTGTTCAATTCCTGCTTCACACATTGCATGCGTTGTCGCGTATGCTTTACTTACATGTGTTCAATTCCTGCTTCACACATTGCATGCGTTGTCGCGTATGCTTTACTTACATGTGTTCATTTCCTGTTTCACACATTGCATGTGTTATCACGTATGCTTTACTTACATGTGTTCAACTCCTGCTTCACACATTGCATGCGTTGTCGCGTATGCTTTACTTACATGTGTCTACATCTTGTTTCACACATTGTAGGCATTGCCGTGTGTACTTCACTTACATGTGTTCATGCCTCAATTGCATTGTTATGCACTCCTCACCCGCGTTGTCGTGCACGTTTTACTTGCATTGTCATGCTTGTTTTAATCGCATTATTATGCGTCACACTTAGGTTGCATTGTCGTGCATCCCTTTACCCACGTTGTCACGCACTTTTCAATTGCATTGTTATGCGTGTTTCTAACAATATTGTACCTGTTAAGTTTTCTTTCTTTCTCAGGCACGATATTGTATGTATGATTCATTTGAAGTTGGCGTGACCAGACGGACCAGACAGGTATTGTGTTCTCCGCGTGACACGTAACGAGAATTGTATAATTCTCTTACATCCTTTCTGCATGTAATGTAGTTAGATTTGTGTATGATTGCTTAAAACTGTTGCGTGATATGCCTCGTTACAACTTTCTTTGCATGATCATAAGTTATGTCCGGCTTTGTGCATGTCTTTTGCATTTTGCCCCTGCCTGCGGGCACATTTCTTTGAATATCTCGACTGTTTGACTAAGTCTTCGGCCTTGTCAAAAATGGGTCGTCTCTGGGCTTTGACATTCACTCCCGTCATTGTTATGACTTTTGAGTTCTCACAAAGAGGGCAATCAGAGACACCCCATTTTTGACCGACCTTAAGACTCAGACGTCATTGATTGCGCGCTTGGTGATAGTGCATGTTGAGCTTGTCACGAGGTTTGAGTTCTCACCGAGAGCCTTGCCTCTGGGCCTCAAAACTTTTTGTGCTTTGATTTGGTTTGCGAACCGGGTTCTGTTTTCTCTTTCCGAAGGGAGGGAGAGGTCTTGTAGACCATCTCTCAGTGGCCGTAGGCTACTTTTTGTGGTCGTAGGCCACTTTTCTCGTTTGGAGACCAGTTTTCGGTTTTCAGAGCCGTCGGCCGTGTGCCTCGGTTCGGGACCGCTTAACATTCTCCGTTTGCTCCGGTTTTTGGCACAGACTTTGTTTCCTCTGTCTAGAGGGACACTGTGTCTCGGGAGACCACCTTCGTGGTCGCACACCACTTTCGATGCTTAACAGCCTGTTTTCGGGGCACTCCGCTGCGCGTTTTGACCCCCAAACCCTCGTTTTGTATTCGTCTTGGTTCATTTTTGGCATGGACCTTGTTTTCATTGTTTGGAAGGTGGTACAATGGTGGGAGACCACATTTTCTCTTGGAGACCACCTTTTCTCCCGCCAGCCGATTTTCTTGTCAGGAAGCTAGTCTCCTTGTCTTTGAGCCACATTTACAGGTCTCCCACCATACCACTAGGTTGCATTTAGCTGGGAGACCACCAAATGGGGCTGCCGACCACTTGAACCTTTTGAACTGGTCGGCCTACTCCCTCCAGCTTTGTCTCTGTGAGTGCTTGCCAGTTGTGCCAGCTGGAAGGCACAGACTGCATCCTCCATACACGTGTATGGAGGATCTTAAACCTTGGTTTTTAGCTTCTTGGAGAAGCTTTGGTCCCTTTTGTCTATAAAGGAGGGCCTCCCTCTCCTTATACCATGTTCTGAAATTAGTCTAAGGCAAAAATATATCTCTCTCTATATCTCTATTTTGGCTCCAAGTGTGCTTGGTTCTTGACCCTTTTGCACCACACCTCATAGCCACACACCTCCACCATTGTTCTAAGGTTCTTGGAGGGTCTTGAGAGGTCTTAAAGAGTTGGTTTTGGGCTGGAAAATTTCCTGGTTTTGCTGAGCTACAAGGGTAACTCCTTTTTCTCTCTTTTAAGCTTTATTTTAATCCATCTCTTAGCCTCATTTTCATACATATTTGAGCTTTGTTGTCAACTACAAAAAGTCTTGTTTTGAGGTCCTTCTGATGTTTGTTTAAGGTCATTTTGTTGTTGGGGGTCATCTACCCCCTTGCATGCTTCATTTTGCCTTGTTTTGAGCCATGCCATAAAGCCTTTGATTTAATCTTTTCTTGGCCTTCCTACAACTAAAATCCAGTGGATTTTCAGTGGTGAGCATGCTGTTTTGAGGGCCAAAATCAGAGAGGGGTGACCCTCTCTCTTTTGGCCTTGTTTGTTTGCATTTTTGGCCTTACAAAGGAGCCTTTATTTGCACACCTCCAAGCCTTGTTTCAGGCCCTTTTCAGTGACATTTAGGGCCTGTCTAGGCTCTTTCCAGAGTTGGTTTTGTCACCTTGGGTGTGTCTTTTGCATGTGTAGAATAACCCATCTTATAGCCTATCAAAGAAGCATGTCATTCTTGCATGCATTGATCATGTTTCAGTGGGTTTTTGGGATTTATTTGGAATGTCATGTCTCTAACTTTTTCTTGTTTAGTGGCCTCTTGAATGCTTCATATGCTTGTAGTGTAATCCATGCTTACTAGCCTACAATGCATGTTGTTTTGGCCCTCCATTCTAGCACATTTTGGCCATGCTTCAAACTAATTTTGTTCATATTTTGGGCTGCCTTAGCTCTGTTTTGAGGCCTCATGGTCACAAAAATGCTTGCCATGCATACTTGTTGTGTAATAGCTTCGACTAGCTTTGAGTTTTGAGCACTCTTGCATGCCTAACTTGAAGTATTTGCATGTGTTGGCATCATTGGAAATGTTATTTCAGAGCTTATACTTATGCCATTCTCCCATATTTTCCATGCTTTAAGTGCCCTTGAGAGTTGCATCATTATGCCTCGTTTGTGAGCCATTGCATGGCCTTCATTTAAATGCATTCCGAGCCACCATCCCAACACATTTTGCCACTATTTTGGGTCTGCATAGGGACTATTTGGGGTTGGTTTGGTCATTTGGGCATTGCTTTGCATACCTCTAGTGTAATGCACTTTATTAGTTTCGGTAATTGTGCCATTCAACATGCATCGGGTGATTTGTTTGCATGATTCGGGACCATTTTGCATGTCATTCCAGAGCTGAAATATATGCCATTGTGTTCCAAGTTTCATCCTTGCCATGCTCTTGGAGAGTTGTATCTTGTGCCCTTTGCTTGGAGCCTTTGTATTATGCATGCTTGAGTGTGCCTTGTTGCTTTGATTTCATCATCCATGGGCCACTGATTTGGGTGCGGCTGAGGTCCATCCATTTTGGTTTAAGTCCATCTTGCATTGTGTATGCCATACAGTCCATGTTATCGCATGTTCGATCATTGCATTGCGTATGCCTCGTTCATAACATTGCGTATTTTAGTGCATTGCGTATGTATGCCATATAATCCATGTGCATTAAGTATGCCCTTGATTAGTCCATAGCATTGTGTATGCTAATTGCATGCTTGCATGTCATCCTTTGCATGTTTGCATCGCTTAGTCGCATTACATTTAGGATTGCATACTAGAGGTGCATTTGTACATGCCATGCCATTCTACTTGTTGCATTGTGTTTGGAATAAGAGTTAGTCCAAACACGGGAAACGAGGAACGTTTCATACTCCAAGTAATAAAATGTGCCTCGATTCCTGGTCGCCGACACTCTTGACTATCCATGATAGAGTTATTGGCTTTAGGTGTTTACATGTGCATTCATTTCACATTGAGTCGTGCAATTCGACTTCTCGGCCATCATGCATCGGGATGCGTAATCGATGGCACGAGGATTGAGGACTACACTCCTTAGAGCTTATGCAATGACGGGGAGAGTGGTCGGGCACACATATGTTGAAAATATTTTGCCTTCTTTTTTTCTTGCCTTTGTTGTAGAAAATGCAAAAACCAGGAGAAGAAACCGGCCGGCCGACCAGGTTTTTTTGCAAGCCAACCACCTTTTCTGGTTTTCACCACCAAGGGTAGTCGGTAGGTGGTCTCCAATGCCTATAGCTGGTTAGTAGCCTTCCCTAGATTCCCAAGGTGGAGTTTCATCTCCTTGGAGCTTTGTGCAAGTTTTTGAGTTCAATTACAAACAAAGGCGAGTCGAGCATTGCGATGAGTTTCCCGACAAAGCGATTCAAGCATGCATGCATTCATTGCCATCCAAGGCAGAGCTGAGGCAGTCCATTTCATGTAGCTTGTATGATAGTTTTATTGCTTAGTTAAATTTGTTAATTAGTCAGTGTTATGTAATAATTAGCTGTAGTTAGTTATTTATTTCGTTGTGTACTATTTATTCGGACCCTCAAAGAGAGGGCCAACTGTTGTAATAAGTGTGCGTGTGTGTGTTGTATGTCTTCCAACCCCACGTTTTTCTCCCTTTTATTTACTAGTTTATGATGGTTAGTTTAGGGCATGTTTCAATTAGCATCCTTATGCTCGTATGTTTGCATCCATTCATCTGTCTTGCATGCACGGGACTCGACGCATCATACTAACTGCATTGTATTTTAATTCTGAGTTGAATACATGTTATCTGTAACATCTCATATGTCATCTTAGAATAGCCGAACCTATCTTAGTTGCATTTTGCACGTGTTGCATTAGCCATCTTAACATGAACTAAGATCATGCATTGATTACTAACTAGTTTCTATTTTGGCTTGGACTACTCGGTGAGTGTTTATGCTTTAGCATCCTTGCATGTGTGTGAGTGACTGCCATGATAGCATGCTTACCATGAGACTATGTGCTTTTGTGATATAACTGCCTGAATGCCTGTGGGTGAAGGTTGGATTATTTAAATTGGAACAATACATCAAACGCGAGTTTTAAGCCCACTTGAGGTGGCAAAATCATCTTGTTTTCTAAGCCCACTCGAGGGTGGCAAATCTACGTCTTAGCCTACTTGCGGGTAGCACCTTCAAACCATTTTCAAACAAACATGCGATGCTTTGTTCCAACTTAGGCAATCCAGTCTATATTTGTATGTTGTGTGCATCACATAGTAATTCTAAGCTAATAAACCGGAATAAGAGCACATGTGTTTTCAAAAACTCGATATCATGTTTAGTAGTGGCCGATCTTTGATTGGGTGAGCGGGGGTGCTCATTGCATGACCTTTCCCAATCGTACCCAAATTCCCGAGCCGAGGCAACTTTGGTGATGACGAACACGTGGCCTTAGGCACGAGTTAGGGTTTCCTAAATTCCCCCAAAACAAAATATTTAGGTGGCGACTCTGTATCTGGCAAAGCAGTCCATGTTTGGCACTTCTTTCTAAAAATCTATTTTTCAAAACGATTTGTCGGATTTGGACTCTTTGGTGATTTATCGGTCTCGCATTGCACTTTGCAGGATTAGATTCAGAATCGTGACTTTGAGTCCGAACTGTAGTGAGCCCAACGAACAAAACGGGATTTTCCCGGGACATTCGGGGACGTCTACACCCACCAGTAGGCATGGACTTGGAAGAAAACATCAGTAACACTCTTGACCCCAAGACATCATCCGAACCCTCCACTTGCTGGAAGCTATTCGTTGGAGAGATGTGGAAGCTCTTTGTGGATGGAACATCCAATAGGCACGGTGCAGGACTTAGCATAGTCCTCATCTCACCAGATGGCCTGATAGTGGAACAAGCAGTCAACCTCGGCTTCCTAACATCAAACAATGAAGCAGAGTACGAAGCACTTCTAGAAGGCCTAAAATCAGCACTCTTCATGAAGGCCACCGAGCTAATGGTTTACAGTGACTCCCAGCTGGTAGTAAACCAGATTTAAGGCGACTACGAGGCAAAAGATGAGAGGATGGCTAAGTACCAAGAGTTAGTCAGAAAGGAGATCATGAAGTTCGAAGTAGTGTGAATAGAGCAGATCGGTCGAGACGAAAATAGCAGAGCAGATGAACTGGCAAGTTTTGCCTCCATGGCAGACACATCTATCCCACATCTATTACTAATTGACTTCTTACCCAGAACATGTATTGAAGAACTCGAAGTAACAGAGGTATGTTGTGCCGAACTAGGCCCTTCATGGATGGATCCCATTATTGTATTCTTAAAAGACGGCATCTTACCTGAAAAGAAGAAAAAGGCCAACAAGATCAGAGCAAAGTCGCAGCGATTTTGGCTCTCTCCATCATTGGCGTTATATAAAAAATCCTTCACAAGACCTTACTTGAAATGTGTCCATCCTAGCAAGGTCGAGGCATTCTTGTTCGAGATACACGAAGGCGTATGTGGAAGCCACCAAGGAGGAAGATCATTGGCCTACAGAGCAATTTCACAAGGATATTGGTGGCCTTACATGCAAGCAGATTCAGATAAGTATGTCAAGAATTGCGAGAAATGTCAGAAGTTCGCACACCAAATATATCAACCAGTCAGAGAGCTTCTACCATTAACTAGCCCATGGCCCTTTGCGATGTAAAGCTTGGACATAGTATGACCACTTCCAACAGCACCCGGCAACAGAAAGTTCTTTCTCGCAGCAACGGATTACTTCACAAAGTGGGTAGAGGTTGAAGCACTTGCATTAATAAAGGAGAAAGATGTTAAGAAATTCGTCTAGCAGAATATCATAACCCGATTCGGCATACCAAAGGCTCTGCTATCTGATAATGGCACTCAGTTTGAGGTAAGATCTTCAGGGGCTTCTGCAAGGAATACAAGATAGAATTCTACAACTCTACACTAGCATACCCTCAAGCAAATGGCCAGGCAGAAGCATCAAACAAAGTTGTCTTGGATGGTTTGAAGAAAAGATTGGAAAGAGCAAAAGGCAAGTGGGCTAAGGAGCTTCCTTATGTTTTATGGGCTTACCGCACCACACCTCGGCGGTCAACTGGTGAAACGCCTTTTTCTTTGGCCTATGGCATGGAGGCAATAATCCCACTGGAAGTAGGCCTCCCCACCATTAGAAGTGAAAATTTTGACCCAGACTTGAATAGGGAAGTCATAACCTTGGAACTTGACCTAGCAGAAAAGAGAAGAGAAAGAGCACTGGTTCACATTGCTTCATACCAGCAAGAGTTATCCAGAAAATATAACAAGACGGTACATCCGAGGCAATTCAAGATTGGAGATTGGGTGCTTCCCAAAGTAATGGGAAATACTCTGGTACCCGGAGATGTCAAGTTAGGGCCTAATTGGGAAGGATCATACAAAGTGGTTGGTTTAGCAGGAAAAGGAGCATATCACTTGGAAGATGGAGACAACAAGTCTGTACCCAGGTCATGGAACACTGCCAATCTCAAACTATTTTATTTTTAGCTTTCTTTTAAATACTTGTATTTTTTCTTTCTTTAATAAAACAAGTAGTTTCTCTTTCAGCATAAATCTTTCCACTGTAAAATAAGTAGTTTCTTTTTCCATTGTAAAGTTGTTCTTAGACAGTATTAGCTAGGGGCAACAGAAGAAGGTTGGCAGGAATAACCAATTTTGAGTACTCTTCAGCCAAGATAAGGATCTAGGTTGAAGAGAGGTTAGCTGGAATAACCAACTTTGAGTTCTCTTCAGCCGAGATAAGGATCTATATTGAAGAAAGGTTGGCTAGAATAACCAACTTTGAGTACTCTTCAGCTAGGATAAGGATCTAGGCTGAAGAGAGGTTGGCTAGAATAACCAACTTTAAGTTCTCTTCAGCTGAGATAAGGATCTAGGTTGAAGAGAGGTTGGCTGGAATAACCAACTTTGAGTACTCTTCAGCTAGGATAAGGATCTAGGCTGAAGAGAGGTTGGCTGGAATAACCAACTTTAAGTACTTGTAGACACCCCATTTTTGACCGTCCTCAAGACTTGGATGTCACTGGTTGAACACTCAGTGATCACCCTTGTCTGTGTTCGTTTTGAGGTCCTGGAGGCCTCGGCTGCCGGCCTTGCCTCAGAATCTCTTAACTCGTTCGTTTAGTGTTTGGTTTTGCACCAAACACTTGTGTTTTTGCCTTAGAAGGCAGGGAATGGCTTTTTGGTCATCTCCACACTCCACCGGCCCTCTCTTTGCATCACCAGCCTTTACTTGTTGCTACCGGCCATGGTTACTTGGTATTAATGGCCGGTCGGCATTCTATATGGCCGGCCGGCACTTTATTCAGCTAGTGACCTATTTTGCCGGCCGGTGACCCTTTTGCATCGCTTCAGGCTTGGTGCATGCCAGCTGTGCCAGCTGGAATACACCAACACCACTCCCCATGCACAAGGATGGCTGTTTTGAGCCTTTGACCCCCTAATTCCTTCTAGAAGGATGAACCCTTGGCCAAGCTTCTTGGGGAAGCTTGGCCAGCTGTCCTAGCTTCTTCAAGAAGCCATGAGCCATTTGCACCTTTTGCCCATTTTCATTTAGCTTCCTTGAGAAGCTTAGAGCCTTTTCTTTGCCTATATAAAGGCCCTTCTTCCTCCTTTGTCTAGGGTTAGGAGTTTTAAACAAAAAACCAGAGGTTAGATATATACACATCTATTATACACTCTCTTTCTCTATATTCCCCTCTCTCTCATCCTTTGTGTGTGTTTTGTGGCCCAAAAGTGTAGTTTTACCTTAGTTTTGCACTAACATACACACTACCACACCTTACTTCGACTTTGAGGGACTTAGAGGGTCTTTTCTTGAGTTTTTGAACTTGTTTTGATTAGAAGAGAGTGGCTGGACCTACTGTTCTTGAGGTGTTCTTCAAGGGTAATCTCTTTGCTTTAGATTCCCCAATTTTGCAACAGTTTTTTACCTATCTTGCATGTTGATTTGAGCTTTGTGTATAACTAGAAAAAGTCTTATTTTTGTATCTTTAAATACTTCATTAATGTCATTTTGTGGTTTGGGGTCGAACTCACCCTCTTAGGCCTTATTTGGCCCTTTTGGTGCCTCAATTGCTAGGCTTTATTTGCTTGAGTGTTTTGTTCTTTTCACCACTAAAATCCAATGGATTTTCAGTGGTAAAGAAGAGGGTTTGAAGTCTTGTATAGGGGAGGGACACCCCTCTCCCCTTTGTCCCTCTTGTGTCCTTATTTTGGCTTAAAGAGCAACATGCATGTTTGGTTTGTTTTTGGTTCCATATCAAGTGTTTTTGGTGCTATTTAGGTCACATGTTGTCTTTGTTTTTGGTCGGATTTGTGACCCCTTGCATGATTATTATACTTGTTTTGTATTCCCTTATTTGGCCTAGAAACACATCATGCATGTAACCCACCATGTCTCCATGTTTTGGCCTAACTTTGTGAAGTTCTTAGCCATGTCTTACCATGCTTAAGGTCTGTCGGGTGCTGTTTTAACCATATTTGCCATGTTTAGTTTAGCCTCTTTGTATTTGGGCTTGTGAGCCTTGAAGGTGTGAGCCTTGAGCATGCCTTAGTTGGGTTGTTTCTATGCTTTGGAGTCATTTCATATGCTATTTCAGTCCCTAATCCATGTTCATATGCTTGCATTCATCCTCCCTTCAATGCCTTGAAGGGTTGTTTCTTTGTGCCTTAAAGAGGGTCATAGTGCATATCTTATACCTAGGTCATTAAAGTTGCCATATCGTGGGTTTTGGAGGCTCACCTCACATGTTGAAACTGCTTTTGTATTGAAAAGTGCATGCCATGAGTGGTTGGGGTGGTGGTAGTAGGATACTCTCTTTAATAGCCTTGAATACTTCCCCTTTTGCATCCATTTCCTAACATGTTTTGATGCCATCTTTGACATGCATTTTAGAGTCTAACATGAGTGTTTGATGTCCATGTACCTCATCTTTGGGTGCTCTTGAGAATAGTCCTCCATGCCTTAGCCTTAGGCCTCTTGATTTGCTTGTTTGACATGCTTGATTGTTCATCATTTCGGCATCTTTGGCCATTGTTTTGGGGCATGGCTGAGGCCTCCCATTTCAGCCTAAGTCCACTCTTGTATAATGGTTATATGCTTGACTTGTTGCCTCTAACTACATGTTAACATTATATCGTGTTTGCACCACATTTTAGGTTGCATGGCATTGCATCTAGAATGATTAGTACATTACCTTTGTGTATTTAGGTTACCTTGCATTTGGCATGCCTTGTAACTTAGCCTTGTTACATCTTTGAGTCAATCTTGTATATATGCATTGCATTGTTTGGTTTGGGGTGTCAAGCCAAACTTGAGGGGCGAGGAGTGTTTGCACTTCAAGTGACAAAACAGATTTCGACGCTCGGTCGCCAATGACTTGACTTCAACATGATAGGATGTTGGCATTCATGTGTTATTTGCATGCATTCATATTGAGTTGCAACCTTGGCCCCTTGGGCCATCATGCATCAAAATGTGCGATTGATGGCCCGAGGATCGAGGGCCATGCTCCTTCAAGTCCATTGCATGATAGGGAGTGTGGCCATGCTTACATTTGCTTGAAATTCCATGCCATACACTGTCTGTCCTTTGTTGTTGTCAAAAACCAGTTTCTGCAGGGAGTTTTGGCCGATCGGCTAAATCTAGTGCCGGCTGGCCATTAATGTTGGCCGATGGATCAAACAGGTGGCCGGTGGTTCCTCCCTTTGGCCGGTGGTATCTGTGTTTGGCCGGTGGCATTCCTCAACATCCACAGAGTACGTCCCAAGACTTTGGCAATCTTCAGTGAAGCAGGACAGTGTAAACAGAGGCAACAGTGGCATGGTACGGGTTTTTCGGGCGAGATGGACTCGAGCATGCATCATTCCTGCATCTCGAGGCAGGGCTGCGGCCACCTTCTTTTTGCATTTATTTTTGTTAAATAATTAAGGGTCTGTAATAATTAATTAGCTAGGATAGTTGATTTGTTATTTGGCCTGTATATTTTTTCGGACCCTCCGAGTAAGGGCAATTGTGTAATAAGTGTGTGTGAGTGCGTGTATGTCTTCCAATCCCACATCTTTCTTCCCTTTTATTTACTTGCTTATGATGGTAGACTAGGGCATGTTTAAATTAGCATACAGTATGATAGCATGTTTGCATTCATTCATCTGTTTTGCATGCATCGGGCTCAGCGCATCACTCTAACTGCATCTGTATTTCAATTCCAAATTGAATACATGTTAGTTGCAGCATTTCACATGTCATTGTAGATTAGCTGAGTCTATCTAAGTTGCATTATGCATGCGTTGCATTAGCCATCTTAACATGAACTAGGATCATGCATTTGATTACTAACTAGTTTCTGTTTTGGCTTGGAGTACTAGGTGAGCTTTTATGCTTTAGCATACCGCATGCGTGTGAGTGTTGCCATAATAGCATGATTACCATAAGGCTAGTTGCTTATGTGATATAACTACTTGAATGCCTGTGGATGGAGGTCAAATTACCTAAATTGGAATAAACGCATTAAAACTAAGAGTTTTAAGCCCACTAGATAGTGGCAATGCCATCTTTTCCAAAGCCCACTCGAGGGTGGCAAAACCTGCATTTTAGCCTACTTGCGAGTAGCAAACCATTTTCAAAACAAACATGAAATGTTTTGTTCCAATGTAGGCGATTTGGTCTATACTTGTTTTGCTGTGCGCATAACGTAGTAATTCTAGGCTAATAATCGGAATAAGAGCATATAGTGTTTTCAAAATAAGATATCACGGTTAGTAGAGGCCGGTCTTCGGACCGGGCGAGAGGGGGTGCTCATAGCTGACCTTCCCCGATCGTTCCCAAGTTCCCGAGCCGAGGCAACTTTGGTGATGACGGACACGTGGCCTTCGGCACTGAGTTAGGGTTTTCTAAATTCCCCCAAAATAAAATATTTAGGTGGCGACTCTGTATCTGACAAAGCAGTTCATGTTTGGTACTTCTTTCAAAAATCTGTTTTCTCAAAACGATTTTCCGGATTTGGACTCTTTGGTTCAGATTAAGAACCGTGACACAAATCGAGTCCGAACTATAGCGGGGTCCCTCGTGGACTTGTTACAGTTTCTGGCGACTCTGCTGGGGAATTTGGAGAACTTGACTCGAACTCGTGATATCTTGCTTTGACTACACTTATGTGTTTCTTTGCATTGCATGTGCATTGGTGCGCCTAGGACACCGTGTTGGCCATCTGCTATTCCTGAGCGGTTTGCCGGAGGCTTGACTTTGTCAAAGCATGCCATAAGGCTGACTGGTTGCGGGCTCTGCCAGTTTGGGAACACAAACCCCGGTTTTACCGGGGCACCCTTTTTGACCATTCGGCCTAGTGCATATTGAAATCCATAGTGACCATTCCAAACTAGGACAGGTTGCTTACCCGATCATAAGTTGTTTGAAACCACTGCGTGCGTAGTGAAACCCTAGCTCCTGACAAAATAGGACAGGGAAACCCTACCCCAACATATGGGTGTTTTGACTCTCTTTTACTTGTTATGTGCTTTTAGAGTGTATCTCTACAGGAACGTACATATCAGTCTGTGAGTTTGAGCATCGAACTGCGGGCATCGATGTCGATGTTTTTGAGAAAGCTTATATCTGCGGGTATCCGATTCAGTGTTTAGGAGCAACGATTCAGAAACAGTGATCAGTATTTGAGGAACAGTGTATTCAGCTTATTGGCAGCATATTATGATACTCGACTGCGTGTTGTATGTTTATTTTACGCCGTTACGCTGTCCGATTGTCTGTTTATTTATACGCTTTATTTATCTTTTTGCTAGGTAGTTGAGCGCAATTGCTTCCGACCTAGCAGATATTTCCCCAAGCACTCTAGACTAGAGGTCGTCGACTCCATCGATCTGAGGATCTGGTAGACGGACAACCAGTGTACCACTCTCTACCCCCGGTTACTAGACGGAGGACCGTTAGGCAGAAGGCATCAGTACAGCGGTCAGTTCAGAGGGCCTTATCTACCCCACCTGAGTTCAGTAGAGGTCAGAGTCCTGTTTCACCTACAGAAAGGGAATACATACCAGTAATTCAACCAGAGCAGAATAGTATGGCTAGCTTAGAGGAGATGGTGCGCCAGCTCCAAGAGAGCATGAAAATGATGCAAAGTGGTGTCAAACAAGCGAGTTGCCAAGCGGCAAAGAGCCACAGTTATGAATGAACAAGCAGAGTTGATTGTGAGGTTACAGCAGCAAAACGGAGCCTCTGCTTCGCAGCAAGCTCCTTCTCCACCAGGAGTTCCAACCCTCGGGGAGACAGCCAATGTTCAGAATGATACAGAACTTCCCGTAGGACCACCTCTACCCCCGATCCTACCCCAGATCCAACCCCAGTTATAAAAAACACCTACCAACCTACCGGACTCTCCCTTCGAGTTTGAGACTGATCCCACCGCACTAAAGTTGAGCAAGCTTGAAAAGCTGTTCAAGAGATCCCAGGGAGTCAAGACCATCCCCGATATTGAAGACGGATATACCGACGCAGCTGTGACGCTGCCTGACAGATTCAAAATGCCTCATATTAATCGATTTGATGGGTCCGGGGACCCCATGGTGCACCTGAGACTGTTTTCAAATGTCCTAAGACCAATGGGCCTCAGTAGGCTACAGAAGATGTCTTTGTTTGGCCGGACCCTGTCAGGTGTGGCGGCCATATGGTATGCCAAATTAGAAGATGATGTCAAGAGAAACTGGGACGAGATGGCTGAGGCCTTCATTGCGCAGTACTCATACAATACACAAATCGAGATTACAACCCGTGATCTCGAGACAACAAGACAGAAACCTAAAGAAAGTTTCTTAGAATTCGTAACCAGATGGAGGGCCAAGGCTTCGATGATGACCTTAAGGCTTACAGACAAAGATCAGATTCGAATGATTGTGCGCAATCTTCAGCCGAAGTTGATGCAAAAGATGATTGTACTCCCATTTCTTACTTTTTTTGACCTGCATGAAATGGGGGTGCAGATTGAGGATGCCTTGAAGCACGGCTTAATTGATAACGACTAGGAGCAACCCCGAAGAACTTTCAACCGCAACACTAATGCAGGCCCGAGTGGCACTACAACTACAAGAGCCTCCGAAGTGAGCATGGTCGCCACCAACCCCCCTCCAAGAAATATGGCGGCCATACCATTCTTTGGTGCGTCCGGAAGCAACCCACCAACAGCCAAATATCCACCCAAAAACACCAGAACCTTCACTCCACTTTATATGCCCCTGTCCAAAGCTCTGGGGGTACTAATCAGAAAAGGGCACTTGAAGCGCCTAGAGCCGCGGCCCCTACCAGAAAGACTTCTCTCTACCTACAACCCAGCTAAGTATTGCTCATTTCACCAACAGCACGACCATGACATCGATCTGTGCTTCCGATTACGTCATGAGATTCAAGATCTCATCGATAACGGGGTGATTTTGCCTCCTGAGAAACCCAACGTTACCACAAATCCCCTCCCCGCACATAACCAAGCTCCACCACCCAAAAGAATCAATTTCATCCATACTGGGGTCGTGTCCTACGATCCTAGTATCCATATCACTCCTTCTCACATGCCTAAGCCGGAGGTGTTCCTTCCCGATTGTGCCAATTTGTGCATGATGGACATCTCCATAACCCAACCTAAGCCAGCGGTGGTGACTGTCGAAGACAGGAGAGAGGAGGTCCCAATGAAGAAGAGGATTGTTGAGCCAGAGTCTGCGGAATCTGGAAGTTGTGTTGAGAAAACATATAGTCCGGGTGACTACATTTTATCAATAGGCCAAGATGGGCCAGATGTGAAATTTCCAGCCGGAGGAGAACTGTGTGTGATCCAAGGGGATAGTCTGGGATAGGGAACAGATGATTTAACAGCTGTGGAAGAGGACCTTGCCAATCTTCAGTTTTACAGTGACCAAGATCCAGGGGATGTGGCAGTCAACTGGTATGATCATGAGGAATCGACAGAGGCTACGAGATGGTTGGACGATCAACCAGATGTGGTAGAAGAGTTTCAGCCAGAACGAGGCTCGGCAGGGGCAAGAATGTCAGTGACAGCCGGAAGGGTCAAAGAATAGAGTGCATCGCCGGAGAGCGCCGGTGTCAAGAATTTCGCTTGGGATTGGAGCATTTCGAATACGGGAATTATTGAACAATCGGTTGTATTGACACACCCAGAACAGGAAAGATTTGAAGATTCCGAAAGAATCAGGAAGGCAAAGGCTCGCGTGGGGACTGAAACTACTGTGTGCATAAGAACTGAGAACGCTGTGGACATATGGATGGAAGGTGCTGCGAGTACAAGAACAGTCATGCCAGAGCCGGACAGATGTTTGTCGGCTGCTGATGGAATGTAGTGGGAAGATGAGGACTTGTGTCTTGCCCACACAGATGAAGATTGGGAGAACAACCAACCCGATGACACCTGGTACCTTGGAGAGGTCGACCATATGACGCGGAGCGGGCGGTACTTCAAACCCCCACACCTAGATCAACCAGAGGCCTCGGGGAAGGATAGAGAGGTTGAGAAGCAAAAGGAGAAGCAACTTGAAGAGGAAGCTGTACTCAAACAGCTAAAAAAGATACAAGCAGACATCTCTATCTGGGGACTGCTTATGGCATCGCGAGTGGAAAATGTTAAAACTTCATGCAAACCAGAGTGGAAAAATGAATGCAAGTATGAAGTAAACTGAGCAAAAAGACAGACAAAAGGATTTCATTCTAGAGTGCATTACGGAAGTTGGGGCCTCAGCCTGGGTACAATCTCGTCATAGGTGAAAACAAAATTAAGAAAAAAGATTATCTATCTCGGTGTCCAAGTCAACCCAAATATCACCCATTGGTAGTTCGGCTATGAGGTTAGCCGCTTGATTGGGCTCGGTTGAAGGCACCTCATTACTCTCAGCATTCAAGGGGGGGTTGGAGTCCACTGGAGAAGAGGAGGTAGACTAGCGGCCGAGCTGGGTGTTCGCAACATTCTCAGGAGCTCGGACTTCTTCCTCTTCCCCTACCTGAATGAATTTCTGTTGGACCGCATTAGCATAGCCCGCCATAGAGCCCGGTATGAAGTAGGGAGGGGGATTCATGAAGACGTCGGAGTCATGTCTGTAATCAAGCTTTTCCACAGCAGCTTTCCAACTGCACTTAAAGAATATATCCTTCGCAGCCTCGCATTGCTGGACGTACAACTCCTCCCCTTCCTTGAAACCCCGGTCCTCAGCGTCCTGTATCTTTTACTTTAGGACTCCAATTCGGCATTTTTCTTCTTCTCAATCTTAGCCAGCTCGCACAAGTAACGATCCTTCTTTTCGGCTAGCGCCTTCTGCTTATCAGCCTCCGCCTTGCTGTCCAGCCCAATAAGCCACAAGTTTTCAGCCTCCAAATCGGCCAGCTTGGCTTGAGCCTCTTTTAGCTCGGTCGCCTTGGATTCTGCTTCCGCAACGGCTGACCGCGCTATTTTCCTAAGCTCAAGAACTCGCTTGTGAGCTACTTGGCTCTTTTGCAGGGCCTGCATAGTTTAGAGCGGTTAGAAGGTAACCAGTACACTAGGACCGAAACAAATGTTAGGAGTTTCAGGGGATTTTTTACGTTTACCAGAATCATTGATTTGGAGGCCGAGCGAATAGCCTTCAGCTCGATCAGACTTTCATGCCTCTCTATATCAGCGGGAAGGCAAACGCTCTTCGCCAGGCTGAAGGCCATGAGATGGTCTCTTTCGCCGCTAACGGAGTCCGAGGCCGTAATAGCTCGGCCCCTAAAGGTGGCTGTTGGTGCCCAGACTGATGGGGAGGGGGATTTGGAAGAGCTAGGACGGTTGCGGCCAGGCGAGATTGTTGCGTCTTGGAGCTCAGTTTGGGATGGCTTGTCCTCATCCCTTAAACTTTGTGTGCGCGGCTGTTTGCTGGGCCGAGATGAAGCAGCTCAGGCAGAGGGGAGAGCCACCACAGCTTCTTGTGTCTGAGTGGCTTGTGGGACCTCGGTCTGAGTACCAGCAATTGGTGCGGATGTTTGTTCAGTGATTAAGGCACGAACAGCACGGTGCTTGGCCATTTCTTGTTCTTCGGTTAAGGGAATAAAGTTGATTTGTGGCAAGTTTGGGTCTGGCTCTGGAGATGGTTCGAGGAGGAAGTTAGTTACCCTGGTTTTCCTCCTACCACTGTATCTGTATGTTGGTTCAAAATTGAGTAGCTCGGCCCAACCACGATTGCGGTACCGAAGCACGACGCGGAGAGCGTCTAAGTTAGGATATTGGTATTGTGACTTTAACTAGTTCAAATCTGCCTAAGGAGAAAGGCAACGGTTAGCGCAGTGTAAAACTTATAAACAGCAAGAGCAAAAGACGGAACAAACTGAGCCGAGGTATTCATACCAGCTGTTCCTTTATTTCAATTACTACCGTAGCCCGGTATCTGGGCTTCCTGGTCTTCAAAATTGCCAGAAACCCAGAAGAAGTCGTCATCATTCATGTCTTTGTCTGGTGTGTTCTTAATTATTTTCTCTCGGCGTCTTCTTATTCTTAAATAGTATACCCAGCCGTCCTCATTCTGGCTGAGCGAGTATTGATGGAATAGCTCGGCTAGACCGAGGTTAAGGCCAAGCCGGCGGTTTAGTTTGGTGATGCCATTTATTATTCTGTATGAATTTGTAGAAAGCTGGGTAGGGCAGAGTCTTGTCTGCCTAAGGAATTCACAGAGGAGAAGCTAGATTGGGAATCGGAGACCGGCCTCAACGATGGATATTACGATAAAGGGAACAAAGCCTGGTTTTTCCCAAGGTGTGGTATCTACTTCTGCTAGTGAGAGATGGACATTGTCGGGAATGTTGTAATCCTTGCAGAATTCGGCGATGGCCCCAGGGGAGTTTACTAAAAATCGGTATTTACCCATTTCACTTAAATTGTGTACAAATTAGCTTAGGACCCTAGCTCGGTGTTGAGATGACATTGAGTATCTCGGTTGAGCATGCAAAGGTGTGCCTGGCCAACCTAGTCAAAATTTGCAAAGCGAAGATGAGAAGTTATGCCTAGGCAACTGAACTGGGCTAAAAAAGAAGGATAAATAAATTATAAAAACTCTAGATCGGCCAAGTGGGTTACAACCCTTAGCCCGGTCATTGGGCATTAAGGGACTTTGCTCGGTCAGGACATAAGTTTTTAGCTCGGTTATTAGGTAAGGTTTCCTAGTCCGATCGAGTTCAAGTTTGCACCTATCTCAAATCGGCCCCTAGTTCGGTCGAGGTATTATTTTCGATGAAAAGCATCACATTTCAAATTGTTTGTGAATCCAGTTAGAGTGTGGTTGAGGGGTTATCATGTTGTTTCTTGGGGCTTGAATAGTTCTTACTCATTTGTGTGAAAACTATGGGAGTATATTTCAAAAAACATGTGTTTACATTTCTATACTACACATATTCACAAGAGTAAAAGCTAAAGAAGAAGAAAAGATTTGAGTCACTTACAGCTTCGGAATGAGGGGACGAAGGATAGGACTGTAGGGCAGCCGACGAAAACACAGAGCTTTCCAGGTGTTAGGATGGAGACTCAGAGGGCTAGGAACAAAAATGAACAGTGGTGTTTTTTATTCAAAAAACAGATTTTTTGTATAAAGTGAAGGAAATGGGTGGGACTGTTCAAAAATCTCAAAGTACGATGACGGCTGCGACAGCTATGCTTGGCCAATGGGAGTTTGCCACGTGTCCAGGGGAATAGAAAATGATTCAGATGTGTAGGACAATTGAAAAGACATTATGGACTGGCCTTATCAGTAGCGCGGTGGAAAGTGAGCTTGGTTGGCTTGAATGTTTTTAGCTCGACTGAAGAAGAATAATCCCAAATCATGCATTGCAGATGGAATTAAGGGGCAATTGAGAGGGAGTTTTTATGAAGACTTGTGGCCGAGCTAGGCCCAGTCATTGCAGTGGACCGATTCGTGGGCCGTAGTAAAAAGGATTTCGCAGATTGGACCTAGCTTTGTTAGTTCGGTCTATGTGTGGTGACAGTTACTTCGGTCGAAAAGATGGCTGCAAATAGCTCGGTCCGTATACTCCGGTCTGAGGTGTAGTGGAACGGAAATCGAGCTAAGGCGTTACTTGTAGACGTGCCAAACTGAATTGTAAGAGCAAGGTGAGACCGAGCTAGGTGAAGCACGGTTGAAGCTGTCGCTTAGGGATAGCAGTGTTGGCTCGGTTGTGAAAACATACAACCGTAGTAAAACCATTACACATGGTTAAAGCAGTAAGGAGGGTATTGAAGGATAAGCATTATCTTTCAGAAGTGTGATTCCTAGGAGGACTCTGCATTGCAGAATAAGAGTCCTATAGGATTGTGTCAGGCAAAATCTACATAAAAGCTCATAGCAGGATCTATGTAGAGGTATTACAATTTGGACTCTTGAATAGACAGAGCTGTTAGTCTATTTTGTTGATTTAGGCATCGGAGAGGTATTCGGCACACACCCGTCGGCTAGCTCACATTTGTGTTTTCAGGGAGCAAAGCGACAACGTTTGGAGAAGTTCAAACTTGATCAACAAGATTATACGAGAAGATTATTCTGTGCTCGTACAACATATATCCCATGTGCCTCTCGTATGCCTAACACCGCTTCGAAGCCAAACTTGCAAGGGGATATCATCTCGAGTTTAACCCACACTCCCCAGATAGTTAGTATATACATATGGGCGTAAATCAAAGCACTCTTCTACTCGTAAGAACGAGACAATAATATATATATACAATCCCTCATCTACTTATGAGAACAAATATAACAATGCCAAATCTAAGGCATTCAAATAAATCTTATAATCCTTATTTTTTTTTTTTTTTACACTCTTTCTCACCAATAGTAAAATAAAATAACAATCTATGGAGTCATGGTAGAGTATTCAGAATTTATCTATGAGTTCTAAATTTATTTTAATTTCATGTAACCATAAGTGTGATTACATCCATAAAATAAATATATATAAAAAAACCTTGCATACATATCTAACCAAATAATAAAATCAATCCATTATTTACATGTAAATACAAAATTAAACTAACATCAAATAAATAAAAGTAAATAAATAAAAATAACAAATTAAAAATAAATCAAGAAAAGTAAATTTTACACTCATAATTATTTTTTAAAAATTAAAAAGTTACTTAAAAAATTAATAAAACCATTAAAATAAAACTCTAATCCTTTTATTTTTCTCTCTACCTCAGCTATCTCTCTCTGCCCTCTCTCTCTCTGCTTGTTGCTGCTCTTTCTTTTTTGTTTTATTTTGTGTGTTTTATTTTATTTATTTTTTTGGGGGGGGGGGGGTTGGTTTTAGGCAGCACATTGTATATAACCTAATTTACTATTAAAGGCAGCACATTGTGTATAACCTAATTTACTATTATACTTAAATATAATATATAAAAATATATAATATAAAATTAATAGAAATATATATAAATATTTGAATTAATTATGCATAATTAAATATCACATTAAATTAATTAAATATTATGTTAAATTCTTATATATCTATATAATAAATAAAATTAAAAATAAATAAAGTAATAATAATAGATAATAACTCACAAAAAATTAAAGTTGCTGCACAAGTCATTACTATATATATATATATATTTTTTTTCATTCTGTTGGCGAATAAAAATGCGTCACATCAAGTTAAGCCAATGCTTTAGCAAAAAAAAAAAAAAAAAAACAGAAGAAGCCCCACTTGGAAACGAAAACAAAACTGTTTTAGAGTTTTAATTTTGAAATTTTAGAAAGTGTTCTAATAAAAAGACCTATCATGTGATGTAATATTTATATTTGATTATTTGTATTATTTTATTTTATTTTATTTTTAACATTATACTACTAAAACTCAAATTAAAATTTTAATTTTAGAATTTTTAACCACTACTAAGAGAAAAAACAGAAATAGCGCACGACTTGCTCATCCATCTAAAAAACTGTGTTAAAGCACTTTTATTTATTTATTTATTATTATTATATTTTTACACTTGACATAATCATCTTATCTTCTCACGTGTTGCTGAAGTGGAAAATCTATCTATTTTTTAAATTAGTTATTTTATTTTATTTTTTTTTATAATTTATGTAAATTGAAAAATTATCATAAATGGTGCAATTAATTTTATATTTATAAATAAAAAATCTAAATTGTCAAATTACCCTAATATATCTCTATCTTAGAATTTTGTTATTTATTTTAATTTTTATAATTTATGTAGACTTATCAATTTATATTGAAAAATTATCATAAATGATGCAATTAATTATAAATTTTTTATGAATTAAAATTTTAAATTGTTAAATTACCATATAGAACATCCCAAATTAAAGACTTCCAAAATATATCTTGGATAAATTACAAATATATCCCCTAAAGTTTGCTTAAAAAATAGATTGCCTCCTATGGTTTTAAAAATTATAAATACCCCCTTATTAGAATTTTTTACTTAACAGAATTAATTAAAAAAATGAAATTCATAATTGCTATCTTATATAATAGTAAAATTACCTAAATTATTAATTGAAACATATTTTTAATATCATTAAAAAATGTTAATTGCCTTGATGACTTATTAATAAAAGAGACAATTTGTTATGAAATTAAAAATCTCAAGAAATGGAACGTAATTTTCAAAACCATAAGGAGCGATTCGTTTTTTAATCAAATCTCAGGGAGTGTATTTGTAATTTACCCTAATATTTCTATTTTAAAAACCTACAATAACTATCTAATGTATTAAATTCCAAATTATGTTAGTTAAAATTTTATTGAAAAAATACTCAACATATACAATCTACTAAATTGAATAATTCTTAATGTTCCTTATCCTTTTTTTATAAGTCAAACAAAAACTAAATTAAAAATCTTTTATTCCATCTTTTCTTTTAGAACATCTCTCAATCATGTTTTAAATATTAGAGTTTTGAAATCATATAAAATTTAAACAAGGAAAAATGTTGGATATAAAATTATAGAAGAAAAAAAAAAACAAAGTTTCACCCTATTTAATGCCGAAGACAACAAAAATTTGTTATTTCCACCACAAAACCTTATAATAAAAGCGGAGGGAGGAGGTCATGGGGTCTTGGCCTAAGTTTTGATGAATCCCTCTTTTATGTGTGATTTAAAAAAAAAAAAAAAAAAAATACTAACAGTTTATATAACCGTAATCCGTCGTTATCTAATTCATTTAAATAACAAAGTATTTGAAATGGTTTAAAAAAAATATATTTTTTAATTTTTTATAAAATGATGTGTACAAAATAAAATAAATATATTTATCTTAAAAAATACATTTATATAAATTATAGAATTATTTAAGATATTCTAAATTTATGTACATTTTAATTTTTTATAAAATATAAATTAAGTTTAAAATAATATGATTTAAATAAAATAATATAATTTAAATGACTTTTAATTTTTTAATTATTTTAAAGGATCGCAAAACTCACCAGATCAAATATTCCAGAATAATCCCGTTGGTAGCTCGAAGAGCGTGGTCGATTGAATGAAAAGGGCAAACGACGCTGTTTGCCCTTTGTGTTTTGTTTTTTTTTTTTTTCTGCAGAGGGAAGAAGAAGACGAGGAGGAAGGAAGAGAGAGGGGAGGGGGAAGGAGGGGCCAACAAACTCGGGGTGAGGCAGGCGGAGTGAGGCGGCGAGACAAAGTGAGTCATGGCGAGGCAAGGCGAGTCTGCGACGAGGACGACGGCGACGACGCATGAGGCGGCGATGTATGAGTCACAGGCGACGAGCTCCTGCAGAGGCGACGAGCTCCTCGCGGTCGTCCTCGTCCTCCACTGTCGTCGGCAAAACCAAACGAGCCTCTCTCCCTCTCTTCTCTCCCTCTCTTCTCTGCTCTCCCTCTCTTCTCTCCCTTTTAAAATTTCGAACCATTCGACCCTTGAAAATTCGAGCTACCACCTTTATTCATTCCGTAAATAGTCGTGGTTTGAAATTTGGAAATTCTATTGGTCCCCACGGCAAAAATAGGAATATTCTAAAAGAGATTCTACGTCACTCGTCATGTGATGTGACTAGTGTCATGACAATTAAGAAAATTTATTTGACGCGTCTGGTAGAGCGTGGCGTGTTCGTGCTTTTCATCCATCATCACTCTACATCATGTTTTTTTTTTTTTTTTTGGTCTTTTCAATCACTTATGTTTGGGATATACATTTGGGTTAACATGATTATATATAATAAAAATAATTATTTTAATTTAATATAATAAAATATTACATTTAATTTATAATTATTTTATTTTTTCTTACAAAAATTTAAAAAGTCTATCTCAAATGAGATTTTTTAATTTAAAATTAAAATAATTAAAAAGATAAGAAATTAAAAAATCAATCCACATCTTAAACGAAAACTTAATATAAAATTAAATTATAAGCTTCACATTCTCTATTAATCACAGTACTCCTGAACCACTATATAACACATATTCTAAGACTGTCAAATAGCTTATTAACAATTAAGGCTAGCCAACTCTAACTTGTTTTTTTGGTTATTTTTTAGATTATCATATGTATTTTGAGGTCAACGTTGACTATTTAATGAAAATGAGAATTTCTGTGTGATAGAATTAATAAATTACAAAGTTTTGTGGTCTAAAATATCGTACTACCCCCTTAATTTTTGTGAAGTATTTATAACCATTAAATAGATTTTATTCCATTTCTCATTCTTCCTTGAACTCTCCTCAGACTTATGTATGATACTACTTATCACCCAAGTATGCATTTTATAATTATAAATATTTATATTTGTTTCATTTTTTTAATATATAAATTAAATACATGGGGTTTGAAAGTTAATTTAATAAGTGTTTATTTATTTATTTAAGAGATATTTACACAATAATTATATAATATATAAATTAAATACATGGAATTTGACCGAGGAGTTTGAAAGAATTTAATAAGTGTTTATTTATATATTTAAGAGGCATTTACACAATAATTACATGGGTCTCTTAAAGATGCAAAAAGTAAGGAAATTAGGATTTCATTTATTGCCTTATTCATTTAATAAGTATAATTATTATAAATTAAGTGTTTATTGCAATCAATAGTGTAATTATTACAATCTTTGAACCAATCACCAATCACCAAGTCAATTTTTTTTTAAAAAAATATTAAAAAATTAGGAAATTAAGATAGGCATGTTGGAGCTTCCACAAGCCTTGGGTTTTAAAAGACCCTTTTCCTTAATATATAGATAAGTTGACGAAACACATCTACTTGAGGGGATTGGACCTCCTTTTTATTCAAAATGGGAAAGAATTGTTTGGGTTTATAAAATTTATTATACGTCCGATTTTAATAATTTTTGATAATACAGTGAGTCCTCGTGAATGGGTTGGACCGATCCAAGCTCCTCAAGCCCACTGGATAACCTGCAAACAAGTTCAATCGGGGAACGGGGTAGTCCCCCGGCGAACCCTCCGGTGTATGAATTAGAGAAGGTGATGGACAGAAATGTAGAGAGAGAGAGAGAGAGAGAGAGAGAGAGAGAGAGATAGGGGATGGAAAACTTAACCTTCTCCTTGTCTTCGAGCTTTGCTTATATCCTTTTGTCATCATTTCGTTCCCTGCCGAAAGCTTATGCTGTCATTCGTCTTGTTCAGGGTGAGGGGGTGCCATTCCGGCTGAGAGGTGTTGTCGCAATAAATGCTATGATGGATGGCATTAATGGTGATGTGCTGTGGCAATAACTTTGCAGATCTTTGTCTGCTGACATGGCCTTTCCTGCATCTGCCACGTGTCCGGGTATCATTGGTCTTCGCCTACCGCTTCCAGTGGACCGGGTTTTTCTGCCGGGGTTGTGTAGTGGGGTTTAAATGGTGGGTTGTAGGTCTGGGCCGGCTATCCATGTAGTCCCCCCCCCCCCCCGTGAGTCTTTTTAGACCAACGAAGGGAATAATGGCAGAAAGGAAAACGCGTCCGAGCGTGAGGGTGGCCGAGCGCGAGAGGCCGACCGCGAGGGTGGCCGAGCGCGAGAGGCCGGCCGTGAGGGTGGCCGAGCGTGAGGGGCCGACCGTGAGGGTGGCCGAGCGTGAGAGGCCGACCGTGAGGGTGGTCGAGCTGGAGAGGCCGACCGCGAGGGTGGCCGAGCGCGAGAGGCCGGCCGTGAGGGTGGCCGAGCGTGAGGGGCCGAGCGTGAGGGTGGCCGAGCGTGAGAGGCCGATCGTGAGGGTTGCCGAGCGCGAGAGGCCGACCGTGGGGGTGGCCGAGCGCGAAAGGCCGATCGTGAGGGTGGCCGAGCGGAAAGGCGCGGGGCTCAAGAGGCGGCGTGTCACGTGATGACTTGAAGTGGAAAAGACAAGGTGAGGACAGTCGAAGACGCGACCGACGCGGCCGGATTTCGGGGGAAGGGGAAATGTCAAACGTTGGATGAAAGGGGAAGCGTCAGGGGCATTATTATGGGTATTGACGATACAGTTTTGGCGGATGATTTGAAAGGTTTTCAAACCGCGAACATTAATTTGGATCCTTGGAATGCGGCAAACCGCGGGCTTTTGGTATCATACGATTCACCTACTTGTTTACAAAAACTCAAAATATTCAAGTATCAATTCCTTCGTTTCACGATACCCCATTAAAACACTTCGCGATTTTCGTTCGTGATCCGGGTTATTCGCAAACACCGCCTAGAAATGGCTAACGAAGAGACCGCAATTGTCGTGGTAGATCCATTGGGGATGACGACGCGAGGAATTAGTCAGACAAGATACGACGGAGAGGGGGAATCGACGAGGCGTTCCATGGTTCCACCTTGGTGGCAGCCCGACGCCGTTAGTGAGGTGGGGCGATCATTGGCACACAAAGCGGACAAATTGACAGAATCGAGGCGGAGTTGGAAGCTATGTGCGAAAAGTACCAGATTCCAGCAGAAGTGGAGTTGCTGTTGCCAACATCAACGAAGAGTCCATCGGATAGCAGGCCAGGGGAGTTCTTGTACGAGGAGGCTCTGAAAATAGGCCGGCCGCCAAATAGTGGTGGACGGCTCAACCATCCGGAAGTAGCGCCGGCCGCTTGATGCCCAACGCCGAAAAATCGTGGCTTGTGCAGCGAAAAGGGGAAGGCGAACGAGGGAAGGGGAATGGCAGTGGAGGAGTTCTTCGCTTGCTACAAAGCCTCGTCAAGAAGAAACGCGGGTCACACTTCAAAGTGGTGGGGAAGGGGTGGGTGACCGTCCGCCACGCCGATTAAGGGTTGGCGTATGCGGTGGTTCTATGTTTCTGGCAGCGGAGGAGTTGGGGTGCGCACCATTTGGAAGGTGCCAATCAAGACGGTGGAGGCAAAGTTGGGGGCTGAGGCGGAGGAGAGGGTGAAAAGGGTGAAAGAATTGAGGGAAAAGGAGAAGGTTAGGTGGGACGAGCTGGTACAGCCGTCGGCGTTGTTTGAGGCAGGGCTGGGTCCTCAGCCGACCGGGGGAGATCTGGACCGAGCGGAGTTGGAGACGAGGAGGAAAGCGCAGGAGGCTGAGGATCAAGCCTTTCTTGCCCGAGCTGCTAGGTTCCGGAAAGCTCCGGACGACCGACCTGCCCACCACTCATGGGCGAGAGGATCAGCCTCGCCAAAGCTGGGGGAGAAGGATTTAACCACTTTTGAGCCACGAAAGCCCCTGTGGACCCCTGTGGAAGGAGAGGGCCAGGAAGGAGGGAGGCTCAAGAAGAAGAAAAAGAAGAGAGTGCGCCAAGAGGCCGCAGAGCGCCTGGGCCCAAGAAGTTGAAGGAGGCCCCGCCAGTGGTGGAGACTCGCAGCCCAAGACATCCTGCAGTAGGTGGGGTCTTCCCACACCGAGGTCAGGAAGGTCGCCCCAATGATGGGAGTAGAAGTTGGCCCGACAGCAACGGAGCCAAGTGGAAGAGAGCAGATCCAAGGGGGGGTCGCACCCCTGGAAGGAGGAGTTGGTCTGGGAGCAGCGATTTATCACGACGCGCTGGCGGAAGGCCGAGGGGGAGGAGATCCCGCCAGTATCAGCGCACTGCCTAGTCAAGATTGTAGATTTAAACGGCCAAGGCCACTGGGTTTAACGAGGCCGACTTGTTCAGGGGGTTATGCTCCGCCCAAATGGAGGTAACCACCCTAGCAGGGCTCACGAGGAAGGTCAATGCCAAGGTGAAGATCGATCAAAGCCAAGGCAGAGTCAAGCTAAATTGAAGAAGGAGAGTGCAGAGTGGAAAACTGCCCATGCCGAGCTGCAAACAGTCAAAGTGGATCTAGAAAACACACGCCGCCGGGTGGTGTCGCTGGAATTCCAACTTTCTGGAGAGCAAAAGAAAGTGGAGGAGGCCCACAGAGCGTGCGCCATTGCAGTCGAGCGGCATGAGGAGGCGATGAGCGACAACGAAAGGCTCGTCAGGCAGAAGGATGATGCAGATGCGTAGGCTGAGGCCCTGCAAAAGGAGGTGGAGGATGAGCGGCTTAGGGCGCTGAGCAGAGGGAGAGCTCACAAACAATTTGAAGCAGAGAAGGGAGAGTTGGCAGCAGAGGGGGAGGTCTGGAGGAGGGAGCTGGAGGCTGAGAGAGCCAAAGCTGCAACTGACAAGGAGGCCCTACAAAAGGAGCTGAACGAGGAGAAGGCGAAGCGCTCGAAAGGGCAAATTACCCCGACCTTTAGGTTGCAAAATTACTCAATTCAAAGGGTCTCCTGAGTTTCAGATGGCGATTGATGCAATGTTGTCGCCACTTTTGGTGGGGTCTGGGGTGCCGGGTCATCGTGATGATGTCGGTGAGGACAGAGTCTGAAATCATTAGCGCTTCAAAGAATCGACTACTACAAGCACGAAATGGGCGAAAATCGGGACAAAGGTTGGAAGATGTTCAAGCGCAAGGCCGAGGAGCTGTTTCCAGACTTAGACCTGAGTAGTGTGGTGATTGGAGAAGATGACGTAGCCTAGACCCCACTGGACGAGGGGATTGAAGAAGCTGACCTCATTTCAAGCGAGGAGGAGGGGTGATCTGCATGACAAGTAGACTTAGGAGTCTTGGGTTATTGTTTTGTTTTTTTTCTGTTTTTTCTTTTTTTGAAAGGGATGTAAGTAATTTGTACACATATTTTTGAATGAATAAAAGGGCATTTATGGTTGGAGTTGATGATTCTAGCATATTTCCTCTTGTATTGGTTTGGTCTTGGTTTGCTTTTCTTGTGATTATTTTATGTACTGATGTGTTCAGCGAATGCTTGCGTCTTAAAAACATGCCTTAGTGTCAAAAGTACCTTGAAAAAGTAAACTGGAATGTGAAGTTGAAGATGTGATTTGCAAATGAAATATGGGCAGACAAATTTTAAAATATTGACTAAGTGTCAAATTACCCCAAAAGGTAGATCAAATATGAAGTTGAAGATGTGATTGGCAAATGAAATATGAGCAAACCTTTTAAAATATTTACTATGTCAAATTACCTTGAAAAGGTAGATCAAATGTAATGTTGAACATGTGATTTGCAAATGAGACATGGGAGAACACCGTGAAAATATGACCGAGTGTCAAATTATTTTGAAATTTTGGTTGCGCCGACATTATGACCGAGGCCGAGGTCCGGCCGAGGCTTTGAAAAGTGCTCAGTCCGACTGGGCTTTGAGTGCCTTCCCGCCGAGGCTTTTGAAAGTGCTTCGTCGCCGAGGCTTTTGAAGGTGCTCAGCCTGACCGAGGCTTTGAAAGTGCTCAGCCTGACCGAGGCTTTGAAAGTGCTTAGGTCGGATTGAGGCTTTGAAAGTGCTCTGGTCGCCGAGGCTTTTGAAAGTGCCTGTATGACCGAGGCTTTTGAAAGTGCTCGGCCTAACCGAGGCTTTTGAAGGTGCTCAAGCCTGACCGAGGCTTTTGAAAGTGCCTTGGCCCGCCGAGGCTTTGAAAGTGCTCAGTATGACCGAGGCTTTTGAAAGTGCCTGGCCTAACCGAGGCTTTTGAAGGTGCTCAGCCTGACCGAGGCTTTTGAAAGTGCTCGGTCCGCCGAGGCTTTGAAGGTGCTCAGCCTGACTGGGCTTTTGAAAGTGCTCAGCCTGACCGAGGCTTTGAAAGTGTTCAGTTGGATCGAGGCTTTTAAAAGTGCCTGGTCCCGCCGAGGCTTTGAAGGTGCTCAGTCTGACCGAGGCTTTGAAGGTGCTCAGCCTGACCGAGGCTTTTGAAGGTGCTCAGTGCCTGACCGAGGCTTTTGAAAGTGCTCAGCCTGACCGAGGCTTTTGAAAGTGCTCGGTCCGCCGAGGCTTTTGAAGGTGCTCAGCCTGACCGAGGCTTTGAAGGTGCTCAGCCTGACCGAGGCTTTTGAAAGTGCTCAGGTCGGACTGAGGCTTTTGAAAGTGCTCGGTCTGGCCGAGGCTTTTGAAAGTGCTCAGGGCGGACTGAGGCTTTTGAAAGTGCTCGGTCTGGCCGAGGCTTTTGAAGGTGCTCAGGTCGGACTGAGGCTTTTAAAAGTGCTCGGTCTAGCCGAGGCTTTTGAAGGTGGCGCTGCAAATAAAAGTTTCATGGAAGCTACATTCAGACAGTTAAAGTATAGAAAGCTGGAACTTCAGTCGGTATTTGTATTATGTACTGAAAAAGGAAAATACAGCAATTTTGGCAATACAAAAGAAAGGATTCATTGATAGTAACGTTTCAGATGTTCAGCATTCCAGGGATGGGGAAGGTCTCGGCCATCCATATCTTGAAGTCGGTAAGTGTTCGCCTCGGGCCTTCACCACGAGGGCCCATCCCATTTGGTCGCTAATTTGCCCTGGTTGATTCTTTGTGGCAAGAGTTGCTTCTCTCAAGACAAGGTCGCCAATGGAGAACTCCCTGGCGGACTCGCGGTTGTAGTGTGTTCTCATTTTCTGCACGAGGCCAACTGACAGCCAGCTAGCCTCTCGAAGCTCCTCAATGAGATCCAGTCCGCCGACGGAGTTCTTCGGCTGAGGCGAGATCTGGATGTAAGACCCTGGGGGCGGGCAGACCGACTTCTACAGGAATGACCGCCCCAGCACCATATGTTAAGCGAAAAGGGGTTTCAAAGAGGGTGTCCCAAGAGGCGGTAAGCCCAGTACATGTGGTAGTTCTCACCAAAGGCCTTTAGCAAATTTCAAGCTTAGTTTTGATGATCTTCGAGAGAGCGGTTGGTGACCTCAACTTGACCATTTGCTTGAGGATGGCCGGGGAAGAGAAGCATGGTTGAATTTGGAGATCCGCACAAAATTTCTCAGATGAAGCGTTGTCGAACCGCTTGCCGTTGTCGGAGACGATGGCCCGAGGGATGCCAAATCGGCAGACAATCGATTGCCAGATAAACTTGGTGGTGTTCCGCTCGGTGATTGTGGCAAGGGGTTCTGCCTCGACCCACTTGGTGAAGTAATCAATGGCAACAATTGTGAACTTGGTCCGCCGCCTCGACTGGAAGTGGACCAACCAGTCGATACCCCATTTGGCTTAACGGGTAAGGGTCGCAGAGGGTGATCACCAATGGGAGGAGCATGGGGATGTTGGCGGTTACCGACACTTGTCGATTTCAAAGACGTAAATCGAGGCATCTTTGTTGAGGGTCGCCAAGTAGCTCAGACGAGTACTTTGTGCGCGAGAGATCTGCCACCGAATGATTGCCACATATTCCTTCATGGATCTCTTGCATTACATAGGTTGCTTGGCGGGCCGAGACATCGCAGTATGGTCGGAGAAGCCGCGCTTGTAAAGGACGCCGTCGACTGTAATGTAGTTAGCCGATCGAAGCTCGACCTTGGCGTACTTGCTGGTCCTCCGGGAGTTCTCCAAAGGGTCAAGAAGAGAAGGATGTCGCACGCCCAAGGGATGGGTTCCGACTGAAGGAATTGTACCTCTTGCAGGCCGGGTGAGATGGCTGGCTGAGCCAGGTATTCGAGGCGAACTCCATGGCTGAGGTCGGATTGATTGGCGGAGGCAAGTCGAGCCATCTCATCCGCTGGAGTTTTCCGCCCTAGGTATGTGTCGACCGGAAGGTGTTGAAGAGACGAACAAGGGTGAGGGCCATGTCTCAGAAGTCCGCATTGTGGTATCCTTGGCATCAAATTCACCCGTGATCCGCCGACAATAAGTTGGGAGTCATCAACACTCGGATGTGGCTAACACCAATGTCTTTGGCTAGACGAAGTCCCGCAATCAATGCCAGACGGCCTCATTGTTGCCGGGCAAAACAAGAGGCGGAGGGCACATTTGAAATAACCTTCGGGGATGCGAGGATGAGGCCACCACTTCCTCCTCGCGAGACGAACCGTCGACATTGAGTGTCCAACAATGAGGATCTTCGCTCGATGGAGTTGCCGCGGTGGAGGGTTAGTGGTTGGGCCGGATTGGTGAATTCCAAGATGAAGTCGGCCACGGCCGCCTTGATCGCCGTCCGGGCGATAAGAGATGTCGAATCGCTTAATTCTACCGACCATCAGATTAGTCTTCCCGAGAGCTCTGCCGCAGATGACCTTCTTCAGTGGGTCGGTGAGAACCACTATTGAATGAGCTTGGAAGTAGGCGAGTCGTTCGAGGCAAGTGACCAAGGCCGTGACGCCTTTTTCTAATAGGTAGTTCGCTCCGCCTCGAGAGCCCTACCGATGTAATAGACGGTCGTTGGACGGAACCGCCCTCTCGATGAGTGCCAGACCGATTGCGGTGCTTGATATCGCTAGGTAGAGAAAGAGGGCTCACGGTGATCGCCTGTGAGAGAAGGAGGTTGGCTATGCATCGCTTTCAACCGCCAAAGGCTTCTTCTGATTCGGTTGTCCATTCAAAAGTCTGCCGCAGGACTTTGAAGAATGGTAGGCACTTGTCCGTTGCGCGGGAGATGAAGCGGTTAAGGGCTGCCACTCTACCGGTGGGCCTTTGGACCTCTTTAACGGTTTTGGGTGATCGATCTCAATCAAGGCCTTGATTTTCTCAGGGTTCGCCTCGATGCCGCGCTGACTGACCATGAAACCTAGGAACTTGCCAGATCCCACTCCAAAGGCACACTTCTCTGGGTTGAGCTTCATCTGATATTTATGAGTGTGGCAAAAGTCTCGCAGTCGGTGAGGTGGTCACGGAGAGTTTGCTCTTAACCAACATGTCATCCACATACACTTCCATGTTCCGTCCGATCTGATGGTGGAAGACTGTGTTGACCAGACGTTAGTAGGTGGCCCCAGCATTCTTTAGTCCGAACGGCATGACACGGTAATGGTAAGTGCCCCGATCGGTGATGAAAGACGGTGTTCTCGGTCGGATGAGTGCATCACGATCTGGTTGTACCCTGAAAACGCGCCCATGAAGCTGAGCATTTGATGACCGGCCGTGGCGCCGACCAGAAGATCAATGCGGGGGAGAGGGTAGCTATCTTTGGGACAAGCTCGGTTCAAGGCGAAGTAGTCGACGCAGAGACGCCATTTGCCAATGTTTTTATGACCAGACCACGTTAGATGTACCACTTAGGATAATCCACATTGCGGATAAACTGGGCCTCGAGAAGTTTGTCAACCTCTGCAGCTATGAGATTGTTGCGCTCTGGATGGAAAATTCGCTGCTTCTGTCGGTAGGGTCGGAAATGAGGTTCGATACTGAGGCGGTGGGTGATGAAAGAGGGGTCGATGCCTGGCATGTCTGCATGAGTCCAGGCGAAGACGTCTCTGTGTTCGGTCAGGAGAGCGGTGAGGTCGGCCTTGGCTTGGGAAGGCAGTTGGCTGCCAATTTTAGCTGTTTTGAGTGGGTTGGTGGGATCGATGTTAACTTCGATGAGTTCCTCCACAGGTTCGCCTCTGATCAGTTCGTCCTCATCTCGGACGTCAAGTCCTTCAATGATCATTGCCTCCTTCAATTTGACCTCTTTAAGTGAGGCCACATAACACTCTCTGGCGACACCGTTTCTCCTCTACCGCTCCGACCCCAAAATCAAGAGGGAACTTGAGGGCAAGGTGGTAGGTGGATGTGATGGCTTGAAGGCATTGAGGGCAAGGCCGAGGATGATGTTGTGTCGAGGGCCGACAACAAGGAAAGTAAGGCTCGTGGTCCGCCGTGGGTACTTCCAATGGTGATGGGGAGATCAATGGAGCCGATAGAGGTCACCCGGCCACGGTGAAACCAACCAGAGGAGTTTGGAGTGGGGATGTGCTTTCTCCCGATCTTCGGGCATGGAAACAGTTTAAGAAAATGATGTCCGACGAGCTGCCATTGTCAATGAGGACTCGTCTGACCTTGTAATTGGAGAGGACGGTGGAGATGACGAGGGGATCGCCGTGAGGGTAACGGATGCTTGCACAGTCGGCGTCCGTGAAGGTAATGGGCTCGCCCATCGCTTGTTGCTTGGGGGTCGGCCGATGGCAACCGCCTTGTCCGAGCCTCGTCAGATCTTTCTAAGCTCGCCTTCCGTGAAAGCGAGATGGTCCACCACAAGCGAGGCCACCGAATAACTCGATTTCACCAATCGACGGAGGCGGATTACCTTGAGGCCGAGGTTGTTGGTGGGTCGATCATGCCTCGTCCGGTTGAGCTGGTCGCCGTGGAGGGGTATGTCTGTGATTGTCTCTGGGGCTCGGCCTGGCCTCGCCGAGGCGGTATCGTGAATCGGCCAGCGCTCGGCGGATGAGTGTCTCCACTTGATCTTTGAGGTCGATGCAAATATCGGTGTTATGGCCATGATCCCGTGGAAACGGCAATATTTCGATCGGTCTTTACGGATGGAGGGGTTCCGGGGAGGAAGAGGCCACTTGAGGGGGTAATCCCGCTGGATCTGGTTAAGGACTTGTTGCATGGGGTATTGAGGGGGTGTATCGCCGAACCGCCCGGGTTCGACCGTGCCGACCGTCGGTTCGAGGAGGTCGGTCGGCAAGCGGGATGGCCGTTATGATGCCGGCGCATCGGGTTCTTGGTCTTTCCTCTTTTCTCCGGGGCCGAGATATTTAGTCAGGAGTCTTGTCGAGCGGCCAGAGAGTCCCCTAATTCATGTACTTTTGGGCTTTGGAGAGCAAGGCCGCCATGGATGTCGGGGTTCTTGGAGAGGAGAAGAAGAAGTCTGATGATCAGAGACCAGCCATGAAGGTCGTGAGGATGACTTTATCGTCATTTTCAAAGAACTTGTAAGGCTTCGTGTTGAAGCCGCGACAAAAGCAGCAAAGGACTCCTCCCCGGGACGGATGTTGAGGAGCTGGTCGCCGGCCGGGCGCTGGGCCCCCGATGAAGTGGCTCAGAAGGAGTCACCGAGGTGTTGAAATGTGGAGACCGAATCGTGGCAATCGATCGAATTGATAGCCGAGCCGACTTCAAAGGTCACGTGAAAGGCTCGCATATGATTTCATCGGGAAAGCATGGAGGATCATAAGGGTACGGTAGGTTTCTGTGGTCGACGGCCGGTTGTTCCGCCAAAGGGGTCGATGGTAGGCATTTTGAACTTGGGGGGTAGGGGTTTGTCTCGGATGGAGGCGACAAAAGGGGAGTTTGCCGTAGTGGAGGGTTTATGTGGGATGTTCTGCATGACCCCTTAGAGTTGGAGTTTCATGGCTCGAGTTCGGTCCCAAAGGGGAATGTTGTCACCACCAGAGGAGATAGATGTTGACGCCGCTAGCTTCTCCCCTGGGGCTATGGTTGATGGGCGTGGAGGAGGAGGGTGTATATGTGGTGAGGGTTGCAAGCCCCGAGTTGGGAGGATTGGGTTGGGACGTAATGGCTCGGGACTTGTTCTCGGATGGGTGGAATATCCGAGGTGGTGGGGAATAGGAGGTTCACCGAGCAGAGCGCTGATTAAGGCTGGTTTGTTCGGCCATACGGTTGATGCTGTTGGTGAGCTCGATGAAGTACTGTGGTGAGTTGTTTGGATTGGGAGGGTCTGGTGATCGGCAGCATTGTGGTGGGAAGCCATGGATCTGGTCGTTACCATGCACGTGACGGATAAGGTGAAAAAGGTTGCTGGAAAAGGGTCTCCGGCGGCAATGAACACGACTGGCGCACGGATAAAACCAATTCCCACAGACGGCGCCAACTGATAATACAGTGAGTCCTCGTGAATGGGTTGGACCGATCCAAGCTCCTCAAGCCCACTGGATAACCTGCAAACAAGTTCAATCGGGGAACGGGGTAGTCCCCCGGCGAACCCTCCGGTGTATGAATTAGAGAAGGTGATGGACAGAAATGTAGAGAGAGAGAGAGAGAGAGAGATAGGGGATGGAAAACTTAACCTTCTCCTTGTCTTCGAGCTTTGCTTATATCCTTTTGTCATCATTTCGTTCCCTGCCGAAAGCTTGTGCCGTCATTCGTCTTGTTCAGGGTGAGGGGGTGCCATTCCGGCTGAGAGGTGTTGTCGCAATAAATGCTGTGATGGATGGCATTAATGGTGATGTGCTGTGGCAATAACTTTGTAGATCTTTGTCTGCTGACGTGGCCTTTTCCTCGTGATCTCGCCACGTGTCCCAGTATCATTGGTCTTCTCGCCTACTGCTTCCAGTGGACTGGGTTTTTCTGGCCGGGTTGTGTAGTGGGGGTTTAAATGGTGGGCTGTGGTCCTTGTGGGCCTATCTGGGCCTATCCATGTCAATTTTAATTATTTATTTTATAATTTTTTTTATATATATCATTAAAAAAAAATAAATTGGACATTAAATATGTAATAGTATACCCACACACATTTGGACCACATCATGTTTGATGGGGCAATTAGATTTTCTTTAGCACTATTTCATATTAGTAATACATATAATATAATAGAGGATATGGAATTTTATATATTGTGTGAATAAATTTTTCGTCATTTTGTACATTTATATTTGAGAAGTTAGGGTTAATTCTTACCACAAATAATGATTGATAATTTCTCTTTTATTACGAGGCTCTTTCCTGCGTTATTTATTTTATTTATATTTTAAGAGCTTTTTATTAAGTTAGTTGTTGAGTTAATTGTTGGGCTTCTATAATTGTTGAATTATAATTAATCAAACTTAATTTTTTCTATATATGTGATTAATTTCTTACCAAATGATAAAAAAAGAAGAAGATATAATATAACATGGATTACAGTAGGATTATCTTTTACTAGCAAATGGAGTGAGGTGGCTAATCTTAAGACCATGAAAGGGTGGTGGTGCTGATTTCATTGTTTTAGGAGATTAGCAATATTATGATATTTCCAATTCAGAAAATTATTAGATATTATTGGAATATTATGTGAAATTATTTATGTGATATTCTTCATAAATGAGAAATCTCAATATACATAGATTATCATTTATTTTTCAAGTACTTAGCACTCGTTTAGCATATTGGCCCCGTTTAGTAGAGCTGTGGGAAAGTGATTATAACTTATAACTTAACAACTTATAGCTTATAACTGTGAACATAAGCTGATTTTTAACTTATAAATTAAGTTTCTCCTCCCTCACTCAAAGAATAAGTTGATTTTTGACTTATAAAAAGCTATAAGCTGTATTGTTAAGCTAAACCAAACACACCAAAAATAGTTTAAATTAAGCTAAAAATTAAAATAAGCTGGAAATAAGCCCTACTAAACAGGGCCATTGGTTGGATTGGCTTTTTGGCTAAAATAATCACAAAAAGATAAAATATACTAAAAAATTAATAAGATAAAATGTCACATTTAAATCATAATCATTTTATTTTTTCTCTCACAAAAGTAAAAAAAGTTAAAAAGTCCATCCCAAACGAGACTTTTTAATCTCAAACTAAAATAATTAAAAAATCAAAAAATTAAAAAATTAATTCACATTCCAAACCAAACCTTAATAGAAATAATTTGTCATGCAAATAATGTATTACGGAACATAGTGCTCTGAAACTAATAAACAATTTTTTTAATTATAATATTAGGAGATAGAAAAAAAAATTGCAGGGCCGTGTTAACTCATTGTATTAAAGATCTCATTTTCTCCCAATCTCCCAATTAAACATGGCCTTGGTGTTTTCCACTCACATGTAAAGCCAACAAACAAATCAGAACTCAAACAAGCTGTCAGCAAGTAATTAGGTCCCTCTTTTGTTTATTTGATTGTTTAGTTGGAATATTCTTGTTTGGATTCTCTTTCTAACACACATTTGCCACTCACATTTGAAGTCAAGACTCAAATGAGGTGTCAGCATGTAATTAGGCCCCTTAATTTTTATTGTTTTTAATTTTTTATATTTGTTTGTTAGGTATTTGGGTGATATCAGGTTGGGTTGAGTTTATTCAAGTTTGGAGTAATAAAATTGGATTTGTTATCATTGACCAATAGGGGGAGGAGAATGAACACCCTCCTTTTATGTGAGTCCAAATCAAAACCAAACTTTGTTCTTTGGTGATATAATGACATTACCATTCAAGTAGTGGCATATTTTTATAATAATGATATTCAAGCTCCATTTTAAACTTCATAACTTTGGTTTTTTTTGTTCTTAACCTATTATAAAGAGAATGAATATTATGTGTGAGCAAAATTTTAATTCTTATTGGTCGATGGATGATATTTGAGAGGTACTAAATTTGGTAGTTGGTTTAATTTCTTTTTTATTTATTTATTTATGATCCAGTGTTTAGATTAGGTTAGGCACACCTCAATTAATTCCGAAACTAGAGTTTGAAAGTGTGACTCCAAAAAATTAATAACACTTAGTGAGAGTTTAACTTAAGATCTGGAAATAGCACATTTCCAGACCCCAAACTTCACCTACTAGGCCAATCATAGAGATTGGTTTCGTTTCTTAAAACAAAAAAGTATAACTATAGTCCAACTCAGATGTTCAATCAGAGAACATTCTAATTATAAAATCAGTGATGAATTATAAAAACAAAATAACAAAGTGACGATTTCTTATAATGTTGAATGTATAGAAAGAGAATTCAACTTAATAAATGACCAAAGTAAAACAAGTATTTTCTTCCTTGATAGATCTCAAGACTTTTCTATTTGATAACCTTAGTTATTCAAATAAAAAGTTTAATTTTTTTTTGATAAGTTCTATTATGTGACTATTAAGATTTGACAACTCTCTTATTTATAAACTTATCTAATAATCAATACCTCCCACAATCATTGCTCTATCTTTACCTCCCACAGTCATTAGATCTAACAACCATTGCTTTATTTTTATATATCATACACAATAATAAGTATTGACTAATACAAGGCATATGAATGTAGACAGTGATGCTCCATTATATCTATTTTTATAATGGATATTATGTGTGTGACATTGGTTTTGTTTAGATTATCAGGCCCATCTAGAAGTGGTCACAAGATGCTGTACATGATGCCCCAACTAGTAGGTTGAATCTGGCCCGACCCAAAGCCTATTTAATGGGCTTCAGTTTTGGGCTTGCTATAGGGAAGCTTTTTTATTTATTTATTTTTTTAAAAGAAAGGTTTGCTATGGGGAAGCTGGATTCTAAACTCTTATTTTCTTGATTTAAAAAAGAATAAATAAACAAAGAGAAACAAGAAAAACAAAGAGAAAAGTATAAAATCCATTTGTGTTTCAAGGCCTGCATTGTCCACTATTTTGGGCTGGTCAGTTCAACCCAACACTTTGAGCCCTATTAAGCTTATTATTCTCCATTCCAAATCGTCTCAATATACTATTATTAGATAAATGAGAATTTGGATACACAAAAATCTTAAGGGTCTAAGATTTGTTGTTCTCAAATTTCCTATTCTCTTATCTCAAAACATTTATAGTCTTAAGATAATATGAATATATCAAAGTACAATTTAATAATTGTAAGTGTTTTAAGACAGGAGATGAAAAATTTAAAATATAAGATATTACGTCATCTTAAAATATTCATATATTTTGCATAAAAATACATACAATAAAAAGATATATTACATGCCATGTCATTAATGGTTGTAATCATGCTACATGGAATAGTGTATCAAATATTATATAAAAAGATAAGTGTAATTAGGGATTACAGTTTCATTCTTTGTATTCCCATGCTCCACACTTTTGTTTTTGGGTCCGGATGAGAGTGAGGTAAGAGTGAGTTTTAATCCGCCCAGCTAAGCCCCAATATATTTATTAAATAATTTATAATATATAAAATTTTATTTCTTAAACATAATAAAATTAAAATATTAAAATAATATTTATAGCATATCATATCCAACTTTTTGTATTAATACTGTAATTCTTCAAATCAGAAAATAAACCCAACTCTATCATGCTTTTGCTATTTTCTGGATATCCCATCTCTAATATGAGTCAAAATAAGAAAAAGTAAGTCTAGGTGTATAAAAATCAAATACAGAATGAGACACAGTGCCATTTTGAGAAGAAGCTACTTTAGCTTGCGTTTTTGGCTTGTGAGAAAAAAGCCAACTTGTCCAAAACGCCAGATTTTGCATTTGGCAAGTAACAAAAAAGTTACCTTGTGAAAT
Source organism: Camellia lanceoleosa (assembly GCA_025200525.1). Classification (NCBI taxonomy): domain Eukaryota; kingdom Viridiplantae; phylum Streptophyta; class Magnoliopsida; order Ericales; family Theaceae; genus Camellia; species Camellia lanceoleosa. The sequence goes on from CM045765.1 coordinate 176,049,679, forward strand.
TACCTAAATACCCTCTATGTTAACAAATTATTTATAATTTTAAAGTTTGGCAAGGGTATATTGGTCATTCTATTTTGATTTGATGTCACAAATAAATATTAAACCAAAAATAAAAAAAGTCAATTTTTTACCAACTTCCCAAATCACCTCAAAAAAAGCCAAAAAACTTAGTAAAAAGTCAAAAGCCAACTTTTTACCAACTTTCCAAAACACCCAGTCTACTTCCAAGAGATGGGGCCCACATAAATACACATGTGAGACTCACTCTTCATAAGAGAGTTATATGTTATTTTGTATTTAGTTGATATATTCCTATCATTACTGAATTGGAAAAGGCACTACAAATGTGCTACCACCCTGCCTTAATTGGCATCATAATTGTGACATTATTAATAAAATTATATGTATTAATTAGTATATCAATTAATCTATTAACGAATAATATGTCATAATTTTAGAGATTTTAGGTATTGTAATTTATATAAGAAAAATAATATTTAAGTCTACTTTTTAAATCCAGTGATATGTTAAAAATATGATTGATTGATAATTAAAAAATATTTAATTATCACCAATCATCTTCTTGACATGTCGTTAAATTTAAAAAATAAATATTTTAAAATAATAATATCATAATATATATTAATGTACTAATTACTATATCAATTATGCCATACATGTACATATAGGACACTCGTACTGAAATATTAAGGGCCGGCTCATTCGATGCCAAGAAGGGCCCATCAACTATTGAAAATTTTACATAAAAAAGGCAGTCGTTCAAAATGGTCTTCATGTTCATCCCCCAACTAAGAAATAACTGTGTGTCGTCTCTGTTTGTAAAATTGAGAGAGAGAGAGAGAGAGAGAGAGAGAGAGAGAGAGTTTGGAGTTTCAATGGAGTCACCATTCAAGGCTGATATACTGAAAGGAAAGGTGGCTCTGTTGACTGGTGGTGGGTCGGGTATCGGATACGAGATATCCACACAGTTGGGCAAGCATGGAGCATCGATCGCCATCATGGGTCGACGCAAAAACGTCCTAGACTCTGCTGTCTCTGCTCTCCGATCTCTGGGCATCCAGGTAATCCCTATTTCTTTCCCATCTGGGTTTCCGTTTGTTTCCTCAGAAAATGGACCAAAAGAAAAAGTAAGAGAAAGGGAAAGAGGATATTTATTTAATTGTTTATGTTGTTCAATTTCTTACATTTCTTATCAATTCTCACGAATTAATGAAGTTTCAGTAACGTTGATTGTAATTTAGTTTGATTCTATACATTAGAATTCAGAGAATTGAAATAAATTATTTAATTGATCAGTGGAATAACTATGTGATAACAAATTATAAGAAAAAGAAAGTCAACTATGCTTACTGTTGCAACTTCAAACCTATGCAAGTGTGAAGTAAATTTTAATCTGCTCATGTAGGAAATTAAAGTGAAAAATCAATGAATGAAATTGAAAAAGAGCAATTCAAAAGCATGTAATGTGTCACGTATTTAGTAGAATTTGTTGGGTGTTCAAGTTGATGAAGAAAGAGACTCAGAGGAACCTGTGAAGTTAAATAATCAGGACCCATTTGGTTTGTCTTTTGTTTGGTGATTTCATATTTTTGTTTTCAAAAAATTTGAATATGCAAAACAAAAACATGTGGCGGCCAATTGATCCCTGAATAAATGATGCAAGTTGAGTGCAAAGTTCATATCCATTTACTTTTCAAGGAAGAACTATGCAACACTTATGATTGTAAATGATGCTACACTTATTATTGAATCCAAAAAGTAAGAAAAGTATGTTCACTGGGAAAATGTAATAAAATGCTTACAACTAATTTAACTTGTATAATTTGTTGTGAATGAATTTCACCCATTGTGCTTACTCATTGATAGTCTAATAGTTTCTACACATTTGTTATATATTTCCTTCTTTTTTTCTCTATGGCCTCTGATATTTGAACAAGTGAGTTTTGCATCGATTTTGTTGAATTGTTATTTATCATGCTTGCAATTAGTTGGATGATTGGATGATCTAATCAATATCTGGTTTTCTGGCTTGAATTTGCACACTTGCGGCTATTGCAGGCTATTGGGCTTGAGGGAGATGTTCGCAATCGAGATGATGCAGTTAGAGTTCTGGAATCAACTATTAAGCATTTTGGCAAGCTTGATATCCTCGTGAACGCTGCAGCTGGCAATTTCCTTGTCCCAGCTGAGGATTTGTCCCCTAATGGTTTTCGAACAGGTATGATCTTTACAGGCATGGGTCCAAATTGTAGTCCATTAACATTCTTCCAAAAAAAAAAATATATTGATTCTGTTTTCTATCTAAAATTTTGAAGAGTTTTTGATTAGTTGATACATGTAACGTTAGTAATCACCTTCGGCTTGCCTCTGGAAGCCCTATTTTGATACCTTTGCATATTACTTGTGAAGCTTTCAATACCTTGTTCTCAATGACCAGGTCTCATATTGACTTGGAAGTTGAGCATTGAGTATCAATGCATAGGACCTTTCACCTTTGTATGTTCTAGTAGTTAATAGGTTTCTTTTTGTTGATTTTAATTGTCAATGACTCAACTCTTGTATATTACCTGTTTGAAGTTGAGTCTCTTGTACCCCTCATGAAACTACTTTCCATCCCAAACAATGCTCTTTTGACATGCATTTCATCCCAAACAATGCTCATAGAATGTTTTTTGGTTGGTCCTTGCAGTAATAGATATTGATTCAGTTGGCACTTTTACAATGTGCCATGAAGCACTCAAGTATCTTAAGAGAGGAGGACCTGGGCAGGACTCATCTAGAGGTGGGATAATTATAAACATAAGTGCCACTTTGCATTATACAGCAACTTGGTATCAAATCCATGTTTCTGCTGCAAAGGTTTGTCAAAGTCACATTGTAACTAATTTATTTTTGGGTTAATTACATTAATGGTCTTCGAAGTATGAATCTATTACACTTTAGTATCCAATCTTTTTAATTATTCCACTTTGGTCCAGAGGGTATTTTTGAAATTTTATATGAAGCTTCTACAAAATCAAAAGAACCAAATACATAGATGGTCCTCAAAGTATGCATTTTGTTGCAATTTGGACCCCATAGTACACACTCTGTTCCATGTTAGATCTTTTAATTTTGTTGCATTATTTTTGCATTATTTGGGCGTTGTTTTTTCTCTGATCCAGAGACTGAGTGTAACAAATTGCGTACTTTTGAGACCAACGTATAACAAATCACATATTTTGGGAAACATTTGTGTAATTAACCCTTTATTTTTGAAGGATTTTGTCAATGAGTGCCCTACCCGTTAACAAGCTTAATTAGCTGTATATTATTTATTAAAGCACATGTCATAAAGAATGTACAACTATTTTAAGTTTTTTTAACCAATACTCTTATGTAGTGTTTGATTCACTGGAATGAAATAGAACGGTTATTTTGTAGCCTTTCTATAAAATGACTATTCCTTATAATGGTGAATGATTATTTAATTTGTAAATCATTTTTTATCATTTTTTTAATGAATCAAATTGATAATTGACATTATATTGGATTGGTCCTTCCATTCCAATGAACTCAATGGAACATTAAGGCACTCCTTAACAAAATTCATTCTTGAATTGTGTTGTGTATTTACTATTCTGTCCCTCTCTGCCAGGCAGCTGTTGATAGCATTACAAGGAGTTTGGCATTAGAGTGGGGGACAGATTATGACATTAGGGTTAATGGGATAGCACCAGGACCTATTGAAGACACTGCTGGAGTTAGTAAACTTGCTCCTGATGATATGCTGAAAGAAATGGAACAGAATGTTCCTTTGTATAAAATGGGTGAGAAATGGGATATTGCTATGGCTGCTCTCTATCTTGTTTCTGATGCAGGTTCGTAATTTTTATCTGGAGTAATCTATATAAACTAACCAATTTTACAGGCTTTTATGTCTTACTGATGCATCACCTATCATATTATTAAAAGGGGTCGTATTTTAGATTCCGAAGTTCTATTATTTTATGACACATTAGTTAGTAAGAAAATTTTGTAAAGTTTATTAGTTTGTATGACATTTTACTTTCATTTAGTGGTGAGAGTTGTGAAACTTGGTTTCTAAATGTACACATAATGCATGTATGGGGTGATTCATGAATGAAAGTTAATGTCATTCAAGTATGTAGTTGAAAGGTTGAAAGTGTATTGATTATTTGGTTAATGTACAAGTCTTGATGCACGATTGGTAGAACCTATTTATATCTCCATGTACTTTGGTCAGTGGTGTGTTGAAGACATCTTCATTTCCTAGGGCACCAAGTAATCCGTAGCCTTTTGCAATGTTCTCTTTAAGATCTTTTAACAAAAACTAAAAACTAAATCTCTCTTACTTTGCAAGTACCATTTGTTAATTTTCACTATTTTCCTTAGTTATGAAATCTCATCTGAGTTGTTGATGTTTGAAGGGAAATACATCAATGGAACAACATTGGTGGTTGATGGAGGACTTTGGTTGAGCAGACCTCGTCATCTTCCGAAAGAGGCAGTGAAGCAACTTTCTCGAGTTGTGGAGACGAGATCCAGAAACGCTCCGGTTGGGATTCCAAAGAGCAAGCTATAGCCAATACATTTGGTGATCAAAATTCTGGGTTATGTTTGGCATGATGTTAAATTAACCCCAGCCAAGCTATAGACTACTTTTTTTTGGAGCTTCAGTAAAAAGGAGACTCCAAACAACCACCATTTGATTGCTTATGTTTTTGAGTGCCTGCCAGCTTGAGCATTTGGTGAATGAAACAGTACTACACTGTGCTCTCAGGTATCGATGACTCTATGAGTATGTTTGATTGACATGATTAGAGTATGAGATTACAATTATTAAAATGTGGATTCAATAATTTTGTGTGTGTTTTGAAATTTTGTTTCAAGATTATTAATTTAATGGATGATTAATCCAATAAATTTGTAGGATTATTAATAATGAGGTAAGGATGAAATTATATATACTAAGCTGAGAAATAAAATAAAAAAATTCTTTTACGCTTGATTAAAAATTAAAAAACTTATTGTATTTATATAATTTTATATTTTAGAAGATTAAAAATATTTTTTGATATTTATTTTATCAAATTAGTTTACATTTTTTTTTAAAAAAAAAAAAAAACCAAAAATGACTTTTGTATTTTGTATTTTTATTTTACTTTTATTAATTTATTTATATATATATATATATATATATTTTTTCAAAATCACGTTTGTGGAGAAATTTTGATAAAGTGAAAGTTGTGAAGAAACATTGATGGATGGTACGATTGAAAAAAAAGATAAATATAATTATAATCCTATATTCATATGTTTTATTATTCAATGCAAATCAAACAATGGACAAAAAGATAATTTATCCTATTAATTTAATTGAATAGTGAATACCACACTAATTTGATAAAATTATTAATACCTTCACTATTAATCTTGTGAATCAAACATGACCTATGTGTCTAATTTCAGGGTCTACTTGGATGTCCCCTTTGAAAATGAATATAATTTAAGCAATTGTTGGTGACAAGAAGAAGAACAAGCAATTAAAAGAGGGGTCATTTATAAAGCTCAATAAGTGAATAATGAATCTTATCAAACCCATGTAATTTGGTAGCAAAATCTTCAAATGCAAAGCATTTTTCATCTTATTTTTTAAACCCAAGTTATTTTTAAAATCATGTTTTCAAAACACCATTTTAGATTTAAATTCATGTTTTCAATATGTGATTTAAAAAATTAACCAAACACTGAAAGCATTAACTTAGAACTGAAATAAGTAGTTTGAGTAAACAAAGATAAAGAGCTAACAAAATCAATTTCTTTTACCTATAGTCTGTTTATCAGCATTTTTTTGGGTAAGGTGTCTGTTTATAAACATGATGATTAAACAACATCACATTTCCAGCATTGACCATTACATGAGACTACAACATTTGAGCAAAATCCAAAAACCAAAAAACAAGGACCTTCCTCAAATCGGAGAATATGTATGTATCAGGATTTTGGACTATTCATCGATATATTGGCCAAGATATGACCTTATGACTGATAGTCATATTCCAATACCATTATTTAAAATTATGATTCTGACAAACAAATATGAGTACCCAAGCAACAGAATGAGAATGCTCACCAAGCCTTTGCAAAGCTTTCCTCTTTGCACCATTCCATAGCATACAAACATATATTAACAAATACACTAAAATTTGAAAAATAATATTACCCATGTATGATCATTTGGCAATCCAATTGAATCAACAAAATCAATCTCTCCTACCTAGTGTCTGTTTACAACACATGATCATTAAACACTACGACATTTCCAGCATTGAACATTACATGAGACTACTACAGTCGAGCAAAATCCAAAAACAAAAAACAAGGACCTTCCTCATATCTTTATTCTAGTGGTTTTAAATATCAGTTGACACCTATTCATATCCACCGATAACGATACATATATCCATACATTATTTAAAACCATGATTCTGACTAACAAATAGGACTACCCAAGAAACAGAATTGAATGCTCACCCAGCCATTTCAAAGTTTTCCTCTTTGCAACATTCTCATCTCACCATGGCCTCAAACATCCAAGTTCTCCATTTGAATGTTGCTTTTGAGGGGCACATACTCTCCAAGATAGCCTCCAAGATGATCATACAGAGCACTCTTGTCAATCCCCTGGTGGTGATAGCTCTTGCAAACATAGTAAAACACACTCTGCACCATCAAACCCACCAAATTCACAATCACCATAACCCCAACCAAAAACCCACCAACCATAATCCTCACAAAAATTCCATAACCCTCTCCATGAACCACCACAGCTCCAATAACCCCATTAATCACCCCGCAAATCGCCAGGTACCCGAAAACAAGCACGACCACCATTCGGGTCCTCCCCTTCAACAACTCATAGCTCTTCTTCATCGCCGCGAACCCGAAAACCGGTTCAAGCACCGAAACCACACTAGCTAAATGCCACAAAGCAGTGATGTAAACATGAACAACAAGAAACAGAATGGAAATCACAACCACTGAGAAAAACAGCAAAATTGGATTCTGGGTATCGACAGCTATAACAAGGAGAACCAGAAAACCCACGAACACAATGTAGTAGATGATCATGATTAGAGAAACCCACAAGTAGGTGATGAAGAGTCGCCGGAAAACGCGGGGAATGGCGGCGATGGTGGAGGAGAAGGAGACGGGTTTGGAGGTGTAGAGAGAGGCGACGGTGAAGACTACGGCGGCGGTGGAGAGGAGAGAGAAAGCGAAGAGGAAGATGAGGTAGAAGAACTGGAAGATGAGGAGCTTGGTCCATTGAGAGGAGTGAGAACCAGTTGGGGATTCGATTTGGGTGAGGAGAGGGTGAGTGAAGAGAGAGTGAGCTAGGATTGCGAAGGAGAGAGGGAAAATTAGGGTTAGGGTTAGGAGGTAGAAGGTTTTGGGGGATTGTTTAGGGATTGAGGTTGATTCTCTCAAGATGTCTGCAATGGAAAGGAATTGGAGCTCTTCTGGAGGTAGATCCATGGTGGTTAATACAGATCGTCGTAGGTATCTGTATATATTTCTCTGGAAATGTGTGGATTGGGAATTGGGGGATCCTAGAGAGAGAATAACGTGTGCGAGTGAGAGTGAGAGTGAGAGTGAGAGTGAGAGAAAGAGAGAGAGATTGTGTTTGGAGAGAGAGAGAGAAAGGTATACAGTGAGAAGGAAAAGGTTAATTGCAGCAAGTCATAAATACTTTGCCTGGTTGCACCGCCAACCGACCTGTTAGGCTGTAACTACAAATTATCATATATTTACGACGTCATTTGGTAAGATTATCCATTTATTTATAGGATGTTCGGTCATAAATTTAAATTTAAGTGGTTGTTTATGACGATTTAAATATATATATATATATATATATTTTTAAGAAGAGGTGAAAAATTATAAAAGGATAATCAGTTGGTTTGGTTTTAATTTTTAAAAAATTTTATTTTTTTATTTTTCGTATTTTAATATTTTTAATGATTTTTTTAATATTTTAAGTAATTTTTTTAATTTGTAAACACATCTAATATAAATACATTTTAAAAGTATAATATTTGTAAAAAAAAAAAAAACTTCAAAAAATATACTAAATACTAAAAAATACAAAAAAAAAAAAAATTCAATACATTTATCGTATTTTTGTGTATGTATTAATTTTTTTTAAAAAAAATTCACAAATATTTTACTATTTAGATACATTTAAGTAAGGTACATTAAAAAAGTAAAAAAATTACTTAAAATTTTAAAAATATTCACTAAAAATAAAAAAATACGAAAAACAAAAAAATTAGTTTTCAAAAAACTAAAATCAAACACATTGAATGTGATTTAAAAAAATATAAAAATAAAAAGGGTAAATTACAAATACACTTCATGAGATGTGCTTAAAATATGAATTGTCTCTTATGGTTTGAAAAATTACAAATACATTCTTGTCAGAATTTTTTATTGAATAAAATTAATTGAAAAAGTGAAATTTTTAACTGTTCATCCTAAACAATAATAAAATCCGAATTGTTAATTGAAATAAAATTTTAACATTATTAAAAATTATTAATTAACTTGATGATTTATTAATAAAAGGACCTATTTGTTATGAAATTAGAAACCTTGCGGGGCATAATGTAATTTCTAAAATCACAGGGGTAATTTGTAATTTAAGTAAATAAGGTATGTGTTTATAATTTACCCAAATAAAAAAAAATATACTTTTGTAAGGAATGCTTGTTTGGTTTCAGTTTTCGGAAAATTTTACTTTTTTATTTTTCGTATTTTAATATTTTCAATGAATTTTTTTAATATTTTAAGCCATTTTTTAAAAATTTTTTTTAGACACATCTAACATAAATACACTTAAAAAAGTATAATAATTGTGGAAAAAATATTTAAAAATACACTAAATACCAAAAAATACAAAAAAAAAAAATTCAGTACATTTTTCGTATTTTTGTGTATTTATTAATTTTTTAAAATATTTTTTTACAAATATTTTACTAGTTAGAAACATCTAAGTAAGGTGCATTTAAAAAAGTAAAAAAATTACTTAAAAAATATGAAAAATAAAAAACTCAGTTTTCAGAAAATTGAATTTAGAAAACTGAAACCAAATACACTGAATTTGTTCGAACATACTTTTGTGAAAGAACCAAACTAACCATGATCCACATTCATGCGCTTCTTTATTTGTTTGGTTCTAGCCTCTCATATGAAACTCATTTTTATCTCTCTCATTCTTATCACCTTCGTCTCTCTTTCTCTCTCAAATTAACCATTTGCAGAGACTCTTCATTTCTCTCTCCTTCTTATTACATTCGTGCCTTTTTTTTCCCCCATCTCTTTCTCTTAAACTAACCACTTGCAAAGACTCTTTCTTTTTCTCTCTTCTCATCATCATCATCATCATCATCTCTCTCTCTTTATCTTTGGTAAATAGTGAACGATGACCAAGATTCGACGGCGAAAAACGAATGACAACAGATGATGAGCGGTAAACGAAGGCATCTGTTCGCGGTTGCTTCCTCGCCAACTCTGAAACCAAGATCCAAGGTTTGTTCTTCTCTCTCTCTCTCTCTTTCTATTACCAAAGACTTATCGCTGTCGCCATTGCCATGTCGCCATCGCCGTCGACCTCAACAACGAAAATGCTTTTGCCGTCGCTTCGATAACACAATCATCATTCTTTACGCCACGATCTGAGAGAAGAAGACGACTTCGAAACTCAAATTCCATTCAAGATCCATATGGTCAAGGACCACGATATGAATGAGAAATTTCAAGAGAAATAGAGATGAATGAGGGAACATATATGAACAAATAGGTTGTTGTTGTTGTTGTTGTTGAAACAGATTGCAACAAAGAAATCTGTTCAACTTTTGAACAAATATTAGGATAGATCTATTCAAAATTTGAACAGATAAGGCTTGGTATTACAATAGATAGGGGTTGGTTTGGCGCTATATTTTGACAGATAATAAGATAAATCTATTTGAATAGATAAATTTTTTAAACAGAGAAAAAATTGAATAAAAAAATTTGAATAGATAAAAAAAATTTAACAAATAAAAATTTGAATAGGTAAATCAGATTTTTGTATTTTTTTAATAGATAGAGAGAGAATCCCACATATTTTGAACAGATAGGAAAAAAATTCAACAGATAGATATAAATTTGAATAAGTAGTAAAAAAATTTGAATAGATAGAAAATAATTTAAACAGATAGATATAAATTTACACAAATATATATAAATTTGAACAAATAGTATAAAAAAAAAAAGTCATCAGATAAATTAATGAGTAAAATTAGAAACAAAATGTCATTCAAAATCAACAAAAATATTTCTTATCAAATTATTTCACAAAAGGTGTATCTCTCACCAACAAAAAAAATTCACTGGACCAAATGTCTTATATCCTCCTTAGATTGGATTTATCACCAATTTACTCTTATTTATATATTTCTATATTTAAAAATAAAAACAAAAAATTAATTAATTTTATAAACATTTTAATTTATTTTAAAATAAGTTTTTATTCTTCTTCTTTACTTTTTCTCGTAATCGGTATTGTCAATGACTCTTCATTTTTCACCGCCTCTATAACCTTTAGAGAGCTTTCTATTGCTATTCCTTTCCTGATACTCTTTATTTATTTTTAAAATGTGTTTTCAAAACATATATTTTATTTTATTTTTACAAAAAATAAATTATAAACTATAATGATTATCAAGTGGTATGTGATGGCCATAGCCTAGGATGGCCCTATCCATGGCCTAGAGAGGCCCAACCCACATTTGTCCTAAGCTTCCCAAACAGTTGCATGGTTAAAGCCTAAAAGCAATAAGAGTTGGTGTTGGCCCAGGTCTAGTAGCATTTGGACATTTGTCAGATAGGGAGTCAGCTACGTGGTAGATAAAGTTCTTGTAGAGTTATTGAACCCACACATCAGGCATTAAATGAGGTTGTCATGGAATTAAATGCAATAAGGCCTCTTAAGCTGGAGCATGTAAAACCACCATGATCGATGGTAACTAGACTATAGACTTTCGGCCAACGAGACAGCTCGAATGGACTAGGAAATGATAAGTGAGGGATATAAGGAAGCTTCTAAAGTATGTTTGGTAACGACTAATTCTCTAATTCTCTCTCTCTTCCTCTCTAAGTTACTATTCAGACTACGTTCCCATCTAAGTTAATCATTAGAGGGTCTACGGGAAGGAAACTCCCCATTTCAGAACCTTCGTAGTGGGCTTGTTATAGGTTCAGCTTGGAGGACGAAGGTCAACTGATTTGCGGAGTGTTGGATCAGTTCGATCCATTCCTTGCCGACCAAACTGCATTATCAGTTGGCGCTGTCTGTGGGAACTATTCTGGTTGACAGTTGTGTTCATTGTAACTGGAGGAAGTTCCACCCTCACTAATTTTCTATGTCAGAGTGAATGGTTACGACGAGATCCATGACTTTACAACACAATATTGGCAACCCTTAGGGTGAGTTCTTCAACCCAAACTGTCACGACCCAAACCCGCCCCTATGGGTTTAGCACCGTAACCGGCCAGTAATCCGTGATTACCGAAGGCCTGCTTAACAGTAAAGACAGTAATACAAAGTACAGGGGTTGGCGGAAGTCAAAACAGTAATAAAAGATGTCCAATGAGCTGTGATAGTCTGTATGCAAAAATACTTTTCTGAACATATTCACATTCATAAGCAAAATATATATATATATACACCATATGTACAACAATCAGGTTAGGGACCAAATCCCTAATTAGCACAGTACAGTATAAGTCTAAAACAATATTACAGAACAGAACAAAAGGGTGAACTGAGACACCCCAAAAAGCCTCGCTTGATCGACATGGAATCTCGAAGTGAGGCGCGATGGTTGGCTTGACAAAAAGGGAGCTAACCCAACGCTCTTAACTCCGATCCGGTGCCTGGACACCTACATATAAATATAAATAGTGAGCTAAACCCCAGTGAATAACAAATGCGTAAAGGGGTTAAGAATGAATGTCCTTTCAGTCATTTAGCAGTCATATCAGTCATTTAGAAACCGTAGCAGTTATATGTGGTACATCCAATAGCAAACAGTACAGTACGTCTTAACAGACCGAACAGTCAGTTGAGGCTATCATAACAGTAAACAGTAATGGTTCCAAACATGGGAACCGACAGAGATCTCTGTGACAGTAGCAGTAATAGTATAGTAAAAGTAAATTGCTATGGATGTCACGAATACAGTTTACAAATAGGACAAACATTCATTCATTAGACAATAACGTTTCAGTAAACAGAACAGTCGATCATTCAGAAAATATTCATAATTGAACATATCTTTACAATATTGTTAATCACAGAGCACTGGGCAAAAGTACTGGATGCATGCAATTCACGCTCGATGGGCACTCGACCTCCGCTTGTGCGTGAGACACAAGTCCTCGCTCGAGCGTGCATTCTCTCGCTCGAGCGGACTGTAAACATATGAAAAGTACTAGATACACGCATTTTATGCTCGAGTGTTACTTTTTTCTGCTCGAGCGGGATGCATGTACTCAGAGTGTACGCTCGAGCGTGAAGTATACACTCGAGCGTGGGTCCAAAATCTGGAATTTCCATATTGAACCTCCAAGCTCAAATTCAACATTTAAAGCATCAAATTCGATTCTTTTGGGCCAATTTTCTGGAAAATACTTTAAAACTCATAATATGACATGTTTCAAAGATCAATTTGCAAAATCAAAACCCAAAGGTAGTTCAATTAAACACAAATCTAAACAAAACTTCTTAAACATAATGTATATGTAACATGCAAGTGTTCAATTGAAACCAAAGCTTCAAATACTTGGTCAAATGAGTCAATTCACTCAAAAACATGATGAATTCATGGACCATAGCTAGAATATAGACATGCATGTGAGGATTTCCATAAAATCAACCTCAAAACTCAACAATGTGTACGTGCGTGCATGATTTAGCTACTCAAATCAACTCTTTAAACCAAATCTTGACTTAGATCACTAATGACTCATGAACCATGCAAGAACCAACTTAAATACACAATTGAGAGGTTGAATTCCTTACCTAGGTCTTGAATTCAAAATATGGGAGTCTAATTTTGCAAATCTTCTACAATTCCTTCCAAATTCCAAGCCAATATCTTGTTGAATCCAAAATTTCTCCTACTCTCCACTTTCTGTCGGTTTTGGTCTCAAGAAGATAAACTAGATGATATAACAAGCATGTATGGAGTGAAAAGGAGATGGTCTAGAATCAAGCCACTAAGTGGCAATAAGGTAAATTACTCAACTAATGTAATTTAGCATTATTTAATCTATTTTAATCATTCCAAATTGAAATTAAATTAAATCTACCATAAAATCACATAAATTCTAACTAACATATAATACAAATCAATTTCAGATTTGGCCGCCGATAAGGCCTTTAATTTGCAGTTCGAACTTAAAACATGAACAGATCAATTAACAGTCAAATAGATAGAAAATGCAATCAAGCAACATACTCATGCGATCAATTTAGGATTTCATCCTAATCAGTTACTTATCATATTCAGTCACAGTTTAGCAGTAATCAGTGGCGAGGGTTGTCACACAAACAACCCACCTCCATATTTCGCAGAATTCACTAACAGCATCAACCGTGTAGTTGAACAAAACCAAGCTTGATTAAAGTTTTGCTCTAGTGTGACTTACTTGTCCTTTCCCCTCCATCACCATAAGACATTTCTCCAAACCAGGAATAAGCCCATATTCACCATCCTTTTTAACAACATGTGTCCCAAGGGTCGTTTCTTCCGTCCTTCGCCTCACAAGCTCAACAGTCGACTCTTGAAGGTCTGCACACCCATTCTCCGGGCTTGCAATTTCACTAGGAGGAACCTCCATTCTTCCATAATTACCATTCGCAACATCGTGTTATTGTCCATGAGAGAGAAGCTAGTAGTGCTCAATCCTCACTTTATGCTAGATGAGACAATGTTCCCATTTGGGATTGTGGACTTGCCTTTTTCCGTGCCCCGCCTTTCGGAAAGGATTTGAAAAAAAGGCCTCACAGTTTGGACTCCCACTGTTCTGAATCTAATCTCACAAAGTGCAATGTGAAACTGATAAATACCAAAGAGTTCAAATCCGGCAAACTTTTTTGGAAAATCGATTTTAAATCAAATAACGCCAAAATTGGACTGCTTCGCCAAATACAAAGTCGCCACTTAAATATTTTGTTTTGGGAAAATTTAGGAAACCCTGACTTGTGCCGAAGGCCACGTGTCCGTCATCACCAAAGTTGCCTTGGCTCGGGAACTTGGGTACGAGAGGGGAAGGTCCTGAAATGAGCACCTCCGCTCGCCCGATCAAAGATCGGCCTCTACTAATCATGATATGATGTTTTATAAACGTTACGTGTTCTTATTTTGGTTATTAAACTAGCTTTACTATGTGGCGCGCACAAGCAAGTGTAGACTAGTCGCAAGACTTGGAACAATTTAACTTATATTTGTTTTCGAAAATGGTTTGAATTTGCCACCCTCAAGTGGACTTAAAGATGCGGTTTTGCCACCAAACATAGTGGGCTTAAAACATGATTTTGCTACAACAAAGTGGGCTTAGAACTCACATTTGTTGAATCGTTCTAATTCAAACAACAAAGCCTTCATCCACGGGCATTCATGCAGTTTAGCAAGTAAGCACATAGCCTCATGACAAGCATGCTAATCATGGCAATCACACTCATGCAAGTATGCTAAAGCATAAAACTCACCGAGTACTCCAAGCCAAAACAAAAGCTAGTTAGAAATATGCATGATCCTAACTATGCAAGATGCCTAATGCAATACATGCAATGATGCAATTAATAGGCTTGGCTACTAATATGGCATACGAATCAATTTGGTAATATGTAGTTAAACACGTATTTAAAGAAGTATTTGAAATTGCAATGCAGTTTGAATGATGGGCCGAGCTTTGGTGCATGCAAGACAAATGAATGGATGCAAACATGCAAGCATAAAGCATGCTAATCGAAAATGTCCCTAATCTAACCATCGAAAGCGATTAAATAAAAAGGAGAAAGACGTGGGGTTGGAAGACATACACACACACACGCACACACACTTATTACAACATTGTGCCCTCGCGAAGGAGGTTTCGAATGAATAAGCTAACCAACTAGCTATGCTAATTAAGCTAACTATTACAAAACGAAACTAATTAACAATTCTAGCTAACTAATTATTACAACACAATTGAAACAAATTTAACTAACTTATTCTAAGTTAATTAAGTACAAAGCAATTAAACAAATTAATTAGCTACCACTAACTAATAAAGCAATTAAACGGCCTTAGGAAGCGAGGGATGCATGCATGCTCGCTTGGTTTCTCTAAAATGCCACCGCTTTGCCATTGAACGCCATTGCTTGCACATATGCTATCACCAACAAGCTACTAATTCCTGAATACCTCGCTCCACCTCACTTAACACTTTTGAGTAATTTTTCATTGATGGTTTTACCTACTAATGGTCGGTTACGACAATTGGTGGCGGCGGGTCGATACTAGTGGCCGGGTCATGCCTCTTGCCCTGGACTTCATTTTTTGCTACAACAGAGAGCAAACAGAGGCAAAGTAGTGTATTCTCAAGGAGTGTATGTATTGTTACCCTCCTTGTCATCACACAAGCTCAAAGGAGTGTAGCTCTTCGCCCTCAAACCATCAACCAAGCATTTTCCATGTATGATGGCTAAGGAACCAAGCTTGTACAAGTTTAATGAATGCACAAACAAGACTAAAACAACCACCATCCTATCATGCATGATCAAGGGTGACGGTGACCAAGGAAAGTGGCGCATTTCATCACTTCAAGTATGAAATGTCCCATTTTCCTCGTGTTCAAATTAACGTCCGATCCGAACACATGCAATGCAACACAAAGATGTTTATCTTGCCTCTTTTACTTGTCTAATGTATTTACTCATTTTAGATTACCAATCCATTCTTTAATTGATTAGTCCAAAAGTGAGTGTCCTCTAATGGAAAGAGGGCTTAAACCACAAGCGCCTTGGGCATGAAAGAGACCTCATGCCGTTGATAATGAACTCCCAAAGGAATTAAACCATTAATCATGAATGTCTCAATTTCACACTTACGCAAATGAATGGTTGAAAACCACTTTCAAAGCAAACCAAAAAAAAAAAATAAAGAATAGAGGAAGATTGCAGAGATTTCAATGCTGAAATGGAGTGCAACATAACACTAAAACATACTTTTAACTCAAAACAAAGATGATCAAAGCATTAAAACACTAGGCTAGCAAAGGAATTAACCCTACAGCTATGCAAAGCAAGCCTCAAATGAATTAATCAGCCCAAAACAAAGCCCAAATAGGTCAAAATAGTAGCAAAAACATGCTGGGCTTAAGCTAAGTTAGGCTATAAAAACATGTTAACATGTAAGGCAACTAGGCATGCAAGCAAGACAACAAGGAGGGGAGGCCAACCTCTCCAATTTTGGACTTCAAAAGAAGGTTTTTGTCACTGAAAAACCTTTGAGTTTCAGTGGTAAAAAGGCCCAAAAAGTTTGATTTAAAGGTGATGAAAAATAGCACAAAAAGCTTCACAAGCTAAGTAGCCAAAAGGGGGGACAACCCCCTAACTCACAAAGGCTCAAACCACCATTTTTAGGATTGAAAAACAGAGGTTTTTGTAGTTAAAACCAGGCCAAAAATAGTATAAAAAGATGGTGAAACAAGTTATGCAAAACAAGTTTTAAAGGTGAGTCTTATACCTCTTGAAGCACAACACAATTTTAGGCAACAACACCAAGAAAAATCACTTTCAAGAGCTCCAAAAAGACCTCCTAGAACCTCAGCTCAAAGATAACCAACTTTGGTCAAGGATGGATAGGCAAAGGAAAAGTGTATCTCTATTTGAATGTACAAAAGGGCAAGAGAGAGAGAAATCTAGAGAGAGAGGATTGTAGAGAGAGAGGCTCTCAAAAATTTTCCAACCTCCAAATATGAGAGATAGGTTGCCTATATATAGAGAAATGAGAGCTGAGGTTGAAAATATCAAGGTAGAAATATCTGGAGCAGTGTGGAACAGCTGGAGAGGAAATATCTGCAAAATCTAAGCTTTCTGGACACCTGTGGCTGACCGGCCATCATTGGTGGCCGACAGCCATCACTGGTGGATGTCATCCATCACTGGTGGTCGACAAAATGCACTTCTGGCCGACAAGCTCCACTGGTGGCTGACAAGCAAAAACTGGTTTCTGTCCCCAACTTCAAACAGTCATATCTCCTTCATCTAGACTCCTTTGCAGGTCATTCTTGAGTCTAAATTGAAGCCCCGAAAGTATTCTTTCCAATGGTGGAAGCATCACATCAAAATTCCAAGTGTGCAAAAAGATATGCCTCTTTTAGTGAAAACTGCTCAATTTCAATCCTAACCGGATTCATGCCCAACTTCTTCTCTAACTTGGTTTCTTCCCTCCTCTCTAATTTTCTTCAACTCCAAACCTCTAAATAAGGTGTTTTGAAATATTTTTTCAAAGAGTTCACCTCTCTTTCATTCATTTCCACTTTGTCCTTGCTCAGTTTACCGAAAAGCGCAACATTTAACGAAATGCGAGCTTTGGAACATCGTAGGAATTTTTTTTCAAAAATATTTTGAAAGAGAGGGTTTTAAGGTCTAAAATCATTTTGGTCAAAATTGTCTTGGCCAAAAATGGGGTGTGAGGTTGGGATTTGGAGCTCCTCTTACCGAAGAAATTGAACCTTTGCACAACATAGCCTTCGTTCTCAAGTAATCAACCTGAAGCGCCCAAGTCTTAAGGGTGGTCAAAAATGGGGTGTCTACAGGGACAAAGAACTACGAGCCATGAAACTCTTGTTTTAGGGGGTCCTGCAGAATATGCAGAACAAGCATTCCTCTACCGTTAACTCCCCCCTTATCGCTTTTATCAGTGACAAACCTCTACCTCCTAAGTTCAAAATGCCGTTGATTGACACCTTCGATGGTACAACTGATTCGGTCGACCACGTGGAAGCGTACAAGACGCTCATGATCCTTCACGCCTTTCCTGATGAGATCATGTGTCATGTTTTCCCCGTTATGCTGAAGGGATCGACACGACTCTGGTTTAGTTAGCTCCAGCCGGACTTTGTCACTTCTTTTAACCAGCTCAGCCAATCTTTCTTGAGCCATTTCATTGGTGTTCAACGTCAACGAAACCCAATGACTTAGTTGTTAAATATTCAACAAACAGAAGGGAAGTCACTGCGCAACTTTATCACTCGCTTTAATACAGAGGCTTACAGATTAAAGAGAATGATGACAATGTCATTTTAGCAGCCTTTATGGCTGGTTTACGCCCATCTGATTTCCTTTTTTTCCTCTCAAAAAATCCTCCAACCACCATGGTCATCCTCCTCGCCAAATCCCAAAAATACATGAATGCCGAAAATTCTTTGACAGCTCACCAAGATTTTACATCTAACCCTTTACAATCCAAAGAAAAGAGAAAAGAACCCGAGCCCAGACACTTCCAATACACTCACTGATCTCCCTAATACTCTGACCGACCCCCATGTTCTGGCCGACCTGTCCCTTTTCGTCCACCTAGTCGTTTTGAGCAGTATACCCCTTTTAACTCACCCATGGAACAAGTCTTACACCAAATCCAATGTGATTATAACCTAAAATGACCCCAACCTTTGAGATCTCCTTTTGTCCAACGGGACCAATCCAAATACTATCGTTTCTATCCTGACCATGGCCATAACACCGAGGCGTGTGTCAATCTTAAGGACCAGGTTGAGCAACTAATCCGTCAGGGCGTTTGAATCGATTGAAGAACTACGCGAATCAACTGCCATCAGACTAGCTTCCTACTAGAAAAAAAATGAGACAACATTATAACTGCAAAGTCCGACCTAGAGGGTTTGCTATAGGAGACTTGGTTCTAAAGGAAGCAACTTTAGCCACCAAAAACCTCGCTGAAGGCAAGCTAACAGCTAAGTGGGAGGGGCCTTACATTGTCAAATCTAAGCCACGCCCAGGCACTTACTGTTTACAAGATATGGAGGGTAGAGATCTTCCCCATCCATGGAATGCTGAGCACTTGAAGCAATATTATCAGTAAAATAAAGTCCTTTCCTCATTTATTTCACTATCTTGTTCAATTCCAGTCACTTATTGTATTATGTCTTTTTCAAATGCAATGTATAAGCTGACCTTGATAGGACTTGATATTAATGAGAAAGACATTCCACTTCTATTATCTATGTTCCATATTTTGCAAGTTTTTAACCAGATTGAGTCCACAAGCCTTAGCCTGATTGAGTATCAAGAGCTCAACCAGACTGAGTCCAAAAGCCTTAGCTAGACTGAGCACAACAAGCTCAGCCAGACTGAGCATAAAGAGCTTAGCCAGATTGAGTCCAAAAGCCTCAGCGAGATTGAGCATAACGAGCTCAGCCAAATTAAGCCCAAAAAGCCTCAGTCAGACTGAGCATAAAAAGCTCAGCCAGACTGAGTCCACAAAGCCTCAGCCAAATTGAGCATAACGAGCTCAACCAGACTGAGCCCAAAAAGCCTTAGCCAGATTGAGCATGAAGAGGTCGGCCAGACTGAGTCTAAACGCTCGAAGCCTAGACAAACCAATGTGTCAGGGGTGGTTTGAACTGATTCACCATAACCTGTCCACACCAAAGAACCAAGACTAATCCCCCAAGATAGAATGACAGACGTAGTCCTCCTAGGTAATCTGACCAGCTTAGGCGGAATAATGATAGAGCCCAACAACAACCTTGAGCCCAAGGAAGGCCTACACCCCTACTGGGAGAAATTAGTGTCATTGCAAGTGGACTTGCATGCAGCGGACTATCTCGGTTGGCGCAGCGAGCCAAGCTCTGAAGGATCAGGCAAGGGTCGAATAAAGAGGTGGCAACGATCGACCGACTCCACAAGTAACGCAAACAATGGTCGGAGCCGATCTCCTTTACGGATGCAAACTGCACGGGAGTCAGATACCCTCATGATGACCCTCTAGTCATTTCCTCTTTTCTCTCAAACTACAAAGTCAGACATGTACTCGTCGATAATGGCAACTCATCCGATACTATCTTCCTTAATGCTTTTAGACAACTCAAAATTGGAGAAGAAAAGTTGTCACCCTTGCAGACCCCTTAGTTGGTTTCACAGGATATCAAGTGACCCCTATAGGATCCATCGACCTTCCAATCATTGTTGGGGAGCACCTGAGACAAACCACAAAGATCCTCACCTTTCTAGTCGTTGATTGTCCTTCCGCTTACAATATTATACTTACAGTTCTTAGTGCCTTCCAAGCTATGACGTCTACATACTATCTGGCAATGAAATTTTCGATTGAGCATGGGGTTGGCACTGTGAAGGACGAGCAAACTATAGCCAGGGAATGCTACGTTGCCTCGTTGAAGGAGGTGAAATTAAAAAAGGCAATAATCATTGAGTGCCTTGATGTTAGAGACGAAGAGAAATTGATTCAGGGGGAACTAGTAAAAGAATTAGTTAAAGTACCTATTTACGCCTCTGACCCAATGAAGACAGCTAAGGTTGGCAGCCAACTAAGCCCTCAAGCCAAGGCTGACCTTACAACTCTCTTCATTGAACACAAGGATGACTTTGCTTGGACTCATGCAGACATGCCAGGCATCGATCTTTCTATTATTTCCTATCGCCTCAGTATTAGGCCCTAATTCAGACCAGTCAACCTTATCGCTGAGGAAGTGGATAAATTATTGAAGGCCAAGTTTATCTAAAATGTGGACTATCCCAAATGGTTATCCAATGTGGTCTTGGTCCACAAAAATAATGGCAAATGGAGATTCTGCGTCGACTATTCCGACCTTAATCGAGCATGTCCAAAGGACAACTATCCACTCCTATAATAGATCTGCTGGTTGATGCAACAGTAGGCCATCAAATGCTTAGTTTTATGGATGCTTTCTTGGGCTATAACCAAATCCTTATGCACCTTGCAGACTAGGAACATACTTCTTTTATCACCAACCGAGGGATTTACCATTATTGTGTGATGCCATTGCCTAAAGAACACAACGACCACCTACCAATGACTGGTTAATGCCATGTTCAAAACTCAGATAGGTAGCATTATGGAGGTTTACGTCGACGATATGCTTGTTAAAAGTAAGCTTGCTTCAGATCACTTACTAGACTTGTGGGAGACTTTTAGGCGTTGCGCAAATACAAAATGAAGCTCAATCAAGAGAAATGTGCCTTTGGCGTTGGGTTTGGCAAATTCTTGGGCCTCATGGTCAGCTACAGAGGAATTGAGGCTAATCTAGAGAAGATCAATGCCTTAATAGAAATGCAGTCTCCTAGAACGGTAAAGAAGGTTCAACGGCTTACTAGTAGAGTAGCCGCCCTCAATCAGTTCATTTCAAGGGCAACCGACAAGTGTCTCATATTCTTCAAAGTGCTCAGGAAAGCTTTTACTTGGACCATTGAATGCGAGGAGGCATTTCAAAAACTAAAATAGTGCATGGCTAACCCTCTTCTCATTTCTTAAGCAATTCCAAGAGAGCCACTCTTTCTTTACATAGTTGTTTCTAACACCGCGGTCAATGTTGCCTTTATCTGCGAAGAAGATTTAGTCCAACGCCCGATTTACTACATTATCCGAGCGCTTAGGGGGGCAGAACAAAACTATCCCTTGTTGAAAAAGATGACATTAGCTCTTGTCATTGCCTTCAGATGGCTCCAATCCTATTTTTAAGCCTACTCTATCATGGTTCTTACGGACCAACCTTTGAAAAAAGTTCTTCAACAACAGGAGTCATCTGATAGACTCATGCATTGGTCTCTTGAATTGAGCCAATACAAAATCTCTTAACGACCTTGAACAACTATCAAAGGCCAAGCCATTGCAGATTTTATCCTTGAGTTCACACTCTCATCTCGGACGTACCTTCCCCACCAGCCCACCTCACTTTTGAGGAGGTCGACCCACACTTTTGGACTCTAAACGTCGACGGCTCTTCTAGAAAGGAAGGAAGTGGGGCCAGAGTAATCCTTACAACTCCAGAGGGAGGAGATTTTAAATGTGTCATCAATTTCCAATTTGAAGCCAATAACAATGAGGCCGAGTACAAGGCCCCAATAGCAGGTCTCAAACTGGCCTAAGACATCGGGGTAGACCGTCTTCAATTGTTTAGTGATTCTCAATTGGTGATTGGGCATATAAGTGGAGAGTTTGACACAAATAAGACAAAATGAGATCATATAGAGACATTGCCCTACCTCTCACACGCCTTTTCAACAGTTTCCACATCAGGCACATCTCACGGTCTAAGAACTCCCAGGCAGATGAAATGGCCCAATTAGCGTCGGCAGATCAGTCGGACCTCTGCCGCAGAGTCAGAATTAAATACTTAGCACATCTAACAATCTCACCAGATCAGCAAGAGGTCCACCTACTTTAGAGCGAACAAAATTTTCCAACCGTTCGACATTAATTGACCTGGAGCCACCTCCAAACAGTTTATCACGTTGATGACGAGCTGTGGCAGTGGTAGTCTCAAACCCCCACTGAATGCCTCTTCATATAGTGTAAACTCCATCGGCCAGATTCGACGCCTTTCCATCATTGCTGGCGCCTCAACCCACATTCGCTAGGTTTTGGTACTTGGTGCACAACTCCTCCAGATCTTTCGGCATCAACATGGATTTGTCCGCTGTGCTAGTGGTTTAGCGCTACTTGGGTAATTGACTGAGCTGTTGAAATCATGGTTATTGGAATTAGGCGAGATGGACAATTAGTCCCCCCTTTCCACCAACCTCTTCACCTCATACTGCTCCGCGAGTGCCACATCATCATCATCTCTGAGAGGGTCCGTCGTTATAGCAGGAACTTTCTTTTAGGCTATTACTTTACGTTTCTATATATCGCTTTAGTAGCCGCTAGAAAATCGTAAATATAGAAGATAGGCACGTTTGGAGCGACGAAGGATGAGAAGTCTGGAATGTGTCAATTTTTTGCAATGAGGTATGAAAATTGTACAAGCCCAAACACCCACGATTTGCTTGTATTCCAAGGGTCGTGGTTGAAATTTTCCAATTTGAAAAACAAATTTGCTAAGTCTAGAGGGAACGAAAACACTAACCGCGTAAATGTCCCACCTCTATTGAATTCTCCCATCTCAAAACCCCATTCACTTTCCACAAATGATTCAACATCCTCATCAATGGCCTAGACTATCCCACGTAGACGGCCACGATTACTCCACCCACCATTAACTCTTTTTCTTCCTTTACGTCTGTTCCCCATCACATCATTACGGTCAACTATGCACCTTGAGCCCCGTGCACCTTTAAAGTCGTTACGTCAATCTGCCACCATTCACTTCGTCCAAACTCGTTCGGTCAAATCCTGTCGCCACCTCTACAATACCATCCCGTCTCGGTCATTATCGCCGGCCGGCCATCGCGATGGTCGGTCATCTTGGCGATTGGCCATCTTGTCGGTCGACCACCTCGACGGTCGGTCACCTCGCCAGTCGGTCACCTTGTCACTGCTCACCTTGTTGGTCACCACTTTCACGGTCGGTCACTTTCACTTTCACTTTCACTTGGTCACCTTGCCGCCTGCATAATCTTCTACCATCGGCCATCTTGTCGGTCACCTCGCCGATCACCACATCGACGGTGGCTCAAATTGTCGGTCGGCCACCACCTTCACTTGGTCGCCTTGTCGGCCGATCACCTTGCTTGGATGATCTTTCACTCTCAACCATCCTAACTTGCCCGCTCAATTGCTTGATTGGTCCCTTCTTCCTAGACTAAAGCTGTACTCGAGAATGGGGGACTACTAATGGACATAGCTTAGGAGGGTCCAGCCCATGGCCTAGGAAGGCCCAACCCACATTTGTCCCAAGCTTCCCAGACAGTCACATGATTAATGCCCAACTGTGATAACCCAACCCGTATTTTGTTTAATTATGCATGGGATTATGTGTTCGATATGAATTTGCAAGTTTAAGTATGTGAATTTTGTGATTTTGAAACTTGGTCTGTTGAATGTAGAAATATCTGTTACAAATACCACTTTAAGCGGAAAATTCATAGCCTTAAATGTGCGATAAACCAAAACCGACTTCATATTTGTGATTAGCAAAATTTTTAGAGCCTACGGTAAAATTTTGTAAAATTACGATTCGTAATGATTAAATTAAAATTTATGAGTTAAGCCTTATTTGTGTTCTTTTGTGTTTTTCATTTTGGGAAGAGAGTTTGTCAGAGTGAGTTAGAGATTGAGAAAGAAGAAGAGCTAGGGTTTTGGAAGAGAATCAAAAGGCAAACCTTATACTTGAGTTAAGGTATGATAATTTACTTATAATCTTTGTCTCTAACTGATCTTTGGCATGAAATCAAGAATAAATTGGGAATTTTGAGCTGGGGTTTGAGTTGTATAAGGGTTTGGGATAAAATCAAGAAATCTCTTCATTTTTGTTTGATTTGAGTTCAATCTTGTGATTAATCCATGAAATAAACTCTTGATGGTTGATACAAACAAGATTTGTTGGAAGATCATTCATAGAAATATTTATATATATTTTGAGCTACTAAATGAAATTCATGATTGTATGGAAAAGATGAGACCATGAAGTTGATGTTGATGCAAGATTGATAAGTTTAATGCAGAATTACACTTGTATCATGCTTATCTATCATGTTTTAAGTGAGTTTTGCTTTGATTTGAGCTTGGAAATGAGTTTGGAAGGTTTGCATTTTTTTTTCTTCCCCATTTTCGGACTGTTTGATTTTGTCCAGACTGCACGAGCGGCCATAGGCTCCGCACGAGCGGAACATGATGAAAAATAGAGGTTTGCATTCTGTTGAAACCATCGCTGAGCGCCTCCAGCCATCGTGACGAAAGCGGTCAAAGCGGTGCACGTATGCCAACCCTGCTTCAACTTATGCCCAAGAATTCAAAAGGCATATCTCCTTATTCGGACTGCTTTTAGATGGTTCTTGAGCCTAAATTCAAGCCCCAGAAGTCTAGTTTCTAATGGAAGTGGTCTCATATCCAAATTCTAAGTACACAAATAGATATGTTCAAATTAGTGAAGGCTATTCACTTTCTTTCTAACTGGTTTCATGTTATTTCCTCTCATAACCAAGCTTCCTTTCGTTTCTTCCTATTTTCTTAGACACGGATTATGACCCATTGAGGACTAATTAGTTTAGAACCAACAAAAATAATTGGTTAAGGAGCAATGTAAGGGATTGATTTATTTGTTTAAGAAAAGATTAAGAGAAGTAAATTTGATCAAGAGAGTAATTCTATGTTCCGATATGTTGTGCCATGCGTATTGTGTTTGCGGGTCATGATTCAAGGACTGGTTAACCATTTCTGGAAACCACTGTGAGTAATAGTACAGTAAAGATATGTTTTTTCATTATCTATTTTGATTTATGTACGATATGATCTTCTAAATATTGTATTTTGTCAAAATGCACAAGTTTCCAAGAAATGTGAAATGAGTTATGAATAAAAAATGTGAATTGTTTGTAATATGATATGGTGGGCCCAAGGCCGTTCTGTTTATGCTATGACGTGATATAAATTGTCCAGTCTTTAAGACTTATTGATTTCTGGTATGGAACAAAGTATTGTACGGAACTAAGTGCTACAATGAGAGTCACCTCTAGAGTTCGTACGAGTCATCTCTTGGGTCCATACATACATTAATGTTGGGCCCGAGGCCGTTTTGATATGTGATTGGGCCTGAGGCCGTTTTGATAAATGTTGGGCCCGAGACCATTTTGATATGTGCAAATTAGGCCTGAGGCTGTTTTGATATATGATTAGGCCCGAGGCTGTTTTGATAAATGTTGGGCCCAAGGCCGTTTTGTTTACACGATTATGGATATTGTGAGAATCTTATGATTATTACGTTGTTTACTATATTATTACTCATTGAGCTTCGCTCACCCAATATTAGGTATGCACATGTAGGTAATCTGTAGCATGGAGCACACCCCTAGAGTTAGCTTCAGGAGCTATTCTTTTTGAGACCCAATTGAGTATGCCTCCGAGATGGAGTTTTGTCATGACTCACACCACATCTTGATCTAATTTTATTTTTTGCTTTCATGGTCTTGGGTTGTAAACACTATGCACAAATTTTCCTTTGGCTCCTATATTTTTGTTAGGCTGTTAAATGTATTAATGTATTACATGGTTATCTCTATGATCTTGCTCATGATTGGCACAGCTCAATGGACTCCTTCTCATTATATACTTCCGTTATGGCCCTATTAACATAAATATTTTGTATGTTCATTTGAGGCCTTCGATAATCCAAGGATTACTGGCCAGTTATGACCCAAACTTTTAGGGACGGGTTCGGGTCATGACACCAACAGCAATGAGAAGTCGGTGCTAGCCTAAGTCCAGTAGCATTTAACATCTGTTAGATGGGGAATCAACCATGTGATAGACAAAGATCCTGCAGAGTTATTGAACCTACACATCAGGCATTCAATGAGGCTGTCATGGCATTAAATGCAACAAGACCTCTCCGGAGCATGTAAAACCACCATGACCGATGGCAACTAAACTATAGAATTTCGGCCAACGAGATAGCTCGAATGGACTAGGAAATGATGAGTGGGGGATATAAGGAAGATTCTAAAGTACATTTGGTAACGACTATTCTCTAATTCTTTCTCTCTTTCTTTCTAAGTTACTATTCAGACTGCGTTCCCATCTAACTTGATCATCGGAGGGTCTACGGAAAGGAAACCCCCCATTTCGAAACCTTCCTAGTGGGCTTGTTGCAAGTTCAGCTTAGAGGACAAAGGTCAACTGATCTGCGGAGCGCTTGGATCAGTCTGACCCATCTCTTGCCGACCAAACTGCATATCAGTATGCATTTGTGCATCTAAACAATAATACATATAATGTGAGAAAAAAATAGTTATCAAGTTATCTTAAATAATTATTGAGAAATTAAGGAGGAGAAGGGGATTACCCATCTAAAGTTATCTCAAGGAAATGACGAGCCTAAAAAAGATACTTCAAAAATACTATTATTTATTTTGGTACGTGAGGGCTTGATATTTTGTGGGAGTTAATATTTGACACAAAATTTTTTTAAAGCACAAATTGGAACAAAATATTATCATTATTTTTTTTTATGTGTGTGGTTGCATTAAAAAAGGGATATGTACCCTATTATAAAATATGTAATTTTATCATAAAATTTTATAATATTAATTACAAAATGCGTAATTTCATTACAAATTAGGATAACAAAAAATGTCGTAATCAAACTACAAATTTTGCAACATCAATTACAAAATTTTAGACATTTTGTTATATCAATTTGTGATGAGATTACGCATTTTGTAGTTGATGTTATGAAATTTTGTGATAAATTTACACATTATGTGATAGAATGCATATAATATACAACCTAAATAAAATTTATCTTAAGGTCATGTTTGTTTTGACGTACTGAATAAAGGGAGATTGTAATTTATCGAACTATTAATTCTAGGGTATATAGTCTCTAGACTATTGGTTGAAAGGGATGTGTCTATCATATTTATTTTCTTATGGAATCTGTAAAGGACTATTCTATTAAATCTAATATTTGATTAGAATATTATGAAGAATGATAAATGTTCAATAAATTATTTTACTCTTTTCAATTGTTTACTAAGGCCTCGTTTGTTAACTATACATTTTAGCAAAAAAAGTCAAAAAGTTACTATAAGTTGTCACATCACTCTTTTTACTTTTTTGTACATATTTTCGCATAAAAAAAAAAATCAAAAGTTACTAAAATAGTATGTTCCCAAACGAGATCTAAGTAATAACAATACTAAATATGTCTTCAATATTTTAATTTTTTTGCTGGATTAAATAAATTAAACATCAATAAAAATTTATGTTATTTTTAAAATAAAATTTAAAATAAATTTATTTTAAAAAAAAAATAATTTTTAATAATGAAATTAAATAAAAAATAAATAAAATATCAACAAAAATTTAAAACAAAACATCTATACAAATTTATTTAAAAAATAAAATAAATAAATATTAATAAAAATTAAATTAAATTATTTTATTTTATTTTTTAATTGAGATTTTTTTATTTTATTTTAATAAATACAATACATAGTGAAATCAAATATTTGGGGAGGTAAATATGTCATTTTACAACTTAATCCCACATCCCTTAGGACACAATAGTCCAACATATTTAGAATTCATAGTCTAATGAATTTCCTAATCCGACATACAGATTCCCAATCAAGAAGGGAAAAAGGAAAACGCAGTTCTCAATTATAACCCAGAAGGGATACTATTAACAACATATCAAGCAGAAGTAAGAAAAAAACATAACACAATTACATAATAATACTAATATAAAAACAACTTTTGTCAAATGGCCAACGATAGAGGCTTATTAAAAAAAAAAAAAAAAAAAAAACATACAAACTTTTTGTTAAACAAATAAGGGGCCAATGATAGGCTTATTCTTTCAAGCAAATACAGCAAACAGGGGGCCAAGGATGGATGCTCTATATATTTTTTATTTTTTATTTTTACTCTGCCAGGTGTTGGCCCTTTCTTCTGAAGGGATTTTGCTTGTCTATGTCTTCCATAATATCTTTGATCATTTTATACTGTTGTGATGCAATCGCTTGGTGTTTTATACTGTACAATAAAGGTACTTGTTTATTATTTCCACCGTCATAATCTCCTTCACCATTGTGAATACTAATTGGGTGCAATGAAGGTACTTGCTTACTACTTCCACTGCCATATTCTCTTTCACCATTACGAATACTGATTGGGCACCATGAAGGTACTTGCTTTCTATTTCCACTGCTAAATTCTCTTCACCATTGCGAATACTGATTGGGCGCCATGAAGGTACTTGCTTACTACTTCCACTGCCATATTCTTCTTTACCATTGCGAATGCTGATTAGGTGCAATGAAGGTACTTGATTACCACTTCCACTGCCATATTCTCCTTCACCATTGCGAATACTGATTGGGTGCCATGAAGGTACTTGTTTACTACTTCCACTGCCATATTCTTCTTCACCATTGCGAATACTAATTGGGCGCCATGAAGGTACTTGCTTAGCACTTTCACTGCCATATTCTCCTTCACCATTGTGAATATTGATTGGGCGCAAAGAATGTATTTGCTTATTACTTACACTACCTTCTTCTCCTCTACCATTGCGAATACTGATTGGGCGCTATGAAGGTACTTGCTTACTACTTCCACTGCTTTCTTCTCCTCCATCATTGCGAATACTGATTGATTTACTGATTGATTTTAGGTACAATGAAGATACTTGCTTACTGCCTCCACTGCTTTCTTCTCCTCCACCATTGCGAATACTGATTGATTTACTGATTGATTTTAGGTGCAATGAAGATACTTGCCTACTATTTCCATTGCCTTCTTCTCCTCCACCATTGCAAAATTTAGTTGATTTACTGATTGCTTTTAGGTGCAATGAAGATACTTGCCTACTACTTTCACTGCCTTCTTCTCCTTCACCATTGTGAATACTGATTGATTTACTGATTGCTTTTAGGCACAACGAAGGTACTTGCTGGACAAGAGGAACGAACCTTACGGTTTTGTTGTCTCGAAGATTCAAGTTATGTGAAAGCCATAGGCCTTGTTGAACTTCAGATTCTGAACGGTCTGTCAACGTAATCCCTGATTTTTTCTCCATTGCTTTGTTATGAAATAATAATCTTGTCCTTCAACTGCTAAGTAA
Source organism: Camellia lanceoleosa (assembly GCA_025200525.1). Classification (NCBI taxonomy): domain Eukaryota; kingdom Viridiplantae; phylum Streptophyta; class Magnoliopsida; order Ericales; family Theaceae; genus Camellia; species Camellia lanceoleosa. The sequence goes on from CM045765.1 coordinate 176,079,583, forward strand.
CGCACCAAAATATTATTATCACGGTTAAAAGAATATAATGGGAAAATTGATAATAAATCCAACTTAAGGAATATATAAGGCAATAAATCCAATAGATATTTTTTGTTGGTGAGAGATCCAACTTTTATGAAATAATTTGATAAAAAAAAACATTTTTTTTTTAAATTTTACTCCTTAATTTATCTTTTTTTTTTTGACTATCTGTTTAAATTTATATTTATCTATTCAAATTTCTATCCATCTGTTCAAACTTTTCCCCTAATCTGTTCAAATATTTTATCTGTTCAAAACTTTATTTTCATCATCCTCAAAAACAACAATCTGTTTCATCATCATCAATAACAACAACTACCAAAAGAAAAAAAAAAGGATTTGAAGATAAAAGAAATACACCAAGCCATTATTACACATCTGTTCAAATTTTGAATAGATTTGTTCAACAACTCAACTTATTCATCAACCTTTATGGCAACAATGGCACCACAGATTCATCTTCTTCTTTTTTTGTTTTTTTTTTTTATTTGTTGCAATAAGTTTCTCAACAATAACAACAAAAGAAAATAAAAATAAAAATTTCAAAGACACATGAGCCACTATTATAGATCTGTATTCGATTGGTTCAAAAAAGAAAAGAAATACACCAAGGTTGGGGTGTGCATTCGGACTCAGAAGGTGGGCCCACTTCATCGCCCAACCTCTGTCGCTTGATACTTCGATAAGTCACACCATCAACTCATCACCGTTGGTCTTGTCTGAACACGACCATGACTCCATTAACAATAACATTGGATTCGAATTCCCTAAGTTTCAAACCCTAACACAAGGTTGGGGAGTTAGGGTTCAGAAAAGAAAGGAAATACACCAAGGTTGCCATTATAACACTTGTCGTCACCTTCCTTAGATCCACAACCATAGATCTACTCTACAAAGGAAAAAAAAACCACAGTACCGCCGCTTTCCCCCAATCGGACTCAATCTGGAGGCGTTGTCGTTGTCAATTCTGGTCATCTTCGTCTTTTTCGGCCGCCGTCATCGTCTTTGTCTTTTTTGTGAGTGAGAGAGAGAGAGAGAGAGAGAGAGAGAGAGAGAGAAGACGAAGTACGACAACCAGATCTGTATCGTCGTCTCTTTTACCAAATTTGAACAGTGACGCAAGTGGGGATCCCAACGAGGATAATAAAGATGATGAAAATGAAGATGGAGGATGGTGTGGTGTCGACGACATTCGCTAGATTGGTGGAGGAGATCTGCTGCGACGGTGATGCGAGCAAGCCTTCGGCGATATGCTGATTCAATCGATAGTGGTTGTTTGAGTGATGGTGACGGAGACGGTAATGATGACGAGGAGTGGAGGAGGCGACAGAGCAAAGGGACTGGGAAACAGTGGGTGGGGGTTGTTTGGGATGATCTAAATAAGTACATTTTTTGACTTTTTATAAAATATGGGTTGGGTATGGGTTGGGTTTGAAGTGATGTGATAGAGAGGTGATGTGACTTAAATAAGATGATGTGACTTAAATAGGATAGTGATTTTTTGACTTTTTAACTTTTTTAGTTTATGCCAAACAAGGCCACTGTATGTGTGAGAGAGAGAGAGAGAGAGAGAGAGAGAGAGAGAGAGAGAATGGCGGTTTTGTTAGGGGTTTGTTTGAGAAAAACAATAATATATAGAATAATGCTATATGTACCAATTGATGTACTAATTAGTGTTAAATTGATGATGTGGCATAATTTAAGAGGCTTTTAGAATTTGTAATGTGATTAATGAGTGTAGTCAATAATAATATTATAACTAATGTTGTATACTAATTAGTATATTAATTGATGCATGTAACATCACCGTAATATATATACATGCGTATCGTGGTCATTTTGTAAGAGTTTATGAACATAATGTTTTAACAACTAGATCTTTGGAAAAAAAATAAATTAAAATGAGTTTATCTCCCGGGCGTCATTTAATAATCACTTTGAAAAAACAACACACAAGCCTCATGAGTTTACCATACAATTTTATGGTAGAAAAAAGAAAAAAAAAAAAATTGTGAATGAAATAGGACAAATTATATCAAAGGGGCTTTTTTTTTTATAAGTTCCCTTTTTAAGAGTTTTATTTCATCTCTTTTTGACTATTCCATTAGATTTTATTTGAGGTAAGAAGACCAAAACACCCTCAATTTCTCCAACCCCATTAATGTTTTCACTTTAAAAAAATGCATTAACTACACACCACTATTTAATATTGACATATATTACACACGAAAAATTAAATATGATTTTTTGTTGATTGTTATTATGTTTTGGTAGTTCCCATGCATCCAAATATTGACTGTACGTGATGACGTAAATGTTCACATTATATGACGTGAATGTGAATCTTCATATCAGATGACGTGAATGTGAATGTTCACATCGAATGACGTGAATGTAAATGTGAATATTCACATCAGATGACGTGTGATAAAGGTAATGTTAAGGTTTACATCAGTATTGCATCAAATTACATAACCACAAGCCTCAACTTTCATTTGAATATAAACATGACTGTACCTGATGGTGTGAATGTTTACATTAGATGGCGTGAATGTTTACATTAGATGACGTGAATGTGAATGTTTACATTAGATGACGTGAATGTAAATGTTCACATCAGATGACGCTGTGATGAATGTGATGTTAAGGTTTACATCAGACGAGAGAGAATGCTTGCATTATTTTTAATGTGTTGCCAATTAAAATATATTCAAATCAGATGAGAGAGAATGTTTACATTATTTTTAATGTGTTGTCAATGAAAAATATATTCACATTATATAATAATATAAAATAATCACATCAGTGTGTTTGGTTTGAGTTTTTTGAATTAAATTTTTTGAAAACTGAGTTTTTTGATTTTCGTATTTTTTTGTTTTTAGTGAATATTTTTAAAATTTTAAATATTTTTTTTTTTACTTTTTTAGATGCACCTTACTTAGATGTATCTAAAAATAAAAAATTTGTGAAAAAATATTTTTAAAAATTAATAAATACATAAAAATATAAAAAATGTACTGAATTCTCGTATTTTTTTTTGTATTTTTGGTATTTAGTGAATTTTTAAAAGGTTTTTTTCAATTTTTTTTTTTTACTTTTTAGGTATATTTATGTTAGGTATGTCTAAAAATTAAAAAAATTACTCAAAATATTAAAAAAATTCAGTAAAAACAAAAAACAAGGAAAATAAGAAAGTATAATTTTCTGAAAAGTGTTTTTGAAAAATGATAACCAAGCATTATTTAATTTGTGTATGAAATTTCCTATGCCTTGGTCCTTTCCTTTCTCTCTCCTCTCCCAATATTAAATATCAATATTAAATATAAGGGCATAAGAGTATAAGAAAGTAGTGTAAATCAAGAAAAAAGACTTTATGGAATAAAATTATAAATACATAACACTAAGTGGGTTAAAAAATTCTTTCATGAATTTCTTGAGTTAGAACACTTCTAAATGAAATTTATCAATAAAAATCCCTTATATCAATAGTCTTGCATTTTGTTTTTGTGTCATTTTAGTTTTTATCATTGTAATTAGTTTAATTTTGACATTTAATTTGGTCTAATTGATAATGTTAAGATGTTTGAAAGAAATTGATTAGGAGAGCTTAACTTACTAAGTTGAACATGTTTATAATTTTATCTATGAAAACATGACATGTGTAGTCAAAACAAAATTATAAATTTATGATTAAAACCGAAATAATTGATATTATAAGATATCACATAAAAAAAACCCAAAAAAGCATTATTAGTGGCGTAAAAATAATGAAAGTCAGGGCCTAACCTTGGGTCTCAAATCTCCCTTAGAGCACTTGTAATACCCTCAAAATAATACATAAAACCCATCAATTAGACATGCAATGATATAGGAGAAATCAACACCTTTCTATTCATCAGAGCAGTTCTTATAACAGTATTACATGTTAACAACAAAAGCAAATGTCCTAAGGGTTTACAACTTTCCAAGTCAACACTTGGTTACAAAAAGAAGAGTACTAACTCTATACAAAATAAGCCCTTGGCTTGATATACATGTAATACAAACAAAAAAAATCAAAAAGAGTCTTCAACTCCCATAACCATCCAAGCTATGTCCTTGGAGGTGACATGCTACCTGTACCCAAAAATGATATCCCATAAAGGGTAAGCCAATGTCCAGTAGAGATATACTAAACACAATATGAGCAATAACCAAGACGTTAGCAATTGATAAATGTTTGACTCACATAAATCAATTCATATACCATTTTCATTACATGACCAATATGTCCATGTTTCATTTCATTTTCCATTTCTTATCAAATTCACAATTCACAACCACGGCTCAGAACCTGGCCAACAATTTATATGAGACAGTAACTCATATTAAACATTTCCCATTTCGCACTAGATAAGCATACTAGCTAAATTAACACTTCGATAGATAAGCATATGAGCTGTATCAACAATTCAACAGATAAGCATATGAGCTCTATCAACACTTTCATAGATAAGCATATGAGCTCTATCAACACATTATTAGATAAGCATAGAGCTGTATCAACGGAGTCCATCCCTTATCTCCTCTCAAACACTGACCGATTTAGAGGTCCATCCTCTATCATCCCCTAAACCGTGGAGTACATCCCCTATCTCATCTAACATAACACAACGTAAATACACATAGGTCATATACATAATCAATCAATACATGAAATCAATGTATTCTTTCAACCGTCATACTCTATGACACAATCGATTGATTAGTTTTAATTTGCCTAATCATCATGCATTGTCTACAACAATCAAAACTACCTTTAACCGATAGCTCAAAGCAATTATCTCTAAACAGATAATAAAAACACCAACAGATAAAATATCCGCATTTTCAAAAGTGAACGATTTATTAATCTGACTCCACTATTCCATCTCATAATGAACCATTATCATTATATTCAACTCAATTTCACAAATCTATAACTTTTCCAAATTAATTATACCAGTCCTTATTCTTTTCTCGGATTCAAAGTGTTTGGATATTTGCTAATTCTTGGTCAACGCTTCAACCACTGGATTCTAGGGTTCTGAAAAATTCACAAGCCCTGGAAGAGAGACAAGAATGGGAGTGTATATGTTTTCATATTTGCAAATAGTGGAAGATTATAGACATATTTATAGATCTACCAGAAGGCTATGCATACGTGTCTCTGTAGAATAAAAAATTGAAAAGAAGATGAAAAAAAAATTTAAAAATATAAAATTTGAAATAAATAAAATGGGTAATCATCATCATCATCATCATATATATATATATATATTATTAAAACTAATATTTTTTTCATGCTTAGGTATTTTGTGGGAGTTAATATTTGACACAAAATTTTCTTTAAAGAACAAATTGGAACAAAATATTGTCATTATTATTATTTTTTTTTATGTGTGTGTGGTTGCATTAAAAAAAAATTATGGGTATGTTTGGTTTGTGTTTGAGACAAAAGATGTTTTGGAAAATGATTTTGAGAGAGTTTTGGAAAAAGTGATTGATTTGATATGTGAAAACTTATTTTATGTATCTTATTATAAAATGTGTAATTTTATCATAAAATTTTATAAAGGCTTTATTTTTCAGCATGTCTTTTTTATTTACATATAAAATTTTACACAAACTCAATTTCAATTATAATAACCAAATTTATATGGACTCTATTGGAGAAATATTTATTTTGCATATATTTTTCATCAATTATTATAATATTTAAAAAAATATTTTGATATACGAATAAATAAATAAATAAGACAGGATATGTTTAATCATGTGTATCGTACGGATTAAATTAATTTTTATTTATATTTTTTTAATTTTTTAATCTATTTTATTGATGTCTTAATATTAATTTATATTTAATTTTTTTTATTTAACATGAAATTATTTATTACAAAACATTTATATTTGACTTAAATTTTATATATCTATACACAATATGGATGAATAATTCAAAAAGAATATTAAAGAACAAAATTAATGCTTTTTACGTAGTGTATTTATACAAGATAAAAGAGAAATCAAATAATATATTTACTTTTCAATGCTTTTTACCCTTAAGCTTAATCAAATAAAAGGTACAGAAAAATACAACATTTTCTTTTCTTTTCTCTCCTGTATTCCTAAACAGTTCATATTAAAGAAGAATAATCATCTAAAATATACAAGTCATATACAGATTAATTGTATTTAACCAAACTATAAAAGCACCAAAAAAATATTGTTGATTGCATAAAAATTAATGAAATCAAGACCTAACCTTGGGTCTCAAATCTTGCTTTCTTCCCTCGGATTCGAAGTGTCTGGCTTCGATTTCTTCTAATTCTTGGACAATGCTTCAACCACTGAGTTCTAGGGTTTACAAAAATTCACAAGCCTTGGGTTAGGGGGCCTCAATGACGCTCTTGCTGAACTTTTGTGCACTTGCAGCAATAGCTTCTGATCTTTTACTTATAATAATCGGATTAAACTGTCCCATATCCATCCGAGAACCTCAGCGGATTCTTCCATGGTCCTTCCATTTTGAATTTTGGAATAATAAATATATATTTATTTTTATTTTTTTAATCAAAGTGTAATTGCCAACTGTCCAAGTCACACTGCAAAATATTATTGTAATTTTTATGGTGTTAAAAAAAAAATTTAAATTAGAAATACAAAAATATAAAGAACGTTAAGTAAATTACAAATATACCTTTTGAGATTTGTTTAAAATACGAATTATTTAGAAATTATTAAAATATCATATTGACAGAATTTTTTTTATTTAGTAGAATTAATAAAAAAAAAGAAATTCCTAATTACTCTCCTACACAATAATAAAATTGTTTAAATTGTTAATTGAAATATACTTCCGACGGCACTAAAAACTGTTAATTGACTTAATGATTCATTAATTAAAGTGTTCATTTGGTATTCGATTAGAAAGTTGAAGAGACAAAATATAATTTTCAGAATCACATGGAGCAATATGTATGCTAAGAAAATCTGAGGGAATGTATTCGTAATTTATCCAAGATGTTTGGTGGAGTTTTGTTTTCTAAAATTTTTTTCAAAAACTTGTTTGCTGAAAATAAATGGAACTCATTTCAAAAATATATTTTTTGGTATTTGCTTTTGTCAAAATAAGTTATGCAAATATGATCAAATAATCAAGAGAAAAACTTTTCGCAACTAAAAAAAAAGCCCAATTAGTACACATTAATATGTATTTGAGAGAAAAAAATTGAGTATACACCTAATTTTTAGTATAGTACATAAAGTGATTGTTTTGAGATTTGAACCCATAACATCAAGGTTATTAGGTCAATATTTTACTATTGAACCAATGGTGACTCCTAAAAACTTTTTGCAACTAAGATGCAAAATTTATAGCATGTTTGGATTGAGTGATTTGAAAAAAAAAAAAAATGAAAGAAATTAGATTTTTTTTTTTTTTTTAGTCCTAATCATCTATTTGGATTGCAAAAGAGGAGATGGAAAGAAATTGAGACAAATTCTTTTTAAATCAATCAAAAAATGCAGAGATTGAGAGAAAAAAGAAATGAGATCGTAAGCTAACTTTTTATAATATCAAAATTGGTTGTCCCCGTACTAAAATAGACTGTATTAAAGGAGAATAATCAGTTTAAATATGTTGGGAAGCAAAGTTGGGGCTAATTTAGCCACATGGAGACAAAAGCTTGTCAGGAGCATCTCTACAACCATTTCACATGTCAATTTACGGAACTACCCCCACATGAAAGAGGGGCCTCGCTGAACAACACACACAAAGTAAAAAAAAAAAACTCTTTTCCCAAAAAAACACTTTTTCCGAGAAAAAACAAAGAAAGTTGAAAAAAAAAAATTTAAAAACATTTTTTTGTTTTTTGTTAAAATATTTTATAAAAATAAATTCAAACTCTATTTTATAAAAATATTTTTAAATACTTTAATTTTTTTGTTATGTATTTGATTATGATTTGAGTGTAGAGTTGTGAAAGTAGTATGAAGTTTCGAGTTATGTGTTTGGTTATGAGTTTTAAAAATAATTTATTAATTGAGTTTTATTTTATGTGTTTGATTACGATTTGAGTGTAGAGTTGTTTTTAAATTTAAAATATTAACATTTTAAATTATTTAATTTTTTTGAATATTTAAATTATTTAAATTTTACGATTTAAATTTTTTGAATATTTATTTTAATTTTTTACTTATTAAATTTTTTAGATTATTTACATTATTTAAATATTTAAAATAAAATTAAAATTAAAACAAAATTAAATACTTAAAATAAAATTAAAATTAAAATTAAATTATTTAAAATACACAGTACAATAAAATAAAACCTCAGTTTTTATCATTTCACAGAAAATGATAAAAAAAATAAAAATAAAAAACACATGAAAAAACCATTTGCAAAAAAAAAAAAAAATGTCAAATAGAAATTAGCATTTGCCTGTTTTATTTACAAATAAATAAAATACATGAAAACTCATTTTTGAAATATAAAAAGAAATTAATGTATACAAAGAAAAAAAAATGAAAAAAATGTAAATTAAAAAAATGAATTTAAAAAATACTCCTCATCCAAAAAAAATAAAAATAAAAACATCAACACATCAATTAGCATTTGCCATGTAATTTATAAATAAATAAAACACATGAAAATCCATTTTTCAAATATAAAAACAAATTAATGTGAGTGAATAAAAAAATGACAAAATCGTAAATTAAAAAAAAATAACGACAAAAATACGCTTCATTCAAAAACATTTTAAAAATAAAACATGAAAACATAAATTACCATTCGCCACGTAATTTACAAATAAATGAAACACATAAATAAAAAAAAGTTATTGTATACCAATAAAATAAATAAGACAAATTGTGTAAATTAAAGAACAAGAACTAATTAATGTATAAAAAAAATTAAAATGATCAAAACATAAATTTTAAAAAAAAAAAATTTAAGCAAAATATGCCAAATCCAAACCCAAAATAAAAAAATAAAAAAAAATAATTTAAGCCAAATACGCTAAATCCAAACCAAAAAAAAAAAAAAAAAAAAATCAACAACAACAATTTCGGTCCAAGAAGAGGCTGACGTGGAGAACCACTTTGGATGGCTCACAGGTAAACTCTTTTGAAGGGTAGTTTGGTAATTTAATAGGAAGACACCTCACCAAAAAGCCAAAAAGCTAAAAAAGTCAAAAAGTCCTTCCCAAACCAAACTTTTTAGCCTCATGCTAAAATAGCCAAAAAAATTAAAAAGTCAAAAAGTCAACCCACTTCCCAAACGGAAGCTAAGTCACATACAGATTAATTGTAGTAGACCAAACTATAAAAACACCCCCAAAACATCATTGATTACATAAAAATAATGAAATCAATGTTGGAAAATAATGAATTTTTTTGTTATTTTAATGCAAAATTAAACTGCGTCTCAACCATTGGTTGATGTGGGTTTAAGTGGATATAGATTCTTTGTAGTAATATCTTTACACTACAAAAAGAATAACAAAAATCATTAAAAATTGATTGAGAAATTATCTCATAAAGTTAGTCCCATAAATAAGAAGTTAAAGAGATGTAACCACCTTTCTTACATTGATTATAGAGGAGATCGTTAATAAATATTTAAATCCCTTGTTTAGTCTAAGGGTGTAAGTAGGGATGTACGCACTGCAGTTTGAGCGCTTTGAGAGTAAAATTATAAATCAAATGGTGCATTAGATGATTGATAAATTGCGGGTTGAGTCGTTTTGGACGGATTGACAGATTGAAGAATATTCTAAGCGATTATTAAGTCTTTGCATAATATATAAAATTAATTTGCATAATATTTTTCATATGTATAACACAGACTAATTTTACATAATATTTTTCATATATATAAGTAATAATATTTTGTAATAAATTTCACATCTTGAATGTTTTTCACACTCATTTTTATTTTGATATTTCATTATAGGTTAATATATATATATATATATGTATTAACTATGACGGAGCAAAACGGTTTCGAAGGTGAATTATAATTTTTAAAGTTTAAATTACAGTAAATGGATAGATCGGTACAATTTTAGTGGATAAGCAAGTATTTTACACGGCTTTAGGTGTAAGTCCTTTGAGATAAGGTAGGTTATAAATTTTAAAATTTAAATTGCGGTTAATGAATAGTGCGGTGTAGATCGGTGCCGTTTTAGTAGATTAAGCAATATTTTATACAATTCTAAATATAAATCCTTTGAAATATCTAAACTTCCTAAGCGAAGAGAGTTATGGACGTTTCATAAATTCCCTCAAAAATTCCTCCGCAAAGTATATTCAACAGTCTTCTCTAGCGGATTTCTAGGGACTTTCCAACCTAAATGTCGTCAATTTTGAACTATGTTGATGCATTCTTGTTTCTAGGAGCTTTCCAACCTAATTGCCGCATTCTGTTAGAAAATAAAATAATAAAAGTGATCCATGCTATTTTATTGGTCTTCTTTTGGATATTTTAAGCCACTTGTCATTTTCTCTAATGTTTCATCCTTCTGTGTTCATTGGTGTGCCATTTTGAAAGCCTTTAAATTTTAACTTTAGTTCTTACTTGAGGCTAATAATCTCAATAATTGGACAATCATACCTAGTGAAGGTACATTCTTCAAGTTTTTCCATTTGACTATTTTATTTGCACCTATATGGAATTTGTGAGTGTAAATGATTTCTTCAAAAAAAAAAAAAAAAGAAAAAAAAAGATAAGGCAACAAAAAAAAAAAAAAAAACAGAATTGCCAAAAATGGAAATTTAGGGGCATTAGTGTTCAAAATTTTAGTGCTAAAAAACATTTCTGATGATTTTATTCACATTATAACAACTCGGCTCACCAATAATAAATGAGTAAATATTAATCGTAGTCATGTTTAAACAGTATTTGAATTTGTAATACCAAATGTGAATGATTAATATAAAGTTGATTTTGTGATTTAAATTAGTAAATTATTAGTAAGATGGAGTTAAATATTAGGATAAATTACAAATATACCTCCTGAGATTTGCTTAAAATATAAATTGTACCTTATGAATTGAAAAATTACAAATACCTCTCTATCAGATTTTTTTATTTAACAAAATTAACTAAAAAAATAAAATTCATAGTTACTCTCCTATACAATAATAAAATTACTTAAATTATTAATTGAAATATATTTCTAATATCATTAAAAATTCTTAATTGACTTGATGATTTATTAATAAAAATAGCAATTTGTTATGAAATTAGAAACTTCAGGGGTGGAATGTAATTTTTAAAATTATAGGTGTAGCTTTACTTTTCGTGCCCCCTCTCAGAAGTCGAATAAGCCTTACAGTATCGGACTCCCGTAGTTCTGAATCTGATCTCATAAGTGCAATGCGAAATAGATAAACACCAAAGAGTCCAAATCTGGCAAATTTTTTTGAAAAATCGATTTTGAATCAAAAATGCCAAAAATAGACTGCTTTACTAGATACAGAGTCGTCACTTAAATATTTGTGAGGAAATTTAGGAAACCCATGATTCATGCCGAAGGACACGTGTCTATCATCACCAAGATTGTCTTGGCTCGGGGACATAGGTGCGAGAGGAAAATGTCATGAATTGAGCATCCCTGCTCGCCCGATCAAAGATCGACCTCTACTAATCATGATGTGAATCTTATTTACATTATATGCTCTTGTTCCGATTATTAGGCTAACATTATTATGTGATGCGCACACACAAGTATAGACTAATTTGCAAGAATTAAAACATTCGATCTCATTTTTGTTTTGAAAATTGTTTCGAATATGTACCACTTGAAAAAGTTATCACATATAAGCATTATTCAAACTATTTTAATTCAAGCAACCAGCCTTCATCCACAGGTATTCAAGAGTTATAGCAATTAAGCACTTAGCCTCATGGTAAGTATGCTAAATATGACAACAATCAACATACAATGCAATATGCTAAAGCAAGTAAAGGCTCACCTAGTACTCCAAGCCAAAATAAATATGAGAGTAAAAAAATGCATGATCCTAACTATGCAATATGACTAATGCAACGCATACGATATGCAATTATTAGGTTCGACTACTAGTATAGCATATGAATCAATATGATAGTATAAGGTCTAAGCACGTATTCAAAGAAGTATTAACTAACAATGCAAACTAGAATGATGTGCCGAGCTCAATACATGCACTACAAGTGGATGCAAACATGAGGTATGTTAAACAAAATATGCTTTAACCTAACCATCGTAAACAGGTAAATAAAAGGGAGAAAGACGTGGGGTTGGAAGACATGCATATTATTATAACATTGCGCCCTCACACAGGAGGATCCGAATAAACTAACTAGCTAACTAATTAAAGCTAAACTAATTAATTAATTATTACAAACCCAAATGAATAAATTAGCTAAACTACTCAACTAATTATGACTACAAATGAACTAATTAATTAATTAACTAATCTAGCTAATTAAAATAATTATAACACGAGACAAATTAGTTATTCTAACTAATTAATTACAAAGCCACTATTTTAAGCACAACACTAATATATTTATAACATGAATCTTGAGGATCAATGGAGGGCTCATGCATGAATAGGGCCGGCCCCGGTCTAAGGCCAGTAAGGCCCCAAAATTTTGGCCCAAAAATAGGGCCCCTAAATTTGGTAAAATATTATAGGCTCAATGCTTTTTTTTTTTTTTTTTTTTTTTGGGATTTAAGATCAATTTAAAAGTGTAGACGCACCCTTGGGCCTCGCTCTAACAGTTCGGACTCAATTTGTGTCACGGTTCTTAATCTGAACCAAAGAGTCCAAATCCGGCAAATCGTTTTGAAGAAAAACAGATTTTGAAAAGAAGTGCCAAACATGAACTGCTTTGCCAGATACAGAGTCGCCACCTAAATGTTTTTAAAATGGAAAATTTAGGAAACCCTGACTCGGTGCCAAATGCTACGTGTCCGTCATCACCAAAGTTGTCTTGGCTCGGGAGCTTGGGTACGATCGGGGAAGGTCAGCTATGAGCACCCCCTTTCGCTCGGTTCGAAGACCCGCCTCTACTAACCGTGATACCCAATTTTGAAAACGTTATGTGTTCTTATTCCGGTTATTAGCCTAGAATTACTATGTTACGCGCACAGCAAACAAGTATAGACTAGATTGCCTAATTTGGAAACAAACATTGCATATCCGTTTGTTTGGAAAACGCTTTGGAATTTGCTACTCGCAAGTAGGCTAAAACACGAATTTCAACGAGTTTTTCCAAGTCAAACAATCCAACCTCCACCCACAGGCATTCAAACAGTTTATCTCATATAAGCATTTAGCTACATGGTAAGCATACTATTATGTTAACATCCACACGCATGCGATATGCTAAAGCGTAAATACTCACATTGTACTCCGTGCCAAAACAATAAACTAGTTAGCAAACATGCATGCCCTAGTTCATGTTGGAGTGACTAATGCAACACATGCGAAGATGTGACTAGGAGTAGGCTCGGCTAATCCTAAAATGGCATGTGAAATGCAATCATTCGGTGCACGTATTCAAGTTAGATTTGCAAATACAATGCGGTTTGTATGATGTACCGAGCCCGGTGCATGTCAACAAATGCATGGATGCACGCATGCACTGCATAAGGTATGCTAAAATAAACGTGCCCTAATCTACCATCATATGCAGGTAAATAAAAGGGAAGAAAGAAGTGGGGGTTGGAAGACACACACACCACTCACACACGCTTATTACAAATTTGCTCTCACACGGAGAGACCGAAAGAATATACAGTCCCAAAATAATACAGTCCAAATACATAATAAATTATTACAGAAAAAGTCTAATTTAAATTAAATTCAATGTAAAAAAGAAAGGGGCTTCAGCCCTGCCTTGGGATGCGCGAATGATGCATGCTCGATCCGTCTTGCCCGGAAAACCCTTGTCATGCCACTTGTATTTTTGCTTTTACCGCCTCTCTCAAAAAATTTCCAAAATCCCAGAAAACCTTCCTTGCATGCTGCTGTACACCACCGGCTGGAAGAAGTGCCCACCGGCCAGCTAAAATTTACATCGGCTGTTTAGGAGGTTATCGGCCTTCCATATAGTGCCGGTCGGCACTCTCTACTGCCGGTCGGCATAAAATTCCTGCAGAAGACAGTTTTGACAGCAACAACAGACAGACAGTGCATGACATGGAGTTTTGAGCATATGTAAGCATGGCTAATGCTTCCTATCATACTTGGGACTCAAGGAAGCACGACCCTTGGTTCTTGGGCTATCAATTATGCACCTTGGTGCATGATAGCCTAAGAAACCAAGATTGCATTTCAATGTCAATATGCATGCAACACACAAATGAGACCAAAACCTTATCATGCATAGATCAAAGGCCTTGGTGACCAAGAGTTGAAACAAGTTGCACCACTTGTAGTGTGAACTTCCCTCAACCCTTATACTTGGTTTGACACCCCAAACCAAGACATGGAATGCATGTACACAACAAGGCTCAAATGATGTGATATGGCATGAAGTACAAGACATACTCAATACAATGCAACATGTCATGGCAAGTGTACAATACTAGGCATGCAAGATGCAAAATATGAAGCAAACATGGACAATTCTTGTAAAAGAACTAACATATGACAAGGCTTTGCTAATCAAGCATGCAACAAACATGATTCAAGTAAGCAGTAGTGGGCTTAAACTATAATAGGACAGATCTCAAACCTCCCCAAAACAGTGGCAAAAGTGCCCAAAATGATGGACCAATTCTCATGCAAACATGCAAGCAAGTAGGCCCAAAACCAAGGCATAAACAAGGGGCTTTTCACTACCACCAACATGACTATTCATAGCATGTATTAGGCCACCAAAAACAGATCCTTAGCATGCAAAAATACACACACACACCTTGACATGGTAGTCCCAAAATTCCCTAAACATACAAGCATGCATAAGGCATATTTCTAGGCATAAAGGAGCACATCCTTAAAGCGTGAAATAGGTCACATATGCAAACATACAAACATGATTTATGGACTGAAATATGATCCTAAATGATGCCAAATCATGAGGATGGTCCAAGCTAAGCATGTTAGAGGCTAATATGCTTAAGGTTTACAAGCCAAAACACAAAGCAACCACATCAAGCACACCAAACATGGAAAAATCAGTGGCTCACAGCCCTTAAACATGACAAATCATGACCAAAGACTTCAATAAGCTAAGCCAAAACATGAAGATATGCAAGGCTAAACATATGAAATAATTCTAGGAAAAATGGAGGATTACAAGCATAAGTATGAAAAGCATGTTAAGGACCACAAAATCACTTTTGGACAGAGGTGAAATATGATCCAAAATACCCAAAAAAAACTCTGAAATGGTATCAAAAACAAGCAAGCATGCATGTTCTCTTTTTAAGCCAAAGACAAAGGCAAAAGAGGGACAAAGGGGAGAGGGGTGTCCCTCCCCTATACAAGACTTCAAACCACCTTATTTGCCACTAAAAACCCATTGGTTTTCAGTGGTGAAAGGACCCAAAACAACAAGGCAAATGAGGCTCAAAGTAAAGACACCAAATAGGCCAAAATAAGGCCTAAAAGGGTGAGATTGCACTCAAACCACAAAATGACCTTAATGAAAGTTCAAAATCAAGAAAATCTAAGACTTTTTTCAGTTATAGACAAAGCTCAAAACACAAAGCAAGATAGATAAAAACTTGTTGCAAAAATGGGGAATCTAAAGTAAAGTGCTCACCCTTGAAGAACACTTGAAGAACAGGTGGTGCAGCCCTCTTGTATGGATCAAAACCAGTCCAAAAACTCAACAAACAACCCTCCAAGTCCCTCAATCTCAAACTAAGGTGTAATGGTGTGTGTATTGGTGCAAAAGTAAGGTAAAACCACACTTTTAGGCCCTAGAACACACACACAAGAGGAGAGAGAGGGAAAATCAAGAGAGAGAGAGAGAGTGTATGGCAGATATATAGATATAGAAGCTCTGATTTTTTGATCAAGAATGGCTAACCCCTCTCAATGGGAGAGGGATGGTGTTTATATAGGCACAAATCAAGGTTCAAGGCTTCTCCAAGAAGCTAACCAAAAGGGGCAAAGGGTGCACAAGGGTCTTGGCTTCTTGGAGAAGCTAAGACAGCTGTCCAAGCTTCTCCAAGAAGCTTGGGCAAAAGGGTCAACCTTCTAGAAGGTTTGGGGGTTCAAAGGTGCAAAGGGCACCGCCTGCGGGATGAGTGATGGTGCATTCCAGCTGGCCCAGTTGGCATGCACCATGCCTCAGGGGTGCAAAGGGTGCACGCCGGCCAGCCAAAGTAATCATCGGCACAAAAATGTGATGGTCGGCATCATATAGTGCCGACCGGCCAAAGATTTTAACGAAACAGTGCCGGCGGTACACAAATGCGGCCGGCGAAGGTAGGGGAGGGCCGGTGGAGTGTGGGGATGGCCAACAAGCCATTCCCTGCCCTTCAAGGCAAAAACACAGGTGTTTGGTGCCAAAACCAAACACGAAGCAGTTGAGTCAAGAGGTCCTGAGACGAGGGGCGCTGCCAAGGCCTCCGGGAACTCGAGACGAACACAAACATGGATAATCACCGAGTATTCAAACGGTGATGTCCAAGTCTTGAGGACGGTCAAAAATGGGGTGTCTACAGTTGCCCCTCTTTGACAGAACTCGGAAGTCATAACAATGACGAGAGTGAATGTCAAAACCCAGAGACGACCCATTTTTGACAAGGCCGAAGACTTGGACAATCATGCAAGACAAATAGGGTATGCGCCCGAAGGCAGGGGCGAAATGCAAGACAATGCAAGAAGCCGAGCATAACTTATGATCATGCAAAGAAAGCTGTAATGAAGCACGCATACGCCAGTTATAAGCTAGTATACACCAGACTACACTACAATGCATAAAGGATGTAAGAGAATTATGTAATTCTCTGTACGTCTCACTCGGAGGATACAATACCTGCGCGGCTCGTCCGGTTGTACCGGCCTCAAATGAGCTGTACATACAATATCGTGCCTGCAAAGAAAGCAAACTTAACAGGTACCATATTGTTAGCAACATGCATGACAATGCAGTCGAAAGTGCGTGATAACGCTTGCCATGTGTATGGCAAGATAGCGGGATTGAACACATGTAAGTAAAGCTATGCACGCATGCAAGCAATGCGTATGGAAAGAGAACTTGAACACATGTAAGTAAAGCAATGCACGTATGCACGCAATGTGTATATAAAGGAAACTTGAACACATATCAGTAAAGCAATGCACGCATGCACGCAATGTGTATAAAAAGGAAACTTGAACACATATTAGTAAAGCAATGCACGCATGCACGCAATGTGTATAAAAAGGAAACTTGAACACATATCAGTAAAGCAATGCACGCATGCACGCAATGTGTATATAAGAGGAACTTGAACACATATCAGTAAAGCAATGCACGCATGCATGCAATGTGTATATAAGAGGAACTTGAACACATGTAAGTAAAGCAATGCACGCATGCACGCAATGTGTATATAAAGGGAACTTGAACACATGTAAGTGAAGCAATGCACGCATGCATGCAATGTGTATATAAAGGGAACTTGAACACATGTAAGTAAAGCAATGCACGCATGCACGCAATGTGTATATAAAGGGAACTTGAACACATGTAAGTAAAGCAATGCACGCATGCATGAAATGTGTATATAAGAGGAACTTGAACACATATCAGTAAAGCAATGCATGCATGCACGCAATGTGTATAAAAAGGAACTCGAAATTGAACATGGCAAAAACATATTTTCCATGATGTTGGAATGTAACGTACTACAACACAGTATAATTGAAATTGATTTATGGAATTCATAGGATACGAAAGGATACGGGAAGGAGCGTCCTTCGCATGTACCGAGCATCGCTTACAAAAGGTCATGGCCTGAGGTCAACTCGAAGGTCCACTTGTATTCTGACAGTGTATTTTCTTGTATTGCTTTAAGTGACGAAGGTGCCAAACCACACAATTGACCCGAACAAGGGCGTGAAAGGTACAATGACCGCAAGGGGAGGTTTCTGGTATCCATTCTGGTATCCTACTACCCTGTTATTTTTCTGCTTTATTTTCCTTTTTTATTAGGAGTTTAAGCACGTTGCATTGCCTCAGGCAGGTTCTATTTTTTTGAAATTACGTATTTTTCCTCTTCTTCTCTTTTTTGGAAATACATGACGGAAATGAAACAGCTATTTGTTCAAAAGGTGTTGCATTTGCACGTTCTACACATCGCATCGCAAGGCATCACATGACAATGTGACTGAAATTAACACTGTGTTTTGAAAACGAAGCATCGCATCGCAATAATCAGGTAGTGAACCAATTACAACTCGATAATCAAAGCAAAGGGTCTCGTGATGACCAAGCAGGTGCGAGTACAACTCGATAAACAGTATAAAGACTTAAAGAAAGTGAAATACAACTCGATAAGCAAATATACAACAACTCGATAAACAAATGGGCGCGCCCTCGTGAGAATTGATCACTGAAGGGTATTGGAAACGGTGGGATTCCCCAACTTCTTAGCATAAACAGCTCAGAGGGCAAGGTGGAGAACCACCGGCCCAGCTAAAAGTCCACCGGCCGTGAGGAAAGGCCATCGGCCGAAAAAGTGATCCATCGGCCAAAACAGATGGCCGGTCGGCAATATTTTTGGCCGGTCGGCCAAGAATGGGAGGAACCAGCAGAATGCTGACACCTGTCCTCCATTCAACCTTATCTCCTACAAAAGACTCCAGCTTCGTAGTTTTCTTCATTTCCACTCTGATTTACTCCAAATGGAAGAATTCCTTGCCCAAAATCTCGCAACTTGGATTAACAACTTGGATGGCTCGGAAAAGCTGAATTCCCGGGCCTTCGGCATAAACGCACTATTCACTTTGCGTCGTACCCTGTTGCATTTTCCATTTCTTCATGCCGCGGCAAGGTTCTGGAATCCGGTGACTCACGTCTTCAGCTTTAGCGGGCAACAGGTGTGTCCTACCTTTGAAGATTTCCAAGCTCTAATGGAAACTGAGCGTAACGAAGAAATTTTGCCCCAACTTCGTTTTGGCCATGGCCAAGCCTTAGGGCAAATGTGTGGGCTTTCAATACCCGATGCTTGTTCTTTGATTTGTGATGGGATGCTGGATGTTCCAAGCTTGGTTTGCCGTTTTTCTGAGACTGGTGATCGCGGTGACCATCACTGGCAAGGCTTCCGGCGACACGCCCTCTGTTTGTGCATGCTGTCTCATTTTCTGTTTGTCTCAGGTTCCGGAGGGTCTAGTGTCCGGTTGATTGAAGTTGCCCAAGGCTTGAAGGAGGGCAAAAGCTGCATCGCCATGATTCTGGCTGAGACGTTGCTGGGCTTAGACGCCTTTTATCGTCGAGAGACGACCAGATTAGCAGGGAGTCCACTATCACTGCAGGTAATGTTTCCCACCCAATCTCACATATATGTTTGCTCACATCACTCGGCCCTCAGGCTCGATTTTTCTCATAAAACCTTTTCCTTACTTTTTTTCTCATCGTACATCTCTCTATTCTTTATTCTCTCATTTTTTATCCCTCCCCAGGTATGGTTGATGGATAAACTGCAAGTTGTGGACTCTTGCCCAGCTTATTCAGCTCGCGGTTATTTCTTTCGGCAACGCCTAGTTGATGCCCTTGATGGGGGTTGGTGGTTTGACTGGATGTGCAGCTTGTCCGCAGACCGTATTGCTTGGCGGTGCCCTTGGCTCAATCTCCCGGTAATGAGTTCTGACATGACCCGTCAACGGGATCAATTGATTGGCTTGACTCACTGCGTCTTCTACTTTCCATTCCCTATCTTGCGCCAGTTCGGTCACGATCAGACTTGCCGCGGAAGGATAGAGTGCCGGCTACATTCGATTCGGCGCCTGGTGGCGATATGCCACGGCATGGAGGGCGAAGAACTCTGGCCCCGCTCACTTTCGGTTGCACTTTGTCGATGAGTGCTTGGATTGGCTTAATGAAGAGGCCAGAAGGGCCCATTTGGCATCGAGAGGCTTCGACCCGCTACGGGAGGCGCGAGAACACTGACTTGACTATGCCGGATTTATTGCTTTATTAGTACTTTCAAGTTTTCTTTATGAATGTAATAAAAAGCAACTTCAATTGTATGCAAGAGCAAGAGAACTCTGTATTGAAATCAATGAAATTGAAGTGTTGTGGTGCTGAAAATTTTCCGTTTTGGTCCAGAAATGGTCTTAGTTGTAAAAAGATTTATTTGAACAGAGTCATCTTTATTAAAACTTTTCAAAACTAATTTCGGTATGGATCAGAACTGGACACGCCTGAGATCTGTCACTGAGATGCACAATCCCGGATCCTAGCAACTGGAAAGTTGCCCCTTGTTTGAACGGTTCCGCGGCACTGTATAGCAACGGAAAGTTGCCCCTAGTCTGAATAGCACTGTACCGGAGATTGCTATAGACGCTGATGGACAAAGATGACCGAGATGATCAAATGGACAAAATTGATCGGGGAAAAGTTTATGGCTGAACTTCAGGATGAAGCTGCCTACGTATCCCAAAGATGGGAATCAAGCCTTACGTAGTTCAAGCTTGGGTTCACTCGAGTATTTTCACTCTCCTTTTGCGCTCTAACTTTTGCCAAGGTCGCCCTTTGCGGGTTTTCAACCTTGCGAGCTCAATTTTTATATTTTTCTAATTTTTTGTGCTCTGGATTTTGCCTAGGTTGCCCTTTCGGGTTTTCGGCCTAACGAGCCTCTTAGGGGTAGTATTTCTTCAACTTGTCCATGTTGATCGGTTGGGAGAATTCTAGGCCATCTAGGTCCATCAGAACCACAGCTCCACCTGACCAGATAGACTTGATGATATAGGGGCCGGTCCAATTAGGTCTGAACTTGCCCCTTGGGTCGTGGATGGGAGCTCGGTTGTCTTTGAGTACCAAATCTCCTTTCTTCAAATTCCTGGACTTAACCTTCTTGTTGAAAGCCCGGGCAATTCTGCGTTGATATCCTTGGACATGGTATAGTGCTTTTAATCTCCTCTCATCAAAAAGCATGAGTTCTTCGAATCTGCTCTGCTGCCAATCTGCCTCTGCTATTTGACACTCAGCCAATACTCGTAAAGACGGAACCTCAATCTCTATAGGTAGAACGGCCTCCATCCCATAAACCAAGGAATACGGAGTCGCCCCGGTAGAAGTTCTAATTGAAGTTCGGTAGCCCCACAGAGCAAATGGCAACTTATCTGGCCAATCCCGGTAGGTTTCCACCATCTTCTGTAATATGTGTTTGATGTTCTTGTTGGCGGCCTCAACTGCTCCGTTGGTCTGCGGCCGATATGTGGACGACTTATGAAAAGCCACATTGTATTTCTCCAACAAATCAATTACCTCTTTCTTGAAGTGGGAACCATTGTCTGAAATGATCTCGTTCGGGACTCCATATCGGCAGATAATGTTGTTTCTGATAAACTTTGCGACATGCGAAGCCTTCAGCACCGCATAAGATTGGGCCTCGACGCACTTCGTAAAGTAATCTATCGCTACCAAGATAAACTCGTACCCATTCGACCCCTTCGGGGTAACAGCCCCAATCACATCAATTCCCCAAACTGAAAATGGCCATGGCGACGTCATGTTGTACAGCTTTGATGGCGGAATGTTCATGCGGTTTGCATGGATCTGGCATTTGTGGCATCGCCGAACAAAGTCGATACAATCTTCTTCCATGGTAGACCAGTAGTAGCCCTGTCTGAGCATCTTCCATGCCAGCATTACCCCATTCGTGTGTGCCCTGCATTCTCCTCCATGGATGGCCTCCATCAGGCGCTTCGACTCTTCAGCTTCTACACACAACTTGTGCATTCCCAGGTGACCTCTTTTGTACAATTTACCCCCGCAGATGATAAACTGAATAGCCATTCTTCTAATCGCCCTTTTGTCCTTGGCATTTGCCCCTGGTGAGTACACCTCCTTTTCCAAGAAGTTCCATATGTCATAATACTAGGGGTTGTTGTCCTGCACTTCATCTATGGCAGAGATTGACTCGTAAGCAGGTGCAAATTTCTGGTCAATAATGACTGGGCGCATCCGGACCCCAGATGGGATGTCTATCATGGAAGATAGAGTTGCTAACAAATCCGCAAACCTGTTGTTCTCTCTTACTAGGTGAGTGAAATTTAACTTCTCAAACCGAGGAATTAACAAATCCAAGGTCTGGTGGTAAATTATCATCTTCTTCTCCTTGACTTTCCAGTCGCCTTTCGCCTGAGACACAACAAGGTTCGAATCCCCAACGACGTCCAATCGCCTTGCCCCTAGTTCTAGGGCCGCTTCTAGACCGGCAATACATGCCTCATACTCTGCCTCATTGTTCGAGACTTTGAACCGAAGCTTGAATGCTAAAGGGATACGGGAATCATCAGGCGCTATCAGCAACACCCCTATCCCATACCCGTACTGATTTGATGCTCCGTCAAAGTACATCGTCCAAGTTTCATCTTCGATGTGTAGAATTGCTTCATCTGGGAACAGGTATTCAACTGCTTCATCCCCTTCAACCAGGTGGTCGGCAAGGAACTCAGCTACCGCTCTCCCTTTTACGGACTTGCGCGTCACATACTTGAGATCAAATTCGGAGAGCAACAGCAGCCAACGAGCTAGCCTACCCGTAAGTGCTGGTTTCTCGAAAAGATATTTGATGGGATCGAGTCGTGAAACCAACATTACAGAGTGAGCTAACAGGTAGTGCCACAGCTTCCTGGTGGCCCATACCAAGGCTAAACAAGCCTTCTCCAGCGGAGTGTAGCGGATCTCATAATCTAGCATCTTCTTGCTCAGATAGTAGATGGCCCTTTTCACTTTATCTTCCGACTCTTGTGCGAGCATGCAGCCCATTGTAGTCTCAGTCACTGACAGATACAATATCAACGGTTTCCTCGGCTTTGGTGGTGACAACACTAGTGGATTCTGTAGATACTCTTTAATCTGTTCAAATGCAGCTTGGCATCAGCCGTCCCATTGGAACTTCTTTCCTTTCTTCAGAAGACCAAAAAGTGGTTCACAAGTCAAGGTTAGTTTTGAGATAAACCTCCTTATGAATTGCACTTTATCCAGAAAGCCTCGCACCTCCTTTTTAGTCATTGGTGGTGGCATTTCTAAGATAGCCTTGATTTTGGAAGAATTAAACTTGATGCCTTTGTGTGTCGAAATCGGCATTTTTCATTGTAACACCAAACGTACACTTCTGAGGATTCAACCGCAGCCGAAAATCTCTGATCCTTTGAAAAAACTTTTGCAAGGTGTAGACACCCCATTTTGACCGGCCCTAAGACTTGGGCGCTTCCTTTTGATTACTCGATGATGACAATTAGAATGTGTTTCTCGTAGAATTCTCATTAAAAGAAATGGAATTTGAACTTTAATCCCAACCTTCACCATTATGGCCAAATTATTTTAAAATATTGAATATTTCATTAATTTAGTATTTTTGTAATTTTTCATAATTTTATGTATTTGTTCATATTTTTGGTGTATGTTATATAAAAGAAAATAAAAAAACAAATTATCTTATGTGTTTAAAATTATTATATTATATATTTAGTATTTTATATAAAATTATATTAGTATATTATATATTATGTATTTTGGTATAAATTATATATTTTAGATATTTTATATATTATATTATATTTTATATATATATATTATAAAAATATATATATAATAATAAAAGTAAAAGTGGATGTGGGCGGTGCCGACTCAATCCACCGCACACATATATATATATATTATTATATTATTATTATACTATTATGTTATGCCTATATAAGGCAGAGGGGGGAGAGCAATTGGGGAGGAGGGTCTAAAGAAAGGAGAGGCTCAGCAAGAAATTCTGAGGGAGAGAGAAAGAGGAAAAAAGAGAGGGAATTCTGAGAAGAGTATTCTGTGAGGAGAATTCTAGGGGATTTTGGGTGAGGAAAGACTCAGTAAGTTTGAGAGGGAATTCTTTAGAGGGAGAAAGAAATAAAATATTTTCTTTAATATTTTTATTTCCATTTCATCAATACACCATTCAAAAATCAACCACTAAAGTTATAATTTCAAATTTTGGATTGAGAATTGAGAACACATTCCACAGACTTGAGAGTAGTCAAAAGAAAGTTTGTGATTCAGAAAATTCATCATTTCCCCAAAAGGTGAGTTTTCGTAAATTTTCATTTAATTTAAAAATGTGATATAATTTGTTTAAATACTTTATTTACTTCGTTTTATAACTGTTTTTTTTTTATTTATTATCGCTTTAATGGGATGGTTGCACCACTGCACCACCTACATATCTGCTGTAATTTAAATGTTGTATATAAATTGTTGTAATTTATTACTTTAAATAAATATCCCGGCGGTGAATAGTAACCTCCGGCAGTGAATAGTAACCCCGACGGTGAATAGTACCTAATTTGTTTAAATACTTTATTTACCTCGTTTTATAACTTTTTTTATCGCTTTAATGAGATGGCTGCACCACTGCACCACCTACATATCTGCTGTAATTTAAATATTATATATAAATTGTTTTAATTTATTACTTTAAATAAATATCCCGGCGGTGAATAGTAACCTCCGGCGGTGAATAGCACCTCCGGCGGTGAATAGTAACCCCGACGGTGAATAGTACCTAATTTGTTTAAATACTTTATTTACCTCGTTTTATAACTTTTTTTTATCGCTTTAATGGGATGGCTGCACCACTGCACCACCTACATATCTGTTGTAATTTATTACTTTAAATAAATATCCCGGCAGTGAATAGTAACCTCCGGCGGTGAATAGCACCTCCGGCGGTGAATAGTAACCCCGACGGTAAATAGTACCTAATTTGTTTAAATACTTTATTTACCTCGTTTTATAATTTTTTTATCGCTTTAATGGGATGGCTGCACCACTGCACCACCTACATATCTGCTGTAATTTAAATATTGTATATAAATTGTTGTAATTTATTTAAATAAATATCCCGGCGGTGAATAGTAACCTCCGGCGATGAATAGCACCTCCGGCGGTGAATAGTAACACTGACGGTGAATAGTACCTAATTATAACCTTTTTTTTATCGCTTTAATGGGATGGTTGCACCACTGCACCACCTACATATCTGCTGTAATTTAAATATTATATATAAATTGTTGTAATTTATTACTTTAAATAATCTATCCTGGCAGTGAATAGTAACCTCCGGCGGTGAATAGTACCTCCGGCAGTGAATAGTAACCTCGACAATGAATAGTACCTCTGGCGGTGAATAGTAACCCCGGTGATGAATAGTACTTCCGACGGTGAATAGTAACCCCGGCTATTTAATTTTGCTCGCTTTATTATATGCTATTTAGGGGGCTGTTTAATTTATTTCAACGATTTATGTTTTAAATATCAAGTTTGTTTGTACTAACCAATTAATCAATTTCGCATAATCATCTCTGCAACCACCCTCCATTCTTTGCTTATTTGATTAAAAGTTATGAAAAATTAAGATTGTGATTTAAGAATAAGAAAGGAACTCTTCCATGCTTAATGGTTTAATCTCTTAGGAGGTTCATTACCAAAGGTATAAAACGTTCTATGCTTAATGGTTTAATCTCTTTGGAGATTCATTACCAATGGCATAAAGCGTTTTATCTTGAGATACTAAAAGTATACAACGTTCTATGCTTCTTGATTTAATCTCTTAGGGATTTACCAAAAGCATAAAACATTCTATACTTACGGTTTAAATTCTTTGGAGGTTCACTACCCCAAATGTATACATGTTCTTATACTAAAGCACAATCTTTCATTTTTCATTTCTCTTTATTCATCAGTGTGTTGACTTTTAAGGGACTAATTGACCCTTGGAAATCACCAAGGAAAGTGTCATTATCACTTATCATCAAGTTTGGATTTCAAGTCATTATCACTCAAGTTTGGGTTTTTCTAAGTCATTATTACTCTTTTGAGTTTGACTAGTCCTTGTTGCACATCTTGAGCTTGACTTGAAATCCCTAACTTGTAAATAAGTTTGACTCTTCCTTTGTAATTTCCCCCGAAGAATTTATCACCTGTTTGTTTACTGTTAATGGATTAATTGACCATTGGAAATCGTCAAGGAAAGTGTCATTATCACTTATCATCAAGTTTGGATTTCAAGTCCTTATCGCTCAAGTTTGGGTTTTTCTAAGTCATTATTACTCTTTTGAGTTTGACTAGTCCTTGTTGCACATCTTGAGTTTGACTTGAAATCCCTAACTTGTAAATAAGTTTGACTCTTCCTTTGTGATTTCCTCTGAAGAAAATAAGGTTTATTCGTGTTAAGTCGACACTGATTTTCCTTTATTGCATTTCAGACTTAGTGGATGTAAATATCACTTTTGCACAAACAGGAGAAAAGATAAAGAAATGGACAGGTAATAAAAAAAGGCTAATAAAATTGGATTACAACCAACATAAAGAACCAATATGATTAATTGAATTCGGTCGGACGTTATACCGAATTTATTGTGGCAAGGCTTGTCTTACATTAATTATTGTAATAAATTAGACAGCCCCTTTCATTTATTATTCATTAGGTTTTGTAATAATTATTTATTCGGACACTTGGACATTCGGACCCTCCTGCGTGAGGGCGCATTTGGACATTCGGACCCTCCTTCGTGAGGACAAATATGTAATAAGTTGTATGTCTTCCAACCCCCATTCTTTCTCCCTTTTATTTCACTGCTTATGATGGTTAGATTAGGAACATCATGTTTAATTTAGCATTTTCCATGATTTGCATCCATCTGTTTGCATGCATAAAAGTTTGGCTCATCATATTATTCAAATGTCAAATTCAAACTTTTTGCTTGAATACATGCTCTATCACATGCCTTGAATTGACTCGCATGCCATGCTAGTAGCTGAGCTTATTACTTGCACATTGTATGTGTTGCATTAGCCATATCGCATTAATTAGGATCATACATTTTTTTTCTAACTATTTACTTTCTTTTGACTCGCCTTCGGACATAAGGTAAGTTTTTATGCTTTAGCATATTGCATAAGTGTGATTGCTGTCATATCAAACATACTACCATGAGGCTAAATGCTTACTTGATATACCTGTTTGAATGCCTGTGGATGAAGGCTAATCACTTAAATTGGGATACTTTGATTCGTGTATATATGAGATCACCATTTTCAGTGATACATATTCAAAACATTTTTTAAAACAAACATGGAATCAAACGTTCCAACTTTTCGTGAAATTAGTCTATACTTGTATGTTACATATAGAACAAGAGCATATATTGTACATAAAAACGACATCATGATTAGTAGAGGCCGATCTTTGATCGGGTGAGTGGGGTGTTCAATTATTGACCTTCCCCTCTCATACCTAAGTTCCCGAACCAAGACATTTTGGTAACGACGGACTAATGGCCTTTGGCATGAGTCACGGGTTTCCTAAATTTCCCATAAATATTTAGGTGGCGACTCTGAAATCTGGCAAAGCAGTCCATTTTTGGCACTTGATTCAAACATCGATTTTCCAAAAACAATTGCCGGATTTGGACTCTTTTTGTGTTTCCACTGTTTCACATTGCACTTGTGAAATCAGATTCAGAACCAACACACAAGTGGAGTCCGAACTGTAAGGGCTATTTCATTTTTCCGGCACTGTGGCATCCGGGTTATCACCCCCAAGAATACCGGACTCAGACTCAGACGAGCTGGAACCTGATTCCGACTCACAAGACTCGGTGGAATCAGATTCCGGCTCACTACCTGACCCGGTGCTACTCGACAAAAACCCCTCCTCGTACTGCCGGTGAGGGAGGTGCGATGGATGCATCAAAATAGGCTGGCTGGTTGGCATGCGTTTCATCTCGATTATGGACAGAGGAGTTATCCTCCAAGCACAACCAGTCGATCAAAGGATCTGAAAGTAGACATGCAGTGCTACCCCCATTTCAAACTACGTGTCCGCGGACTACGATTCTTTGCTATGCTCATCCTTAAGCTGGAGTGCATGCGCTCTTCAGCGACATCATCCCACTAGCGTAGGTCAAAGAAAATTTTGAACCACAGCACGCGCTTCTTCTCTGTGTTCAACCACGGCTCCGGAAAACCACAGAATGGAAAATCCTCCCCCTCCCGGACGAAGCGTCCGTTTAGGGTACCCTGAATGGGCCGATGCATCAATTCAAAGGGTTTCCCCATCTGTTTTGCTTTGGCTCTTCCAGCCATATCTTTTCCTCTTCTTACCCAATCTTCCTTGGTGGGCAGATAAGCCAAGCCGAAGGTATGGGGGTTGTGCGGCACTTTGGCCAATGTTGCGATGCCCTTACGGCCGCTCTTTCCTAATCCCATTCCAGGGATGTATTGGAGCTTGTTCATGAGATACACTGCTTGGGCACTAACATATATCCCTTCATTAGCGGCCATGATATTCTGTACGACCTGAGCCTCAGCTAAGGTAAAACCTGATATGAACACGTCCTCCATGCCATGCTCGATTTCCAGAACAGGCGTGGATACCTCCGGTGGTGGGTGGATTGATGAATTCCCGAAGACAATGGCTACTCCCTTCCCATAGGGGTATTTCACCATTTGATGCAAAGTAGATGACACTGCCTTCACTTGATGCAGCTACGGTCATCCTAAAAGCAAATTGAAAGTTGCGGGAACTTCTAGGACATGAAAATCTATCTCGTGCTGCCCCGGCCCGACCTTCGTCTGAACTTTAACTGTCCCCATTACTTCCCTACTTGTATTGTAAATGCGCCGGATGACTGGGTACATTGATGCAATCTAACATTTTCAAGCCAATTGCATACGCCGTCCTTGCTGGGCAGACGTTGATGGCAGACCCGGTATCAACAAGTACCACCGGTATCCACCTATCTCTACATTCCACGAAGATGTAGAGGGGTTTATTGTGATTCGTGCCCTCAGGCGGAAGTTCTTTATCTGAAAAAGTTAATGCCGGGGGACCTCCTCCCGAAAAAACCAACCCAACCAGTTGCTCTGGTGTAGTCTCTATAGAGAGCTTGGCCTTATCTATGGCCGTTAAGACAGCCTGCCTATGTACTCGTGAGGCCATGAGCAGTCCCCAGATGGAGATGTCTGCTTGTATCTTTTTTAGCTGTTTGAGTACGGCTTCCTCTTCAAGCTGCTTCTTCTTTTGCTTTTCAGCTTCTCTATCCTTCCCCGAGGCCTCTGGCTGATCTAAGTGTGGGGGTTTGAAATACCGCCCACTCCGTGTCATGTGGTCGACCTCTCCAAGGTACCAGGTGTCATCAGGTTGGTTATTCCCCCAATCTTCATCCTTATGGGCAAGACATAAGTCCTCATCTTCCCACCACATGCCATCAGCGGCCGACAAACACCTGTCTGGCCTTGATATGACTGTTTTTGCGCTTGCAGCACCTCCTATCCACATGCTCGCAACATTTTCGGTTCCTGCGTTCACAGCAGTTTCAACTCCCACATGGGCCTTTGCCTTCTTGATTCTCTCGGAATCTTCAAAATTTGCCTGTTCTGACATAACTGACTGTTCAATAACTTCTGCACTCAAAATACTCCAGTCTCGGGCGAAATTCTTGACACCGGCGCTCTCCGGCGATGTACTTCGCTCTTCGACCCTTCTGGCCATCACTGATATTCTCAACTCCGCTGAGCCCTGTCCTGACTGAAACTCTTCTATCACATCAGGTTAATCGTCCAACCACCCAATAACTTCTGCTGAATTTTCATAATCGAACCATGCGACTGCCGAATCCTATAGGTCTTGGTCATTGTAAAACCGGAGATCGGAAAGGTCCTCCCCCACAGCTGTTACATCATCTGCTCCCTGTCCCAGACTATCTCCTTGAATTACACACAGTTCTCTTCCTGCTGGAAGTTCCACAACTAGCACATCCTGGCCTATCGATAAAATGTAGTCACTCGGACTATACGTTTTCTCAACACAAATTCCAGATCCCGCAGACTCTGGTTCAACAACCCGTTTTTCCTTTGGAGTCTCCTCTCTCCTTTTCTCGGTGGTCACCACTGCTGGTTTAGGTTGGGCCATGGAGATGTCCATCATGCACAAATCGATGCAATCGGGAAGAAACACCTCCGGTTTAGGTAAGTGGGTAGGTGTGATATAGATACTAGGGTCGTAGGACACGGCCCCAGTATGGATGAAATTGAGTCTTTTGGGTGCTGGAGCTTGGTTATGTGTGGGGAGAGGGTTTGTAGTAACATTGGGTTTCTCGGGAGGCAGAATCACCCCGTTATCAATGAGATCTTGAATCTCATGATGCAAGCGGAAGCACTGATCGGTGTCGTGACCGTGCTGTTGGTGGAATGAACAATATTTGGCTGGGTTATGGGTAGGGGGGAGTTTCTCTGGTAAGGGCCGCGGCTCTAGGGGCTTCAAGTGCCCCTTTTTGATTAGCACCCCCAAAGCCTTAGACAGGGGCATGTAAAGTGGGGCGAAGGTTCTGGTGTTCTTGGGTGGGTATTTGGCTGTTGGTGGGTTACTAGGACGCCTTGGGAGAATAATATTCCGTAGTATTTCTTGGTGGGGGGTTGGCGGTGACCATGCTTACTTCGGAGGTTCTCGTAGTAGTGGTGCCACTCGGGCCTGTATTAGTGTTGCGGTTGAAGGTCCTTCGGGGTTGCTCCCGATCGTTGTCAATCAAACCTTGCTTCAAGGCATCTTCGATCTGCACCCCCATTTCATGTAGGTCAGAAAAAGTAGGAAAGGGAAGTACTATCATCTTTTGCATCAACTTCGGCTGAAGATTGCGCACAATCATCCGAATCTGGTCTTTGTCTGTAGGCCTCAAGGTCATCATCGAAGCCTTGGCCCTCCATCTGGTTACGAACTCTGAAAAACTCTCCTTAGGCTCATGCCTAGTCGTCTCGAGATCACGGGTTGTAATCTCAATCTGTGTATTGTATGAGTACTGCGCGATGAAGGCCTCAGCCATCTCGTCCCAATTCCTCTTAACGTCATCTTCTAGCTTGGCATACCATATGGCCACTACACCCGACAGGTTCCGGCCAAATAAAGACAACTTCTGAAGCCTACTGAGGCCCATTGGTCTTAGAACATCTGAAAACAGTCTTAAGTGCACCATGGGGTCCCCAGACTCGTCAAATCGATCAATATGAGGCATTTTGAATCGGTCGGGCAGCGTCACAGCTGCGTCAGTGTATCCATCTTCAATGTCGGGGATAGTCTTAACCCCTTGGGATCTCTTGAACAACTTTTCAAGCTTGCTCAACTTTAGTGCGGTGGGATCAGTCTCGAACTCAAAGAGGGAGTCCGGCAGGTTGGTAGGTGTTTTTGATAGCTGAGGTTGGATTTGAGGTAGGGTTGGAGGTGGGGGTGGTCCCGTGGGCAGTTCTGTATCATTCTGAACATTGGCTGTCTCCCCAAGGTTCGGAATTCCTGGTGGGGGAGGAGCTTGATGCGAAGCAGATGCTCCGGTTTGCTGCTCTAGCCTGGCAATTGTCTCTGCCTGTTCCCTCACAAGTGTGGCCTGTTGCCTGGCGAATTTTGCCTGACGGACGGCATCCTGCTGCATTATTTTCATGCTCTGTTGAAGGTGGCGCACCATCTCCTCCAAACTAGCCATATTATCCTGCTCTGGTTGGATTACTGGTATATATTCTCTCTCTGTTGGTGACACGGGACCCTGATCCTTACTGAACACAGGTGGGGTAGATGAAGTCCTCTGAACTGACTGTTGTACTGATGTCCTCTGCCAGACTGACCTCCGTCTAGTAACCGGGGGTAGTGAGTAGTACACTGGTTGTCCGTCTACCAGATCCTCAGACCGATGGAGTCGACGACCTCTAGTCCAGAGTGCTTGGGGAGTATCTACTGGGTCAGAAGCAATCGTGCTCAACTACCTAGTAAAAAGATAAATAAAGCATATAAATAAACAGACAATTGGACAGCACAATGGCATAAAATAAACATACAACACACGGTTTGGTTATCATAACACACTGCTAGCGAACTAGATACATTGTTCCTCAAACACTGATCACTGTTTCTGAATCATCGCCCCCCCATGTCTGAATCTGGTACCCACAGATAACTGATTCCCCAAAATACTGTTACTGGTGCCCTCAGGCCGGGTATTAAAACTTGCAAACTGATATGTGCATTCCCTGTAGAGATATACTCTAAAAGCACATAACATGTAAAAGAGAGCCAATACACCCCTATGTTGTGCATTCCCTGTAGAGATACACTCTAAACCACAAGTTTCAGCCCAAAAATACAGAGTTTTTATAGCTCAAAAATCAGTAGAAAAGATGGAAAACAAGTGGTGTAAAGATGGTACAAAAGCAAGAGAAGGTATACCTCTTAAAGAGGAATGAACCCTTAAGTCACAAACCACCAATTTCACACTCTCAAGTACTTCAAGAGCTCAAGTTCAAGCTCAAATCATCTCAGCAAGAAGCTCTCTAGGTTTGGTTTAGAGTGTTTGGGCAAAGGTTATGCAAGTTGCAAGAGAGAGAGAGAATTGTAGAAAGAGAGAGGATATTTTTGCTCCCAAAATTTTTCTAACCTTAAAACCAAGAGAGAAGGTCCTCTATATATATATATATAAATATGAACTTCAGTCGAAAATATCTATATAGAGATAGGTGGAGCAATGTGGGAACAACTGGCATAAATATCTGCAAAAATCTGGTTTTTTGACACTTGTGGCTGGCAGGCCACTAATGGTGGACAGAAAGACACAAAAGGGGCAAAAGTTTAACTATTGGCTGGTAGGCCACTAGCAAGGGCTGGCAGGCCACTAAAGTGGCCGGCCACAAAAATCTATTTTCAGGCCTGATTTCAAAACGGCATAACTCCTTCATCCGGACTCCATTTCAGGTCATTCTTGAGTCTAAATTGAAGCCCCGGAAGTATAGCTTCCAATGGTGGAAGCCTCACATCTAAATTCTAAGTGTGCAAAGAGATATTCCTATTTTAGTGAAGGCTGCTCAGTTTTATTCTAACGGATTGATGTCTAACTTTTCCCCCAACTAGGTTTCTTCCATCCCCTCTTATTTTCTTCAACTCCAAACCTTTAAATAAGATGTTTTAAAGATTTTTTCAAAGAGTTCACCTCCCTTTCATTTATTTACACTTTGTGCTTACTCGGTTTACCAAAAAGTACAATTTTTAACGAAATGCAAGCCTCGGAACATCGTATAAACTTTTTCAAAAATATTTTGAAAGAGAGGGTTTTAAGGTCTAAAATAGTTTTGGTGAAAAAAAGTTTTGGTCCAAAAATGGGGTGTAAGGTTGAGATTTAGAAGCTCTTTTTGCTGAAGAAATCAAACATTTGCACAGCATAACTTTCATCATCGAGTTGTTAATTAGTGGCGCCCAAGTCTTAAGGGCGGTCAAAAATAGAGTGTCTACAATAGGGGATAATTCATATTTTAATCAAACCTTAAGAAATATATTTTTAATTTACCCTAAATATTATTGGAAAAGAACTGAATTGCAAACCTGGGGAAGCACAATGATAATTGTGGGAGACTATTGAAATCTAACCTAACATAGTGAGAGAGAGAGAAAAGAAGGAAGTTGATGGTGTTTGATAATTTAATTTAGTATTTAAAATTGAATGCATTCAATATAAATAAATGGGCACTATCCATAAATCTAAATTTGAATTTTATTTATCTAAAATCTATTTTCTAAAATATTCTGTCCATAAGAACAATCTTGTACAAAATAATCAAAATACCCATTCATATTCCTATGCATATCAACATATGGAACCTATCTCTCCAAACCATTTCTTCAAACCCTCTCTCTTTACATCTCTCTCTCTCTCTCTCTCTCTCTCATTTTCATTTTCTCTCGCTATGGATTTGAGATCAGATATGTGTCCGCCGCTTACTTCTCTCACTCATCAGTGGTGTCACCGCCGCCTTCTCCCTATGGATATGAGATTAGATCTGCAGTTCTCTCAGTCTTGTCTCTCTCCCCTCCCCCTCTTCTATTTCGTCTTCATCTTCTTTCTCGTAAAGTCTCTGCCGCAGTTAGGATTCCAAGGCCAAATCCCCGCAGTTGTGTTAGCCCAAGACAACCTCCCTAGCTACCACAACAGTGGCAACACCACCACCACCACTAGGTCGGCCTTCAGAAAACACTTGGTTACCACCGAAAGGAAGCAGATTTAGGCCATTCTTAATTTCATACAAATCCCTTTTTGCTCAACCACTTTTCCTTTCTAGATCCATGCTAGTTTTGGTTCCTCCACCCTTCTCGAATCTGACACCGTTTGCTCCATCTTATTCTTTGGGTGCTGGGTTTGGACAAAGAACAGAGAGAAAATAGGTTTTGTTTGTTTTCATTGGATCTGTAGGATTTCATGATTTCTACTTTTGAGAGTAAATACTGTGTGGATTAGAGTTAATTCACGAGAGATCATGTGTAAATAGTTAGTTTCTCTCCCAAACTTCTATAGATTCTAGTAAGTTTGGTAGATGTTAACAGATAAAAGAAAAATTGAACAAATACTTCTCTATTTTCTTCATATAAAAGTCTGTGAACAGATAAGTTAAAAAAAATTTAAGAGTTGAATTTTAATAGATATGGAAAATATTAGTGAGTAGGGTTTGTTGAAAAAGTAAACTCTAAAAGGCTTAGATTTATTCAAAAAATTGAACAGATAGGTGTTAATTTGGACAGAAAAGAAAAAAATATTTGAATAGATAGTCAAAAAAATTCAACAGATAGATTAAGGGGTGAAATTAAAAATAAAATGTCTTCCAAAATAATAAAATGTGCTTTTCACTATAATATTTTACAAAGAGTATACTTCTCATTATAAAAAAAAATAAAATGAAAATGATGTGCCTAACAAATAGAAGTGCCAGAAGAAACAGAACTAAATACTTACTCAGCCATTTCAAAGTTTTCCTCGTTGCAACATTCTTATCTCACCATTGCCTCAAACATCAAAGTTCTCTATTTGAATGTTGCTTTTGAAGGGTACATACTCTCTAAGATAGCCTCCAAGATGATCATGTAGAGCACTCTAGTCAATCTCCTGGTAGTGATAGCTCTTGCAAACATAGTAAAACACACTCTGCACCATCAAACCAACCAAAAACCTATCAACCATTTGGGTCATCCCTTTCAATAACTCATAGCTCTTCTTCATCGCTGCAAAGCTGAAAACCGGTTCGAGCATTGAAACTACACTAGCTAAATGCCACAAAGCAGTGATGTAAACATGAACAACAAAAAATAGAATGAAAATCACATCCATTGAGAAAAACAGTAAAATTGGGTTTTGGGTATCGACTGTAATAACAAGGAGAACCAGAAAACTCACAAACACAATGTTTTAGATGATCATGATTAGAGAAACCCACAAGTAGGTGATGAAGAGTCACCAAAAAATACAAGGAATGGCGGCGATGGTAGAGGAGAATGAGACGGGTTTAAAGGTGTAAAGAGAGGCGACGGTGAAGACTACGACGACAATGGAGAGGAGAGAAAAAGTGAAGAGGAAGATGAGGTAGAAGAACTGAAGATGAGGAGCTTGGTCCATTGAGAGGAGTGTGAAGCAGGTGGGGAATAGATTGCAGTGAAGAGAGAGTGAGCTAGGAGTACGAAGGAGAGAAAGAAAATTCGGGTTAGGGTTAGGAGGTAGGAGGTTTTGGGCGATTGTTTAGGGATTGAGGTTGATTCTCTCTCAAGATGTTGTAGTGGTTTTTCGTGCTCCTCGGAGGGGTTTAGTCTCCTCGGATACGATAGCCCTACAGTTCGAACTCTCGTGGTTCTGAATCTGGTTTCACAAGTGCAATGTGAAACAGAAAAACACAAATGAGAGTTTGGCAATATCTTAGAATATCCATTTATCATCAAAGATGCCAGAAATGGACTACATTACCAGATTTCAGAGTTGCCACCTCAATATTTTTAAAAAATTTAGGAAACTCGTGACTCGTGCCAAAGGCCACTTGTCTTTATTTGATAGAACTCTTAATCAAAGAAATAAAAAAAGGAGAGAGATTGCAGAGATGATTATGCAAAGGTGATTATTACAAGTGTGAATATTTACATGAAAACTATGTAAAGAAAACTATCAACTCAAATAGATTGATAGCTATGTCCTAAACACCAAAATCCATGAAGACTTACAACAACAAAAGCATAGTATTCAGAGAATAAACTAAATAAACGCACTAAACAGTCCCTAAATAGCACAAAACGGTGCTAAAAATCATTTTGAAAAGGGTAAAAAACTTCGACAACAATGGAAGGAAAAACCTAGTAAACAAGCCAAAGAAGGGTGGCTAGCCCCTCGTCTTTTTTGTGACTTAAAATCACATTTTTAAGCTTAAAAATACTCTAAAAAACAGTGTGAAAAATCAAAGAAAAGAGATAGAAAAAGATGGTACAAAAGCTCAAAGATTACCCTTTAAAGAGAGGATGCTCTTCTAGTTCACAAACCACAAATTGAACACTTTCAATAGTTGAAATTTGTGTTCAAGAATCTCAGCAAGAGGCCTCAAGCTTAGGCTTAGAAAGTGTATGTATAGTGTATGTATATTGCAAGAGAGAGAGAGAGAGGTAGTGTATTGAGCAAGCTATAAACACTTAGAGAATTTTTCTAACCCCAAACCATGAGGGGAGGGCTTGTATTTATAGAAAAACAGGTCCTCACATCAAAAATATCTGTAATGAGATAGCTGGTGCAAGACATGCACATGGGGACAGCTGGCAGTTGTCAAAATATCTGTTGCGTTAAACATGGCCGGTCGACCATGAAGAGGGACGGCTAACCAACCAAAAATGGCCTGCCGGCCACTTGTTGGCCAACAGGCCTCTGAGTGGTCAGGCTAGAAAAAAAATTAGGTTTTGGTCCAAAGGGAGTGCAAGGTTTAAGTTTTAAAGCTTGAAATCGAAGCCTTTTGTTGAAAGAATTGAACGATTTGTACAGCGTAACATTTCCTCATCGAGTGTTCAACATGAGGCGCACAAGTCTTACGGGCGGTCAAAATGAGGTGTCTACAGTTGCCTCTCTTTGACAGAACTTGAAGTCATGAAATGACATGAGTGAATGTCAAAATTCGAAGACGACCCATTTGACAAGGCTATAAGACTTGGGCAAGCAATCAAATGTAAATGTAATTGGTTGAACACGAAAGCCGCCTATGTATCCCTTTACAAGGAATTAAACTAGCATAGTTCAAGGGCAAGATACAAATGATATGCACAAGAATACACTTGAAAGCTGGACTTACATGCTTTGCGAAGCTGATTATTTTGAAAATCCATGATCATGCAAGACAATGCAATGAGTAATAACAAGATGACGACATATGAATGAAATAAGCCTTAAGCTTAAATCAAAACAAATCTAACCATGCCTCACACGGAAAGGAGAGTAAACAATAATTCCAAACACATTTCACGTGAAAGGAGGGAAAATGATGCAACCAACAAGCGTATCTCTTTGTATTTCATAGAGAGGGAGGAAAGGTTGTAACTAGGGAAAGCAGCGTCCTAAAGCGTTTCATGTGAAAAGACAGGATGGTGGTGTAACCAACAGGTGTATCTCATTGTATTTCATACGGAGAGAGGGAATGTTTTAACCGGGTAAAAGAAAGGTGGTGTAACCAAGAGGTTTATCTCACCATATTTCATACAGAGAGAGGAAAGGTTTTAACTGGGAAAAATAACGACCTAATGCGTTTCACGCGAAAGGATGGAAGGGTGGTGTAACCAACAGGCGTATCTCACCATATTTCATACAGAGAGAGAAGGTTTTAACCGGGTGAAAACAATATACAAACACGTTTCACGCGAAAGAATGGAAGGGTGGTATAACCAACAGGCGTATTTTACTGTATTTCATACGGAGAGAGGAAAGGTTTTAACCGAGGGAAAACAATATCCTAATGCGTTTCATGTGAAATGAGGGAAGGGTGGTGTAACCAACAGGCGTAACTCACCATATTTCATACGGAGAAAAGAAAGGTTTTAACCAAGTGAAAAGCAACGTCCTAACACTTTTCACATGAAAGGACGGAAGGGTGGTGTAACCAACAAGCGTATCTCACCGTATCTCATACGGAGAGAGAGAGAAGGTTTTAACCAGGTGAAAACAACATCCTAACGCGTTTCAGACGAAAAGAGGAAAGTGCGGTGTAACCAAGAAGTGTATGTCACCGTATTTCATACGGGGAGATGGAAGGTTTTAACCAGGAGAAAGATGCGAGCCAAACTACATGTCACATAAAGAGGAGGTGAGACAAAAGGTACAAGCCAAACTACGCTTCGTGCAGAAAGGTGAAGAGGTACAAGCCAAGTCACACTCGTGTAACAAGGGTGAACACAATAAAACAAAGAGTAAGATACTCATGCATGCAACATAATTGCAATATAATTGCTGTGGTTGATACAAAACACTGTCGATGCATGCTCCATGCAATATAATAGGAAAGCAATTGAAAAGATAAACAGAAAGTGATGTTTTTTTGAAAACACCTCATAAAGATCTTCGACTTCAGTTTGGAGGTTCTCAAAAAGGATATAACTTGCTCAAGCTTGAGATCGGGGGTATTTTCCCACTTCGGAGAAATGACGGGACTTGAAACGGTGTATCTGGAATGGAATTTTGAAATTTTTTGAAGCATGAACGAACCAAATTTCTTCCATTCTTCACTTTATAGATGAATACATGACCAAATATACACATAATAAGCAAGGCCTCGGCAAAAATCAACTCTGGACCACTTGAGGGGTCAGCCGGCCAAAACAATGTGGCCGGCCAGCCACCCGTGCTGATGTCAGGGGCAATTTGGGGTTTTCGGCCCATGGTTTATTTAAAACACATTTTTGGTTCATTCTTTCACACACAACCGAACCAAAATCACTCCCCCTCTCTCTCTAGGTCTTCCCTCTCTCTAGATTTTCACCTTATGCATGTTACCCAATAAACCACGTGACCTTTTTTTTTTTTTTTTTCTGTAAAACTCTCTTGGCCCTCTACATATTGAACCGATTGGAATTTGATTTGGTCGATTTTTTGGGTTTTTCATTATTTTGGGCTTATTCTCACGAGTTTTTTGCATTCTCTTCCAAGTTTTCACTTTTTTCTCTCTCTCTCCTAGGGCTTGATTTTAGGATTTTTCACATATTTCCTTCATTTTCTCTCTCTACCCACTACTTTCTCCATGGCAGACAATATTTCACATGATGGTACCCCTCCCGGGGTGCCAATGCTTCCATCTACTACAGGTGTTGAGGAGCCGATGATTGACAGGGATGACGGAGTGACAGAGGACATTGCCACTGACATTGTTGCAAAGGAGATCTACCATTTAGAGCTTGAGCTTGGGCTACCATTGTTGAGGGTGAGGCCTTTTGACCCTGCCACCTATCATCCACACACGTATGCGATGACTCTTGGAGACATGTTATAGTTTGAGAACTTTGCTAGGGGTATGCCTGAGGACTTTCTTTTGAGAGAGCGTGTCTCTCATTTCTTCCACGATGCTGCTGAGGTAAGAAGCTTTGCTCCTTTTTATGCACTTTTCTTGCTTTGATATTTCATTTACAGTCTTTCATCTGCTATGCGCTTAACAAAATTTTGTTTTAACACAGGGTGACGCTCTCGCCTGGAGAAACTATGGAGCAGTGACTGCTAGAGATTGGTACTAGGAGCTTCCTGCTCGAGTTAGAGAGCTAGTGGAGGAGGCGGGCTTCGGCCTATTCTTCTCAAGGCTCGCATGACTATAGGCCAATCGAGCCTTACTTGGTGCTTTGGTGGAGAGGTGGTGGGACACCACTAACTCCTGACGATGACCCCCTATGACTTCTCTATGACCACGGGCTGAGAGGAAGGGTTGATTCGATCCCCTTCGAAATCGACATTGGCCAGTGGGAGGCAGCTTGGATCTATCTGCTTGGAGCATGTCCTCCATTGGACAAGTCGACCATGGTCAGATATAGCTAGTTCTACGATCACTTCCCTGGGAGCTAGCTCCAGACTCAGGCGCAAGTTGAGCAGTACACCCAAAGCTTCTTGATCTATCTCTTCAGTACCACCTTGTTTACAAACAGGTGAAATAAAGTAGATTTGTATCTGCTCAGCGCTTTGGTGGTCTTGTCCTGGGCACGGTTCTACAATTGGGGTGGCGCTGGCCTCGCCACTCTGTATGGCTACATGAGCTTCGGTTCCCGCAAGAAGGGGAACAAGGTTGGAGGCTTTGGAGAGCACAGGAGGTACACATTACACTTTTTTTTCATTTCTGTTTGCCCATTATGATTTCTGCTTTGCACTTTTTGTATTTATTTCTGTTTCTGCCTATTGACTCACAAATTGATCTTTTCTTGCAGCTTTGGTTTTATGCCTACTTTCCCGCCCTCGCCCTAGTTCCACGAGATGAGGTGAAGGCAGTAGTCCCCTACTCTAGACGATATGATGGTAGATGCCATCCCCGATGCCGTAGCATTACCATTTTCGCCTATTATCGCCGTTTCTTTGACATAGTAACGGCGTGTGAGGTAGTCTAAAACTCATGCCCATTCCATTCCATTATTATTGTTTTAACCCATTCCATTCTCTGACAACTGACAACAACTGACAATTGTGAATTCTCTGTTTGCATGTGACATGGCAGCCGTGGGTGGCGATCTTTGGTGGGGACGAGGATGAGTCGCGATCTGGGATACTTCCTAGATGCGGATCTTGCTAGAGGGTCTTTTTTGCCGGACCTAGTACTTAGGAGAGAGATTTGTGCACCAGACCTTAGGATCACCGGATCCCGCTGTTCTTGCTCCTCTTCCTGCATC
Organism: Camellia lanceoleosa; assembly: GCA_025200525.1. Taxonomy (NCBI): domain Eukaryota; kingdom Viridiplantae; phylum Streptophyta; class Magnoliopsida; order Ericales; family Theaceae; genus Camellia; species Camellia lanceoleosa. Next base: position 176,120,517 of record CM045765.1, read on the forward strand.
AATGAGGATTGCTGATAGTGTACCGGTCGAGGCTATCATCTGATATATGGTAGGGGTAGGATCTTGATCTCTTCAAAGGGTTGGGGACTACATTGAGTTCATTAGGAACCATTTGATGTCATCTTTGACCGGAGCTTGTGCGAGAGGTGCTGTAGATATGCCCATTGCTGGAGGTGCCATTCCTGCGATTGAGCCTTATGTTGAAGGGACTACTCTTGCTGTACATGTTATAGGTCTGCCTGTGATTCTAACCACGATCACATACTACGGCGAGTGGGGCGGCCACGAATCGATTGACTATCGAGAAGGCGGGTGCGTCGGGACCACGATGTGCAGCATGTATGTGTTTTGCCCTGCAGTTCGTGCTTTACATTTCCTTTTCTGTATACTAATGTTCAAACTCACTTACAAGTGCCTATGGAGTACGTAGACGGCCTCCTTCAGTTTGTCGACTCCCTGGTCTAGATGGTACGGAGGAGAGAGGCCCTACTCGCCTACCACGATCATCAAGTACCCTTATTTTTCTCATGCATCTACTACTTTGATTCTCTTCTTGCGGTGATATTGATTACGCACTAAGCGTAATGATGCTCTTTCTTACTTTTAGCCTCCACAGTACCTCGGCACCGGTGGCACGATATCTCTTCTAGTTGCGGAGAGGAGAGGTAGATAGGCCCTGTCAGCCGGGGGTGAGGCTAGAGGTTGGGGTAGAGAATGCAGGAGTGGAAAGTCTCAGTGCATGAGACTTCCTCATTTGAGTAGAGATGGCGCCAAGACTAGCGGAGCGAGAAGGCAGTGGCGAGCACTCTGATCTGGGAGTGAGAAGATAAGGCTAGATCTGGGTCGAGAGAGTAGAGAATGATCTTTGGTTACGAGTCCCTCCTCTCGATGACATTGGTGCTAATGGTGATAGTGCTCATGAGTCCCCCCATCGGAAGAGGACGAAGAAGGCCTCTTGACACACTTGATGTGATTGATACTGATTTTTTCACTTTTTTTTTTTACTCTTTTCTTTTCTTTTGGTAGTTTAGAACTTTGCATAGCTTCAGATAGGTCTATTAATTTTTGCTTTGAAAGCTTGTTTTTTCTCTTTTGTAAAGACTATGATCGGGGTCAAACCCTGCAGTTTTATAAAAGAAAGAGCTTTATTTTTGTATAGCATCTCGAGAATGGCACCACACTTGCATACAATTGGAACTAAATTCGAAACTGAAAATGCTTGTATTTGAATGATGTTTGTAACCAGATATAGAGCTTTCAACTGACCAAAATAAAAAATACAACTCAATAAAGGAAAAGCAAAGAAAAAACAACTTAAGCACAACTATTCACACTTGCCAGAAGCAAAAGATTAAAACAAGACTCAAAAACAAAGAGGGACCAACATAACACTGTTGCCAGTTGTCTGGCTAGCTTTATTGGTCGGCCGGCCAACATAATGGATGGTTGGTTGGGAAAGGTGGCCGGCCGACCAAGACCTGTGGCTGGACAGCTAGCAGCAACTGTCACCCACCCGCATAACCTTATCTTCTATGAAGGTTTTCTCTTGTTCTTCATTCGACATAACATCATCATTTTTGCTGTTTTCTTTGAAAATAGAGATTTTTCTGGTTAAGAGGCTCAAGGATTGGATGGCCACTTTGGACGGCATAGAAAAGGTAAATTTTAGCAGTTTTGGTATAAATGCTCATTTTTCGTTGAGTTGCACGCCGCTTTGTTTTCATTTCATTCATGTTGCTGTCCGATGTTGGTGTAACAATCCCGACCTATGATTAGCTAATGATCTTTGATTAAGAAGGCCTAATAAGTAATTAGGATGAAATTCTACGTTAATTGCATTTATATCTGTCTGATGTAGAAATATCTGTTTGTGTTTTTGTTTTGTTCTGTTAATTGAAGGCCTTATTAGCATCTGATCACAAAATTGACTTGATTTATGTGTTATTTGGAATTTTTGGAACATTATTGTAGGTTCAATTGAAATTCGATTTGGAATCAAATAATTAAAATAAAATAATACCTCTAGATTAGCCTTAACTCAACTTAATTTGTTAATACTAATTAAGCCTATATATGACTTATACTACACTCTTTAATCACCTCATCTTCACTATTTTGAGCAACAAGAATGTGAGAGAGAGGGAGAAGAGGAGACTTGAGTGCAATTAAGGGGAAATTTCTAGAAAAGTAAAGGATTTGGAGAGAACTTGGAAGATTAAGCTTCTATACTTGAGAATTCAAGGCTTGAGGTAGGAATTCACCATTTTAGTATGAATTAGGATTGTTACATGCATGAAGTCAAGAGAGTTGGATAATCAATTCAAGAATTGAGCTTAGGAAGAATAATTAAAAAGATAATCATACATGCATGCAAATTCTCTTGCATTTTAGAGCTTGATTTTGAGGAATTCTCACATGCATGCATTGATCATAGCTTGGTTTTGGAAATTCATCAAGCTTCATACCGTTTTGCCTTGTTTGATCATGTTTTGAAAGCTTTGAAGTCATGAAATTACATGCATGTTTATGTTTCAACATTTCAATCTTGATTTTGCACAATTGGCATACTTTTGGGTTTCGATTTTGCGAAATGATTTTGAATTCACCATGTTTTACAAGTTTACATATGTTTCCTCAAGTTTTGGGCCCAAAAGGATGTGTTTTGTTGGTTTGAAATTGAGTTCTAAAACTTGAACATCAATCTGGAAATTCCAAGATTTGCATTCTCTGCTTGAGTGGTGGAGTCTGCACTCGAGTGAAAAATGCAAGCTCCTAGTACTTTTGTAGAGTTTAGGGATTGGCGCGAATGGCAGAATCTGCACTCTAGCGGCGACCCTTATTTTTGAACTTCTGCTCGAGCGACCGAAATTGTGCTCGAGCATAAAATGAGAGCTTTTAGAAGTTTTACAGACTTTTGCAGACCGCTCGAGCGATCGAAGTTGCGCTCTAGCGAAGGACCTTTTTGCTCAGTCTTGCACTTGAGCGACAGTTGAAAATTCAAGCAACCATCACTTTTTCCAGGCTTCGCATACCGCTTGAGCAATCAAAGTTGTGCTTGAGCGGACTGCCCTATTTTTTAAAATTTGCCTAAGTGTTCTGAAGTACATTTTGGAATCCTCATTGCATCTTAGGCATTCCTAAGCCCTAATTAAGATATTATAATGAGGATGAAGGCTAGAAACACACTAAGAATGAAATGAAATAAGTTACGTGTTTCTCGAGTGTGTGTTTCAACATGTGTATCTATTATATGTTTGTGTAGGTTACGTGCCATGAGCTGTTTGATCCATTCGTTCTGTTGTCAAGCTATCTGTGAGTAATAACTCTGTAAAGCTATGTTCAATATGAAATACTTTCTAAATATTATGATATGATATAACTTGTTTCTGAAAAGAATGGTGCAACATGATATTTTGAAATTACATGAATGGTGGCCCAATTCTTGAAATGTACTTGTGGTATCCTTAGCAAAGGCCCTCGCCCAAGGGAGATAATACTGTGGCTTATGCTCATGAGGCTCTTTCTCGGGGAAAACAATACTGTGGCATGAGGCCTTCACTCAGAGGAAACAATACCGTGGCTGATGTATGTTATATGACACCCGGTGCCGGAGGTTCCATTTTGGAACTTGATATGAATGACTAATGTGATACGTTAACGCTAATGGATGTACTACGCATGATTTGAATATGAATATGATTATGTTTCTGACTCGATAAGAGATTTGAAATCTGATTTCTAAATTTGTTATGGACATCATTCATTAAAATCTTTACTTTGTTAGTATTCACTAGGCTCCAGCTCACTGTATTATTTATGTATGGAGGTGATCAAGCTCGTGACCAGGCTCAGTGACGATCGCTTGGACCTTTTTTGTCAGCCAACTTTTGTGCCTCCCCGAGGAGGTTCTAGTTAGAGTCAATGGTTGAGTTTTGTGAATCAAATTATAAGTTTGAGACTTTTGCTTGTTTCAAAAGAACAGTTCTTTTGTGGTATATGGTTAATGATGTAAGATGGGTATGTATATGACGTCATATGTGGGTATATGTATATAAGTTTTAAATTTTTATCCCATGTATGTCTGCACAACTCTATGGACTCTGTATGTTTTATATATTTTCTTCTATAGCCCCTTATTATGTGATAATTTGTTCAGATGCCTTTGGTAATCCCAGGATTACTAGCCGGCTATGACCCTAAACCTATAGGAGTGGGTTTGGGTTGTGCCAGTTGGAACCTAGTTACTTATGTGTTTTGCTTCGGAGCACAAGAGATGTGTCCTACTCTCAGTGAGTTTCAAACATTAATGGAGTCCCGACGCGATGAGGAGATTATGCCTCAACCCCGTTTTAACCATGCATGGGCTCTTGAATAGATATGTGGGCTTACTTTATACGAGGCTTGGTCTTTGGCCTATGACGGGATGTGGGATATACCTGGCTTGATTCATCAATTTTTCGACATCGGAGACAGAGGTGACTTTCTCTAGCGAGGTTATTGTCAACATGCCCTCTACTTATGTTTACTCGCACACTTCCTACTTGCCCCTAATTCTGATGGAGTTAGCATTAGGTTGATTGAAGTGGCCCAACGTTTGAAAGAGGGTTAGAGTTGCATAAGTTTGGCATTGGCCAAAACTTTAATGGGTTTAGACACATTCCATCGATCGAAGACTTCTCCGTTTGCGAGGAGTCCACTGCTTCTCCAGGTATTGTTTCCCACCCTCTATTATTTATGATTCCTCAGATCACTCTGATACTCAATCTCTATTTTCTCTTGAAGCCCTTTTCTTACTTTTCTTTCACGAACATCTCTCTATTCTTTAATCTTTTTTCTTTTTATCCCTTTCCAGGTGTGGCTGATGGACAAGCTAAAGGTCGTGGACCCTTGCTCGAGTATTCGGCCAGATCCTACTTCTTTCATCCACAGCTAGTGGACTTTCCTACAGAGGGATTGTGGTGCGACTGGATGTGTAGTAGATCTATGACTGACAATGCTTGGCGTTGCCCTTGGCTGAACTTGACCGAGATGAGCTACAACATGTCCCGCTAGCCAAGGATACACTTGATCAGCCTTACACAGTGTGCCTTCTACTTCCCGTTATGGTTCGGGCGCTAGTTTAGGCGTGATCGGACTTCGTCCGGATGAGGCGGAATACCTTACTCAATTTCTAGTTCGTGTTTCGCGCTTGGCTCAATACCTCGCTGCCTGGTGGATGAGAGAGCTTTTGGCCCTTCTTTGCTAGCTTTAATTCGCCTTTTATGGCGAGTGCTTAGCACAGGGCGAGACATAGGTTAGGTCACCCAGGCTGCGAGAGACTTTTCGAGAGTCTTGGCATGAGGCGAGGACTATCACGACTCATCTGTGACCCTAGTTTGTTGTTTGACTTTTTTTTCAAGTTTTTATGATGTAAAAGCAACTTTGATTTAACACGAAAGTTGGAGGATGTACTTGTGTTGAAATCATATCATTAAAGTTATAAATCTTGAAAAGTTTCCTTTTGGTCCAAGAATGATGCGTGTTGCAAAAATTGAAAATTTGAGAAAATCAGCTTTATTAAAACCCTTCAAAACAATTTTTGTAAACAGCCATTACTTGACACACTTGAAAGCAATCCTTAGCAATCTTTAAGATGTATAACTCAAAAAAGATTAGAACTGCCCACAACTACATTCACCATCACTTCTATTTTGCAACTGGCCCTTCTTCCAAATGGAGGTAACACAACCAAGTTAACAGATGACGGAAAAAGATGGACTGATCAAACAAACGGACAGGACAGTTGAGTTGAAAACGATTATGGCTGAACTTTGGGATGAAGTTGCCTACGTATCCCAAAGATGGGAATCAGGCCTTACGTAGTTTGGTTAAGGTTCATTTGAGTATTTACTCTCTCCTTTTGCATTCTAATTTTTGCCAAAGCCGGCCTTTCGGGTTTCAACCTTGTGAGCTTTATTTTTCTTTATTTCGAATTTTTCATGCTCTAACTTTTGCCTAGGTCACCTTTCAGGTTTTTGGCCTAGTGAGCCCCTCAGGGATAGTATTTCTTCAACTTGCCATGTTGATCAGTTGCGAGAACTCCAAGCCATCTAAATCCATAAGGATGATTGCTCCCCCCGACTAGATAGATTTGATGATTTAAGGGCCTGTCCAATTGGGTTTGAACTTGCCCCTAGGGTCGTGGATGGGAGCTCGGTTGTCTTTGAACACCATATCTCCTTCTTTAAGGTTTTTAGATTTTACTTTCTTGTTGAAGGCCTTGGCGATTCTACGCTGATATCCCTAGATATGGTACAACGCTTTCAACATCCTTTCGTCAAACAACATCAATTCTTCAAATCTATTCTATTGCCAATCCACCTCTGTTATCTGACACTCGGCTATAATTCTCAACGACAGTACTTCGATCTCGATCAGCAAAATAGCTTCCATCCCATATACCAAGGAATAGGGGGTCGCCCTATAGATGTTCGAATTGATGTTCTATATCCTTAGAGTGCAAAAGGCAATTTATCTGGCTAGTCTTTGTACCATCTATCGCAGGATGTTCTTGACATTCTTGTTTGCGGCCTTAACGACTCCATTGGTCTGTGGTCTGTATGTTGATGACTTGTGAAAAGCCACATTGTATTTCTCAAGCAAATCTACTACCTCTTTCTTGAAGTGTGAGCCATTGTCCGATATGATCTTATTTGAAACCCCATACCTGCAGATGATGTTGTTCCTGATGAACTTGGCCACATGTGACGCTTTCAACACTGAGTATGATTGCGCTTCCACCCACTTGGCAAAATAGTTGATCGCCATCAAGATGAATTCATGTCTATTTGAGCCCTTTGGCGAGACTGCTCCGATGACATCAATTCCCCTGTTTGAGAAAGACCATGGTGAAGTCATGTTGTAGAGCTTTGACGGTGGGATATTCATGTGATTGACATGAATTTGACATTTGTGGCATCATCGAACAAAGTTGATACAATCCTCCTCCATAGTTGACCAATAATAGCCCTGCCTAAGGATCTTCCTGGCCAGCACCATATCACTCATGTGTGCTCCACACTCTTTCGTGGATGACCTCTATAAGACGTTTTGACTTAGCTTCTTCAATGCAGAGCTTGTGCATTCCCAGATAGCCTCTTTTGTACAACTTATTCCCACATATGATGAACTGAATGGCCAGACACTGTATTCCTCGTTTATCGTTGGCATTTGCCGCTTGTGGGTACATGTCCTTTTCCAAGAAGTTCCAAATGTCATAATACCAGAGGTTCTTGTCTTGAACTTCATCTATTGTGGCTATTATCTCATAAGCAGGCGCATATTTCTGTTTAATGATGATTGGACGCTTCTTAATCCCGAGCGGTATGTCTACCATGGAGGATAGAGTTGCTAGCGCATTGGCAAACCAGTTGCACTCTCTTAATAGATATGTAAATGTCAGTTTTTCAAACCTTAGAATAAGAATGTCCAGTGTCTGATGATAAACCTTCATTTTTTCCTCCTTGACCTTCCAGTTTCCATTGGCTTGAGAAACAACTAGATTTGAGTCTCCGATGACGTCCAACCTTATTGTCCCTAGTTCTAGGGCACCTTCCAATCTAGCAATACAGGCCTCGTACTCTGCTTCATTGTTAGATACTTTGAATCGGAGTTTGAAAGCTAGGGGTATATGAGAATGATCGAGTGCTATAAGCAACATGCCTATCCTATAACCATATTGATTAGCTGCTCCGTCGAAGTACATTGTCTATGTCTCTTCCTCTACCTGCAGAATCTCATCATTTGGAAATAGATACTCTACTGCTTCATCTCCTTCCAGTGGGTGGTCTGCCAAAAATTCTGTTACTGCTCTCCCTTTAACTGATTTGCGAGTGACGTACTTGAGGTCAAACTCGGAGAGAAGAAGCAACCAATGAGCTAGCCTACCCGTAAGCCCTGGTTTCTCAAAGAGATATTTGATGGGATCTAATCTTGAAATCAGTATTACAGAGTGAGCTAACAGGTAGTGTCTTAAATTCCTAATAGCCCAAACCAAAGCTAAGCAAGCTTTCTCCAGAGGAGTGTAGTAGGTCTCATAATCCAGCATCTTCTTGCTCAGGTAGTAAATGGCCTTTTCCACCTTAGCTTCTGATTCTTGCGCTAGCATGCACCCTATGGTTGACTCTATTACTGATAGATACATGATTAGTGGCTTTCTCGGTTATGGTAGCGATAATACAAGTGGGTTCTGAAGGTACCGCTTACTTTGTTCAAAAACGAACTGACATCGGTCATCCCATCAAAGCTTCTTTCTTTTTTTCAAGAGACCAAATAGTGATTCACAAGTCAAGATAATTTTGAGATAAACCATCTTATGAATTACATTTTTCCCAGAAAGCCGCACACCTCCTTTTTAGTCCTTGGTGATGGCATATCTAAGATGGCCTTGATCTTGGATGGATCTACTTCAATTCCCCTTTGTGTGATTAGAAAACCCAGCATTTTTCCTGCAGTCACCCCAAAAGTACATTTTTGTGGGTTCAACCTTAGTCTGTACTCCCTGATTTGTTCAAAGAATTTTTCCAGCACGGTGTAGAGGCCTTCTCACTTTTTGGATTTTACAATCATGTCATTCACATACACCTCAACTTCCTTATGGATCATGTTGTGCAGGAATGTGGTTACAACTCTCTGATGTGTAGCCCTAGTGTTCTTTAACCTAAAAGGCATGACCCTGCAGTAGTAGGTACCCCAAGGCGTGGTGAATGCAGTCTTCTCTCTATCCTCAGGCGCTATCAAAATCTGGTTATACCCCAAAATCCATACATGAATGATAACAAGGCATGGTTGGCAGTAAAGTTTACCAATTCGTCGACATGCGGTAGTAGAAAGTCATCTTTCATACTAGCCTTATTCATATCCTTGAAGTCGACGCAAACTTTGATTCTTCCGTCCTTCTTTGGAATCGGAACAATGTTGGCTAACCAAGTCAGATATTCATATACCATAAAAAATCTGGCATCGATCTGCTTGGTGACTTCCTCTTAATCTTCAGTGCCAATCTAGACAAATTCTGCATAGTTTCTGCTTGACTGGTCAGGCATCAGGGTCGAGAGGGACCTAGTGCTGTACAATCTCAAGGTCGATTCCAGGCATGTCTTTATAAGACCAAATGAAAACATCTTTGAAATCTTTTAATAAAGCGATTAAATACTCACGTTTCTCTAAATATAGCATGGACCCGATCTGGACTAAGCGGGGATCTATCTAAGTACCTACGTTAATTGTAATGATCTCATCTATGTAAGGCTTAGTACGCCTCTCCTCCTCTTGGTCAATCAAGTTTTTCAAAGCCCAAGGAATTTGTTCCTCTTTGTTTTCATTGAAATTTAGAAAATCTTGGTTAATGTAATAAATTAATGGCACAGAGAAGTAAACGGAATCTACAGCATTCTCATTTAGAAGTTTTGGCTCCTCGGTTACAACAGACTCAAAAGAAAATGCAAAAGAGGACCTAGACAGGACCTTGGCACCCGGGTTACCATCCTCAGCTGTGCCAGACTTAGACTCGTCAGACAGACTCGAATCTGATTTTGACTCAATAGACTCGGTGGAATTAGATTCAGGCTCATCATTCAATTCAGAACTGTCAATAAAGCCCCTCTCGAACTACCAAGTGAGGCATGTCGCCCTCGACGCGTCTAGAATGTAACTAGTGGAGTCCACATTTGGTTCCTCTCCGATTATAAAGACAGTAAACTTATCCCCCAAGTTCTCCGTACTGGTCTCAGGATCTGTTAAGAGATCAACTAGTGTTGCCTATATTCTAACCTCACTGTTATCTGAATTGTCCTCTTTGCTTTGGCCAACATCAATACTTAGATCAGTCCCTTCTTCATCACTGTCATGCAGTTGGTAGTCCAAAAAGATTTCAAAACCCAGGAAACGCTTTTTTATTGAAGAATCCACCCAAGGCTCGGGAAAGCCGTAGAAGGGGAAATCCTCTTATTCTCTGACAAAACGCCCATTCAACGTTCCCCAAATTGGCCTGTGGACCAGCTCGTAATGTTTTCTGGCTCTTTCTCTCATTTCGTCTCCCTTCCTTCTCTAGTCCTCTTGGGTGGGTACATAGCCCAACCCAAAGGCATGGGGATTGTGTGGCACCTTAGCCAGCACCGCAACACCTTTTCTCTTGCTCCTTTCGAGCCCTATTCTGGGAATATGCCGTAATTTGTTTATGAAATAGATGGACTGAGCATTGACATACATACCTTCGTCCTCGGCTAAGATTGTTTGTACCACTTGAGCTTTCGCTAGAGTGAATCTTGAAAGAAATACATCCTTATCACCGTGATTGATTTCTAGCAAAGGTGTAGTTACGTCTAGTGGTGGATGAATAGATGAATTCCCAAAAACGGTTGCCACTCCTCCTTTATGAGGGTATTTTAGCATTTGGTGCAGGGTTGAGGACACAACCTTCATGTAATGTAACTAGGGCCTCCTGTAGACACCCCATTTTTGACTGCCCGCAAGAATTGGGCGCTTTGTCCTGTGCACTCGATGATGAAAGTTACATTGTGTTTGATTCGAATTCTCAATGAAGGAATCCAAGGTTGGGCATGGAAACAATCCCAAAACCTTAATATTTACCTAGTTTTTACCTCAGAGGTCCCTTTTTGTACATTGTGCCACCCTTCAATGAGCTTGGAACAGAGGGACATGGGAACACATTGGGGCTCGACCGTGCCTCATTAAGGGCTGACCGTGACCATTTGGGGCCGGGCCGTGCCCTGTGGGCGATAAACACTGTTCTGGGCAGGAGCCCACCAGCTGTCTATTTTTTGAAGATATTTTTGACTTATTTTGCTCAAATTCTATAAATACAAGCTCTTGGCTCTATTTTGAGGGTTGAACAATTTCTAAAGAGCTTCTACACACACATTTGAGAGCCCCTTCTTCCTTACCAAGCCATCTTTGAGCAAGCTTACCATCTTTGAACTAAATCTATACACCATACAAACCCTAAAACCTTAACCTCGGAGCCTTGGTTGAGCCTTGAGAATCATAATTCAAGCTTGAGAGTGTGTTTGGACCAAGTTTGATTCACAACAAGAGCTTATCCTCTTTAAGAGGTATAAGCTTACCATCTTTTCTCTTGCCTTCATTTCTGTCTCTTACTATCAATTTCTTGTGTCTTTGTATTGTTTTGGATCAATTTCAAGTGTTGGAATTTGGGTTTGAATAGCTACCAAAGGTAGAAAAGTTTAACACCCTTTCTTGCACCTTACTTCATAACTCACACCCTTGTCTTCACACTCTTTTTTTTAGTCTTCAAATTGATTCTCAGAGTTCAAAAAAGGCTAAAAAACATGGTTTGTGGTCTCAAAAATGGAGGTGCTAGCCACCTCTCCTTGCTCTTGTTCACTAGCCTTGTGATTCCTTGTTATTTCTTATCTTTTTTTGTACTCTTTAAACATCATTTTAGCCATTGTTTTTCACATATTAGGGGTTGTTTTAGGGCTATCCTAATTTATTTAATTAGTATATACTTTGAATACCTTACTTGTTGTGTTGAAAGTCTTCATATCTTACTTGTTGTGTTGAGTTGTCCATGCTTTGATTATCTTTTGGTTTCCTTTGCTTGGTTTTATTGTCAAGAGTCTCATTCTAATAATCAATCTCATACAATCATGTCTACAACCTCCTTCTTTTCTTCTTTTCTTTTGTTTGAGAGTTATGTCAAGAGATTGATAGTTATTCAAAGCATGGGAAAAAGACCTATGCTCAATGACTTAATCTCTACAGAGGTTAATCGTCAATGCATTGTCTCTCTTTCATGCTTGGGATCACTTCTCGTTTGACATTTCTTCTTATTTAGTGGACTTAACTATCACTTCAGACAAATTGATTAAGGATTGAAAAAGACTAAAAAAAATTAGCTTAAAATTGGACCAACCAACATAAAGAAAATGAGTTAGATTGCTTGGGTTTGGCCGGCCGTTATGCTGAATCGATCATGTCAAGAGTCGTCACACATCAATTGATGATGTTTAGATGAATCTTGAAGTGTTTCTACCTCCCTCTTTGAGCTCACTTCATGATAGGAGGGAGGAGTAGTTGTTATTCATTGTATTTATTGATTTTTGTCCAATTGTCTTCGAAATCATCAAGCAATCAACTTGCTTATTGATGGTTTTGGAGCCAACTTTGTTCTTCTCTTGAGCCTCTCCATGACATAGAAGAACAGAAGGGACAAACAGAGCTCAGAAAAACTCTGTTTGCACTGTTTTCACCTCAGAGCACAGAAGCAGACTTTTGTATGAAATTAGGGCTTACTTAAGCCTGTTTGAGCTCAGTCGGGCCTCATTAAGGGCCGAGCTCCAATGTTTGGTAAATAATGTGTTTTTGCAGAAACAGAGGGCAGTGGCTGAAGGTGAAACAGGGCAGATTCCCAGGGAGGCAGACAGAGTGGCTTCTAAAACCTGTCTTCTTCGATGCGCATACATTACTTTAATTCATTATTGTTGCAATTAATTATTATTGTAATCATTATTGTTGTTATAGCTAGTTAAAATAGGTAGCTGGTTTATTACTCATTATTAGCCTTTGTTGTAATAACTTAGCCAGTTAGTTATTTATTCATTCATTTGGTTTTGTAATAGTTGGATAAACTACCAATAGGTCCTAATAGTTGGAGTTAATTCCCATCAAGTCCTATTGAAAATAATTCTTGATAAAATTGTCACTGAAAATAATTTTTTTGTGACAAATTTTTATGTATGTCACTAAAAATTGACAATTAGTGATTTTTTTTGTCATGATTTTATAAATTGTTGTTAAAACTTACAATTAGTGACATTTTTTTCATGACAAATTTTTTCCATAGGATCTATTAGATAATAAGCCCACTTATTAGGACCTACACATAAGTACCCCAAGTATATTTCGAACACTTGGACGTTTATTCGGACCCTCTTGCATAAGGGCAAAATTGTAATAAGTGTATATGTTATCCAACCTGTAGACACCCCATTTTTTGATCGTCCTCAAGACTTGGATGTCATCGTTTGTGCACTTGATGATTGTGACTATTTGTGCTCGTTTTGGGTTCCTGAAGTCCTTGGCGGAATGCCCTGTCTTCGAGCCTTCAAACCCCATCCATTCTATGCCCTGTTTTGGACCAAAATCTTCAAGCCTGCAACCATTGGTGGCTGCCGGCCACCAATTGAGGCTGCTGGCCACCAATTGATCCTGCCGGCCACCTTAGTGGCCTGCTAGCCATCATTGGTGGACGGCCGGCCACATTAGTGGCCTGCCAGCCATTGATGCCTTTTTGCAGATATTTTCTTGATAGCTGTTCCAACTGTTGGCACAATGGGTTTGATCACCATACACATGTATGGACTGATATAACTCAGCTGAAGGCTTATTTTTCTATAAATATGGGACCTTCTCCCCCATTTTGAGAGGTTAGAAATTTTAGAGCAAAATTCTCTTTCTCTCTCTCTTGCATTTTTGTATACATTTGTTCACAAATCCTATACTTTTGTCTATCAACCCTTGACCAAAGTTGCTTATCTTTGGGCTGAGGTTACTGGAGACCTTCTTTGAGCTTTAGAAGGTGGTTGTGGCTTGCTTTGTTGCCTAATTTGTGCCTTGGCTTCAAGAGGTATATCATTTGCTTTGTTAACTTATTTTACATACTTGCTTTGCCATCTTCTTCTATTGCTTTTGGGTTGTTTTGGGATTGGTTTTGAACTGTAAAAAAATCTGTTTTTGTGGCCTAAAGGTGGTGGTTTGAGGCCATTTTCAGTTAGGGGGTGGTTCACCCTTCTTACTTCTTTGTTTATAAAGCTTTTGTGCCTTTGTTCACCATTTTTAAACCAACTTTTTTGGCCCTTTTAACCACTAAATTTCAAAGGTTTTTCAATGGGAAAAAACTTATTTTGAAGTCCAAATTTGGAGAGGCTAGCCTCTCCTCCTCGTGTCTTGTTTACATGCTTAGTTAACTCCATAAGTTAGCATGTTTTTCTAGCTTAACTTAGCTCAAGTCCAGCATGTTTTAGCCTCTAAAATAACCTTCTTTAGCTCTGTTTTGGGCTAGTTAGTTCATTTGAGTCTTATTTTGCATGGTTGTAGTGTAATAGACCTCACAAGTTGGTGTTTTAGGGTCTTAGACACCTTTTGTTTGAGTTAATAGCATCTCTTGGTGTTGTTTTTCACTTCATTTCTGCACTATAAACTCTACAACCTTCCCCCCTTTGCTTCACTCTTTCATTTTCTTTTGAGGGTTGTTTCAAGCTTGGGATCCTTTAAGATTAAGATTGAGGTCATGCTTAATGGTTTAATCCTCTTTGAGGGTTCATTATCAATGGCATGATCTCTCTCTTGCCTTACATTATCCTTTGGTTGACACTTCTTTCATCTTAGAGGACACTCACTAATGGATAAATTGATTAAAGTAATGATTTGGTAATTAAAATGTGTCAACAAAATTGGCAAGTAAAAGTGGCAAGATATGCATTTCTTTGTGTTGCATTGCATGTGTTCAAATCGAACGTTAATTTGAATACAAGGAAAATGGGACATTTCATACTCAAAAGTGATGAAATGTGTCACTTTCCTAGGTCTCCGTTGCCCTTGATCATGCATGATAGGGTGATGGCATTTGAGTTTTGTTTTTCATTCATTGAACTTGTACAAATTGGTCCCTTAGCCATCATCCATGGAAATTGCTTGATTGATGGTTTGAGGGCCAAGTATATCACTCTTTTGAGCTTGTTTTGATGATAAGGGGTGATATACAGTACAAAAAAATCTGTGAGAATACCTTTTCTTTGCCTTGTGTGCTTTCTGTTGAAGTAAAAAAATGGTGTATCATCAGTGGCATGCCGGCCACTATTACTGGCCTGCCGGCCATCAATGAATTTTGAGCAGTGTGCTTGTGAAGCATGGCATAGTTGATTTGGAGAAGGAAATGGTGCAAAGGTTATGCAAACAAAAGCATCAGGGACAAGCAGAGGATGTTCTTCGGGTAGAAAGCAGAAACGCATGCATCCCTTGCATCTGAGGCGAGTTATCTTTTTAATTAGTTTAATTTAATTAGCCTATGATTAGCCTATGTTGTAATTCAATTAGTTTGTGTTGTAATCATTTAATTAGTTAGTTGTAGCTAATTCATTTTTGTTGTAATAATTAGTTAAACTAGTTTAGTTAATTAATTGAAGTTTTGTAATAATTAGCTTAATTAGCTTAGTTTAGCTAGCTAGTTAGCTTTTATTCATTCAGACCCTCCTTCACGAGGCATAATGTTGTAATAAGTGTGTGTGTGTGTGTATGTTTTCCAACCTCATGTCTTTCTCCCTTTTATTTGCCCTCTTTTGATGGTTAGATTAGGGACATGTTTCAATTAGCATCCCTTATGCTTGCATCCATTCATTCGTATTGCATGCACCGAGGCTCGGCGCATCATTCAAACTTCATTGTTATTTCAATATCTTATTTGAATACGTGTTTAGTCACATGTTATCAAATCGCTTCACATATCATATTAGTAGCCGAGCCTATTAAATCGCATTCTTTGCATGTGTTGCATTAGTCATTTCGCATAGTTAGGGATCATACATATTTTTCTAACTTATGTCTTCTTAGCTTAGAGTACTAGGTGAGTTTTTATGCTTTAGTATACTTGCATGAATGTAAATGTTACCACAATTAGCATGCTTACCATGAGGCTAAATGCTTACTTGATGAACTATTTGAATGCCTTTGGATGAAGGCTTGTTATGCGAATTGGAGCGATTCAGCGAATGTATGTTTCATGCCCACTTTGTTGAGTGGCAAATCATGTTTTAAGCCCACTATGTTTGGTGGCAAATTCAAACTTTTAAGCCCACTTGAGGTGGTAAAATTCAAACCATTTTGCAAACAAACATGAGTTGAATTGTTCCAAAATGAGTTGAATTGTTCCAAATTGAGCAAACTAGTCTATACTTGCTTGTGCGCATCACATAGTAAAGCTAGTTTAATAATCGGAATAAGAACACATAATGTTTATAAAAAATCATATCATGATTAGTAGAGTAGATCTTTGATCGGAGAAGCGAAGTCTTGAACTCATGACCTTCCCCTCTCGTACCTAAGTTCCCGAGCCGAGGCAACTTTGGTGATGATGGACCCGTGGCCTTTGGCATGAGTCATGGGTTTCCTAAATTTTCCCAAAATAAAATATTTAGGTGGTGACTCTGTATCTGGCAAAGTAGTCCAATTTTGGCTTTTTTGATCCTAAAATCAATTTTCCAAAGCGATTTGCTAGATTTGGACTCTTTGGTGTTTATCAGTTTCACATTGCAGTTGTGAGATTAGATTCAGAACCACGGGAGTTCGAACTGTAGGGCTTCTTTTCGAGCTTTCAAAAGGGGGAGTAAAAAAGCAGAGCTACAGTTTCTAGTGACTCTGCTGGGGATTTAGAGAACTTGACTCGAACTCATGATATGACATTTTATCTACACTTATGTGTTTCTTTGCATTTGCATTTGCATTGGTGCATCTAAGTCAATGTGTTTGCCATATGCTATTCTTAAATAGTTCGCCGGAGGCTTGCTTGGAAAAACTTGGCAAAAGGCTGACCGGTTGCGGGCTCTGCCACGATGGAAACACAACCCTTGGATCTGGACGACTGCTGTACCATTTGATCATCCTTTCACTTTTCGGTGTTAGGTGTGAGAGGTATATTAGGTAGTGTTGCTAAGGTACCCTTTTTGACCATTTGGCCTAGTTGCATATTGAAAGCCATAGAGACTGTTCCAAACTAGGACAGGATGCTCGCCCAAATGCAGGATTGTGTGAAACCGCATTGCTTGAATAGTTAACCCAAGTTCCTGACGAAATTAGGATAGGGTAACCCTACCCCATTATAGGGGTGTTTTGACTCTCACTTGCTTGATATGTGCTTTGAGAGTAAAACTCTACAAGAATGTATTTATCAGTTGCAAGTTTGGGTATCAAATTTGGGAGATTTGGGGGTAGAAATCAGTTTTGAGTACAGTGTTACAGCTATGATTACATCAGTGTGTTGATTAACATCTGAGCTGAGGTGTTGTGCGGTTTTTTATTTTTGTTTTCCTCTTCTCTTTATTTCTTTTTGCAAGGTAGTTTATCACAATTACTTCAGACGATTCTGTTACCCCCCAAGCATTACGGACGTGAGAAGACTCTACAGATCCGGGGATCTTGTCAGGGGACAACCAGTGTTTGCTTCACTCTCACCGGTTACGAGACATAGGAGGGTTAGGCATAATTCACCAGTTCAACAATCACCAGCATCCAATCAAGATCAAACCTTTATATTTAGACCAGCAAGAGACTATTCGCCTATTCAGATGGCCCAGTTCCCTTAAGGGATGGAAGACTTGATCCGTAATCTCCAGCAAACCATTGAGGCCATGTAGCAAGATGCTATCCACCAAGCTGAAGTTACAGCCCGCCAAGTTGAAATCATAAACAGGCTGCAGCAACAGCAACCACAGCCAGTGATAGCTTTTGTATCTTATGTACCTCCAGTGGGTATCCCAATACCAGGAATCACTGTCAACGTCCAAGAGAATCTAGGCAACCCGGTAGACCCCATTCTACCATAAACCTCCAAGGCACCAGTCTACCAGATAGAGGTGCCATTTGAATCCGAGGTCGACCCCACTACATTGAAGGTCAACAAGCAAGAAAAGCTTTTCAAGCGGGCACAGGGTGTGAACTCGATCTCTAACATCGAGGATGGATACACAGACTCCGCAATGACTCTACTGGACAGATTCAAGATGCCACACATAAACTGGTTTGATGGCTTTGGGGATTCCATGGTCCATCTGTGGCTATTTTTAGACATCTTACGGCCAATGGGCCTCTCTAGACTTCAAAAGCTGTCGCTTTTCGGCCGAACCTGGTTAGGGATAGCGGCTATCTGGTATGCAAAATTGGAGGACATTGTGAAATGGAATTGAGAGGAAATGGCTGATGCCTTCATCGCATAGTACTCCTACAATACCCAGATTGAGGTCACGACGCGTGATCTTGAGGCAACCCGATAGGAGCCGAAGGAGGGCTTTTCGGACTTTGTAACTAGATGGAGGGCCAAGGCCTCGATGATGACTATCAGGCCATCCGAGAAGGATCAGATCCGAATGGTGGTCTGTAACTTGCAAGAGAGATTATTACAGAACATGATAGTTTTGCCTTTGTTTACATTTGCTGAACTCCACGAGATAGGGGTGCAAATTGAAGATGCGATGAAACAGGGGTTGATCGCCGACGAAAAGGAGCAGCCTAAGAGGTCTTTCACACGCAGTTCCAATGCAACCACGAGTGGTAGCACCTTTGCACGACCATCTGATGTGAATATTGTCACCACCACAGTCAAAACAGCCAACCCTTTCGCTAGTACAAATCCACAAACCTCAACCTTAAATAACCAAGCTCAAACCCAAAGGGTTTTTATCTTGCTCTACATGTCCTTATCTAAATCCCTAGGAGTCCTGATCAAAAAGGGGCATCTTAAGCCGTTAGAACAACGCCCACTACCTGATCCTTTCCCGCTTAAACACAATCTGGCCAAATACTGCACTTTTCACCAGCAGCATGGTCATGACACTGATCAATGCTATAGGCTGCGTCATGAGATTCAAGATCTCATCGATAACAAGGTGATAGCGCTACCCCAAAAGCCAAATGCCACCACAAATTCACCCCCCCCACATAACCCAGTTCTTCCACCCCGGCATGTAAACCTCATCCACACACTGGCCGTCCCTTGTGACCCCAGTATATACATCACTCCTTCCCACCTACCTAAATCGGCATTGTTCATCCTTGAGAGCATGGATTTGTGCATGATGAACACGTCTACACCCTAACCTGAACCCGTGGTGGCGGTAATAGTAGATGAAGGGAGGCCAATCTTGGTGGAAGATGTCAGTTCATTGCCTGGGGGCTCTGAGGACGTATCTGAAGGGGTTTATGACCTGTGCTGTTACATTGTGCCAATCAACCAAGCGAAAGTGGAAGTGGTGTTGCCGACTAGGATGGAGGTCAGTGTAGTTCGAGAGGATGGCCCAAGTCAGGGATTAGATGATCTGGCCGACCTAGAGGAGGACATAGACAATTTGCAGTTCTTCGATGAACAAGATCAGAGGGACGTGCATATTGATTTGTTTGATCTGAATGGTTCGATGAACAATTCTGGGTGGCTTAGTGACGAACCTAATCAGGAGCAGGAAACTGAACCAAAACTTGATGAAAAGGGATCAAGAGTAACCGGTGGCGGAATGGCGAAGACAAGGAAGTTAGGAGAGCCCGGTACTAAAATTAGGCTTAAATGGGCGTCGTGAGTCTTGTGGATCTTGAGCGAGCCGTGTTAAAGCGGTTTGTGCAAGAAAAGGATCAAAGTAAACAGGAAGCTGGAAAAGCCCAATGCCCTGCGGGGGATACTTCTGATGAAGGAATGATTAGAACGGAACCAGACAATTGCTTGTCGGTTGCCGGCGGAATATGGTGAGAAGAGGATGATTTGTATCTTGCCCATACTGATGAGGATTGGGGTGAAGACTTGCCAGACAACACTGGGTATGTGAAAGAGGTGGACCATATAACTAGAAGTGGGCGGTACTTCAAGCCCCCACATTGGACCAAGCTGAAGCCTCTGGAAAAGATAAAGAGATAGAGAAGCAGAAGGAAAAACAGTTGGAAGAAGAAGCAGTGTTGAAACAACTGAAGAAAATTCAGGTCGACATTTCAATATGGGGTCTACTCATGGCTTCGCGAGTACACAGACAAGCTGTCCTCTCGGTGATGGACAAAGCCAAATTATCCATTGACACAACACCTGAATAGCTCGTAGGGTTGTGTAGACACCCCATTTTGACCCGTCCTAAGACTTAGGCTCTTTCTTTTGATTACCTAATGATAACAATTAGAATGTATTTCTCATAGAATCCTCAGTAAGAGAGATGGAATTTGAACTTTAATCCCAACCTTTACACATTTTTTTAGCGAAACTATTTTAGACCTAAAACCCTCTTTTCAAAATATATTTTTTAAAAATGTTTCTACATGTTCTAATGCTCCCATTTCGATTAAAATATTACATTTTTCAGTAAACCGAGTAAGGACAAAGTGGAAATAAATGGAAGAGAGGTGAAATTTTTGAGAAATATTTAAAAATATCTTGTTTATAGGTTTGGAGTTGAAGGAAATAGGTGGGGATGGAAGAAAACTAGTTTAGGAAAAGAATGAGCATCAAATCATAAAGAAGGAAATGAACAACCTTCACTAAATTAGGCATATCTCTTTGTACACTTGGAATTTAAATATGAGACCATCACCATTGGAAAGTAGACTTATGGGGATTCAATCTAGACCTAAGAATCACCTAAGACCAAGTTCGGATAAGGGAGATATGCCCATTTGAAGTTGGGCTTACGATCAGATTTTGTTGACTCAGCCCGAGACAACCTTCACTAAATTAGGCATATCTCTTTGTGCACTTGGAATTTAGATGTGAGACCCCCACCATTGGAAATTAGACTTTTGGGGCTTCAATTTAAATGTAAGAACCACCTAAACCCAAGTCCCAATAAGCGAGATATGCCCATTTGAAGTTGGGCTTAAAATCAGATTTTGTTGACTCGACCCAAAACAGCAGCAGCCCATTGTTTGGTTCGGTTGGGACACTCCATTGACCCATTTTTTGACCCAAACATGTCCCAATGCATGTATACTCATCCCTCATTACCTAGTGTTTGCTCCATTGAAGATAATGCTCCATTTTTGCTCCCATTAGCTCCATTAGTGTTTCATTAGCTCCATTACCTTCATTTATGCTCTATCTTGCCTTCGACCATTTCTCCACTTGCTTAGCCTATAAGTATACATCTGATTGTTGAGAGGAGGAGGAAGAGGATAGATTAAGGAGAAAACATTTGAGTTAGAGAAAAGAGGAAGAAAAGAGAGAAAAAGTTGAGTTTTTTGAGCTAAACACACTCCTATCTTCCAAAACACTTCCAAGCTTCCATAGCTACTGAAATTCCTCATTTCTATACACTAAAACCATCCCAAAAATTTTGATATAGCCAAAGATCAATTGCCTTGATCATAAGGAAGAGTGTTTAGTAATAGAAAGTGAGAAAAATTAGAGAGGTATCCACTTTCCATACCATAAACTCCATAATTTCGAATTGAGGATTTAAGAACACACTTCCTACACTTGAGGGTGATCAAGAGGGAGTTTGTGAACTAAGGAGTTAATCCTTTCCTTCGAAGGTGAATTTCACAAACCTTTCATTTTATTGCATTTCTTACTTATTTTGCCCTTTTGCTCTTTTGCTTTGATTTATTGTTATATTGTATATTGTTGTAATCTAATTGAAAGTGGTGAATTGAAGTCCCATATATGTTGTTTTTAGCATGAGAAAGAGACCCTCCATGCTAAATGGTTTAATCTCTTCGGAGGTTCATTACTAGGGCATTACATCTCTCTCATGCCAAGAACAACTCCTTGTTTGACGCTTCTCTTATTTTAGTGGACATAACTCTAATTTTTGGACTAAAATGACTAAAGAATGGCAATGTAATTAAAAGGGCTAATAAAATTGGACTAAAAGAGGCAAAAGATAATAAAATTGAGTTGGGTTCAATCAGACGTCATATTGAACCCATTGTCTTTTTTTTTTTTATACTTATTTTGCTTTTTTGCTTTGATTTCTTGTCATATTATATATTGTTGTAATCAGCTGAAAGTGGTGAGTTGAGACTCCCATAGATATTGTTTTAGTTTTGTTTTTATTGTTGAAATCTAAGAAAATAGATTTTGGCCGAGCTTCTAGGGCTACCGGCCCGTTAGTTAATCGGGTAGCCACCTAAAAGTACATCATCACGCCCGTGACCTTCATGACCGTGCCCGCGACCTCTAGGCAAAACCGGGCAGCCTTCCGATGTTAAGAAGATCAACCTCCGATGGTCTTTGAGGCACTTGAAGCTGCCATTTTCTTATGTTTATTTTATTTTGAGTGTTTGTGAGGATTTTTATATTGTGTTGTAATATTTTTTCATCTCCTTCGGATTTGTATTATTTAAAGTGTTGTAATAATTCCCGCCCCGCTTCTTTCTATCCCGTTCTTTTACTCGCTTTCTTTATTTGTGAATATGCATCATATTTTGTTTTTCATTATATCCATGCTTTGCATCTATGTTTCATGCATCTTGATTCGGCTAAGTTTGGATTTGTGGATTTAATCAATTCCTATGTGATTATGTGCGCTATCTCATATTTTTGGGATGATTCACATGTCATATCTTAGAAGCTGAATCTTTAGTTGCATCTCATGAGTGAATTGCATTAAGATTTTGTATATAAAATCATGCATATTTTACTAACTTTGTTTTATAACTGTTTGCGAGACGTCGGTAAATTTGTAAGTTTTTATGCTTTAGCATCCAGCTTGTGTGTGTTTTTCTTATTATATTTAAGCATCCTACCATGTGGCTACTTGCTTACTTGATATAACTGTATGAATGCCAGTGGATGGAGGTTGTGTCACTTAATTTTGAATGATGTTGATTTTCCATGTTTGTAACTCAATTTATTTGGGTTGTACATCTTCAAAACTTTTTCAAAATACATGAAATCAAATTATTCCAAAATGAATGGTATAGTCTATACTTGTATGCTTCACATAGTAAATTTTAGGATTTATTAAATAAACTGGAACAAGGGCATATAATGTAAATAAGAATCACATCATGATTAGTAGAGGCCGATCTTTGATCGGGCAAGTGGGGTGTTCAATTCATGGCTTTCCCCTCTCGTACCTAAGTTCTCGAGTCGAGACACTTTGGTGATGACGGACTAATGGCCTTTGGCACAAGTCACGGTTTTCCTAAATTTTTCAAAACAAAATATTCAGGTGGTGACTCTGTAAATCTAGCAAAGTAGTCTATTTTTGGCATTTGATTCAAAACATTTATTTTTCAAAAGAATTGCTGGATTTGGACTCTTTTGAGTTTTTACTATTTCACATTGGACTTGTGAAATAAGATTCAGAACCACGAGTTAAAACCTTTGTAGGTCTTATTCGCCTTTCGAAAAGGGGCACGAAAAAGTCGAGCTACAGTTTTTGATGATTTTGCTAAGGAAATTTAGATAACTTGACTTGAACTTCATGATGTGAAATTTTATCTATCTATATATGTTCTTTGCATTGCATTTGCATTGGTGCGCTTAAGTCATTGTGTTTGCCATCTGCTATCCTGGACAGTTTGCCGGAGGCTTGCCTAAACAGCTTGCCAAAAGGCTGACTGGTCGTGGGCTCTACCATGTTGGGAACACAACCCTTGGATCTAGACTACCGCTGTACCGTTTGATCCTCATTTCACTTCTCGGTGTTAGGTGTGAGAGGTATATTAGGTAATCTTGCTGAGGTACCCTATTTTGGCCATTCGACCTAGTTGCATATAATGAAACTATAGTGATTGTTCCAAACTAGGACAGGATGCTCACCCGAATACAGGATGTTGTGATACCACTTGTTTGAATAGTAAAACCGTAGATCACTCTAAAGCTAGGACAGGGAAACCCTAAACCTCTCATAGGGGTGTTTTGAATGTTTTTGTGCAAAATGTGAACTCTTTGGGAATGTATGATACAATCCTCGGAGATTCTTAATATTGAGGCGATTCCTTTTAAACTTGAGGGTCATATCAGAATCAGAATTTGGGTCAAAATCTAGGGGTTTGTGTTTAACATACCAGAACCAGAACCAGAACCAGGGCCAAAATTGTATCTTGCTTTGTTTTGACCATCATACCTGGTATCCTGATTTGATAGGGCATTTTGTTTTTAATGCGAGTTTATGCGAGCGGAGAAAAGCGACTTAACTCAATAAAAGCCAAGCCCAATCCAACTCGGAAAGCCTTAACCCATTACAATCCACCAAATCCTAGAAAAACCCACTCAGTAAAAGCCCAGCCCATCTATTTCCCTGATTGCCAACTCAGCAAACCCTTGATGGCTTAGAGTCTGGAAGAAGATGTGGTCATGATAGTAGCATTAATTGCCATGCAGGATGAGACCAATGCTGAAATGCAATGCCCATTTGAGGCATCTACTACACATATAATCCCGGGCCCCCAGTCGAACTTTGGCCTACCTCTGCCAGCTGAAGATTTGCGGAGTCCAGATCCTCAAGAAGGGTTAGCTCAAGCTCGAGTTTTTAGACCCTTGGTGTAGCCTAATGAGGGGCTTTATGCCCTTGATATTAATGAGCTCGACCCAACCTTGTTAAAAATTGCTAACCTTGAGAAGCAATTCAGAAAGGCACAGGGAGTTAACTCTATTCCTGACATTGAGGATGGGTACACTGAGGCATCCATAAGGCTTCCAGACAGCATATACTAGGAATGGGTTTGGGAAGAAGTGGCTAGAAGGGCGTTATTGCATTGGCCAATGTGCCACATAACCCGCACGCCTTTGGTCTTTGCTATACCCCCACCAAAGAGGATTGGGCTAGGAAAGGAAAGGAAATAGCCGGAAGAGCTAGAGCTAAGCTAACCGGGAAGCGCTATGAACTTGTGTACCAACCAATCCGGGGGACCCTGAATGGTTATTTCGTTCGGGAGGGTGAAGACTTCCCATTCTGTGGTTTCCCTGAACTCTAGTTCAACTCTAAGAAGTAGCGGGTTCCTGATTTTGAGATTTTCTTTGACTTGCAGCAGCAAGACAGTGATACAGAGGAAAGGGCAGAACCAATAACCGTTGAATCTGAGTGGGGCACAGAAAGTGATTCCAACAGTAGCGAGCTTAAAATAAGGGCAACACTGGCATGTCTCCTTTCGGATCTTTCGATCAACCTGGAGAGCTTGGGAGATAACCTAGACGTTTCCATGATTGGGGACCAGCCTGGTGTCAACCCTTCTAGCAGCATCTTAGATGCATTTGATGCACCATCTCTCATTTGGCAGCTGGAGGAGGGCTACTTATCTAGCAGTTCTGAGTCAGGTAGTGAACCAGAATCTGATTCCACAGAGTCTGTGGAGTCGGAATCAGATTTCGGTTCTTCTAAGTCTGAGTTCGGTATTCCTGGGATTGATAACTTGGGATCTGAGGTTTTTGTCCAGGTCGTCCTTTTCTTTTTCCTTTGAGTTGGTTGTAACTGAAGAACTGGATGGGCTTGACCTTGTGAATGAGAATGCCGCTGCAGATTCTAAGTATTTCTCTGTGCCTTTCGTTTATTGCATTGATCATGTGTCATGACCCGAACCCGCCCCCATGGGTTAAGGACATAACCGGCCAGTAATCATGAGATTACCTACGGCCTTAAACCAAATCAGATATATTTTAACAGAGTTAAGGGGGCCAAACAGAAGCAATTTCAAACTTTTGTCCATAGAGCTGTGCTTACATGTCACGTCATAACATTTCACAAACATACTGTAGACACCCCATTTTTGACTGTCCTCAAGACCTGGACGTCACCGTTTGAACACCCGATGATCATCTATGTTTGTGTTCGTTTGGAGTTCCCGGAGTTCTCGGCTACGCGCCTTGCCTCAGGATCTCCGAACTCGACTGATTGTGTCTGGTTTTACACCAAACACTTGTGTTTTGCCTTGGAAAGGCAGAGGATGCCTTGTGAGACATCCTCTTGCACCACCGGCAGTGGCTAGAGGCCACCGGCTGGTTTTGTGTTGCCACCGGCAATGTATATTGCCGGTCGGCACTATTTATTGCCGGTCGGCACTCATTTTTGGAAAAATGACATTTTTGCCCAGCCGACTACTGTTCAGTTGCTTTTTGAGATATTTTAAGGCAGCTGTCTTGCATCTTCTTTCCCTCCATACACGTGTATGGAGGGATGCGCTTCTTGGTGGCTTAACTTGTAAGTTTGGTTGCCTATAAGAGAACCCTTCCTCCTCTTGGCTCAAGGGTTAGAGGGTTAGACATTTTGGAGAAAAAAAAACCTCAGAGAAGCTCTGGTTTTAGGGTTTGAGTTCTATATCTATCCTATCTCTCTTTTGCTCTCTTGTTTGTACACTAGGTGCTTTAGTCCACATTATTGCACACAAGCACCTAGTGTTTCACCTTCCCTTGGCTACTGAGGTTCCAAGAGGTTGTTCTTAGAGTTTTTGGCTGGATTAGAGCTTAAGGAAGCAACAACATCATCTTTGGTGAAGAGGTCTACAAGGGTAAGACACTAGTCCTCTTTTTACCCCATTCTTGCACTCCATTTTTACCTATCTTTGAACTGTTTTTGTGCTTGGTGTTTAATACAAAAAAGTTCTATTTTTTAGTCCTCTTGATAGTTTATTAAGGGTGCTATGGGGAAGTTTGGCCCCTCTTAGGCCTTGAAAGGCCTCATTTTTGTGCTATTTTGTTGAGCTCCGGGATTTTGGTGTTTGGATCTCTTCACCACTGAAATCTTGAGGGATTTCAGTGGTGTAGATGATGCCTTGAAGTCCCAAGAAGGAGAGGGCCACCCCCTCTCCTTGTTGTCCTTGAAAAGGACAAGTTTTGGCCTCTTGAGGAAGCCTTTGTTGGTGTGTGTGTTGAGCATGTCTAGGCTGCATTTTATGTTTATTATGCCATGATATAACATTGCTAAGAGTTGGTTTTGGTCCCTTATGCATGCTTAGCATAGTTTCCATGTAATGCCTTGTGATCCCTTAACATGTCTTAGGTTGTGTGCCTTTGTTTCTAGCATGTCTTAGGCTTACATTTGTGAAGCTTGTATGCTTATTTTGCCATGAATGAGGTCTGTCCATAGTTATTTTGGTCGACCTTAGCTTGCATTGTATAGCCTCTTTGCATGTTTGGCTTGTTGGCCTTAAGTGCATAAATGTGTAGCATGCCTTGTTTGCATTATTTTCAATGGTTTGGAACCATTTAGCATGCAATTTCAGTCCCTTAGACATGCTTGTTTGATTGCCTTGCATGCCTCTTTGAAGCTTTGAATGCATATGTTGTATGCCTCATGCCTTGACCTTTGTGTATGCCTTGCTCTAGAGCCACTTAGATGCCATCTAGGAGGTCCCATTTGTATGGTCTAAAGTGCCTTGGACTGTTTTAAGCCTTCTTGGCCTTATGAGGCTTGGTTGGCTTAGCCATGGTTTAGGTCTCCTTTGGCTTGCCTTGGATGCTTGGGCCATTTGTTGCATGCTTAGTCTATTTTGTTGCTTGGTTTGGCACCATGTTTTGCATAATTTTCAGAGCTTTCTATGTATGCTAATTGTCCATGTTTAGCTTCCTTTGAGTGTGCCTAAATCTTGCTCACTTGATGCTTAAGTTGGTACCTTAACATGTGCATGTGTGCATGCGTGATTAGCCTTCATTTTTGGGCACTTTGGCCACTGATTTTAGGCCTATTTAGAGTTGCCTAAGTCATGTTTAAGACCATCATTTGCTTGCTTGCATGCTTACCTCATGTTTGCTTGTATCCTTTGCATAAGTACATTGCATTGTTCATATTGCATGATAGCTAACATGACTAGGTTGCATTGCATCAGCATGCATTCCTTGTCCCTTGATTTGGTGATAGGGATTGGAATTTTGGTTTGTTTGGTTTGCATGCATTTGAGATTGAAAGTGCACATTTGATCATTTGGGCCATCATGCATGGGAATGCATGATTGGTGGCCCAAGAATCGAGGCACATGCCCCTTTGAGTCACAAACATGATAAGGAGTGTGTTTGGTGCATACATTGCCTGAATAACATTGCCACACAAGATTTTGCCCTCTGCTGCTGTGAGTTGCAGGTTCTGCAGACATTCAGTGCCAATCGGCAACATTTAGTGCCAGCCGGCATTAAATTATCAGCCGATGAGTTCATTTTGTGCCGTGTACATACTTGACGGTGGTGTTTCCCTCGGCGGTGGTATCCCCGATGCCTTAGTAGTTACGAGACTTTGGCGGTTTGAAAAAGCGAGCGAGGAAAGCGAAGCGGTTTAGGCATGGCGGTGCAATTCGAGCAAGACGAAACACGTCTTGCATTTGGCTCTCCTCGGGCGGTCTCTGTTTTCTTAGTTTAGTTAGTTTGTCAACTAATTAGGCTATTTGTAATATTTAATTAGCTCGCGTAATTAATTATTTGTATTATTCTTTTGGTCCCTCGGCGAGGGCATATCTGTAATAAGTGTGGGTGAGTGGTGTGTGCATGTCTTCCAACCCCCACTTCTTTCTCCCTTTTACTTACCTGTTTTTAATGGTTAGTATTAGGGCACGTTTATTTTAGCATACCTTATGCTATGCATGCGTGCATCCATGCATTTGTTGACATGCATCGGGCTCGGTACATCATACAAACTGCATTGTATTTTCAATTCCAAATTGAATACGTGCATCGAATAAAGTGCATTTCACATGCCATCTTTAGGGTTAGTCGAGCCTACTCTAAATTGCATCTTCGCCTGTGTTGCATTAGCCATTTAACATGAACTAGGTCATGCATGTTTGTTAACTAGTTTCTTGTTTTGGCACGGAGTACGATGTAAGTATTTATGCTTTAGCATATCGCATGCGTGTGGATGTTAACATAACAGTATGCTTACCATGCGGCTAAGTGCTTATATGAGATAAACTGTTTGAATGCTTGTGGGTGGAGGTTGGATTGCTTGAGTTGGGAAAACTCATTGAAATCCGTGTTTTAGCCTACTTGCGAGTAGCAAATTCCAAAGCATTTTCAAAACAAACGGATATGCAATGTTTGTTTCCAAATTAGGCGATCTAGTCTATACTTATTTGCTGTGCGCATAACATAGTAATTCTAGGCTAATAATTGGAATAAGAGCATGTAATGTTTTCAAAATCGGATATCACGGTTAGTAGAGGCCGGTCTTAGGACTGGGCGAAAGGGGTGCTCATAGCTGACCTTCCCCGATCGTACCTAAGCTCCCGAGCCAAGACTACTTTGGTGATGACGGACACGTGGCCTTCGGCACCGAGTCAGGGTTTCCTAAATTCCCCTATTTTAAAATATTTAGGTGGCGACTCTGTAATCTGGCAAGGCAGTCCATGTTTGGCACTACTTTTCAAAAAAATCTGTTTTTCTTCAAAACGATTTGCCAGAGTTGGACTCTTTGGTTCAGATTAAGAACCTCAACAAAACAAACAAAAACAGGGGAGTCCGAACTGTAGAGTGAGGCCCAAGGGCGTGTCTACTCATACATTAATAACTCACATCAAGGAAAGTTAGCATATAAGCTTTACATAATAGGATCATTCAAGTCATGGTCAGCCAATCAAAACTATATACAACCGTAATCCAAAGTTCTTGCCAACATGACAAAAATATAACAAAATAGCCAAAGGGCAAAAACAAGTCTCGTGCGTGAGACGTATGGGCTGACTCTTCAAAACCTTGACTGTTTCACACAAACTTCACTGAGGCTGGGTTTGGACCTCCCTTAGCTCACCTACAGACACATGAATGAGTGTGAGCAAAAGCCCAGTGAATAATATCAAATATAGAAGATACACGAATAGTACTTAGAACAATATACATCAGACGACCTTGGGCCCAGATCATATTTCTATCTAGTACATATATATATATATACGTATAGGTCAAGTGATTGCGGTTCCAAACACATCAAACGGCCTTGGGCCCAATTCATTCATATCTGACGGCCTTTGGTCGTTCTGTCGGCGACCTTTGGACCAATCATTCGTGTCAAATGACCTTTGGCCCATTCATTCGTGTCAAACGGCCTTTGGCCCATTCATTCGCGTCATACGACCTTTGGCCCATTCATTCGTGTTAACTAGCCTTTGGCCCATTCATTCATTTCAAACGGCCTTTGGCCCATTCATTCATGTCATACGGCCTTTGGCCCATTCATTCGCATCAAACGGCCTTTGGCCTAATCATTTGGCATAACAAATATTTATCCACAATTCAATTTAAGAAACTTATAAGATTGATGTGGAAATAAGCAATTGGACAAATAGCATACTTCAAAATATCTTTACTAAGATATTACTCATAATGTTCTGTCGGTGGATTTGCCCTGGAGCTCGACCTTACACATTACATAACACATATGGGTCACAATTGATTCAATCCGTTCATAATTCATACATCCCTCTTAGGCTTCTTTCTTATTCCTTTAATTCATTCATAATGCTCAATGCATGCCTAAGAGTACTTAGAAGTAAAAGAGAACGGAAAATGAAACACATAACACCTATACAAATTTTCTGAAACAGGGGTCCTCGTTCAAGCGTGGGTTTTGCCGTTCGAGCGGACCCCGTGGGTCTGCAAAAATACTAGTTGCCTCATTTTTACGCTCGATCTTGAACTTGGACGCTTGAGCTGAAAGTCACACCACATGGCTCCCTTTCGGCGTGAATGTCCCTTCGGCGGAACATCAATGTTTGCAAAAATTCTGGGAGCTCGTATTTCACGCTCGAGCGGTGCTTTCCCCGTTCGAGCGGACATGCCAAATTTTGGGTTTCCCAGAACTGTTCTTGAGGCTCAAATTCGATATTCAAAGGCTTTAAAGCTCGAATTAAGGTACCAAAAATAGGGAAACACATTATATATCATGAGTATACAAGCAATATGAGGCCAATTGCTCAAAATCTTAATCCAACCCTCAATTCATCACAACAAAACACATAGCTTCAAAATTCAATTTCAATATACATATACCCAGACTCCATAAACTCCTTGAATTATACATGCATGCTTATTTTTTACTCAAGTTCCATTTTAAATGACACCAATGGTGTCTATAATCATGAAACTCAACAAAACCATGCTTGCATGTATGATTAAATGCTCAACTTCTCATAATCAACATATTACATGCTAGCTTATGCAAATTCATGGCAATTTTATGCATGCATGTAGATACAAGCTCCAAATTCAAAAAATTCAATTCAAGTTATGTTCTTGATCACAATTAAACCTTGAATCTACAAAATTACAAACTCAAACTTATGAATCCACTCACCTAGGAGCTTCAAACACCCAAATTCTAGCTAATTCTTTGAGTTTAACCTCAAATTCTCAAGCCTTTAGTTCAATCTTCAATTTCAGCTCCCTCTCTCTCTCTCTCTCTCTCTCTCTCTCTCTAAGTTCGATTCTCTCTCTCTCTAGAGAGCAAAATCTGATTTGAGCTCAAAACAAATAAATGAGAGTGTAAATTGGCCCTTTATAAAAGCTCCCTTAATCTCATTTCATTAATACTAATTTAATTGAGCACTATATTATCAATTTAATCTATTTAATCTGATCCGAATCAATTTTCAATTAAATTTCACCGTAGGCTCTAAAAATTACGCTAATCACAATGGCGTAATCAATTTCGGGTTTTGTGGCCGATAGGGCCTTCAATTTAAATTTCAAAGCAGGAAGTCAAACAGATTTTCCTACGGTAAACAGATGAAAATTCAAAACTGCATATATTCATATAAATAGAACTCAAAACCATGTCAAACACATAATCACATTTATAATTAAGATTACTTAGCATAATACGGAGCAGGGTTATATATCATGATTTTCAAAATTTTGATGAAAACGACAAGGAAGGTATTCCTCTGGCTTTGAAACATTTGATTAATTGAGAGGAAAAGAGGTTTGTAAAACCCCTTGTTGATGAAATCATTCCCATTAATATGGTCTTGAGAAGGATCTGTGTTTAGTCCAGATTGGGTCCACGTTGTCTTCAGAGGAGCACGAGTGCTTAGTCGCTTTATTAAAAGATTTCAAAGATGTTTTCGCGTGGTTCTACGAAGACATGCCTGGAATCGATCCTGAGATTGTATAGCATCGGATCCCTCTTGACCCTGAGGCCCAACCCATCAAACAAAAGTTGCGGAGAATACATTGAGATTGGGCTCTGAAGATTAAGGAGGAGGACACCAAGCAGATAGACGCGGGATTCTTGCTAGTATCTGAGTATCCAACTTGGTTGGCCAACATCGATCTTAGAAAGAAAGATGGCAGAATTCGGTGTGTGGATTTCATAGATCTGAAACGAGCGGTCAAGAAACGACTTTCCTCTACCGCACATCAATGAATTAGTGGACTTTACCGTGGGTCATGCATTGCTCTCCTTCATGGATGGATTTTTCGGGTATAACGGATTTTCGATGGCTTTTGAGGATAGAGAAAACCTCCTTCATTACGCGTGGGGAACCTATTGCTGTCGGGTGATGCCGTTTGAAATTTGAAGAATCTTGGGGCTACCTATTAAAGTGCAACCGATTTTGCATGATATGGTCCATAAAGAGGTCGAGGTGTGCGTGGGCGACATGATTGTCAAGTCTAAGGAAAGAAAAGGCGACTACTCTATCTTGAAGAAATTCTTTCAATGGATCAGAGAATACAGACCGAGGTTGAACCCACAGAAGTGTACTTTCTGCGTAACAGCAGGAAAAATACTGGGCTTCTTAATCACATAGAGGGGTATCAAGGTAGATCCTTCCAAAATCAAAGCCATCCTAGAAATGCCACCACCAAGGATTGAAAAGGAGGTGTGAGGCTTTCTGGGTAAAGTGCAATTCATAAGGCAATTTATCTCTAAATTAAACTTAACTTGTGAATCACTATTTGGTCTCTAAAGAAAGGGCGAAGTTAGATGGGGTGATTGGTGCCAATTTGCTTTTGAGCAGATCAAGCAGTACCTTCAGAATCCACCTATGTTGTCATCGAAAGAGCTGGGGAAGCCTTGGATTTTGTATCTGTCAGTAATGAACACAACAGTGGGATGCATGCTTGCTTAGGAATTTGAGGATAAGGAGGAGAAAGCCATTTGTTGGATTATGAGACCCGTTACAACCCGCTCGAAAAAGCTTGCATAGCCTTGGTATGGGCTACTAGGAAGTTAAGGCACTACTTGTTAGCTCGCTCTGTAATTCTGGTTTTAAGATTAGATCCTGACCAATATCTATTTGAGAAACCAGCACTTACAGGTAGGCTAGTACATTGGTTGCTTCTTCTCTCCGAATTTGATCTGAAGTATGTTACTTGCAAGTCTGTCAAGGGGAGAGCAATAGCAAAGTTCCTAGCAGATCATCTAGTGGAAGGGGACGAAGCAGTAGAATTCCTGTTTCTAGATGAAGCTATTCTGCATGTCGAGGAAGAGATTTGGACAATGTACTTTGACAGAGCGTCTAACCGATACGGTTATGGGATCGGGGTGTTGTTGATAGCACCCGACAATTCTCATATACCTTTAGCCTTCAAACTCTGGTTCAAAGTATCTAATAACGAAGCAGAATACGAGGAGTGTATCGCTGGTTTGGAAGCCGCCCTAGAACTAGAGGCAAAAAGGTTGGACATCATTGAGGACTTGAACCTAGTTATGTCTTAAGCAAAAAGAGACTGGAAGGTCAAAGAAGAAAAGATGAAGATCTATCACCAGACCCTGGACGTTCTGATTCCTAGGTTTGAGAAGCTGACTTTCACGCATCTTCTAAGAGAGAACAACAGGTTCACTGACTCCTTATTAACTCTATCTTCTATGATAGACATCTCGTTCAGAGTCCGGATGCATCCAATCATCATTGAATAGAGACATACACCAGCCTACGAGGCTATCGCCATGATAGATGAAGTTCAAGATCAAAACCCTTGGTACTATGATATCTAGAACTTCTTGGAAAAGGAGGTTTATCCACTAGGGGCAAATGCCAAAGATAAGAGAACATCTGACGGATGGCCATTGAATTCATCATCTGTGAGCTAAAGCGTACAAGAGGGGTCATCTGGGAATGCACAAGCCGGTGTTAGCCGATGAGAGGAATCAAAGTGCCTAATGGAGGCCATCCATGGAGGAGAGTACAGAGTACACATGAATGGAGTAATGTTAGCCGGGAAGATTCTTAGGCAAGATTACCACTGGTCAACCATGGAGGAGGATTGTATCAGTTTTGTTCGGCGATGCCACAAATGCCAAATTCATGCTAATCGCATGAATATCCCGTTGTCGAAGCTGTACAACATGATTTCACCATGGCCTTTCTCAGTCTGGGGAATCAATGTCATCGACGTAGTCACACCGAAAGGGTCAAATGGGCATGAATACATTCTGGTGGCAATTGATTATTTCACGAACTGGGTGGAAGCTCAATCTTATGTAGTATTGAAGGCAGCGCATGTGGCTAAGTTCATCTGAAACAACATATGGAGTCCCGAACAAGATCATTTCAGATAATGGCTCCTATTTGAAGAAAGAAGTCATTGACTTGTGGAAGAAATACAACATGGCTTTCCATAAGTCATCCACATACCGGCCACAATTCAATGAAGCTATTGAGGCTACTAACAAGAACATCAAGCATATTCTGCAGAAGATGGTTAAGACCTACAGGGACTGGCTAACAAATTGTCGTTTGCACTCTAGGGATATAGAACTTCAATTCGAATGTCTACTGGGAAAACTTCTACTCTCTTGTCTATGGTATGGAGGCTGTTTTACTGATTGAAATAGAGGTGTTGTTCTTTGCGAGTTATGCTGAGTGTCAAATAGCGGCGGATTAGTAGCAGAAAGCGAGAAGCTGATGTTGTTTGACGAGAGAAGGCTAAAAGCACTGTACCATGTTCAGGGTTATCAACGTAGGATTGCCAAGGCTTTTAACAAGAAGGTTAAGTCCCGGAATATCAAGGAAGGAGATTTGGTGCTGAAGACAATCGAGCTCCTATCCATGACTCTAGGGGCAAGTTCAGACCCAATTGGACTGGTCTTTACATCATCAAAACTATACGGTGGAGTACATTATTCTTATGGACCTAGATGGCCTAGAATTTTCCCAACCAATCAACATGGATAGGTTGAAGAAATATTATCCCTGAGAGGCTCGCTAGGCCGAAAACGCGAAAGGGTGACCTAGGCAAAAGTTAGAGCACAAAAAATTGAAAATAAAGAAAAACTGAGCTCGCAAGGTTGAAAACCCTGAAGGGCGGCCTTGGCAAAAGTTAGAGCACAAAAGGAGAGCGTTAATACTCGAGTGAACCCGAATCGAACTACGTAAGGCCTGATTCCCATCTTCGGGATACGTAGGCAACTTCATCCTGAAGTTCGACCGTAAACACCTCCAACTCAACTATTCTGTCCATGTGTTTGATCAGGTCATTTTTGTCTACTCTTTATCTGAATGTTCAGTTGTGATCTTTTCTAAGAACTGGTTATAGTGCTGTGCAGTGTTATTCAGTCAATGGATAATTTGTGATTTTTTTTTGGATTCGGGGTTATACATCTCGAGGATAGGTTTTGGGTGTGTCAAATTGTGATCCTTATCGAAAATGGTTTTGAAAAGTTTTAATAAAAGTTGACTTTTGCTCAAAATTTACCTTTTACAACTTATACCATTTTTGGATCAAAAGGAAAATTTTCAGTGCTCACAACTTCAATTTCATTGATTTCAATACAAAGTTCTCCAACTCTCGATATAAATCAAAGTTGTTTTTATTACATTCATAAAACTTGAAAAGTAAGATCAAAGCAATAAACTAGGGGCATAGATGAGTCAGGTGTTCCTACGTCCCCCGCTCGTGCTTGTGGAAGCTTCTGATGATAAAGTGGGCCTGGATTGTGCCTCATCTTCGAGCCAAGACAAGCACTCGCTAGAAAGGGCGCATCTGAAACTAGGGGCAAGAGCCAGAAGGTCTCTTGTCCTCCAAGCAGTGAGGCACCTAGCCAAATGTGAACCTCAAACTGGGAATGAAATCGGGTATTCTACCCCCCCGGGCAAGTCTGATCATGTCCAAATTGACGCCTGAACCGGAACGAAAAATAGAACACATAGTGTGTAAGGCCGATTAGCTGAATGCCAGGTTGCCGAGTCATGCTGTAGCTCATGTCGGTCAGGTTAAACCAGGGGTAACGCCAAGTAATGTCAGCAGCGGACTTGTTGCACATCCAATGGCACCACCATCCCTCATTCAGGAAATCCACTAGCTGTTGGCAGAAAAAGTATGCTTGAGCTGAGTATGTAGGGCAAGAGTCCACTACCTTTAGCTTGTCCATAAGCCACACCTGGGGAGGGATGAAAGAAAAGAGAGATTAAAGAATAAAGATGTGTACGTTGAGAGAAAATTGAGAAAAGGGCTTTAAGAGAAAAATAGAGCATGAATGCCGAGTGTTGTGAGGAACACATATTAGAAAGGGTGGGAAACATTACCTGAAGAAGTAATGGACTCCTTGCGAATTTGTTTGTCTCTCGCTGATGGAAGGCATCTAAGCTCAAAGTCTCGGCTAATGTCAAGCCAATGCAGCTCTTGCCCTCTTTCAAACCTTGCGTTGCTTCAATTAGCTGAATGCTAGACCCGCCAAAACCAGGGGCAAGAAGGAAATGGGCCAACATACACAAACAAAGGGCGTGTTGTCGAAAACCTCGCCAAGGAAGGTCACCGAGGTCGTCGACTTCAGAAAATAGATGAATCAAACTGGGCATATCCAACTTTCCATTTTGAATCAAAGATCGAGCCTCATGTAAAGTAAGTCCGCACATTCGTCCCAAAGCTTGGATGTGACCAAAAAGGGGCTGAGGCAAGATTTCCTCATCGCGCTGGGACTCTATTAGCACTTGAAATTCTTTGATTATTGGGCATATCTCTTGTCTCTCGAAGCTAAAGACATGGGTAATTGGGTTCCAACATCTAGCCACGACATGAAGGAATGGAAAACAAAGCGGAGAACGACTCAGGGGGAATAGTTCATTTATCCCCAAACCCCGGAAGTTCACATTTTTCGAGCCATCCAAAGTCGCAATCCAATCCGAGAGTTTTTGGCAAAAAATGGCTTAATTTGTGAAGAATTTGCAGCTAAAATGAAGAAACTACGAGGTCCAACCTTTTGTAGAAGATAAGACAGTGAGTGGAAGCCAGCTGTCAACAATCTAGAGGTTTTGCATATTGGTGGTCGGTCGGCTACTACTGATGGCCGGCATCTTCCATCCCTGGTCGGCATGTGGCTGGCAAAATCTTTAGGTGGCCAGCAGCTGTTTTGTCTGTCCTGCTATCCATCTGTATGTTGAGAATGCTGAAACCATGTGTTTTGCTCTGTTCTTTATGCATTTTAAAGTCTTGTTTTGAGTCCTTTTTGTTTAGCAAGTTTGTTGAGTTGTTTTGTTCTATTTATTGAGTTGTTGTGTTTTGCTTATTGAGTAGTTGCTGTTTCGATTATCGAGTTCTATGTTGTGTTTAGAATTTCAATTGTTGGTCGATTCGTTCTTGTAGGCGTCCCGAGCGTCCGGGAGAAATCGTTTTGTTCATTTGGGGCTCCTCTGATTCAGGACTCTATGTCAGTCAGTGTATCTAATCTCCTGAGTGCGATGCAAGACCGATGAATCATCAAAGAGTCCAAATCGGCAAATCATTTTGGAAAAGCAATTTTTTGAAAGAAGTGCCAAACATGAATTTGCTTTGCGGAATCTGAGTCGCCACCTAAATATTTTATTTTGGGAAAATTTAGGAAACCCTGACTCGGTGCCAAAGGCCACGTATCCGTCATCCCCAAAGTTGCCTCGGCTCGGGAACTTGGGTATGATTGGGGAAGGTCAGCTATGAGCACCCCCTCTCGTCTGATCCGAAGATCGGTCTCTACTAACCATGATATCCTATTTTGAAAACGCTATGCGTTCTTATTCCGATTAATTACCTAGAATTACTATGTGATACACACAGCAAAACAAGTATAGACTAGATCGCCTAATTTGGAACAAAGCATTGCATATCCATTTGTTTGGAAATGTTTTGAAATTTGCTACTTGCAAGTAGGCTAAAATACGGATTTCAATGAATTATCCCAATTCAAGTAATCCACCCTTCACCCACAGGCATTCAGGCAGTAATATCACATAAGCACATAGCCACATGGTAAGCATGCTGTCATGTTAACATTCACACTCATGCAAGATGCTAAAGCATAAATACTTACATTGTATGCCAAGCCAAAACAGAAAACTTGTTAGTAATCAAATGTATGATCCAAGTCCATGTTAGAATGGCTAATGCAACGCATACACAATGCAACTAGAAATAAGCTCGGCTATTCTAAGATGGCATATGAAATGCTACAACTAACAAGTATTCAACTCAGAATTGAAATACAATGCAGTTAGTATGATGCGCCGAGCCCGGTGCATGCAATACAGATGAATGATGCACGCATGCATAGCATAAGGTATGCTTAATTAAACATGTCCTAATACTAACCATCGAAAGCTAGTAAATAAAAGGGAAGAAAGATGTGAGGTTGGAAGATATACACACACTCACGCACACTTATTACAATTGTGCCTTCGCTCGGAGGGTCCGAATAAATAATACAAGCCGCCTAATTAACTAACTCACGAGCTAATTAATTATTACAAAACCGAATTGAATAACTAGCTACAACTAATTATTACACAACTTAATTAATTAACGAATTAATTAACTAATTAATGAATGACAACAAACAAGTAAGGAAAGCAGTAAACGGTGCTATTCCAACTCTGTTTGAAGAAGGGAGGCATGCATGCTCGCTTCGGTTCTTCACCTCGAAACGCCTTCCGGTTGCTCTTTAGAGGCTCTGTTTGCAAGGTGTCTTTCAGTGCTTGTTGCTGGAACTTACCAAAACACTTGTAGAAGTCACGATGCTGCCTTGACCATGGAGAATCTGCCGGCCAAAAGATGGTCCATTCTTGCCAAGGGTGGCACTGCTTGGCCATCGATGTGTGCTGCCGACCACTGGTCTTTGTGACACCAAACTGCAACGAAGCACAAAATAGAGAAAATGGAGGGTTTCCCAAGGACATATAAGCACCATGGCACTCCAAATCACCTCAAAACATCAAGGGAGAGGCCAAGTCGGATCCACGACCATCAATCACGCATCCCGATGCATGATGGCCAAAGATCCAACTTATGCAAATCAATATGAAAATGAATGACAAATAAAGCAAGTATAGCCTAGAACTCTATCATGAATCATCAAGAGCTTCGGCGACCGAGAATTGAGACACGTTCCATCACTTGAAGTATGAAACGCCCCTCGTTCCTCGTGCTCGGATTAATACTTAATCCAAGCAATGCAACATATAAGCATGGCAAACATGCAACTAACTCAAGCATGCAACAAGCATATAAGCATGATGTGAGGCAACAACCTCGGACAACATGACAAAATGCAACATGAACATGTGAGCATGCAAGGTATGCGAAGTTAAACAAGTATGCGACAACATACGAAATGAGACAAGCATGTGAGAACATGGTAAGATGGGCTTACACCAAAGATGGACGGTTCTCGACTAGGTCCAAATTAGTAGCCAAAGCGATGAATTAAGCCACACAACACACTCAAGCATGCAAAATGCGAGAGGTTCAACAAAGGGGCCTAAAAGGGCAACTCTCAAAAGTGCCTAAGAAGTGACAAATGTGCAAGTGTAACAACACTATACGCACTGAAATGAGATGATAAATGATGCCAAATCATTTAAATAGCTCAAGGATAGCATGTGTGAATCACCGAAATACGAAGCTAGCAATGCCAATTACACTCTGACTATCTGAAGCATGAAGGATATGGCAAGGGCAACCCAAAATAGTCCTAGTACATACTGATATGAGACTAAAACACACATGGAAGTAAGCCAAAGCAAGCTAGCATACAATGCTAAAACATAGGATATGCAAGGCTACAAAAGAGGCAATGCACTACACCTATGAGAACCAATCATGGCATGACTTGGACAACCAAAAATAGAGTTACATCATGGTATATTAGGACCCAAAATGCACTGAAATGATGAGCCAAAGGCTTAGGCTAAGTGGCATGCACAAAAGTCCACTCTTGAGGCATAAAGCACAAGCTATACAAAGCATTCAAGGCATGTCAAATGCAAGTGGATGATGAC
This sequence comes from Camellia lanceoleosa, assembly GCA_025200525.1. Lineage (NCBI taxonomy): Eukaryota > Viridiplantae > Streptophyta > Magnoliopsida > Ericales > Theaceae > Camellia > Camellia lanceoleosa. The sequence continues at coordinate 176,160,390 of CM045765.1, forward strand.
ATTTCATGGACTGAAATAGAATGTGGAATGAGGGCAAGGCATGCAAACATTACATGTATGACATGATAGGGGCCTCAAAACCCAAGACTAGCCTAAGCATTTACACTATAGCTATACAAAGCATGAGTGATATGACCATGACAGCCCAAAATAGTCCTAGAACACTTCAAAATAAGTATAAAATCAAGTTTGAGCAAAGCCAAAATATGCTAGTATGATGAGTCCAAACACCATGCACAAAAGGCTAGTAAACAAGATTTGTTCTACACCTATATGGAGCATGCAAAGGATGATCAAACCAACTATGGATAGGGTCATAACATGCCAAATGATGACCAAAAACATGCTGAAATGTAAACTAAACAAGCTAAAATGACATGGCATGGCAGGGAGCATATGAAGCTAGTTTAGGGGATTTACACTACAAGTGCATCAAGAAAACATGGAGTAACAAAACCAACCCAAAACAGGTCTATGACATGGTAAAACATCACCAAAAATGGACTGAAATGGACTCAACAAAGACTATGCACACATGCTACTTTGATGAGCTATGGATGGAGTTACACTATACATGCAAGATGCAAGTAAGACATGACCAAACCAGCCTTGGATAGGGCCAAGGTAGGTCCTAGAAGTCACAAAAAAAGAGGCTTGGACCAACCTTAAAAATGCAGAGGGATGGTCCTTTGGAAGGCCAAAAATGCAAGTAAAGAGGAATACAAAGAGAGGGGACTACCCCCTCTGATTTAGGACCTCAAAACCACACATCTACTACTGAAAATCCACTAGATTTCAGTGGTAGGAAGGCCAAACTAAGGCTAGCTCGGAGGCCTCCAAATATGGCTTAAAACAAAGCCAAATAAAGCATGCAAGGGGGCTACACACCCCAAACAGAAAAATGACCTTAACCAAACTTAAAAAGCACTTAAAAAAAAGACTTTTTTTAGTTATAAGCAAAGCCTAAAACAATATGAAAAGAGGGATAAAGCAAGGTGCAAGAAAGTGCAAAAATGAGGAAAATGCTCACCCTTGAAGACCTTCTTTGAAACCAGCAATTTCAGGGGGTGGAAGCTTGCTTTGATCTCAAGAAGACCTCGAGGAAGCTTAGTCCAATGGTGGTGGTGTATCTCTATGTGTTGTAGTGTAAAAATGCAAGGAAATCCAATTTCTAAGCACTAAACTCAAGCAATATAGAGAGAAAGGGAGTTTTTGCTCTTCAAAAACTCAGACCCTGGTCTAAGGAAGAAGCCTCTTCCTTATATAGAGGAATGAAAAGCCAAAGCTTCTTCAAGAAGCTTTGCAAGGCCTTCATCCCTCCATACACGTGTATGGAGGGGAGCAAACAAAAATCTAGCTGGCTCAAAAGATTTGGAGGAAAACCAGCTGAGATAGGGGTCTTACCGCCATCGGTAATGGCAGCGTGCTTCTTGATGGCAATGAGGCTTCATCGGTGGCAGCGAGTCAAGGCCATGGCTGGCAGTGCACCACAGGGTCCACTCTGAAAGAACCTAGTCAAGGTCCAAAAAAAGGGCAGAAAGGATACCGGGTCCGGGAAACTCGAACCGGTGACGTTCCGCCGCGACAGTCGAGTGCTGGGCGAGCAATCGAACCAGTTGTTGGGTGTACCTACAAGCACAACCAAGTCTTGAGGACGGTCAAAAATGGGGTGTCTACAGTTACCTAGTTAAAACGGTTATGACAATACAAATATTTAGTTTTCAATATTAAATTCAATCTCCATTCCTTGTTAAGTGGTGCTCATGATGCAAAATACAAAACTTTTTTCAAAAGAAAATTGGTTTTCATTCCGATCATGATTGTTTTTTTTTTTTTTACAAAAGTGCAGTACAAGTTTTTAAAGAAAACAAAATCTGTCTGAAGCTGTACAAGGTGCTAACATTACTAACAGAAAAAAACTATGCAAAAATACAAGAAAATCACCACCAGCTATCTCAAGCTCGAGAGGACCTCTTCGTCCTCTTTCTGGGTGAGAACTCAGAGCTATCTACATTAGCACCGCTGTCTGTATCAGCACCGCTGTCTAACTTAGATGCCAAGCCGGAATCAGAATCATCGCCGCTCTCTGCCTTAGAGCTCGACTCAACATTGCCTTTACTCTCAGATCTCGAGTCACTATCATCTCCACTCTCAGAGGACTCAGACTGTAGACTCACTGCCTCCTCAAAGCCATTAGTCTCAGCATCATCATCACTCAACACTAGCTCTGAAGGGCTCCTCTGGCCTCGACCACGACGTCCCTCTCGGCTACGTCCTGGGGTCCGTCTCTCCTTCCCCTCTGTTGCTCGAGGAGGTGGTGATGGTATAGGCGCGGCCGCTGCCGTTGGTGCTCTCGATATGATTGGAACCTGAAGAAAGAACTATAGTATTGATGCATTAGATACAAAGTATAGTTGTAGATGCAATATGATAAATGTAGAAGAATGCAATGAGCAGGATACAGTGCCGGTGAAGTACATTATGTCGGTGCAGCATTTCAGTGTGATGTGACAAAGGGCAGAATGTATACTATGGTGTGAGTGTTGGAGCTTCAGTGAGAATGATGTGTATAATAGTATAGAAAATACTGTATTGCAGGCAGAGAATAGGGAAGATACCTGGATGCCATGAAGACTGAGCAGTGCCTCCCTCCTTAGTAGTATGCTCTTGAATGACGCTACTAGCTCGAGCAATCCCTCAATGTACCTTGGAGGTGCCTGCAAATGCATTGGGAATGATCAGTGTCATAAAGGAACGAATATCAGAAACAGAATGGAAAAATGGAAAAGATGTGGTACATACCAGAGGTGCGTCGCAAGCTCTAACGTATCTATGTCTGGCCTTCATCGGCTCGATCGAAATCTGGTATGACATCCCGATCGGCCTCTGTGGGCTCACCTTTTTCTGCGCCCCTCCTTTCGGAAAGGGTTTGAAAAGAAGACCTCATAGTTCGGACTCTACCTATGGTTTTGAATCTAGTTTCATAATGTGCAATGTGAAACTGATAAACACCAAAGAGTCCAATCCGGCAAATCTTTTTGAAAAATCGATTTTAAATCAAATAATGCCAAATTTGGAATGCTTTCCAGATTATAGAGTCGCCACCTAAATATTTTCTTTTGGAAAAATTTAGCAAACCTTGACTTGTGCAAAAGGCCACGTGTTCGTCATCACCAAAGTTGCCTCGGCTCGGGAACTTGGGTATGAGAGGGAAAGGTCCTAAAATGAGCACCCCCGCTCACCTGATCAAAGGATTGGCCTCTACTAATCATGATATGTTTTTTTATAAATCTCATGTGTTCTTGTTTTGATTATTAAACTAGCTTTACTATGTGGCCTTTTACATACAAGTATAGACTAGTCGCAAGACTTGGAACAATTCAACTCATGTTTGTTTTGAAAAATGGTTTGAATTTGCCACCCTAAGTGGGCTTAGAAGTGCTGATTTGCCACCTTAAGTGGGCTTAAAACATGATTTGCCACAACAAAGTGGGCTTAAAACACACATTCGTTGAATCGTCCCAATTTAAACAACAAAGCCTTCATCTACAGGCATTCAAGCAGTTAAGCAAGTAAGCACATAGCCTCATGGCAAGCATGCGAAACATGGCAATATGGCAATCACACTCATGCAAGCATGCCAAAGCATAAAACTCACCGAGTACTCCAAGCCAAAACAAAAACTAGTTAGAAAGAAGCATGATCCTAACTATACAAGATGCCTAATGTAACACATGCAATATGAAATTAAAAAGCTCAGCTACTAATATGGCATTTGCAACACTTTGATAGCATGCTTTAAAACACGTATTGAAAGAAGTATTGAAATTGACAATGCAGTTTGAATGATGCGCCGAGCCTCGGTGCATGCAATATGAATGAATGATGCGAAACTGCAAACATAAGGTATGCTAATTGAAAATGTCCCTAATCTAACCATTAAAAGCGGATAAATAAAAGGGAGAAAGATGCGGGGTTGGAAGATATGCACACATGTAGGCACACTTATTACAACATTGCGTCCTCGCGAAGGAGGGTTCGAATGAATAAGAGCTAAGCTAAGCTAAGCTAGGCTAACTAATCTAATTAAACTAATTAGACTAATTATTACAAATCAAACGAATAACTAGCAAACTAATTACTAATTATTACAACACTTAACTAATTAGCAACTAACTAATTAAATTATAACACAACTGTACATAAACTAATCATGCAAAATATTTAAACTACACTACCTTAGCTCTGCCTCGAGAAGTGAAGGATGCATGCACTCGGTTTTCGTCCCGAAAAGCCCTCCGGTTTTGCTCTTGAGAGGCTTTGTTTGCAGGGTTGACCATGCTCCAGAATCTTTCTACTCCAACTTACCAAAAACTTGCTGAGGATTGCACCAGTGGCTTGCTGGCCATGGAAGGTTGCTGCTGGCCATCTGCCGGCCAAAAGTGTGCCTTGCCGGCCACTAGTGAGGCACTGCCGGCCATTGGTGCTCTGAGTCACCACACTGCAACAGAGCACAAACAGAGGAAAATGAAGGTTTTTCCAGGGGTTTATTTGTACTGTGCCTTCCCTTATAATCTCAAAACCTCAAAGGAGTGGCACACTTGGATCTAAAACCACCAACCAAGCATCTTCGATGCATGATGGTCAAAGAACCAAGGAGTACAATTTCATTGTATACAAAAACAAGACTCAAGACCACCACCTTATCATGTGTGATCAAAGGCAATGGAGACCAAGGAGATTGGCTCATTTCATCACTTTGAGTATGAAATGCTCCAATCTTCCTTGTGTTCAATATAACGTCCGATTGAACACATACAATGCAACACAACATGCGTATCTTGCTCAAGTTTTACTTGTCACTTTTGTTTACTCATTTTAAGTTACCAACTCATTCTTTAATTGATTTAGTCCATTGGTGAGAGTCCTCTAATGAAAAGAGGGCTTAAACCACAAGTACCTTGAGCATGAAAGAGGCCTCATGCTATTGGTAATGAACTCCTGAAGGAATTAAACCATTAGGCATGAGGGTCTCAATTTCATACTCAAGCCAACAAGGGGTTCAAAGTCACTTTCAAAACAAATGAAAGAGTGAAGAATAGAGGGAGATTGCCGAGATTTCAGTGCTGAAATGGAGTGCAAAAAGAAACTAAAACATGCAAGCAACTCATGCAAATCATGTTCAAAAGCCTAAAACATTAAGCTAGTGAAGGAAATTGCACTACAACCACTCAATACAAGCGTCAAAGAACCAAACCACCTCAAAATAGAGCCAAAACCAGTCAAAAGAGTAGCAAAAACATGCTGAGATTAAGGTACAAAATGCTAGAAAATCATGCTCACATGTTAAGCTATCTAGGCTTGCAAACAAGACACAAGGAGGGGAGGCTGACCCCTCCTATTTGGACTTCAAAATGAGGTTTGGGCCATTGTAATAACTCTGAAATTCAGTGGTTAAAAGGGCCAAAAAAGTTGATTTGAAAATGTTGGAAGATAGCACAGAAGCTTTAACAAACCAATGAACAAAAGGGTGAACCACCTCTAACTCAAAAGGAACCTCAAACCACTATTTTAAACCATAAAAATAGATATTTTAAGAGGTCAAAACCAACCTTAAAATAGTATGTAAAGATGGCAAAACAAGTATTTAAATAAAGCTCAAAATACAAGTGTTCTACCTTTTGAAGGCAAGATGCAATTTAGGCACCAAAACCAAGCTAAACCATGCTAAAATCCTCTTCTAAAGCTCAAAGAGGGCCTCAAGTAACCTCAACTCAATGGTGATCAAGTTTGATCAAGGGTTTATATGCAAGAGTGTAGAGAAGTTAGGCTATAAGGCACAAAATATCAAGAGAGAGAGAGAATTCTAGAGAGAGAGAATTTTTTTGTCTTCAAAATTTTCTAACCCCTCCATATGCAAGAGAGGGCTTCTATATATAGACAATGAAAAATCCCCTCAAAAAGATCCAGCCACACACGTGTTGGAAGATGCTTCAATCTGTGCAAACAGCTAGCACAAAATATCAAAAAATATCTACTGATACACTGGTGGCTGGCCGGCCATCAGTGATGGCTGGTAGGGCTTCATTGATGGCCGACAGGGCACATCAATGGCCGGCAGGCCAAGAGGCATGGCCGATAGTGCCCAAAGATGGCCGGCAGGCCATCAACAACATCATGTAAAAAGGGCCTAAACATGGTCTAAAGATGAGACATAATTGATGTAGGGTTTGGAAAACTCAAACCTGTGGCATTCCGCCGCGGAAATTGAGCGCTCAATGAGCAATCAAACTCATCATCAGATGTACTTGCAAGAACATCCGAGTCTTGAGGATGGTCAAAAATGGGGTGTTTATAGCCTCCAGCATGTCAACATGGTCGGAATCTCTGGCCAACCAGTAGCCTATCTAGCGGGAGGAACCTCTCTAGCCTTGGCCCTCATTTTCCGGGTCCTATTCACTGAAGGGGCATCTGTTACTCTACAAGCACGAGCACCTGTTAAGGGAGGTATAAGGTGTGTTTGGATGAATATTGCATAATCTCCCTTCTCGAGGAAGTAGTCCGCGTCCAGGCCCCCAGTGAACTGAATCATCTCCTAGGAAGAGAGGCTCTCTGTGGCCCTCATAGATGTTGGAGGTGGCATGGGAACTACCGGCTCGGGCAAACCTAAGGTCCAGCGCACGAATTACTCACCTAGAAACCAAGTTCGACAAACCAGGCCCTTGAGTAGAGGCCAAAAATGGGAAGCCCCTCGAGAACTGGCATACTGGTCTCTAACTCCAGCCGGCATCAGCGCCCAAGGCTGCCAAGCGATCTACAAATAGAGAATGCGCAGATTATTTAGTTGCCATCAGATATTGCAATATGAATCAGAGCTGAAGTAAAACAAAAACAACTGTGAGTTTTGAGTTACCTGTGTGACAGTTACTGTATCGAAGTACCGACGAAAAAATGTGAAAGTCTCCTGGGTCCTCCGCAGGCGTCTCCCGTCATACTAGTGAGAGTATGGCACAACAGGAGACATCTCCACCTCTGGCTCCGAACTGAGGGTCGGGAAATATGCATATACCCATAGCTACAAGGACAAGACAATAGTAAGTATCGATTAATGTCAGAGAATGCGAGAATGCAAGAATGCGAGAATGTTAGTATCTGAAAGTCTGAATCTGAGTCACGAGGAAATAACATGTGTGTATAAAGGATCTGAGAATGTGCAATGAAGAGAGAAACCTGATATATAGGTGTAAACAATGCGATTAATGCGGTGTCTGAAAGTGCAAAAGCGAAAACCGAAATGGCGGGTAGAGAATGTAAGACAGAAATGTAAAGCGTACCTCCCAAGCTTGCCAGGAGCCTTTGACTCTGTCTCCCCTCCTGTGAGATGTCGAGCTCATATAGCCATACAATGTGGCTAGCGCTGCCCCAATCATAAAGCTGGACCTGAGATAAGTCCACCAGAGCGCTCAAGAGGTATAACCCTACAGTGTTCCACCTGTTTGCAAACAAGGTGGTGCCAAGCAGGAACATTAAAAAGTCTCGGGTGTAATGCTCAGTCTCCTCTAGGGTCTTTGGCACTGTCCCTCGAAAATGCTCAGCGAACCAGCTATATCGTACCATTCCCGGCCAGAAGAGGGGTGGATGTGCTCTTAACAAGTGTAGCCAGGTGGCCTCTCACTCGCCCATGTCCATATTGTAAGGGATCGAATGACCTCTTACTTCTACGCTCGTGAACATGGTGAAGTCATAGGGAGTCCTCGTCATCTCCCCAGTAGCAGGGAAGTGGAAGGAGTTAGTGGTATCCCACCACCGCTCTATTAATGCACCAAGAAGCAGGCAACTCGCGATATGGCGCGACAATCTTATGTAGAATAAGCCGAAGCCGGCCTCATCGATGATGTAGTAGACACTGGCATGAAGCTCCATGTACCAGTCCTTCGTGGCTCCATAGCCCCTAATAGGGCGAGAGTCCTCCTGTGATCAAAACAATGATATACAACGATATGAGAACAGACAGATGAAAATGCAGTGTAAGAAATACATTGCAAGAGTGTGATTAGGGCAAGAAATGTAGTGAGAGGCAAAGAATGCAGTGTTAACATTATAGTTGAAGCAAGGAACACAGTTAAGGCAAGAAATGCAATGAACAATGAAGAAAACATGAGAATACAGTGTATACCTCGGTGGTGCCATAAGAAAAATGAGAGTCTGGCTCCCATAGCAAGAGGTCCTCTGGTGCACGTTGCGCAAATGCTCTAAAGTGTCTGATACCCCTGGGGGGTAGCACATGCGTTTGAGGATGATATATTGCTGGATTAACGGGTCGAATCCAGGGTGGCAATGGCATTGGTTCAGGCTCTGCCTCGAGAATAGATGGAAATACAGGTGGGATCTCTGGTGAAGCTCCATCATGAGGTATGTCATCCCCCATCTGGAAGGAAGATGAGAAAGTGGTCGAAAATGGAGAAAAAAGGGCAAACTTAGAAAAAGTCAACCCTAAGAGAGAGAAAGTGGAGGAAAAAGTCAAAGCCCAGGAAAAGGTGCAAAAATCATGAGAAACTCGAGGGAAATAAGCCTCAAAAGGAGAAACTCCAAGAAAAAACACTGAAATCGAATTTCAATCAGTTCAAAATGGAGTAAACAAAGAGGGTTTAGCGAATAAACTTCGTATGGGATGTTGGAAAACGCAAAGAAAGCACGGATCTAGAGAGAAGAAGCACCTAGAGAGAGAGAGGGAAGAATTTCAGATGTGGGGTTGTGTGGAAATGAAGTGCCATGCCCTATACTTAAAGACCCGAGGAAAAATACCAAGTTTGCCCCGAATCTGCCATAGGTGGTTGACAATGATCACTAGTAGCAGGCAAATGGCTAGTGGCCCCCTTTGGTGGCCGACAAGTGTTGTGAGGTTTCCTTTGGAGTCCTAATGCTGCTTTGTGTCTTTAGTCTTCAAGAATTGAAGGGTTTGTTCACTATTTGGTTCAGAATGTCTTTGCGGAAGCTCGAAACTGTGTTTTTAGTGCATGATGTTTGTCACTTGTCAACGTGGATGAGGTGTATCCTTTAAAAACATTGCAATTCTTCCGAGGTGAATCGGAAGTTGCCATTGAGTTTGTTTTGTCAAAATCATGCTTTGTTATCTTGCATAGAATGTGCATTTCTTTTTTGTTGTTGCGTGGAATGTGCACTACACTTTGTGGCATAGAATATGCATTTCACATATGTTGTTGTAAAATGTGCATCTTACAGGAATTGTATATGCATCTTGCATTTGTTTTTCAATCATGCATAGAATATGCTTATGCTTTTGTTTCTTACATAAAACATGCCATTAACATTGTATCTCGATTGTTTGTCTCGCATAGAACATGCATTCATACTGTATCGCGTTGGTTAAGTCTCTTTCCTTCACATGCACGATATTGTGTATACGGTTCATTCAGAGGAGCTCCAAGCGAAATCACTCATGCCCTTCGGATCGTATCTTTCCACTTTTCCTCCTTTCGCGTGAGACGCGTGAGGAATCCTTCGGTTAAAAACATTCGAGTGTGTCTCGATGTTCACACCAATCATTCGGTTAAAAACATTCGGGTGCGTCCCGGTGTTCACACCAATCTTTCGGTTAAAAACATTCGGGTGCGTCCCGGTGTTCACACCAACCCTTTGGTTAACAAGATTCGGGTGCGTCCCGGTGTTCACACCAATCCTTCGGTTAAAAACATTTGGGTGAGTCCCGGTGTTCACACCAATCCTTCGGTTAAAAATATTCGGGTGCGTCCTAGTGTTCACACCAACCCTTCGGTTAAAAACATTCGGGTGCGTCCCAGTGTTCACACCAATCCTTCGGTTAGAAACATTCAGGTGCATTTCGGTGTTCACACCATTTTTTTCTCCTTCCGCGTGAGACGCGTTAGGATCTCGGTTAAGACCTTGGGTGTGCCCGACAGATTTGTTGCTCTTTGCCTTTCCTGCGTGTCGCGTGGTTAAGCTGGTATAATTTTCTTACGTCTTTTTTGCATGAACTGTGGTTTGGCTCGTGATTCCCACGCGTGGCGTGTTTATTTGCTTACTTCTTTTTATGTTTGAGATTGCTATACCTTGTTTTGGTTTGTTTGAATGTGTCATTTTCATTGCATTGCATTTGTATTTAAATGTTTCATTATAGTCTCATTGCAAGATCATAAGTTATGCTCTTGCATCGTACATATCACTCGCACCTTGCCCTAGAACTATACTGGTTTGATTCCTTGCAAAGGGATACGTAGGCAGCCTGCGGGCGCAACCATTTGTTTTTGACTTGTTTGTTTGTTAAAGTCTTCGGCTTTGTTAAAAATAGGGCGTCTCTGGGCTTTGACATTCACTCACGTTATTTTGTGACTTCCGAGTTCTGTCAAAGACGGGCAACTGTAGACACCCCATTTTTTGACCGTCCTCAAGACATGGACGTCATCATTTGTGTACTCGATGATTGTGACTATTTGTGCTTGTTTTGGGTGCCCGAAGTCCTCGGCGGAATGCCTTGTCTTCGAGCCTTCAAACCCCATCCGTTCTGTGCCCTGTTTTGGACCAAAATCTTTAAGCCTGTAACCATTAGTGGCTGCCGGCCACCAATTGACGCTGCCGGCCACCAATTGATCCTGCCGACCACTTTAGTGGCCTGCCGGCCATCACTGGGGAACAGCCGACCACATTAGTAGCCTGCTGGCCATTGACGCCTTTTTGTAGATATTTTCTTGACAACTGTTCTAGCTGTTGGCACAATGGGTTTGATCACCATACACGTGTATGGATTGATATAACTCAGCAGAAGGCTTGTTTTTCTATAAATATCGGACCTTCTCCTCCATTTTGAGAGGTTAGAAATTTTTGAGCAAAATTCTCTCTCTCTCTAGATTTCTCTCTCTATCTCTTGCAATTTTGTATATATTTGTTCACAAATCCTATACTTTTGTCTATTAACCCTTGACCAAAGTTGCTTATCTTTGGGCTGAGGTTACTTGAGACCTTCTTTGAGCTTTAGAAGTGGTTGTGGCTTGCTTTGTTGCCTAATTTGTGCCTTGGCTTCAATAGGTATATCACTTGCTTTGTTAACTTGTTTTACATACTTGCTTTGCCATCTTCTTCTATTGTTTTTGGGCTGTTTTGGGGCTGGTTTTGAACTATAAAAAACTTTGTTTTTGTGGCCTAAAGGTGGTGGTTTGAGGCTATTTATAGTTAGGGGGTGGTTCACCCTTTTTACTTTTTTGTTTGTAAAGCTTTGGTACCATTGGTCACCACTTTCAAACCAAAATTTTTGGCCTATTTAACCGCTGAATTTCAGAGGTTTTTCAATGGCAAAAAAATTATTTTGAAGTCCAAATTTGGAGGGGTTAGCCTCCCCTTCTAGTGTCTTGTTTACATGCTTTGTTTACTCCATATGTTAGCATGTTTTTCTAGCTTAACTTAGCTCAAGTCCAGCATGTTTTAGCCTCTGAAATAACCTGCTTTAGCTCTGTTTTGGGCTGGTTAGTTCATTTGAGTCTTATTTTGCAGGATTGTAGTGTAATAGACATCAGAAGTTGGTGTTTTAGGGTCTTAGACATCTCTTGTTTGAGTTGGTAGCATCTTTTAGTGTTATTTTTCACTTCATTTCAACACTATAAACTCTGCAACCTTCGCCCTTTGCTTCACTCTTTCATTCACTTTTGAGGGTTGTTTCAAGCTTGGGATCCTTTAAGCTTGAGATTGAGGTCATGCTTAATGGTTTAATCCTCTTTGAGGGTTTATTATCAATGGCATGATCTCTCTCTTGCCTTACATTATCCCTTGGTTGACATTTCTTTCATCTTAGAGGACCCTCACTAATGGATAAATTGATTAAAGTAATGATTTGGTAATTAAAATGGGTAAATAAAATTGGCAAGATAAGCATTTCCTTGTGTTGCATTGCATGTGTTCAAATCAGACGTTAATTTGAATACAACGAAAACGGGACATTTCATACTCAAAAGTGATGAAATGTGTCACTTTCCTAGGTCTCCGTTGCCTTTGATCATGCATGATAGGGTGATGGCATTTGAGTCTTGTTTTTCATTCATTGAACTTGTACAAATTGGTTCTTTAGCCATCATACATGGAAATTGTTTGATTGATGGTTTGAGGGCCAAGTATATCACTCCTTTGAGCTTGTTTTGATGATAAAGGGTGATATACAGTACAAAAAACCTGTGAGAATACCCTTTCTTTGCCCTGTGTGCTCTCTGTTGAAGCAAAAAAATGGTGTATCATCAGTGGCCTGTTGGCCATTGTTACTGGCCCGTCGGCCACTAGTGATGGACGGCAACCCCTCAATGGTGACCGGCCGGCCACCAATGAATTTTGAGCAGTGTGCTTGTGAAGCATGGCATAGTTGATTTCGAGAAGGAAATAGTGCAAAGGTTGTGCAAACAGATGCAGCCCGGGGCAAACAGAGGATGTTCTTCGGGTGGAAACCGAGCACGCATGCATCCCTCGCATCCTGAGACGAGTTATCTTGTTAATTAGTTTAATTTAATTAGCCTATGATTAGCCTATGTTGTAATTCAATTCGTTTGTGTTGTAATCATTTAATTAGTTAGTTGTAGCTAATTCATTTGTGTTGTAATAATTAGTTAAACTAGTTTAGTTAATCAATTCAAGTTTTGTAATAATTAGCTTAATTAGCTTAGTTTAGCTGGCTAGTTAGCTTTTATTCATTCGGACCCTCCTTCGTGAGGGCGTAATGTTGTAATAAGTGTGCAAACGTGTGTGTATGTCTTCCAACACCACGTCTTTCTCCCTTTCATTTACCCTCTTTTGATGGTTAGATTAGGGACATGTTTCAATTAGCATACCTTATGCTTGCATCCATTCATTCATATTGCATGCACCGAGGCTCGGCGCATCATTCAAACTTCATTGTTATTTCAATATCTTATTTGAATACGTGTTTAACTGCATGTTATCAAATAGCTTCACATATCATATTAGTAGCCGAGCCTATTAAATCGCATTCTTTGCATGTGTTGCATTAGTCATTTCGCATAGTTAGGGATCATACATATTTTTCTAACTTATGTCTTCTTAGCTTGGAGTACTAGGTGAGTTTTTACACTTTAGCATACTTGCATGAATGTAAATGTTGCCACGACTAGCATGCTTACCATGAGGGTAAATGCTTATTTAGTGAACTGTTTGAATGCCTGTGGATGAAGGCTTGTTGTTTGAAATGGAACGATTCAATGAATGTATGTTTCAAGCGCACTTTGTTGAGTGGCAAATCATGTTTTAAGCCCACTATGTTTGGTGGCAAATTCGCAAACTTTTAAGCCCACTTTAGGGGGCAAAATTCAAACCATTTTTGCAAACAAACATGAGTTGAATTGTTCCAAATTGAGCAAACTAGTCTATACTTGCTTGTGCGCATCACATAGTAAAGATAGTTTAATAATCGGAATAAGAACACATAACGTTTATAAAAAATCATATCGTGATTAGTATAGGCCAATCTTTGATCGGGTGAGCGGCGGTGCTCAATTCATGACCTTCCCTTCTTGTACCTAAGTTCCCGAATCGAGGCAACTTTGGTGATGATGGACACGTGACCTTTGGCACGAGTCATGGGTTTCCTAAATTTTCCCAAAATAAAATATTTTGGTGGCGACTCTGTATCTAGCAAATCAGTCCAATTTTGGCATTTTTGATCCTAAATTCAATTTTTCAAAATGATTTGCCAGATTTGGACTCTTTGGTGTTTATCAGTTTCACATTGCACTTGTGAGATTAGATTTAGAACCACGGGAGTCTGAACTGTAGGGCTTCTTTTCAAGCTTTCGAAAGGGGGCGCGAAAAAGCTGAGCTACACGACCCCATTTCTTTCTCCCTTTTATTTACTTGCTTATGATGGTAGCCTAGAGCATCACGTTTTACTTAGCATTTTCCATAATTTGCCACCACTTGTCTTGTACGCATCAAAGCTTGGTTTATCATTCCAACCAAGCATTGTTGTTGCTTAAATTCTTTGAATACGTGCTTAGACTGCATGCTATTAACTTGATTCAACTACCATGTTAGTAGCCGAGCCCATTAGTTGTATAATTGTATGTGTTGCATTAGTCCTATTGCATTAGTTAGGATCATGCTTTTGTTCTAATTCTTTTATCTTTTTGGCTTGCCTTGGAGTACTAGGTCAGTACATATTGCTTTAGCATATCGCATGCGTGTCATTGTTAACATGTCAAAGCATGATTCCATGAGGCTAAGTGCTTAAGTGATATACCTATTTGAATGCCTGGGGATGAAGGCCAATTGCTTGAATTGGGATAATTTGAGTAATGTATTTATGAGATCACTTTTTCAAGTGGTACATATTCAAAACAATTTTCAAATAAACATGAAATCAAAGTGTTTCAATTTTTGCAAATTAGTCTATAATTGTGTGCAACACGTAGTAAACAGAGCCTAATAAATCAGAATAAGAGCATATAATGTAAATAAGAATCACATCATGATTAGTAGAGGCCAATCTTTGATCGGGTGAGTGGGGTGCTCAATTCATGACCTTTCCCTCTCGTACCTAAGTTCCCGAGCCCAGACATTTTGGTGATGACAGATAAGTAGCCTTTGGCATGAGTCTTAGATTTCCTAAATTTCCTAAAATATTTAGGTGGCGACTCTGTAATCTGGCAAAGCAATCCATTTTTGGCATTTTGATTCAAAATCGATCGATTTTCCAAAAGATTTTCCGAATTTCGACTCATTCGTGTTTATCTATTTCACATTGCACTTGTGGAATCAGATTCATAACAACGGGAGTCCGAACTGTAGGGCTAATCGTATCCGAAAAGGAGGACGAAAAGCAAGCTATAGTTTCTGGCGACTCTGCTGGGGAAATTAGAGAACTTGACTTGAACTTCATAATGTGAACTTTTATCTACACTTATATGTTCTTTGCATTGCATTTGCATCGATGCGCTTAAGTCACTGTGTTTGCCATCTGCTATTCCTGGATGGTTTTTCGAAGGCTTGCCCAAAAGCTTGCCAAAAGGCTAATCAGTCATGGCTCTGCCATGTTGGGAACACAACCCTTGGATCTGGACTACCGCTGTACCGTTTGATCCTCCTTTCACTTCTTAGTGTTAGGTGTGAGAGGTATACTAGGTAGTCTTACTGAGGTACCTTATTTTGACCATTTGGCCTTGTTACATATAGAAAAGCCATAGAGACTATCCCAAACTAGGACAGGACGCTCACTTGAATGTAGGATTGCATGAAACCGCTTGTTTGAAATAGCGAATAGTTCATGACAAAACTAGGCCAAGGTAACCCTACCCCCTCATAGGGGTGTTTTGGTTCTCTCTTAATTGGTATGTGCTTTACAGTGAAACTGTACAGGAATGTGCATATCAATTGCAAGGTTGGTATTTGTTTTAGGGTGGAATTCAGTGGGAAGTACAAGCTTACAGCTTTGATCATGTTTGTATCGACAACATCTTAGTTGATGTGGTGTACGATTTCTAATTGCTATTCTTTTACTTTATTTCTTTTGCTAGGTAGTTTAAATGATAGCTTCAAAATGTTTGGATATCCCCTAAGTACTCTGGACCTGAGTCAGAAGACTGTGCAAGACTGGGGATCTTGTCAGGGGATAGCCCGTGTTTGCTTTACTATCACCGGTTACAAGGCGAAGAAGGATTAGGCAGAATTCACTAGTGCAATTCTTACAACAGTCACCTATTGGCTCACCTGTGTCCAGTCCGGTTCAAGACCAATCGTCCACTTCTAGGCCAGCCTAAGACCAATCACTTATTTCTATGGCACAGTGTCCCTCGGCCAATATGGAAGAACTAATCCTCCATTTGTAGCTAATAGTTGAAACACTACAAGGTGATGTGACCCATCAGGCAGAGGACATAGCCCGTCAAGCTGAGGTTATAACCAAACCACAGCAGTAGCAACCGCAGCTGACCACAGCCTCTATATCCCATATACCTACCGCAGCTATCCCTGTGCTTGGTGCCACTACTAATACTACCACTGCTC
Organism: Camellia lanceoleosa; assembly: GCA_025200525.1. Taxonomy (NCBI): domain Eukaryota; kingdom Viridiplantae; phylum Streptophyta; class Magnoliopsida; order Ericales; family Theaceae; genus Camellia; species Camellia lanceoleosa. The sequence goes on from CM045765.1 coordinate 176,176,422, forward strand.
AGGATCCACAAACTAAGGGTATTTTGGTTTTTCTAGTCCCAGTAGAACCCATCTCGACACAAGCATCCAAAGCCCCGATTTGTCAGACCGAGGCACCGTTCGAATTCAAGGTTGATCCCACCACGCTTAAAGTCAACAAATTGGAGAAACTATTCAAAAGAGTGCAAGGGGTTAACTCCATTCTAGATATAGAGGATGGATACACCGAGTCTACGGTTACATTACCAAAGCGATTCAAGATGCCTAAAATTGATCGTTTTGATGGTTCTGGAGACCTAATGGTTCACTTACGGCTGTTTTCGGACATCTTGTGGCCAATGGGTTTGACTTGGTTGCAAAAGTTATCCTTTTTTAGTCAGACTATGTTGGGTATAGCGGCTATTTGGTACTCCAAGTTGGAAGACTCAGTAAAATAGAATTGGGATGAATTAGCCGAGTCCTTCATTGCACAGTATTCTTACAACACTCAAATCGAGGTCATAACCCATGATCTCGAGGTGACATGCCAAGAGCCAAAAGAAGGTTTCTCTGAGTTTATGACGAGATGGAGGGACAAAGCGTCCATGATGACCATTCAACCTTCAGAAAAAGACCAGATAAGAATGGTTGTCTGGAATCTGCATGGCAAATTGTTACAAAAGATGATTATTCTACCCTTATTTACCTTCACAAAGCTACACAAAATGGGGGATTCAAATCGAGGATGCTATGAAACAAGGGCTCATTACTGATGAGAAAGAGCTGGCTAAAAGGCCGTTTGTTCGCAGTTCCAATGCTACCAGTGGTAGCACAGCTACGAGGCCATCGGATGTAAGTGTTGTCACCACCACAAAAACTGCCAACCACTTTGCCAATACAAGACCACAAACATCATCGAACCCTACCCGACTCGACCCGAGAGGACTTTTAACCAGCTATACATGACCCTTTCCAAAGCCATGCAAGTGCTGATAAAAAAAAGGCACCTCAAACCCTTAGAACCTCGCCCAATTCCTGACCCTCTTCCACCCAAGCATAATCCTGCAAAGTACTGTGCTTTCCACCAGTACATGGTCATGACACCAACCAGTGCTACCGTTTGCATCATGAGATTCAGGATCTTGTAGACACCCCATTTTTGACTGACCTTAAGACTCAAACGTCATCGTTTGTACGCGCAATGATTGTGCATATTTGTGCTCGTTTTGAGTGCTCGAAGATCTCGGCCGTGCGCCTTGTCTTTGCACCTCTAAAACCTCTGTGTTTTGGCCCAGGTATTGGACTAGATCTTGGTGCCTTTTCCTGGAGGGAGAGAGAGGCCTGTAGGCCACTTTTTGTAGCCGCAGGCTACTTTTCCCTCTTGTAGGCCACTTGTAGTGGACTGTAGGCTAGTTTCAGGAGCTTTCGGCTAGTGCCTTGTCTTGGGGCCTCTTAGCTCTCTTCTTTTGGGTTTGTTTTTGGACTATACCTTGTTGCCTCTTACCTAAGGGAGGGAGAGGCCTTGCCGGCCACTTTTGGCATGTGCCGGCCACTTTCTTCCCTTGTAGGCCACTTAAACTGGCCGGCCGGCTAGTGAAAGTGGTCGGCCGGCCAATAAACTGGCTGGCAACCTCTTTTTCTCCTTTTTAGATATTTTCAGATATTTTGGGCCAATTGTGGCTCGCTGAGCCATCCTCCATACACGTGTATGGAGGGATGGAGGGCAAGTTTAGGCTTGTCAAGCAAGCTTGTGCTTACATTGTTCTATATAAGGGAAGCTCTCTCTCCCTTTCCAGAGGTTCAGCATTTTTAGAGCAAAATATATCCCCTCTCTCTAGAGTTCTCACTCTCTCTCTATATTTGTGCTATTTTGTGCTTAGAAGTGTTATTTCTTCACACTTTTGCACATAAACACCTACTCAAACACCATAACTTTGGAGCTGAGGTCCATTGGAGCTTGTTGTGAGGACTTTGGATTGGTTTTGGTCAAAAAAGTATGGCTGAAGTTGCTGTCTTGCCATTGTTCCTCAAGGGTAAGGGACTAGCCCCTTTTAAGCTTTGTTTTTCTTAAGTCTTTTACCACCTTTGCATGCTCTTTAAAGGCTGGTTTTAGCCTCTCAAAAACTCTAATCTTAAGGCTTTAAAGTGTTGGTTTTGACCTTGTGGGGTTAGGGGGGTGGTCCCTCTCTTTTGCTCTTTGGCTTGTTAGGCCTCTTGAGCCAACTCTCTAAGTTTTTGATTCTTCCCTTGCTTGGCGTTTTTACCACTGAAACTTAGAGAAATTTCAATGGTAAAAAGTTGCTCTTGTGGTCCAAAATAGGAGGGGGTGGTCCCCCTCCCCTTTTGTCTTGCTTGCATGCATTGTTGGGTTCATACTTGAGCATGCTCTTTTACTCTTTTATGACCTAGCTCAAGCTTGTTTTTGTGACTTATGGGACCTGCCTTAGCTTTTTTTTTGGTTGGTTTGCTCATTGGTTTCTTGCTTCTTACACTTGTAGTGTAATCCTTGCAAACTAGCCTTGTATGCTTAATGTTTTAACTCATCTTTCTAGTATGTATTGGTTCCATTCTAGCATATTTTTGGTCATTATTTAGCATGCCTTAACTCTGATTTTGGTTGGTGGAGTCACCTCTTGCTTGGTTTTTACACTTGTAGTGTAATCCTCTTTGTTGGCCTAGTATGCTCCATGCTTCATGCCTCTAATCCTAGCTTGTGTTAGCTCTATCTCAGCATGTATTTGCCATTATTTTGACCTACCTTAGCTCTGTTTTAAGTGGTCTTGGCCATGTGGGGCTTGTTGTGCATGGTTGTAGTATAAGGGCCTTGACTAGCTTTGAGTTTCAAAGACTCTTGCATGCTTACTTGCGATGATTTCATGCCTTAGCCTTATTTCTCACATGATTTCAGTGTGTATAGCATAGTCACACTCTCACATATTTCACTCTTTCATAGCTTTTGCGAGTTGTGCTTTGTGCCTCGTTTATGGGCCAATGCGTATGCATGCTTGTCTAGGCTTTTGAGCTCCCATCTCAGTATGTTTTGGTCTTTTTTTTGACCTAATTGAGCTCTGTCTATGGCTAGTTTAATCATTTGTGCCATGTATTGCATGCCTCTCGTGTAGTCCCCTTTACTAGCCTTGTGCCTTAGGCCTTCTAGCATGCCTTATTTGTGGTGTTTATGTGATATGGCATCATTTCTCACATGATTTCAGAGCATATGGCCTTGTTAAACTCTCATGTTTATCACTCTTTAATTGTGTTTAAGAGTTGTGTCCCTATGCCTTGTGGATGAGCCAATGTATGAGCATCATTATCTTGCCTATCATGCCATCATTTCAGAGTGTTTTGGCCACTGTTTTGGAGCATCTTAGGTCTGTCCGTATGTGGTTTGATCATTTGAGCATTGTAGTGCATGCCTCATGTGTAATACACTTCATTAGCTTTGATGCCTTAGCTTCTAAACATGCCATGCATGCATTGTTCACATGATAGAACCTTGTGTATGCCACATTAGCATTGATAGATAGACATGTTGTATGTGTTGCATTGTGTTTGGATCGAACGTTGATCCAAACACAAGGAATGTGGCACGTTTCGTACGCAAAGTGATGAAACGTGTTGCGTTTCTTGGTCGCCAACCCTCTTGATCATGCATGATAGAGGCGGGGGCTCTTATGTGTTATTTGTGTATTCACTAATAATGTGCGAGCTTAGCTCTTTGGCCATCATGCATTGAGATGCGTGATTGGTGGCTTGAGAGCCGAGTACTACGCTCCTTTGAGCTTGATAAATGATAAAGAGAGTAGTTGCACACACATTTCCTTGTAAATGCATTGTTGTGCCTTTGTTGATCTCTGTTGCAGCAAAGTTGAGGTTCTAGAAAAGGAAGTGGCTAGCCGGCCAGTTGCACTAGCCTGCCGACCACTTGTAGTGGCCGGCCGGCCAGTTGAGGTAGCCTGCCGACTAGTTAAAGTGGCCGGCCGGCCACTTGCAGCAAATTTGTCCAGAATGCTCTTGTTTTGGGGCAGATGCAACTTGAAATGTGTTTGATGTTCTGAGGTCACCGCGAGTTCAAACAGAGACAACTTATGGCAAGGTAAGGCATTTCCCAGGCAAAGCGAACTGAGCATGCATTCCTCCCTCGCCCTCAAGGCCATTTAACTGCTTTACTTAGTTGATTCATTTGTCGGTTTTTTAACTAATTAGTTAATGTGTTTAGCTAATTTAATTCATTATTGTAATTTCCTAATTAGCTTAGCATAGCTAGTTTTCAATTCAGTTTGTAATTCATTAGCTTAGTTAGTTAATTAGTTTGGTCTGTAATAAGTAGCTTAGCTTAGCTCTTATTTATTCGGACCCTCCGTCGAGAGGGCAAATGTTGTAATAAGGGTGCGTGTATGTGTGCATGTCTTCCAACCCCCATTTCTTTCTCCCTTTTACTTATCAGCTTTTGATGGTTAGTTTAGGGCATATTTCAATTAGCATACCTTATGCTTTGCATGCGTGCATCATTCATTTGTCTTGCATACACCGGGCTTGACACATCATTCAAACTGCATTGAATTTCAATACTTACTTGAATACGTGTTTTAAAGCATGTTATCAAGTGTTGCATTCATATGCCATCCTAGAATAGCCGAGCCTACTTAGTTGCATATTGCATGTGTTGCATTAGGCATTGTTAACATAGTTAGGATCATGCATATTTCTAACTAGCTTCTGTTTTGGCTCGGAGTACACTGTAAGTGTTTATGCTTTAGCATCCTTGCATGTGTGTAAGTTACTGCCATGATAGCATGCTTGCCATGAGGCTATGTGCCTATTTGATAAACTGCATGAATGCCTGTGGATGAAGGCTTCATTACTTGAATTGGAACAATTTATCGAAATGTGAGTTTTAAGCCCACTTGAAGTGGCAAATCATCATGTTTTAAGCCCACCTCGTTTGGTGGCAAATTAGCGTTTTAGCCTACTTGCGAGTAGCATCTTCAAACTACTTTCGAAAAACAAACATGAGATGTTTTGTTCCAAATCAGGCGATTTAGTCTATACTTGTGTGTTGTGCACATCACGTAGTAATGATAGATTAATAATCGGAATAAGAACACATATGTTTATAAAAATAACATATCATGTTAGTAAAGGCCGATCTTTGATCGGGCGAGCGGGGGTACTCATTTCAGGACCTTCCCCTCTCATACCCAAGTTCCCGAGCCGAGGCAACTTTGGTGATGATGGACACGTGGCCTTAGGCACGAGTCAGGGTTTCGTAAATTTCCCAAAACAAAATATTTAGGTGGCAACTTTGAAATTTGGCAAAGTAGTCCATGTTTGGCGCTTTTTGATTAAAATCGATTTTTCAAAACCAATTGCTGGATTTGGACTCTTTGGTGATTTATCGGTCTTACATTGCACTTTGTGAGACTAGATTCAGAATCGTGACATGAGTCTGAACTGTAGTAGCTATGAACCCAATTCGCGCCCTTGCGCGTGGAGCGAGTTCGGGCGGTCTACAGATCTCATTGACAACAAGGTTATCACTCCACCTCAGAAATCAAATGTAACCACAAATCTGCTCTCAGCCCATAATCAAGTCCTCCCGCCTCGAAATCTTAACCTTATCCATACACTGGCCACCTTTTATGACCCCAGTGTATACATTACCCCTTCCCACCTACCAAAACTGATGTTGTTCATTTATAAGGGCACAAATTTGTGCATGATAGGCGCATCTAATCCACAACTTGAGCCTCGCAATGTCGTGACAACACCTGCAGTAAAGGGGGTTTTGGCCTCGCAATGTGGTTACATCATGCCAAACACTCAAGTTAGGCCCAAAGTGGTGCTGCTAATCTCAGCGGTGGTTAATGTGGTTAGGGAGGATGGCCCGAGCCAAGGATTGGATGACCTAGCAGATCTTGAAGAAGATTTGGATAACTTGCAGTTCTTCGATGAGCATGATCAAGGAGATGTACATATCGGATGGTTTGACCTGAATAGATCAATTGATAATACCGAATGGCTGAGTGACGAGCCAAACAAGGAAGAAGAAATTGGGATGAAACTAGGGCAAAAGAAACAGAGATAACTACGGTTGTGCCCAAAACTGAAGTCATGCTTGAAGCCATGCCTACGAGTAAAGGCTATGAATGAGCAAGAACCAGAGTTGGAACAATTCCAACGTGAAAAGATAGACGAAATTCAGAGGAAGATGGCCGTAGGGCAGGGAAAAAGGAAGTGAAAAGCAGAGGCTGAGCCAACTGTAGATGATGTTCAAAACACAAGAGAGCCCAAATGGGAGCATTGTGACAAGAAAAGATTTCTGGGAAAACTCAGACAATACTGGGACGCAGAATCTAAAATTGTTGTGGAAGAAGAGTGGTATGATGACCGGGGGCGCGATGTGAACATACTCCAAATAGAATCTGATGATGGTCCAGCTATGGCTGATGGAGAGTGGTGGGACGATAATGACCTACACCTGGCCCATACTGACGAAGACTGGGACAGCTACATTCCGGACAACACATGGTATGCTGAAGAGATAGATCACCTCACGAGAAGCGAACGATGTTTTAAACCTCCACACCTGGATCAAGAAAAGCCATTAGGGAAGGAGAAGGAAGTCGAGAAAGAAAAGGAGAAGCAAGTGGAAGAGGAGTTAGTTCTAAAGTAGCTCAAGAAAATCCAAGTAGATATCTTTATCTGGGGAATCCTCATGGCATTATGGGTACACCGACAGGCAGTATTGTTGGCAATGGACAAGGGTAAATTGTCTATTGATACAACACCCGAGCAACTTGTGGGCCTAGTTTTTTCAAGTGGCGCCAAGCCAATGCTCATTTTCTCTGACAAAGCGCTGTCGCTGGAAGGTTCGGTCCACAACAAGCCATTATACATTTCTGTGGAGTATAGGGAGAAATGGGTGCCATTGGTGTTAGTAAATACCGGTTTTGCCATTGATGTCTACCCTTCTTGTACTGCTTATGCGGTTGGCGTCAAGCCAGTGGATTTTGTGCCCACAGCCCAGGTAATATGGGCATATGATAACACAAGTACAGAGGTCATGGGCACGGTGAAAGTGCGAGTTCAGCTAGGCTCGTCTGAGCAAGAGATCGAGTTCCACGTGCTAGATGTGCCAGCTACCTTTAATATGCTGTTAGGAAGGCCTTGGTTACATCACGTGAAGGCTGTCTCTTCCACTCTCCATCAGATGTTGAAGTATCCTTATGAGGGAGGAGTAGCCACCATTTTTGGAAACTTATCCATCCATCCACCTCCAGAGGTAACCATGCCAGTGCTAGAGATCAATCGTGGCTTTGAGGATGTATTCCTCTTAGGATTCACTTTGGTGGAAGCCCGAGTAGTGCAGACAGTGCTAGCCGCGGACGAAGGCATGTACGTTAATGCCCAGTCCATTTTGTTTATGAACAAACTGCGGCATATTCCGGGAATGGGGCTTGGAAAGAGTGGTCGGAAGGGTGTTACAGCATTGGTAGAGGTGCCGCACAACCTGCACATCTTTGGTTTGGGCTATGTGCCCACCAGAGAGAACTGGGTCAGAAAGCGAGAAGAAATGAGGGATAGAGCCAAAGCCAAGAGAGCTGGAAAGCACTATGGTCCGCTGGCCAATCCAGGGAACTCTGAATGGGCATTTTGTTAAAGAATGAGAGGATTTCCCTTTTTATGGCTTTTCTAAGCCTTGGGTAAATCCCTCGAAAAAGCATATATAGACACCCTAATTTTGATCGCTCGTATGACTTAGGCGCTTTATTCCGAGTACTCGATGATGATGATTATATTGTGTAAGTGGTTTTAATTCTCAATAAAAGAATCCGAGTTCGAGGTCTAAACAATTCCAACCTGCCATACCCACTGCATTTCTACCCCAGAATTTCAGTATTGCACCTTGTACCAACTTGTATTGAACCTGAAAATAACAAATAGCAGAAATACACTGAAGTTCGGCTAGACCTCAATGACATTCAGCTGGAGACACTAAGGTCCGGTCGGACCTCTTGACTTTTCAAGCAGTTTTAGGAGTGTTTTGCCAGCTGCCCAATTCTGCAAATATTTTGAGTAGCAGCTCAAGTTCTATAAATACAGGTCTCATCCTGCTGTATCAAAGGTGAAGAAAAAAATAAGATTAAGAGGTTGAAAAACAATATATGGCAGAGTTCGAAGCCACATTCACTAGCCTCTCTAGGGTTGCACCTGAGTTGGGAGCGACTGAGGAGCACCGTTGTTTGGAGTTCGAAAAGAGGCTAAGAACCGGACTCATGTTTAGAGTTACCGGGTCTATGATTAGAGACTATGGGCGCCTTGTGGAGGCGGTGGCCCATCTTGAGACCGTTATGCAGGCTAAAAAAGAGAGGATAAGGGGCTCTAGGAGAAGTTAAGATAGTCAGGAGGATGGCAAGAGACAGAGGGGTTCTAGCCCTTAGCAGTCCCAGGGAGTGCAGTCGAGGTCTACCTTTCAAGTGCCAAGTTTGGGTTCTAGAAGAGGTGGTCAGGGGGATGTGACTTGCTTCAAATGTGGTCAGTTGGGCTACAAGTCTCCAGCTTGCCCGCAAAGGAGAGGAGGGCAGTGGGCAGCTTTGTCTTCAGCTCGTTCTCAGGGCCAGAGTTAGGGTAGAGCGCAGCCGCCCACTTGTTATCAGTGTGGGTAGGCAAGGCACCTAAAGAGGTCTTGTCCACAATTGGGTGTCACATTTGGTGCATTTGGTTTGAGGCAGACACAGAGTCACCAACCAGCACAGTCAGCACAAAGCCTCGACGGCCAATCAGGGAGCCTCTTCAGCTCAATTAGTGCATCAGGCGTATGCTCCGAGGGGTGAGCAAGTTGAGCAGATATCTACTGGGTGTGTGTATACTGTCACGGTGCCATATCTTGTACCTACTCCTTCTGTAGTGAGAGGTACCTTCTTGTTTTGCAATTCTATTGCTAATGTGTTGATTGATATGGGTGCATCCCATTCTTTTATCTCGTTTGCATTTGCATCAGTTTTGGGGTCAGAGTTGGCATAGTTAGCATCTCCTATTTGTGTAGAGTCACCTATTGGTGGTGAGGTCAACTTGAAACAAGGGTGTCGGGGTTGTGACATAGAGGTTGTCGGTTGTCGACTTCCATTTCCATTTGTATTACTTGATATGACTGGTTTCAATGTTATTTTGGGTATGGACTGGTTATCGTCATACCAGGCCCTCATAGATTGCTACCGTCAGAGGGTTACTGACTACTTTTATTTATTGGGGGACCTAGTAAATAGAGTTTTATCACCAGTATATGATCCGCGTAGGTGGAGTGAACTCAGTTGTCTCCTTGCTAGCTTCTTGAGTGGTGAATGTGTGGAAGATCGGGTTAAGTTGCCAAGGGTAGTTTGTGAATACTCGGATGTCTTTCTTGAGGATCTTGTTAGTTTACCACCTCACCGAGAGATCGAGTTCTCTATTGATTTACTGTCTGGCATGTCACCGATTTCTATGGCCCCGTATCAGTTTGCACCTGCTGAGTTAAGTGAGTTGAAGGTTCAACTCCAGGAATCGTTAGATAAGGGTTTTATCCACCCTAATACTTCACCTTGGGGAGCACCGGCCCTCTTTGCAAAAAGAAAGATGGAGTCTGGGGACTTTGTATTGATTACCAGAAGTTGAACCGGCTTACCGTTCAGAACAAGTATCCAATGCCTCATATAGATGATTTGTTTTATCAGTTGAAAGGGTCTTACTATTTCTCTAAGATAGACCTGAGGTCAGGACACCATCAGTTGAGGGTAAGGGAGGAGGATATCCTAAAGATGGCATTCCGTTCGTGGTATGGCCATTATGAGTTCCTAGTGATGCCTCTTGGGCTAATCAATGCTCCAGCAGTGTTCATGGATTTGATGAATCGAATCTTCCGAGAGTTTCTAGACTACTTTGTGGTCATCTTTGTGGACGACATCTTGACTTACTCACCCTTTGAGGAGGAACACAAGGAACACTTGCAAGTGGTGCTTGAATTGCTTAGAGCCTATAAGCTGTATGCTAAGTTTGGGAAGTGTGAGTTCTGGCTGAAAGAAGTTAAATTCCTATGTCATGTAGTCTCCGGGGAAGGGGTGACCATAGATTCATCCAAAATAGAAGTAGTGCAAGAATGGGCACAACTTAAGAATGCCTTTGAGATCCGTAGTTTTCTGGGGTTGGCCGGGTATTATCAGAGATTTGTGAAGGACTTCTCCAAACTAGCTTTACCTTTGACTAGACTGACAAGGAAGGGAGTTAAATTTGTTTGGGATGAGCCTTGTGAGAAGTCGTTCCAGGAACTTAAGACTAGATTGACCACGGCTCCAGTTTTGATTATTTCGAAGAGGGGTATGGGTTACTCAGTATATTATGATGCCTCATGGGAAGGTTTGGGTTGTATTTTGATGCAAGAGGGAAAAGTAGTAGCCTATGGCTCGCGACAGTTGAAAACACACGAGAGAAACTACCCTACTCATGATCTAGAATTAGCGGCGGTGATATTTTTCTTGAAAATTTGGAGGCATTATCTATATGGTGAGAAATTTGAGGTGTTTTCCGATCATAAGTGCCTGTAGTATCTGTTTACTCAGAAAGAATTGAATTTGAGGCAGAGAAGGTGGATGGAATTCATAGAGGATTATGACTTTGAGTTGCATTATCGTCCAGGGAAGGCTAATGTTGTGGCTGATGCCTTGAGTAGGAAATCTATTATCAGCTTAGCTTGTATCGCCATATGAGAATGGGAGATGTTGGGTACTCTTAGGGAGTTTGACCTATGCCTTGGTGAGTTCGTTGAACTTGCAGCCTTGTTTTCTGTAGTTGCACAATCCACACTTGTGAACCAAGTGTTAGAGACGCAGATGGGTGATCTCGAGGTAGAAACCATCAGGGAGAAAATCTCCAATGGGAAGGTAAAGAAAGGTTTGAATATGTATCCCGACCAGAGTGTGAGATACCGTGATCATTTATTCATGCCGGAGTTTTGCCGAGAGGAAGTACGTTGAGAGTTTCACCATTCACGCCTTGTGGTACATCCGGGAGGCATAAAGATGTATCGTGATTTGAGTCACCAGTTTTGGTGGAGAGGTATGAAGAAGGATGTAGCCGTGTTTGTATCGAAGTGTCTTACTTGTCAGCAAGTGAATGCCAAGTATCAGAGACCAGCAGGTTTGTTGCAACCCTTGCCTATAGCCACGTAGAAATAGGAGTATGTCACGAAGGATTTCGTTGTGGGCCTTCCGTGGACTCAATGGGGGTAGTGATGCCATTTGGGTGGTAGTTGACCAGTTAACCAAGTCTGCTCATTTCATACCTATGCGCGTGAGTGATTTAGTAGACTATCTTGCCGAGTTGTATATTAGGGACATCGTGAGGTTGCATGGAGTCCCTGTGACAATCGTTTCGGATAGAGATCCACGTTTCACAGTTCAGTTATGACAGAGCTTGTAAAGTGCCTTGGGCACTAGATTGACCTTTAGTATTACGTATCATCCTCAGACTGACAGGCAGTCTGAGAGTACCATTCAGATCCTTGAGGATATGCTTCGAGTTTGTGCCATTGACTTCAAAGGTTCGTGGGAGAGGCACTTGCCCTTAGTAAAGTTTGCCTATAATAACAGCTTCCAATCGAGTATTGGCATGGCACCATTCGAAGCCTTGTATGGCTGACTGTGTAGATCCCTTATGTGTTGGGCCGAGGTGGGTGATGCACCTTTGTTGGGCCCAGACTTGGTGCGAGAAACGACAGAGAAAGTGGCACTTATCCGTAAGAGGTTATCTACGGCTCAGAGTCGCCAGAAAAGCTATGCCGACCGTAGGAGGAGACCCTTGTCTTTTGAGGTGGGAGACCATGTGTTCCTAAAAATATCACTAGGCGGGGTTTGATGAGATTTGGGAATAGTGGGAAGTTATCCCCTCGGTTTATTAACCCTTTTGAAATCCTTGAGCAGATTGGAGAGGTTGCTTATCGGTTGGCATTGTTGCCACAACTTTCCAGAGTGCCTGACGTGTTTCATATTAGTATGCTTCAGAAGTATGAGCCGGTGTGGACTTGACTTTCTTCGCGCGCCCCCCTTTTAGAGAGGGGCGAATTGGTCTACTACAGTTCGGACTCCTGTCATGATTCTAAATCTAATCTCACAAAGTGCAATGTGAGATTGATAAACACCAAAGAGTCCAACTCGGCAAATTATTTTGGAAAATCGATTTTGGATCAAATAATGCCAAAACTGGACTGCTTTGACAGATCACAGAGTCGCCACCTAAATATTTTGTTTTTTGGGAAATTTAGGAAATCCTGACTCGTGCCAAAGGCCACGTGTCCGTCATCACCAAGAATTGGAACAAATCAACTCATGTTTGTTTTTGAAAATGGTTTGAAAGTGCCACCCTCAAGTGGGCTAAAGCGTGGATTTGCCACCCTCAAGTGAGCTTAAAACATGATTTGCCACTTCACAAAGTGGGCTTAAAACTCACATTTGATGAATTGTCCCAATTCAAGCAACAAAACCTTCACCCACAAGCATTCATGCAGTTAATCACTTAAGCAAATAGCCTCATGGCAAGCATGCAAAACATGACAACACTCACACTCATGCAAGTATGCTAAAGTGTAAAACTCACAATGTACTCCAAGCCAAAACAAAAGCTAGTTAGAAATATGCATGATCCTAACTATACAAAATGCCTAATGCAACACATGCAACAATGCAACTAATAGGCTCGGCTATCTAAGATGGCATATGAAAGCAACAATTCGATAGCATGCTTTGAAACACGTATTCAAATAAGTATTGAAATACGATGCAGTTTGAATGATGTGCAGAGATTGGTGCATGCAATACAAATGAATGATGCAAACATGTAAGCAAAAGGTATGCTAATTGAAATGTGCCCTAATCTAACCACCGAAAGCGGATAAATAAAGGGGAGAAAGATGTGGGTTTGGAAGACATGTACACACATACGTACACTTATTACAACATTGCACCCTCTCGTAGGAGGGTTTGAATAAATAAGCTAAGCTACACTAAGCTAAGCTAATTATTACAAAATAACTAATTAACTATTCTAAGCTAATTAATTACAACACAATTGAAATTGAATAACTAGCTAAACTAAGCTAATTAAAATATTACAAAACGAATTGAATAATTAGCGACTCTAACTAATTAAAGCAATTAAATAGCCTCATGGGCGATGGAAATATGCATGCTCGGTTGGTGTCCTCCCGGAAATCTATAGCCTTGCCGTCAGTTGTCTCTGTTTGTAATCGCCTCTATTTTCTAAATATCAAACCAACTTCCAGACTACCATAGCTCCAAAATAGGAACACTTTTGCACAAAAACTCACTAATGGCTGGTTGGCCACAAAAGGTGGCTGTTGGCCACAAACACTGGTCGGTTGGCTAGTTTAATGGCCGATCGGCCATCCCCAGTGGCCAGTCGACCATCATTTTCTCCAAAGTCCTATTTTGCTGCAACAGAGAACAACAGAGGCAAGACAATGTTTTTTGCAGGAAATGTGTGTACTGCCACTCTCCTCATCATATCTCAAGCTCAGAGGAGTGTGGCACTCGGCTCTCAAGCCACCAACCAAGCATCTCAATGCATGATGGCCCAAAAACCAAGCTTGTACAAGCTTAATGAATGCGCACATTAGACTCAAATGGCCACCACCCTATCATGCATGATCAAGGGTGACAACGACCAAGAAATGTGGCACATTTCATCACATTGAGTATGAAACGTCCCTCATTCCTCACATTTGGATTAACGTCTGATCCAAACACATGCAATGCAACACAAATGCTTATCTTGTTCATGTTTTACTTGGTTCATTTTATTTACCCATTTTACATTACCGATTAATTCTTTAACCGATTAAGTCCAATGTGAGAGTCCTCTAATTGGAGAGGGGTCAACCAAAGGAGGGTTTAAAACATGAGAGAGATCATGCCTTTGACTAGGAGGAACCCTCAAAAGAGGGTTAAAGCCATTTGAGCACAAACTCTAACTCATGCTTAAACACAACCTTAAGGCCAACAAACCCTCAAAGAAAAAGGAAAAGTGAAGCAATAAGGGAGGTTGCAGAATTTTTAGTGCTGAAATGGCATGCTCAAGACACTAAATCATGCAAGCAATGCATGTAAGACATGTTTAAAGCCAAAAGTATCAAAGCTAGTAAAGTGCACTACATTAGGGACATGTAATAACAAGCTTAAATGACCAAACCAGCTCTGGACAGAGCTAAATCATACCAAAACAGTGGCTAAAGCATGCTGAAATTTAGGCACAAAAGGTAAGAAAATCATGCGCACGTGTTGGCTCGCAAGCAAGACACAGAGCACAGCTCTTAGAAGCAATGAAAGAGTGGTATATGTAAGAGTGTGACAGTGATATATGCACTGAAATTGCATGCTAAATGATGCTATGGCACGCAAACAATCCAAGCAAAGCATGTTAGAAGCCTTAGATCACAAAGCTAGTGAAGCCACTTGCACTATAGCTATGCAAAACATAATCTATATGACCAAGACCACTCAAAATAGAGTTAAAGCATGACAAAACATGGGCAAAAGCATGCTGATATGAAGCTAACACAAGCTAAGATGATAGGCTAACTCATTATGCATATTAAGCTAGTAAGCATGATTACACCACAAGTGTAAGAAGCAAGCAACAAATGACCCAACCAGCCAAAAACAAAGCTAAAGTAGGTCAAAAAAAGTCACAAAAACATGCTGAGATCAAGCCATGAGATGGTAGAAAAACATGCTCACACGTTGGGCCATCAACACTTGCAAATAAGACACGAGGGGAGGCTACCCCCTTTTATTTGGGACCTCAAAACATGGTTTTTTTAACTGAAATTCCCCTGGAATTCAGTGGTTAAAGGGCCAAAAAGGAGTTGTTTGAAAAGCATTAAAAGATGGCACAATACTTAGTAAACAAGCTACAAAAGAGGGTGAACCACTCCTAACTCCAAAAAGGCCTTAAACCACCATTTTTAAACCTTAAAAATAGAGGCTTTTGTAGTTGAAAACTAGGCCAAAAACAGCATGCAAAGGTGGCCAAACTAGCAACTAAAACAAAGCTTAAAAGGTAAAGTATTATACCTTTGAAGCATATCACTAAATAGGTGCAAATTTGAGCTTAAACCAAACTTAGGAGCTCCAAATAAGCCTCAAAGAACCTTAGCACCAAGATGAGGATGTTTGGTTAAGGGTCTCTTTCCAAAAGTGTAGAGAATTCTAAGCTTAAGGCCCAAAACAAGAGGAGAGAGAGAGAACTCTAGAGAGAGAGGCTTGTAGAGAGAGAGGATTTTTAGAGAGAGAGGCTCCCAAAATTTGCTAACCTTGCAAAATATGAGATATGGCCTCCATATATAGCAATATACAAGCCTTGGGTCGGAAATATTTGATTTAGAGACAGCTGGAGCATTTGGAAGACAGTTTGAGCAAAATATCTGCAAATTCTGAGCTTTCTGGAAAATTCTGGCCGACCGGCCATCTTGGTGGCCGACCGGCCACCATTTTTGGCCGATAAGGAAAACTCTTGGCCGACCTATGGCCGGTAAGCTCCAATTGTGGCCGGCACCCTCTCACATAGGCCGATGGCAAAAACTAGTCCCTGGCCCCAACTTTAACCAGGCATAACTCCTTTATCTGGACTCATTTTTAGGTCATTCTTGAGTCTAAATTGTAGCCCGAAAGTATTCTTTCCAATGGTGGCAGCCTCACATCAAAATTCTAAGTGTACTAAGAGATATCCCTCTTTTAGTGAAGACTACTCAGTTTCAGTCCAAACGGATTGATGCCCAACTTCAACCAACCATATCTCCCTCATCTGGGCTTGGCTTGAGGAGATTCTTGAGTGAAAAATGAAGCCCCGAAAGTATTATTTCCAATGGTGGTGGCCTCATAGCTGAGATCCAAGTATACAAAAGGATATGCTTGATTTATCGAGGGCTGCTCGACTCTCTCTTAAAGGTTCATGCCCAACTTCTTCCCCGACTTGGTTTCTTTCCTCCTCTTCTCTCTTCTTCAACTTTAAACCCCTAAACGAGGTGTTTTGAAAGAATTTTCAAAAAGTTCACCTCTCTTTCATGCACTTCCACTTTGTCCATGCTCGGTTTACCAAAAAGCGCAACTTTTAACGAAATGCGAGCCTTCGAGCATCGCAGAAGCATTTTCAAAAAATATTTTCAAAGAGAGGGTTTTAAGGTCTAAAATCATTTTGGTCAAAATGGCTTTGGTCCACAAATAGGGTGTGAGGTTGAGATTTGAAGCTCCTCTTGCCGAAGAAATCGAACCTTTGCACTGCACAACTTTCACCACCAAGTAAACAATCAGTGGCACCCAAGTCTTAAGGGTGGTCAAAAATGGGGTGTCTATAGCCGGATCCATCGCATGTGTTGGATTGGACCGACTTAGAGGTAGATGAGGACGCCTCTTATGAGGAGAGACCGGTGAGAGTCTTGGATAGACAAGATCAAGTTTTGCGAGACAAGACGATTCCCTTAGTTAAAGTATTGTAGAAACATCACGGAGTTGAGGAAGTAACTTGGGAACATGAATTGGAAGTCCGTGAAAATATCCGAACTTATTTGTTGATGTTTAATTTTATATTGAAGTTTTCATTATGTAAATGAAATGTAAAGACATTGTATACATTTTAGTATGAGAACATTGTATATGTTGAAGATGATTTGAAAACACAGGCTAAGTATGACATTGTATATGTTAAGCATTTTGGAAACATGGAACATGTTTTGAGAATATGGAATATTGATGATATTGTATTATTTTGGAAGCGTTGTATATGCTGTGTAAGTTTTGAAAACTCGGACTTTGATTTAAACATTGTAAATGTTTTGGGAAATTGTAAATTTCATGTTAAATTGGGACTTGTGTATCGAGGCAATGAGAATGGATGACCGGAGAATGGGTCATGGTGATGAACTTGTAAGAATAGACCTGGTTGTGAATGGTTTAATTGTGATTTTGAACTTGATTTGTAATTTCGGGGAAGAAATTCCTTAAGGGGGGAGGTTATAGTGATTTCAGTTTTGACCCGTCACTTATTGTATTTCGGACTCGAGTTGGTATGGTTTAGAATTATTATTCATATCTTGTTTCACTCGTCTCCCCTCTATTTTGATTATCGGATTGGAGTTGTGCGTTTGGAATAGGTTGGTTGTGTGTTTTTCCAAACTTGTGATGCCCAGATTTTGGCTCTTCCGCTCGAGCGGGCTTCACAAATTTTGCTCCTCTGCTCAAGTGGCCATTCTTGCGCTCGAGTGGGATCTGTCAACTAGTAGTATTTTTTTTGTAGGTCTGCAAATACTGGGAGAGTGCATTGGACGCTGGAGCGTCCAGTCTCACACTCGAGTGGGGTCTTTCGTCTGTAAAAGTTCTGGAAATGTGTATTCCACGCTCGAGTGTCACTTTCCACGCTCGAGCGAACCTTTGTGTCTGGCGCTCGAGCGTCACTTTCCATGCTCGAGTGCGTGCATAACAGTCCGTGAAGATGACATTTTGAATCACTTTTTCTTCTCTCTCTCTCTCTCTCTCTCTCTAAAACTTCCAAAATACCTAGATCTACACATTCTCTCTCTAAAACTCACATTCTCTCTAAGATTTCATCTAGATCCGTTGGGATTTCCACCCTAGTGCCTCTGAGAAAAAGGTAAAGTGCTTCAAGACCTTCATTTTGATCCAAATAGAAGTGTGTTTCGATGTTCTTGGAGTTTCACTCTTGCTTGGCTCATTTTCTCTCTTCGAGGTAAGGGTTTTTCTACACTCTCATATGGATTTTAGCTTAGTTATTTTTCATTGTGTAACAATGGTGGGATTTGGGTTAGTTTGAACAAACCTAAGGTTTGGGGATGAAATGGAAAAGAGGGGTTTTTGGTGTATATGATATAAAGGAGTTTGGGGGTTAAATATATGTTCATGTTGTGTCAAAATGGTGGATTTTGGTACTTGGATTGATATTTGGAAAGAGGGGCTTTTGCCCTAATTGAATCAAATCGTTATTTTGCATAAATAATTGAAATTGGCATTGAAAATGTGAAATTGGATGATCTTTGATGTAAAAGGTAGAATTGAATATGTCCTACTTCATACCATTGGAAGTTTTGAATAAACTATTGTAACAAGCCCGGGGGGTATCCGCGCACGTTAAACAGTTAGAATTCCCTGTAACGGTTCTGAATCTAATATCACAAAGTGCAATGTGAGACTGATAAATCACCAAAGAGTCAAAATCTGGCAATTGGTTTTGAAAAATCAATTTTGAATGAAAAAGCGCCTAACATGGACTGCTTTGCTAGATTACAGAGTTACCACCTAAATATTTTGTTTTGAGAAATTTAGGAAACCCTGACTCGTGCCTAAGGAAATGTGTCCGTCATCACCAAAGTTGTCTCGGCTCAAGAACTTGGGTACGAGAGGGGAAGGTCTTGAAATAAGCATCCCCGCTCGCCCAATCAAAGGATCTTCCTCTACTAAACATGATATGTTGTTTTTATAAACACATGTGTTCTTGTCCGGTTATTAATCTAACTTACTATGTGATGCGCACAACATACAAATATAGACTCAATCACGAGAATTGGAACAAAACAATTCATGTTTGTTTTCGAAAACAGTTTGAAAATGCTACTCGCAAGTAGGTTAAAGTGCGGATTTGCCATCCGCAAATGGGCTTTAAGACATGATTTGCCACTCTGCAAAGTAGGCTTTAAAACTCACATTTGATAAATTGTCCCAATTCAGGCAATCGAGCCTTCATCCACAGGCATTTATACAGTTAAGCACTTAAGCAAATAGCCTCATGGCAAGCATGCTAAACATGGCAACACTCACACTCATGCAAGGATGCTAAAGTATAAACACTTACAGTGTACTCCAAGCCAAAACGAAAAACTAGTTAGAAATCAATGCATGATCCTAACTATGTTAAGCAATGCCTAATGTAACACATGCAAAATGCAATAAGATAGGCTCGGCTACCTAAGATGGCGTATGAATGCAACAATTGATATATGTATTCAAATAGGAATTGAAATACGATGCAGTTTGAATGATGCGCCGAGCCTGGTGCATGCAAGACAAATGAATGATGCAAACATGCAAAATATAAGGTATGCTAATCGAGATATGTCTTAAACTAACCATCGAAAGCTGATAAGTAAAAGGGAGAAAGAAGTGGGGGTTGGAAGACATGCACACACGCACACACCCTTATTACAACATTATGCCCTCTCGACGGAGGGTCCGAATGAATAAGCTAACCTACTCTAAGCTACTTATTACAAATCGATATTTAACCAACTATTCTAGCTAATTAAATATTACAACACAAATGAGATTGAATAACTAGCTAATCTAAGCTAATTAAAATATTACAAAGATGAATTAAATTAGCCAAGCACATTAACTAATTAATTACAAAATTGGTAAATTAACTAGCTAAGCAAAGCAATTAAAATGGCCTCGAGAGGAAGGAGACATTCATGCTCGGTTTGCTTCGCCCGAAAATGCATTGCCGGCCATGAGTTGCCTCTGTTTGCACTTGCGGTGATCTCAGAACATCATATAAACTTCCAGGTTGCATCTGTCCCAACTCAGGAACATTTTGGACAATTTCTCGTGCAGGTGGCCGGCCGGCCACCTCAACTGGTCGATAGGCTACCTCAACTGGCCGGCTGGCCAGTACAAGTGGTCAGTAGGCTAGTGCAAGTGGTTGGCCAGCCACTTCTCTTTCTAGAATCCCACTTTTGCTGCAACAGAGAACAACAAAGGCACGGCAATGTATTTGCAAGGAAATGTATGTGCAACTACTCTCCTTATCATTTCTCAAGCTCAAAGGCGCGTAGTACTCGGCTCTCAAGCCACCAACCACGCATCTCAATGCATGATGGCCAAATAACCAAGCTTGTATAAGCTTAGTGAATGCGCAAATAACATAAAGAGCCTCCACCTCTATCATGCATGATCAAGAGGGTTGGCGACTAAGAAATGTGACACGTTTCATCACTTTGAGTATGAAACGTCCCACATTTCTTGTGTTTGGATTAACGTCCGATCCAAACACAATGCAATGCAAACAACATGTTTATCTTAGTTATGTTTTACTTAGCTCAATTTTGTTTACACATTTTAACTTACCAATTAGTCCATTAACCGGTTAAGTCCAAATGTGAAAGTCCTCTAATGGGAAAGATGGCCTCAGCCACAAGCACCTTGAGCATGATAGAAGCCTCATGCTTTTGGTTAGTACAAACCCTCAAGAGAAGGTTAAAACCATTGAGCATGAGAGCCTCAATTCCATGTTCAAGCCAACAAGGGGCTTAAGACCACTTTCAAAGCAAATGAAAGAGTCAAACAATGGAGTGCAATGACATATATTTCAGCACTGAAATGACATGCTAAATGACTTAAATCATGCAAGCAATGCATGCAAGGCATGCTAAAAGGCCAAAAGCACCAAAGCTAGTGAAGTGCATTACACTATAAGTATGCAATACAATGCTCAAATGACCAAACCAGCCCAAAACAGAGCTACCCCATGCCAAATCAGTGGCCTAAACATGCTGAAATCTAGGCACAAAAAGCAAGAAGTACATGCTCATTTGGTAGCTCACAAACAAGGCATAAGACACAACACTTAAACACATTGAAGGAGTGGAAAATGTGAGAGTGTAGCAGTGACATATGCTCTGAAATCACATGCTAAATGATGCTATGGCATGCAAACAACCCAAGCAAAGCATGTTAGAAGCCTTAAATCTCAAAGCTAGTTAAGGCATTCATACTATAGCTATACAAAGCAAGTCTCAAAAGGCCAAGACCACTCAAAACAGTCCTAAAGCATGCTAAATCAGAGCCAAAAACATGCTGGAGTGGAGCATACACATGCTAGATTAATAGGCTAAACCATCAAGTACACTAGACTAGTGAGCCAGTTTACACTACAAGTGCAAGATGCAAGCAATGAGTGGCCAAACCAGCCAAAAACATGCTCAAACTAAGCTAAGACAAGTTATAAAAACATGTTACTTTGCAAGGCTAACTAGGCATAGCATGGAGAGACAAGGAGGGGAGGCCACCCCCTTCTATTTGGGACCTCAAAACAAGTTCTCTACCACTGAAATTCCTCTGGAATTCAGTGGTTTTAAGGCCAAAAAGAAGTTGTTTGAAAAGCTTGAAAGATAGCTCAAAAGGCCTTACAAGCCAATGAGCAAAAGGAATGAAACACCCCCTAGCCAAACAAGGCTTAAACCACTATTTTAGAACCTCCAAATCAGAGTTTTTTTATGGTTCAAAACCAGCCCCAAAATAGTACAAAACAATGGAAAAGGGGGGATAAAACAAGTGTGCAAAAACAAGCTTGAAAGGGAGAAGTGCTTACCCTTGAAGCACAGCAGCAAAACCAGCCAAAATCTGAGCCAAAACCACATTTTGGAGCTCAAACAAAGTCCTAAACAATCTCAGCCCAATAGTGGTCAAGTTTGATCAAGGGTGTGTATGCAAAAGTATGGTGTATCTAACATTTCATGCACAAAAGGACAAGAGAGAGTGAACTCTAGAGAGAGAGAGATTTTAGTGTGAGAAGCTCCCAAACTTGCTAAAATGTTCTAACCTCTCAAAACATAAGATATGCTCTCTATATATAGCAAAAATGGAGCCTTGGTCGAAAATATCTAAATTGGGACAGTTGGAGGTTGTGCACAATAGCTGGAGGGATAAGATCTGCAAAATATTTGATTTTTGACATACGTGGCCGGTGGGCTACTTCAACTGGCCGGCCGGCTACCTCAACTGGCCGACTGGCTACTTTTCTGGCGGACAGCAAAAATTTGCTATGCAGGTCAAATTTCAAATGGGCATATCTCCTTCATATGGACTCCTTTTCAGGTCATTCTTGTGTCCAAATTGAAGCCCCAGAAGTAAGCTTTCCAATGGTGGCAGCCTCAAATCAAAATTCCAACTGAACAAAAAGTTATGCTCCTTTTAGTGAAGCTGCTCAATTTCGATCCTTCCTGAATTTTCTTCTCTCCTCTCCTCTTTTCTTCAACCCCAAACCCCTAAACAAGGTGTTTTGAACGATTTTTCAAAGATTTCATCTCTCTTTCATTCATTTCCACTTTGTCCTTGCTCAGTTTACCAAAAAGCACAACATTTAACGAAATTCGAGCTTTAGAACATCGTAGAAACTTCTTTTCAAAAGTTTTTTTTGAAAGATAGGGTTTTAAGATCTAAAATCTTTGGTCAAAATAGTTTTGGTCCGAAAACGAGGTGTAAGGTTGGGATTTGACTCTCTCTCCTTGCCAAAGAAACCGAACCTGTGCTCTGCACAACTTCACCACCAAGTAAATGATCAGTGGCGGCCAAGTCTTAAGAGCGGTTAAAAATTGGGTGTCTACAACTATCTGTTTGAGATTGAATATCTGTTTAGAGATAACTGTATTGGGCTATTGGTGGAGGATAACTTTGATTGTTGTAGAAATTGCATGTGGATTAGGTGAATTGAAACTAATCTTGTGATGTTTGTCATTGAATATGACCATGTTTATACACATTGTATATGTATGATTATTTAGGAGGAGAAAGGGGATGTATTCTATGTGTGATTATGTGTTTAAATACATTGTATATGTATAATTGTTTGGCAGGAGAAAGGAGATGGACTCCATTATAATTAAGTTGGGCTAAGTGTCCTCGGTGAAAGTCCCGAAATTATGCATGGGTGCCTAGCCCGCGGACGAAATATTCGTAAAATGACAATAGTAGTTGTGGACTCGACTTTCTTTACGCGCCCCCCTTTCGGAGAGGAGCGAATTGGTCTCCTACAGTTCAGAATCCTGTCATGGTTCTGAATCTAGTCTCACAAAGTGCAATGTGAGACTGATAAACACCAAAGAGTCTAATCCGACAAATCATTTTGGAAAATCAGATTTTGAATCAAATAATGCCAAAATTAGACTGCTTTTCTAGATTACAGAGTCGCCACCTAAATATTTTATTTTTGAAAAATTTAGGAAACCTTGACTCGTCCCGAAGGCCACGTGTCCATCATCACCAAAGTTGCCTCGGCTCGGGAACTTGGGTACGAGAAGGAAATGTCCTAAAATGAGCACCCCCGCTCGGCTGATCAAAGATCGGCCTCTACTAAGCATGATATGTTGTTTTATAAACCTCATGTGTTCTTATTATGATTATTAGCTAATTTACTATGTGTTGCGCACAGCATACAAGTATAAACTAAAATCGCAAGAATTGGAACAAAACAATTCATGTTTGTTTTTCGAAAATGGTTTGAAAATGCCATCCTCAAGTGGGCTAAAGCGCGGATTTGCCACCCTCAAGTGGGCTTAAAACATGATGATTTGTCACTTCGCAAAGTGGGCTTAAAACTCACATTTGATGAATTGTCCCAATTTAAGTAATAAAGTCTTCATCCACAGACATTCATGCAGTTAATCACTTAAGCAAATAGCCTCATGGCAAGAATGTGATCATGGCAACACTCATACTCATGCAAGTATGCTAAAGCGTAAAACTTACAGTGTACTCCAAACCAAAACAAAAGCTAGTTAGAAATATGCATGATCCTAACTATACAAAATGCCTAATGCAACACATGCAATAATGCAATTAAATAGGCTCGGCTATCTAAGATAGCATATGAATGCAACAATTTGATACACGTATTCAAGGAAGTATTGAAATACAATACAGTTTGAATGATGTGCCGAGCCCGGTGCATGCAAGACAAATGAATGGATGCACGCATGCAAGCATAAGGTATGCTAATCGAAATATGCCCTAATCTAACCATCGAAAGCGGTTAAGTAAAAGGGAGAAAGACGTGGGGTTGGAAGACATGCACATACGCACGCACGCACACTTATTACAACATTGCGCCCTCTTGAAGGAGGGTCCGAATAAATAAGCTAAGCTAATCTAAACTAAGCTAATTATTACAAAACAACTAATTAACTATTCTAGCTAATTAATTATTACAACACAATTGAATAACTAGCTATGCTAAGCTAATTAAAATATTACAAAACAAATTGAACTAATTAATTACAACACATGTAATAATTAGCTACAACTAGCTAAGAAAGAGATAAAGTGGCCTCGTAGGCGAGGGAGATATGCATGCTCGTTCGGCTTCCTCCTGATAATCCACCGCCTTGCCACCGGTTGCCTCTGTTTGCACCTCTTCTGTTTTCTGAATATTGAACCAACTTCCAAATTGCTTCTACTCCAAAACAGGAATACTTTTGCACCAAAAATGGACTGATGGCCAGTCGGCCACAAAAGGTGGCTGTCGGCCACAAACACTGGCCGGTCGGCCATACTTTTTTCCAAAATTCTGTTTTTGTTGCAACAGAGAGCAACAGAGGCAAAGCAATGTATTTTTCAAGGAATGTGTGTACTGCCACCCTCCTCATCATTTTTCAAGCTCAAAGGAGTTTGGCACTTGGCTCTCAAGCCACTAATTAAGCATCTCAATGCATGATGGCCAAAGAACCAAGTTTGTACAAGTTAATGAATGCGTACATAAGACTCAAATGGCCACCACCCTATCATGCATGATCAAGGGTGACGATGACTGAGAAATGTAACACATTTCACCACTTTGAGTATGAAACGTCCCACACTTCTTGTGTTTGGATTAACGTCCGATCCAAACACATGCAATGCAACACGAATGCTTGTCTTGTTCATGTCTTACTTGTCCAATTCTTGTTCACACATTTTAGCTTACCAATTAGTCCTTTAACCGGTTAAGTCCAATGTGAAAGTCCTCTAATTGGAAAGATGGCCTAAGCCACAGGTGCCTTGAGCATGAAAAAAGTCTCATGCTGTTGGTTAGTAGAAACCCTCAAGAGAGGATTAAAACCATTAGGCATGAGTGCCTCAATTTCATGCTCAAGCCAACAAGGGGCTCAAGACCACTTTCAAAAGCAAATTAAAAAGTGAAGAATAGAGGGAGGTTGTAGACTTTCAGTGCTAATATGGCATGCTAAAGACACTAAATCATGCAAGCAATACATGCACAACATATTAAGGGCCAAAAGCATTAAAGCTATGCAATATCAAGCTCAAATGACCAAACCAGCTCTGGATAGAGCTAAATCATGCCAAAATAGTGGCTAAAACATGCTGAAATTTAGGCACAAAAGGCAAGAAAATCATGTGCACATGTTGGCTCACAAGCAAGACACAAAGTACAACTCTTAAAAGCAATGAAAGAGGGATATATGTGAGGGTGTGACAGTGATATATGCACTGAAATCACATGCTAAATGATACTATGGCATGCAACCAACTCAAGCAAAGCATATTAGAAGCCTTAAAACACAAGGCTAGTGAAGGCCTTTGCACTATAGCTATACAAAGCAAGGCTCATATGACCAAGACAGCCCAAAACAGTCCTAAAACAGCTTAAATGGAGTTATAAAACATGTTTGAAATAAGCTAAGAATGGCTAGACTTAGAGGCCAAAACATTAGCACATGTTAAAGCTCGAGTGATCAAACCAGCTCAAAACAGAGCTTATACATGCCAAATTAGAGCCTAAAACATGCTGCGATCAAGTCACAAAAAGGTAGAAAAACATGCTCACATGTTGGGCTATCTACACTTGTAAACAAGACAAAAGGAGGGGAGGCCACCCCCTCCTATTTTGGACCTCAAAACATGAATTTTACCATTGAAAATTCTCTAATTTTCAGTGGTTAGAAAGGCCAAAAAGTTTGATTTAAAACAACTTTGAAAGATGGCACAACAACTTAGTAAGCAAGCTACAAGAAGTGTGGACTACCCCTAACTCCAAAAAGGGTTTCAACTACCATTTTTAAACCTTAAAAATAGAGGTTTTTGTAGTTGAGAACCAGGCCAAAAATAGTTTGCAAAGGTGGCAAAACAAGTGTGCAAAATAAGCTTAAATGGGGTAAGTTCTATACCTTTGAAGCAAAGCACACAATAGGCACAAATCTGAGCTTAAACCACTATTTTAGAGCTCAAAGGAGGCTCTAAGAGAGATTCAAGCAACCTCAGACCAAGGATGAACCACTTTGGTTAAGGGTTGATAGGTTAAAGTTGGAAGTATACAAGCTTCTAAGAACAAATGCTCAAGAGAGAGGGAATCTAGAGAGAGAGAGAGAGAGATTTTAGAGAGAGAGGCTCTCAAACTTTCTAACCTTCCAAAATGATAGATATGGCCTCCATATATAGCAAAAAGAGAGCCTCAGGTCGAAATATCTGGCACAGTGCAGGACAGTTGGAGGAGAAATATCTGCAAATTCTGAGTTTTTTGGACATTTTTAGCCGACCGGCCACCATTTGTGGCTGATAAGGATCACTGTTGGCCGAACTATGGCCGGCAAGCTCCAATTGTGGCCGGCACCCTCCCACAGAGGCCGATAGCAAAAATTAGTCCTTGTCCTCGACTTCAATCAAGCGTATCTCCTTTGTCTGGACTCCTTTTCAGGTTATTCTTGAGCCTAAATTGTAAACCCGGAAGTCTTCTTTCCAATGGCAGAAGCCTTACATTAAAATTCCAACGGTTCTAAGAGATATCCCTCTTTTAGTGAAGACTGCTCAGTTTCAGTCCAACATGATTGATGCCTAACTTCAACCAGCCATATCTCCCTCATCTAGCCTCGGCTTGAGGAGATTCTTGAATGTAAAATGATGCCCCGAAAGTCTAATTTCCAACGGTGATGGCCCCATAGCTGAAATCCAAACGTGCAAATAGATAGGCCTAATTTAGCAAAGGCTGCTCGACTCTCTTTTAACGATTCATGTCCATCTTCTCCCCCAACTTGGTTTCTTCCCTCTTCACCAATTTTCTTCAACTCCAAACCCCTAAACAAGATGTTTTAAAGATTTTTTTCCAAAGAGTTCACCTCTTTTTCATTTATTCCCACTTTGTCCTTGCTCAGTTTACTGAAAAGTGCAACATTTAACGAAATGCGAGTCTCAGAACATCGTAGGAACTTGTTTTCAAAAATATTTTGAAAAAGAGGGTTTTGAGGTCTAAAATATTTCTGGTCCAAAGATGGGGTGTGAGGTTTGGATTTGACGCTCTCATTGCCGAAGAAATCGAAGCTTTGCACTGCACACCTTTCATCACCAAGTAAGCCATCAGTGGTGCCCAAGTCTTAAGGGCGGTCAAAAATGGGGTGTCTACAGTAGTGCTTGTATAGCCTACATTTACAAGGGTCCCGTTTGACGGTTGCCCGCGGACGAAATATCCATGAAATGAAAGTTTGAAGTGTTTATGCATATGTGTTGTATGATTTGAAAATTATTGAGTTGTAGCCTCAGTTCGGTTGTTGAGAAATAATGAAATTGACTCATGAATTGAGATGGTTAACCGAACGGAATATGAATTAAAGGAAAATGGCTGAAGATCTAAATTTGGTATCTTTCAAATATATAAATTTGTGAATGTTTTATCCCAAGGCATTGTATGTGCACTTTGTACTTATCTTTTTGCTAAACCTCATATATTGTCTTAGATGATTTCTATTGGGGTGTGACTCATCCTATTTGGGAAAAACATTTTCAAATAATGATGACATGCCTCCACCAAGGCAATAGTGTTGGAGAGATTTTTAGGAGCAAGAGCTTCTTATTTTGAATGCATATTTTTGTATAGCCAAGGGCTTAAGATGTAATAAGCGAAGCTCACTTTTTTTGTAACCAAGCCAAGGCTTAGAAAGGTGTAAGCCAATAGGGCATTTATTTATATTAAACTCTTTTGTATCATTAACTTCTTGCAATGAAAGGGCTAGTACTCTGATTTATGCAGTTATTACCGTATGCTTGGGATGTATTTATTATAATATTTTGGGGGCGTTACAACTTGGTATCAGAGCGTACCGGGTTTGAATACTTTAGGTACGTGGAAAGTGGTTAGTACCACAATGGGTTTGCAGTTCAGCAAGAGTATTGCCTTGACTGGCAAGAGTAATGCCTTAGGCAGCAACCGTAGTGGCAATGGTATCCATGCTCCGTTGAAGGGCCAATCGTATGTTTGCTAAATTTTCTAGAATCTAAGCCATCACTAATTCTGGTCAGTTGAGTGGTGATGATCTAGCAGGTGAAAAGGGGGTATTCTAGACAATTGATGAAGCTTTGCTTTTTTGCGTGTAGTCGGTGGCAAATAAACTAACACTGGTTGACCCTGAATGAAATCTTCACTTTTGCAAAGTCTACCAATGCGAGTACACAGAACTTGGGGGATATCAGACCTTTCGAAAACTATACTGCTCGACTACCTTGCAAAAATGAAACCTTCAATCAAATTTCGGCAGCATACTAGCTCAACTGATCATTCTAAAAAGCAGAACTGAACTCAAACCCGCAAACTGAAATGCCTGAACCACTGATACTGAGAAGCCTTGTATGGATCCCATCCATTGCACATAACATATAGTAGAAAAGAGAACAAATACCCCTATGGGGACTAGGGTTACCCTATCCTAGCTTTGAAATGATCTAGGGTTTCACTATTCAAACAAGCGGAATGATACATCCTAGAAATAGAAGAGCATCATGTCCTAATTTTGGAAGGTACTATAGCTCATTATATGCACAAGGTTGGCTCTACTCTAGGGGTTGAAGTCAAGGTAATGTTACCAAAGACTCCTTTGGGTCATAACCAATGAAGATCTTAGGAAATCAAAAGAGTCAATATGGCCTCTCTTCAAAGTTTGAGAACCTTTAGATCTCACAAGGTTATAACACAAGGCCTCAAAATTAACGTAGAAATAGGTGTGGTGTCACAAAAAGTGTGCATGTGCTCCCACCAGTATCTGGGCAACACATAAGTGCACCAATGCATGCAATGCAATAAACATATAATTGAAAACAAAAGTCATATCATAGAGTTTGAGTCAAGGTTTCATAAAATCCCTGGCAGAGTCGCCAGAAACTGTAACATGCCCGGGGGATACCCGTGCGCGTTAAACAGTTCGGACCCTGGATCTCTTTGATTTAGTCTCACTAGTGCAATGTGAAACATAGATGAGGGTCCATATTTGGAAACTTTTAGAAAATCCATTTTATTGCATGACCTTTTGCCAGAAATAGACTGCCTCATCAGAGCTCAGAGTCGCCACCTAATATTTTTGGAAAGCTAGGAAACTCATGACTCGTGCCAAGGCCACAGTTCGTCATAATTAGTTGTCTTGATTCGGAACCTTAGGTATGAGAGGAGTAGGTCATTAATTGAGCACCCCCGCTCACCCGATCAATAGATCGGCCATTACTAAACCATGATTTGAATTTTATCTACTTTATGTGTTCATATTCCGAGTATTTAATAAATCCTAAAAAAAAAATTACTATGTGAAGCATACAAGTATAGACTATGTCACCCACTTTGGAACAACTTGATTTCATGTAGTTTTGAAAGAGTTTTGAAGATGTACAACCCAAATAAATTGAGTTTACAAACATGAAAATCAACATCATTCCAAATTAAGTGACACAACCTCTATCCACTGGCATTCATAGAGTTATATCACATAAGTAAATAGCCTCATGGTAGAATGCTAAACATAGTAAGAAAAACACACACAAACGGGATGCTAAAGTATAAAAATTTACATGTTTGACGTCCCGCGAACATGCTACAAAACAAAGTTAGTAAAACATCCATGATCTTATATACAAAATCCTAATGCAATTCACTCATGAGATGCAACTAAAGATTTGACTTCTAAGATATGACATGTAAATCATCTCAAGAACATGAGGTAGCACACATAATCAATAGGAATTGATTAAATCTACAAATGCAAAATTAGCGGAATCAAGATGCATGAAACGTGGATACAAAGCATGGATATAATGAAAAACAAAATATGATGCATGTTCACAAATAAAGAAAGCAAGTAAAAGAACGGGATAGAAAGAAGTGGGGCAGTGAATTATTATAACACTTGAAAGAATAATTATAAACCAAATTAGAGAGGGATGAGGAGAGTATTACATCAAAATAAAACCTCGCAAAGCACTCCAAATAAAAATAAATAAAATAAAAGCTTTATGTTCCTTGGAACTATTAGCGAAAATTGGTTAACATTGGGAGATTACGCCATCTTGTCCGAAAGAAGCTAACCTGCCGGCCAACTAGGCCATGCAAAACCTAGCTTGTTACAAAACCAAGGAAAGGAACAAACAAGAAATATGGAGGTGACTCAACTAACCATTACCGGTTGGCTTACAACACAACTAATATGAAATGAGAGGAAGTAAATAATAATAATAATAATAATAATAATAATAATAATAATAATAATAATAATAATAATAATAATAATAATAATAATAATAATAATAATAATAATAATAATAATGAGCTAAACAAACCACTTAGATTACAACAACACACTATAAAATATAAAGTATGAAAATAAATACGAGATAAACAAATTACTTGGATTATAACAAAACACTACGAAATAAAAAGTAAAAAAATAAATATGAGATAAACAAACCACTTGGATTATAACAAAACACTATGAAATAAGAAGCAAGAAAATAAATATGAGATAGAAAATATAAGAAAATGAAAGACTTGAAATTTACTTTCCAAAGAAAGATTGAACTTCTTGATTTCCAAACTTCCTTTTGCTCACCCTCAAGTTTAGGAAGTGTGTTCTCAATCCTCAATTCGAAACTAGAATGGAACTCTGTGTATGTATGGTGGAAAAGTGGATAACTCTCTTATTTTTTCTTACTTTCAACAACACTCACTATTTCCTTTGATCAATCATTACTGAAATTTAGCTATTTTAGAATTTTTGGAGGAGTTTTGGGTGTAGGAAATATGGAATTTCAATTTGCAGGGAAGGTATGGGGTGTATATGCAAGATCGGAGTGTTTTTGGTTAAAAAACTCAAATTTTCTCTCTTTTTTCACTCTTTTCTCTTCCCTTTTGTGGTCCTCTCTCTCTCTCTCTCTCTCTCTCTCTCTCTCTCTCTCTCTTTCTTACAATATGATCATTCTATATAGGCAATGAGGGAGAGTGAAGGTCAAAAAGAAGGTGGGAGACAAGGTGGGAGACAAGAACATGGTAAGAGGGTAAATTTTCAAGGTGGTTACATGGGATACTCCTTTATAGATGCAAACAAAACCTCTTTTTGACAATGGGGGATGATTAGGTATGTATTTGGTGATATATGGATGGGCCAATGGGATAGGAGAGTGTCCCACACACAAGAAAAAAATGCAAAAAATACACCTTCTTTGTTTGTTGGTTTGAAATGGTCAAATATTATTTGAGGGGAAATATAACACAAGGCAAAACTTTGGCAGACTGGTTAAGGTGTTGGGTGTGGAGTCTTAGGTTGGGGGTTCAAACTCTTTCACTAGCATTCCTTAAATTCATTTTTTGGCTAAAGACAAGTCAGCGCCACATCATTAGCAAGGACCAATCCAGTCATGCTACGTCAATGTCACAGTCAGCATTGACGGAATATTCTGCATATGGACAGAATATTCCCTGACTTAACAGAATATTTCCTGAGTTTTGAAAATTATAATTTGGCCCAAAAGTTTCAAATAATTGTGCTGTAACCCAGATTTCGGGAGAATTTTTTAGCGAGGCCCCCGAAAGTGCAGCGAAGGTTGATCCTAGCTAAACGAACCATTTAGGACTCAACTGTGAGGTCAGAATATTTCCTCAGAAAGGTAATTTGGGGCTGTTTAAGGTTGGAAACAGGGCTCAAATTCAAAGTTCTCTTATTGAGGATTCTGTGACATACATCTTCTTGTTTTCATCATCGATGATCAGAAAGAAGTGCCCAAGTCTTAGGGCCGGTCAAAATAGGGTGTCTACAAATGGTAGCCTAGAGCATCGTGTTTTACTTGGCATTTTCCATGATTTACATCCACTTGTCTTGCACGTATCAAAGCTCGGTTCATCATTCCAACCAAGCATTGTTATTGCTTAAATTCTTTGAATACGTACTTAGACCGCATGCTATCAACTTGATTCAACTACTATGTTAGTAGCCGACCCCTTATTTACATAATTGTATGTGTTGCATTAGTCATATTGCAATAGTTAGGATCACGCATTTGTTCTAACTCTTTTATCTTTTTGGCTTGCCTTTGAGTACTAGGTGAGCACTAGGTGAGCATTTATTGCTTTAGCATATCGCATGTGTGTGATTGTTAACATGTCAAAGCATGATTCCATGAGGCTAAGTGCTTATGTGATATACCTTTTTAAATGCCTGTGGATGAGGGCCAATTGCTTGAATTGGGATAATTTGAGTAATGTATATATGAGATCACTTTTTCAAGTGGTACATATTCAAAACAATTTTCAAACAAACATGAAATCAAAGTGTTCCAATTTTTACAAATTAGTCTATAATTGTGTGCAACATGTAGTAAACTTAGCCTAATAAATCAGAACAAGATCATATAATGTGAATAAGAATCACATCATGATTAGTAGAGGTCGATCTTTGATCGGGTGAGTGGGGTTCTCAATTCATGACCTTCCCTCTCGTACCTAAGTTTCCGAGCCAAAACATGTTGGTGATGAAAGATAAGTGGCCTTTGGCACGAGTCTCGGGTTTCCTAAATTTTCTAAAATATTTAGGTGGCGACTCTGTAATTTGGCAAATTAGTTCATTTTTGGCATTTGGATACAAAATCGATTTTCCAAAAGATTTTTCAGATTTGGACTCATTCGTGTTTATCTATTTCACACTGCACTTGTGGAATCAAATTCAGAACCACGAGAGTCTGAACTACTGGGCTAATTGTATCCGAAAGGAGCATGAAAAGCAAGCTACAGTTTCTGGTGACTCTATTGGGGAAATTAGATAACTTGACTTAAACTTCATGATGTAAAATTTTATCTACACTTATATGTTATTTGCATTGCATTTGTATTGGTGCGCTTAAGTCACTGTATTTGCCATCTGCTATTTCCTAGACAGTTTGCCAGAGGCTTGCCCAAAAGCTTGCCAAAAGGATGATCGGTCGTGGGCTCTGCCATGTTGGGAACGCATCCCTTGGATTTGGACTACCGCGGTACTGTTTGATCCTCCTTTCACTTCTCAATGTTAGGTGTGAGAGGTATATTAGGTAGTCTTGCCGAGGTATCCTATTTTGACCATTTGGCCTAGTTGCTTTTAGAAAAGCCATAGAGAATGTTCCAAACTAGAACAGGACGCTCACCCTAAAACAGGATTGCGTGAAACCGCTTGTTTGAAAAAGTGAATCCTAGTTCATGACAAAACTAGGGGTGTTTTGGTTCTCTCTTAACTGGTATGTGCTTTACAGTGAAACTGTACAGGAATGTGCATATCAATTGCAAGGTTGGTATTTGTTTTAGGGCAGAATTCAGTGGGGAGTACAGGCTTACAACTTTGATCATGTCTGTGTCGATAACATCTTAGCTGAGGTGTTGTACGGTTTCTGATTGTTGTTCTTTTACTTTATTTCTTTTGCTAGGTAGTTTAAATCATAGCTTCAGAAAGTTCAGATATGCCCCAAGTACTCTGGACCCGAGTCGGAAGACTGTGCAAGACTGGGGATCTTGTCAGGGGACAGCCTGTGTTTGCTTTACTATTACCGATTACAAGGCGAAGAAGGATTAGGTAGAATTCACCAGTGCAGTTCTTACAGCAGTCACCACTCAGCTCAGCTGTGTCCAGTCCGGTTCAAGACCAGTCATCTACTTCTAGTTCAGCCTAAGACCAGTCACTGATTTCCATGGCACAGTATTCCCTAGCCAATATCGAAGAACAAATCCTCCATCTGTAGCAAATAGTTGAAACACTACAACGTGATGCGACCTGTCAGGCCAAGGTCATGGCCCATCAAGCTGAGGGTATAACTAGGCTACAACAAGAAGAACGTAGTGATCGACCTCTGCATCCCATGTACCGCCATGACTATCCTCGTGCACGGTGCGGTGCTATCTGCAGCTGCTTAGGATCCACAAATCAAGGGTATTCTAGTTTTTCTAGTCCGAGCAGAACCTATCTCAGCACAAGCATCCTAAGCCCCAGTTTATCAGAGCGAGGCACTGTTCGAATTTGAGGTTGATCCCACCGCGCTTACAGTCAACAAATTGGAAAAACTCTTCAAAAGAGCGCAAGAGGTCAACTCCATTTCAGATATATACAATTGATACACCGAGTCTGCGGTTACATTACCAAAGTGATTCAAGATGCCTCACATTAATTGTTTTGATGGTTCTGGAGACCCAATGGTTCACTTACGGCTATTTTCGGACATCTTGCGACCAACGGGTTTGATTAGGTTGCAAAAGTTATCCCTCTTTAGTCGGACTATGTCGGGTTGTAGACCACCCGGAACTCCGCTCCACGCGCGAGGGCGCGAATCGTTGTTCTTAGCCACTACAGTTCGGACTCGTGTCACGGTTCTGAATCTAATCTCACAAAGTGCAATGTAAGACTGATAAATTACCAAAGAGTCCAAATCCGGCAAATCATTTTGGAAAATCGATTTTAATCAAAAAGCGCCAAACATGGACTGCTTTGCCAGATTTCAGAGTCACTACCTAAATATTTTATTTTGGGAAATTTAAGAAACCCTGACTCGTGCCGAAAGCCACGTGTCTATCATCACCAAAGTTGCCTTGGCTCGGGAACTTGGATACGAGAGGGGAAGGTCATGCAATGAGCACCCCCGCTCGCCCGATCAAAGATCGGCCTCTACTAACATGATATGTTGTTTTTGAAAACACATGTGTTCTTATTCCGGTTTATTAGCTAGCTTACTATGTGATGCACACAACATACAAGTATAGACTCGATCACGCGGATTGGAACGAAACAACTCATGTTTGTTTTTGAAGGTGGTTTGAAGGTGCTACTCGCAAGTAGGCTAAGATGCGGATTTGCCACCCTCAAGTGGGCTTAGAAAAACATGATTTTGCCACTTCAAGTGGGCTTAAAACTCACAATCATCGAGTTGTTCCAATTCAGGCAATCAAACCTCCACCCACAGGCATTCAAGCAGTTATAGCAGTTAAGCACATAGCCTCATGGCAAGCATATTGAACATGGCAGCACTTACACGCATGCAAGGATGCCAAAGTATAAACACTCACAGTGTACTCCGAGCCAAAACAGAAGCTAGTTAGTAATCAATGCATGATCCTAGCTATGTCAAGAATGCCTAATGCAACACATGCAAAAATGCAACTGAGATAGGCTCGGCTATTCTAAGATGTTATGTGAATGCAACTAGATAACATGTATTCAAATTGGTATTGAAATACAATGCAGTTAGTATGATACGCCGAGCCTGGTGCATGCAAGACAGATGAATGGATGCACACATGCAAACATAAGTATGCTAATTGAAACATGCTCTAAACTAACCATCGAAAGCTGGTAAATAAAAGAGAGAAAGAAATGGGGGTTGAAAGACATGCATCACACATACGCACACTTATTACAACAGTTGTGCCCTCTCGATGGAGGGTCCGAATAATAAGCTAACTAGCTAATCTAAGCTAATTAAACTAATTATTACAAAACGAAACTAATTAACTAATCCTAGTTAACTAATTAGTTATTACAATGCAAATTGAATAGTTAAGCGCATTAACTAATTAAGTACAAAACCAAAGCATTAGCTAGCTAAGCAAAGAAGCTAAGTAAAGCAGTAAAAGAGAAGCCTCAGGGCGAGAAGTGTATGCATGCTCAGTCGCCTCGTTCAGAAATCCATCACTATGCCCCGACTTGCCTTTGTTTGCATTTGATCTCGGAACACTGTGCACACCTCCAGATAGCTTTTACTCCCTCATGGAGACTTCCAGGAAGGCTGCCGACCAGAAAAGGATGGTGTAGACCACCTGCCGACCACCCAAACTTGCTACAGACCATAAAAAGTGGTCGGCCAGCCACTTTTTTTGGTCTGCTGACCAGAAAATCGTGTCCAACTCGAATTTGCTGCAATAGAGAACAAGAAGGGGCACAGCAGTGTATTTGCAAGGTATGTGTGCACAACCACTCTCCCTATCATCTCTTAAGCTCAAGGGAGTGCGATACTCGACTCTCAAGCCACCAACCGAGCATTGCAATGCACGATGGCCGAGAAGCCAAGTTTGCACAATTCGATGTCAATGAATGCACAAATAACACATAAGGGCCTTAAACTCTATCACGCACGATCAAGAGTGTCAGCGACCGAGAAATGAGGCACGTTTCATCACTTGAAATATGAAATGTCCCTCGTTTCTCGTGTTTGGATTAACACCCTATCCAAACACAATGCAACACAACACAAGCATGATCAACCTATCAATGCTAATGGCATGCAGACACAATGCAATATAGCAACATGCAACCACAATGCAAGGTAACAACATGCAATGCTATGTAACAACATGAAAACAACATGCTCATCTATGAGTGCTAGAATGGCATGCTCAAGATTCTATCATGCAAACAGTGCATGCATGGAAAACTTAAAAGCTAATGCCTCAAGGAAAATGAAGTGCATCATACATGAAGCATGCAAGAAAATGCTTAAATGGCCAAACCAAACATGGACAGACTTGAGATACTTCAAAACAGTGGCCAAAACTCAACAAAACCTAGGCACAAAGAGCATGGAATGCACATCCAACTCATGGCTCGCAAGCAAGGCATAAAGGCATAACTCTTAGACGCAATTAAAGAGTGACATGCATGGGAATATGGCAATGCTATATGCTCTGAAACGGAGTGTTAAATGATGCCAAATCATCCAAACAACACAAATGAGGCATGCTAGAAGGCCTAGAGCATAAGACTAGTTAAGAGCAATACACAAGGAGCATGCAATACTAAGCTTAAACCACTAAACCAGCTCTGGACAGAGCTTAACCATGCCAAGTTAAGGGTCAAGAACATGCTGAAATGGAGCTCAAGAAATTAGGCAAACATGCATACACATTGGCTCACAAACAAGGCATGAAGGCACAACTTTCAAACACATTGAAGGAGTGAAAAATGTGAGAGTATGGCAATGAAATGTGCTCTAAAATCATGTGAGAACTGAGGCTATATCATGCAAACATCACATTCCAAGCATGCTAGAGACTTCAAAACTCAAAGCTAATGAGCAAGATTGCACCATGGCTATACAAAGCAAGGCATGCATGACCCAAAACACTTAAAACAGAGCTTAAGCATGGCAAAACATGGGTAAAATCATGCTGGAGTGTAGTCAAAATAGGCTAGAATGATGGTCCAAAGTATAGAGCATGTTAGGCTAGCAATGTAGAATTACACTACAAGTGTATGAAGCACTCAAGAGACAACCAAACCAGCTGAAAACAGAGTCATATCTGGTCCAAAAAGTCACAAAAACAAGCTTAAACAAAGCCACAAAGGAGTGTAAACACATGCTCATTTGATAGGCCCTCTATGCATACAAACAAGACAAGAGAAGAGGGGACCACCCCCTCTCATTTTAGGCCTCAAAACCGCATTTCTACCACTAAAAATCCACTGGATTTTAGTGGTTAAAAGGCCAAGAGAAGATGAACTCAAAGGCTTAAAGAGATGGCTCAAAACAAGGCAAAATAAGGCACAAAAGGGGGTAAACCACCCCCAACACTAAAGAGGCCTCAAACAAACACTTTAAACACTTGAAAATGAAGCTTTTTTTAGTTTAAAGTTAGGCCTAAAACATCATGCAAAGATGGCCAAATGTTTAAGCAAAACAAAGCTTAAAGAGGAAAAACACTCACCCTTGAAGAACAATCTAGAAAACAGCAAGCTCTAAGGCAAAAACCAGCTTAAAACCACTCAAATGAAGCTCCCAAGTACCTCAATAACAAGAGGAAGGTATTTGAGTAGGTGTTTGTGTGCAAAGGTATGAGGAAGCAACACTTTAAGGCACAAATATAGAGAGACAGATAGAGAGAGAGTAAACTTTTTTTGCTCTTCAAATTTCTGAACCTGGAAAAGGGAGAGAGGGCCTATATACGTGTATAGAGGATGCAAGCTTTTTGGAGAAGCTAGAAACTTGGTGCAATCCCTCTATACGTGTATAGAGGATGCAATCTGTGCTCTCCAGCTGGCACAGCTGGCATCCACAACCTTTACAGAAAATGCAGGAAAGTTGCCGACCAATTAAAGTGGTCGGCCAGCTACTTACACTGGTCGGCCAACTAGTAAAAGTGGTCTCCAAGGAGACAAAGTGGTCGGCAAGGGGGAGGAGTGGTCTGTACAAGGAAAGCAAGGTGGTGGCATGGCTGCCGACCATTTTTGGTGGTCCAAAGACCACCAAGACCAGTTGGCCGACCAGAAAACTAGCTGGCAGGCAGAAAAAGTGGTTTTAAGGAAGAGAAACTGGTCTACAACCCCTATTCCACCCTCCAAGCAAGGAAAACAAGGTTTGTGCCAAAAAAACCCAAAAAGGATGCAAGACAAGAGTCCGCAGTTCAAGGCACGCAGCCAAAAACCTTGAAAACTAGTCTACGGGCACCAAAAGTGGTCTAAGGGAGGGAAAAGTGGTCTACGGCCACAAAAAGTGGTCTACAAGACCTCTGTGTCTTTCTAGACCAAGGCAACAAGGCATGGTCCAAAAACCAAGCCAAGATGAGAACGTTAAGCGGTCTCGAGACAAGGTGCGCGGCCGAAGACTCTGGAAGCCGGAGACTCCGGAAGCGGGAATCTAGTCTACAATAGGGAAAAGTGGTCTACGACCACAAAAAGTGGTCTACAGACCCCTCTATCCCTCCAGGCAAGGTCAACAAGGCTTGGTCCACAAACCGAGCCAAAACACAAAGAGTTCAGAGGCCCGGAGGCAAGGCACTCAACCGAAAACTCTAGAAACTCAAAACGAGCACAAACGTGCGCGATCACCGCGTGCTCAAACGATGACGTCTAAGTCTTAAGGTCGGTAAAAAATGGGATGTCTACATGGGTATAGCAGCCATCTGGTACGCCAAGTTGGATGACTCAGTAAAATAGAATTGGGATGAATTAGCCGAGTCCTTCATGGCACAGTATTCTTACAACTCAAATTGAGGTCACAACCCATAATCTCGAAGCGATGTGCCAAGAGTCAAAAGAAGGTTTCTCTGAGTTTGTGACGAGATGGAGAGCCAAAGTGTCCATGATGACCACTCGATAAGCTCAGTACAAACTCAATACAATGCGGATAAGCTTGCTGTAATCTATGTGAACGAAATTGTGAGACTTCACGGTGTTCCAGTTTCAATAGTATCAGATAGAGATCCGAAGTTTGTATCTAGATTCTGGCAGAGTCTACAGGAAGCAATGGGTACAGAATTAAAGTTTAGTATAACTTTCCACCCTTAGACAGATGGACAATCCGAAAGAACAATACAGACATTAGAAGACATGCTCCGAATGTGTGTTTTGGATTTTCAGGAAAGTTGGGAAACTCATCTATCGTTGGTAGAGTTCGCATATAATAATAGTTACCATTCAAGTCTTGGGATGGCACCCTATGAGGCTCTGTATGGAAGACCATGTCGCTCCCCCGTGTGTTGGGCCGAAGTTGGAGATAGGTCATTGTTAGGGCCTGAAATTGTTCAGTTGACAACTGAAAAGATTAAAACGATTCGGAAACGATTGAAAACTGCTCAAAGTAGGCAGGAGAGTTATGCGGACAACCGATGAAGAAATTTGGAATTTGAGGTGGATAGTCATGTCTTTGTCAAAGTCACCCCAACGAAAAGACATCTGAGATTTGGGAAAAAGGGTAAATTAATACCCCGATATATTGGTCCATTCCAAGTGCTAGAAAAGGTAGGATCGGTAGCTTACCGAGTCACTCTTCCACCTAGTATGAGTAAAGTACATAATGTGTTCCATGTATCTATGCTTCGAGGGTATCTTCCGAATCCATCTCATGTCATTGATTACCACCAAATCATTCTGGATGATAAGTTGATGTATGAAGAGAAACCAATTCGGATTCTGGATCAACAAGTGAAACAACTATGGAATTGAGAGATTCCGTTGGTGAAAATTGAATGGCAGGAACATTATGGGGCCGAAGCTACTTGGGAAAAAGAAGAGGAAATGCAACACCAGTATCCGCATCTGTTTCTATCCTAAGGTAAAACAAGTTTGAGGGACCAAACTTATTTAAGGGGGGGAGAGTGTAATAACCCGACCCTCGTACATGTTTTCTGGTATGCTTTCAATCCCCTATTTTGTGCATTTATATGCTTATTGTGAAATTTCATGTAAAATTAAGTTTAATTAAGTGAATCTTATGATTATAGATTCATAGCTATCTAATAAGAGAAATATCTATTACAATTATAATGTTTGGATCAGAAATTGGAAGCCTTAGAAGCTTAATCATCTGAAATTGACTTTATATTTGAGATCATCATAATTTTTAAGTCATAATAAGCATTTTTGTGAAAATCTGATTTGGAATGACTAAACTGATTAAATTTTGTTTTATTCAACATTTATATATATCTATATCTACCTTTATACATTTGATTGGAAAAACCTTAACTCAAAAATATCCCCTGAGAGAGAGAGAGTTAGAAAAGAAGAGGGTTTGAGAGGAAAAGGAGAAGTTCATCAAGGGAGAAGATTTAGGAAGTTGAGAAGGGTTAACGAGAATTAAACTCAAGGTATGTTTAACCCATTATAATTGACCCCTCTCTTTGACTTGAGTAAGAATTTCTCTATATTAGGTAAGTTAGGGTTTATAATATAGATCAAGCATGTGTTAAGTGATTACTTGAGATGATATCTCTTGTGTTTGATTGATTTGGAATTATATTGAACTATATGGAGAGGAATTACATCTTATTCCCTTAATTGTGCATATTTGAGATCATCTATGTACTATAGGGTTATATGCATATATATGGTTGATAAACATGGAATTGTCTACATGAAATCGTAAGGGATTGGCTTAGTTAAGCTTGTAATTCACATTTATGATGTTGTTATACTCTAATATTGCCTTAATTTCCCTACCTCTCTATCCTAATGCAAGATGACTTTGCTGAATTTTGGTTTGAATTCGGATTGCCCAAAACAGGGGCCACGGTCGCACGTGCGGGAGCACCACCGCACGTGCGGGGCTCACGGCCGCACGTGTGGAAAACAGGGGAAAATGGGAAGTTGCATTCTGAAATTACCGCTCGTGCAGGGAAGGATTACCGCACGTGCGGCCTATCTTTCCGTACGTGCAGAGGGGACTGCTGCACGTGTGGCCCATGTCAAAAAATTTCGTCCGCTCCGCTTTCCTTGTTTGACCCTCTGATATTATTAAAATAATTATTTGATGCTCGTAAAATTGTTGTAAATTCATTCGAAGCGAAATGAATCAGATATTGTTTAAAAAGAAAAATGAACTAAATCTTGAACTGCGTGTGTATGTAGGGCACATACTAGAAGGAACTGCTGCTCCACCACAACACTGTGAGTAATAGTACTGTAGTTGTACATTTGTTTATCGTTAATAATCATTATTAACGCTCTGTTATCTGCAAGTTAGTTATGCCACCCTATTTAAACAAATGAAAAATCTGTGCACATCTGTACAACTCTAGAAGTATTCTGCTTTGACAGTATCTAGGCCAGAAGCCGATCTGTAAAATCTCTTAGGCGTAAGGCCGATCTGTAAAATCTCTTGGGCTTAAGGCCAATCTGTAAAATCTGTTAGGCCTAAGGCCGTTCTGTATGTTACTGGGCTTGAAGCTGCTCTGAATAAAGATTGGGCCCAAGGCCATTTTGAAAATGTATGTAGAATAAGCTTACTCATACGACCTCTGTACTTATACATATTATAATTCAAGTTTAATCATTAAATTGTTTGAGTACTATTATTCACTGAGCCTTGCTCACTTTGTGTTATGTCTGTCTCTGTAGGCAATCAACTTGGAGGTCGGTCTTAGTTCAGCTTTGGTCACTCTTTTTTGGTCAAGCAATCTAAAGAAGCTTAAGCATTTTGTGGGGTTCCTTTAATGACCCCTAGCCTAGTCCTTAATCTTTTGTCTAAAGTAATTAGTCTTGTATAATCTCCTTTACCAATATTTTTGCTGTATGCCCACATGTGGGGCTGGTTCTGTATATATGCCCATAAATGTTATTGTGTGAATGCAAATATCTGCTTCTTGTATATCTGTCTATCATATGAGGAACTGTTTATTGGCACATTGAGATCCTGGCATATAGGTGTGAGCTCGATGGATGTTAATTTATATTATTTTATGTCATTAAATGTGTAACAACCCCAAAATCCGTATCCGAAATTACTTGTAAATCCTTGTGGGTTAATGCATTTTAATTTAATAATATCTGTTCAAATTGAGGAATTATCTGTTGAGTCACGGCTTAAAAATTGAAATTATCAACCTTTATGGGTTCAGAAATTAAAATTGAGTATTTGGATATGTTAATGGGAATTTTTAGAGCTGCTTGGAAAAATTAATTGGAAATTTAATTCGTTTGACTCGTTAATGCATGTTTGGGTGGTTAACTTTGTACTACAAATTGAAGGCCTTCGAGACTTCTGAAACCGGA
Organism: Camellia lanceoleosa; assembly: GCA_025200525.1. NCBI lineage: Eukaryota > Viridiplantae > Streptophyta > Magnoliopsida > Ericales > Theaceae > Camellia > Camellia lanceoleosa. Next base: position 176,218,942 of record CM045765.1, read on the forward strand.
ACAGAGAACATATTTATGATCCGCATAATTTTTAGAGTCATCTGGGAAGTTTAATTGAAATTTGATTTTGCGCGATTCGTAAGGACGTGTTTGGCCTTTCTTGTTGTGAAAAGCTTAAGTGTGTGATATATACATATATGGATAGGCCATGTGAGTTAGGAGTTTGTCATTTTGAAGTCAAACAAAATATCTAAGGGAGAGAGAGAGAGAGAGAGAGAGAGAACCATGAATGAGAGATAGAGAGGGAAAGAGGATCATCTATGGAAGCTTGGAAAATTGAAGAGATTAAAGGGAAAAACAAGGAATTAAGTTAAGGTATGTGGTTTCAACTATTATCTTCGTAAATAATGCATCTACTACATGAAATCAAGGATGGACTTGGCAAATTAATCTGTAAATGAACAAGTGTGTTGGGTTATGAATGAAATGAGTTAAACTCAAGGAATTGAACCTTGATTTCCTCAAATTTTCTTGAATTGGGTTGAATCTTAAGAATGATTCATGGAATACCAAGTTTTGGTGTGGAGATCAACCATGTGTAAGATGTATTTGTATGATTTTGGGGTATATATTATAGAAGTTTGATTATATAGAAGATGAGACTTGTATTCCTATTTTTGAGGCAAGGATTGATTTGTTTAAAATGGAATTACACTTGATTGATGTTAGTTATCATGTTATGAGATAATTTTACATGTTTTTGAGTGATTTATGTTAAGAACCAAGCTTAAAAATGGAAAAACCAAGTGTTGGAGCAAAAAGAGCCATTTTCGGACTGCAAACTGCCCAGAGCTGCACGTGCGGGAGATAGCTCTGTTCAGCCAACTTTGAATAAGCATATCTTTTGCCTCCGGACTCCGTTTTGAATGTTTCTTGAGCCTAAAATCAAGCCCCGAAAGTCTAGTTTCCAATGGTGGTGGTCTCACTCCTAAATTCTACGTTTCTCAAATTTTACTGAAAACGGGGTCCACGCTCGAGCGTGGCTTTTCTCGCTCGAGCGGACATGCAAAAAGTGAAAGCTCGCTCAAGCATCACTTTTCTTGCTCGAGCGGACTGTAAACTTTGACAAAAGTACCGGTTACTTGCATTTCACACTCGACGGACGCTCGATCTTCGCTCGAGCGTGAGACTTAGACCTTCACTCGAGCCTGAATTCCTTCGCTCGAGCAGACTATAAAACATATGAACTTCTGGGTATATGCATTTCACACTCGAGTGTGACTCACGTCACTCGAGCGGAAGTGCACGTACTCAGAGTGCTCGCTTGAGCGTAAAGTGCCCCGCTCGAGCGTGGATCAAATTTCAGGAATTTCTAGATTTGATCTTCAAGTTCAAATTCAACCTTTAAAGCATCAAACTTGGTTTTTCTAGGCCAAAACTTGAGAAAACACATGAAAACCTTTAAAACAACATGAATTAAAGATCATTTCAAGAAATCATGGCCTAAAAGCATGTCAATTGTACACAATTTCAACTTAAATTTTAGGAACGATTCAAGAACATAACATGCATGGATTTTCTTAATCTTGAGCTTCTCAAAACATGATCAAATGCCATAAAACAATTTGAAACTTGATGATTTCTCTAAATTGAGGTGAATTTCAAACATGCATGAAGGAATTTCCTAACAACATGTTCTCAATGCATTGAAATGCACATGCATGCATAAATTCATTCTTAATTCCATTCTTTCAGCTCAATTCTCATGTTAATTCATTTATCACAATTGATTTCATGCATTGATCAACTAAATTACAAAACTAAAGACTAATATTCTTACCTAAGGCTCTCAATTCACAATTATTGAAGTTGTAGCTCTCAAATCTTCCCCAGGGTCAACAATTCCAAGCAATCCCCTCTCCTCTTGTTTTTTATCTCAATTTTCTTCCCTCTCTCACGTTTTTCTACTAGAATGGGCTCAACATGTATTCAAATGGATGAGAAAGATGAGTGGGGCTCATAAAGAAATGGCGTTTTATTAGTTTAAGTCATAGGCAATTAAGTGGGATTAAATTAATCTTAGTTAATCGTTCCAAAATGAATTTTAATTGAACCTACCATAAAATTCTAAAACTTCTAATTAACACATAAATCAAATCAATTTATATATCGGATGCCGATAAGGCTTTTAATTCACAAATTGGAACTAAATCATGAACAGATCTTTCTACGTCAAACAGATATAAACACAACATGATGCAATGCACATGTAAGTAAATCAGGATTTACTTCTCAATTACTTGTTAGGGACACTTAAGCATGAATTAACGTTAATTAAGGGTCGGGGTTGTTACAGTCTTCCTCCCTTAAAGAGTTTGGTCCTCCAAACTCGAGTTACCTTCATTTTGGAAGAACAGCGGATTCAAAGGGAACAACTCACGATATCTTTTCATCATATCTTCTTCTGTTTCCCAAGTTACATAGGTTTCCCTATGATTCTGCCAATCAATGTTTACTAATGGAATTTCTTTGTTCCTTAATCTTTTGATTCTTCGATTGACAATTTGCATTGGCCGCTCTTCGTAGGTATAATCATCTTTTAAAAGCACGTGAGTTGGCTCAATCACATGAAATGGATCTCTCAAATACCTTCGAAGCATAAATACGTGAAAAACATTGTGCATATGCTCCATTACCGGAGGTAGAGCCACTCGATAGGTTACTGTATTGATCTTCTCAAGAATTTCATATGACCCAATGTATCTTGGTGCCAACTTGCCTTTTACCCCAAACCACGTTTGGCCTTTCATCGAAGTTACTTTGATACATACGTGATCCTCGACTTCATATTCCCTATCTCTTCTTCGGACATCAACATAACTCTTTTGGCGGCTTTGTGCAGTTTTCAGACATTGCTGAATCAGATTCACTTTCTCAGTCGTTTCTTGCACAAGTTTTGGGCCCAACAATGGCCTATCTCCAACTTCCGCCCAACAGATAGGCGTACTACATTTTCTTCCATAGAGGGCTTCATAAGGAGCCATCCCAATACTTGAATGGTAGCTGTTATTGTACACAAACTCAGCTAGAGTGAGGTAGGTCTCCCAACTTCCTTTGAAATCTAACACACACATTCTGAGCATATCTTCCAAGGTTTGATTGGTTCGCTCAATTTGACCGTCTGTCTGTGGATGATAGGCGCTACTCAACCTCAGTTCTGTCTCCAAAGCCTGTTGTAAACTCTCCCAAAATCTTTATACGAACTTTGAATCTCTATCAAACACAATGCACACTGGCACCCCATGCAACCTCACAACCTCATTCATGTAGATATTAGCTAATTTGTCAACATTGTAAATAGATTTAACAGGTAGAAAATGGGCAGATTTAGTCAAACGATCAACTATAACCCAGATAGAGTCTATACCTCGAGAAGAGAGATGCAATCCCACAATGAAGTCTATGGTAATGTGCTCCCATTTCCATTCCGGTATTGGAAATAGTTGTAACAAACCAGCGGGTCGTTAATATTCTGCTTTAACTTGTTGGCAGTGAAACATCTAGTTACAAAATCTGCAATACACATTTTTATTCTAGGCCACCAGAAATTTTGTTTCAAGTCATGATACATCTTTGTGTTCCCTAGATGCATAGCAAACTTAGTATTATGAGCTTCAGACATAACACATTTTCTCAAGTCACAACAATCTGGTACACAAAGGCGATTTTGAAATTTCAGTGCATTGCTCTCAAGTACAAATCCGGGCCTTGGTTTTAAGTCAATTTCATCTACAATCTTTTTCAGGAACTCATCTTCAAATTGCTTTTCTTTGATTTCTTCAATGATCGCAGGTTGGGCAGAAATGGCAGCTAGGATCCCACCTTGTTCACGTATCACAATCTCAATTTCATTCTTTTCCAGGTCATATAATAATTCCCTCTGACCGGTAAGCAAACATGACAAATTTCCTACCAATTTTCGGTTCAAGGCATCTGCTACAGCGTTAGCTTTTCCTCAGTGATACAAAATCTGTAAATCATAGTCTTTGATCAGCTCTAACCACCTTCTCTGTCTCATGTTTAATTCTTGTTGGAGAAGTATTTGAGGCTTTTATGATCAGTATACACTTCATAAGTTACCTCATACAAGTAGTGACGCCAAATTTTCAAGGCAAACACCACAGCTGCCAGTTCGAGATTATGGGTCGGGTAATTCTTTTCATGTGGTCAGAGCTGCCGAGAAGCATTGGCAATTACCTTCCCACTTTGCATTAGTACATAGCCCAAACCTTTGTAGGACGCATCACTGTAAATCTGAAATCCTTCAGTTCCATTGGGTAAGGTCAAAATCGGTGTAGTTACCAGCCTGGTTTTTAACTCTTGGAAGGCAAACTCTCTCTGATCATTCCACTCAAATGGGACATTTTTCTGAGTTAACTGGGTTAATGGCATGGCTAGTTTTGCAAAGTCTTTCACGAATCTTCTGTAGTAACCTGCAAGCCCCAGAAAGCTTCTAACTTTGGATACATTGGTTGGTCTTGACCAGTCAACAATGGCTTCAATTTTCTGTGGGTTCACTGATACACTATCCCGGTTGATTACATGGCCCAAAAAGGCTACACTATCTAGCCAGAACTCGCACTTGGATAGTTTTGCATATAATTTCTTTTCTCTTAGAATCTGTATGGCAGTTCTCAAATGATTTTCATGTTCTTCCCTGCTTTTTGAGTAGATCAATATATCATCAATAAAAACAACAATAAATTCATCCAGAAGTTGTTTAAACACTTTATTCATAAGAACCATAAAGGCAGCAGGTGCATTAGTTACCCCAAAGGGCATGACTAGAAATTCATAATGCCCATATCTAGTTCTGAATGCAGTTTTCTCTACATCTTCTGCCTTGACTTTCAACTGGTGATACCCGGATCTAAGGTCAATCTTAGAAAACACTTGGGCTCCCTGAAGTTGGTCAAACAAATCATCAATTCGGGTCAGGGGGTACTTGTTCTTGACAGTCACTTTGTTCAACTCACAGTAGTCAATACATAGCCTCAAAGATCCATCTTTCTTTTTAACAAACAACACCGGAGCACCCCAAGGTGAGGTACTTGGATGGATAAACTTCTTATCTAAGAGTTCTTGGAGTTGAACCTTCAACTCCTTCAATTCTGTAGTCAACGTCCTGTAAGGAGTCTTGGAAATAGGTTGAGTTCTAGGTGTTACTTCAATAGTGAATTCAATCTCCCTGTCAATTAAGTCCCCGGGTAAATCATTGGGAAACACATCAGGAAAATCACTAACCACAGGAATGGTTTCTATACTGGCACCATCTAAAAAGCTTAGTCAATGCACAACACAAATAGCCTCAACAACCTTTTCTTAACAACTTCTTGGCTTTCATGAATGAAATTAAATAAGGCAGATGAACTACCCTATTCCCAGTGAAAGTGAACTAAGGTATACCAGGTGGTTTAAACATAACGGCTTTGTTCACACAATCAATAGTAGCACAACATTTAGTCAGCCAATCCATACCCAGGATACAATCAAAATGATCAATACTCAAAGGTAGCAAGTCCACATATAATGTCACATCACCAATTACAACATCACATGCTGAGTAAACATATGCACACATCATACAACTCCCAGATGGTGTAGACACAGATAACAAACATTTCACATGTTCTATCGGTCTAGTTAATTTCTGAGAAAAAGCATGCGAGACAAATGAATGCGTAGAACTAGAGTCAATCAGTACATAGGCGTTCTGAGCACAGATAGGAATTATACCTGACACCACTATTTCGGTATTCTATACATCTCCAGGCACGAGTGCAAATACTCTCCCTTGCCGTAGTGTCTCAACACTAGCATTACCTTTGGCATTTGTTCTAGTATTAGCCCTTGTCTCAGGAACAGATCTGACTAAACTTGTTGTTGGGTGGTTAACATTGTCAAACCTCATTGGACAGTCTCTAATCATGTGACCGGTTTTGCCACATTGGAAACATGCACCCAAAGCACGTTGACATATGCCTTTGTGCCTTCTTCCATACTCTAAACAAACTGGTATAGATCCGCTAATCTGGCTTGAGCTACTCGAAGACCTAGTATTTTGCTTTTTGTTCATGGAGAAAGAACGAACCTTCTGAAAGTTAGATCCAGGTCTCTTACTTTTCCATTCTGTTGTTGGCGTTTTGGCTTGTTTCATTGCTACTATTTTAGCCTCTGCCATTATCGCTCTGTCCAAAACTTCCATATAGGTAGGCAATTTTAATACGCCTACTCAGTCGAACACTTCTAGATCCAGCCCACTTTCAAATTTCAATGCTTTCTAGTAATCAGTATCTACCATATGCAGAGCAAACCGAGCTAGTTCGGCGAATTTGGCTTCATACTCAGCTACAGACATCCTACCCTACTTAAGTTCTTGAAACTCTGACACTTTCCGATCCCTGAAACATTGGGGAAAATATTTATCATAGAAGATTGCATTAAATTGTGCCCACGTCATATTCTCATTACTGTTTCGGATTAGTAACCACCATCTTCGGGCCTCATCTTTTAGAGTACAGGTGGCTAGGAGAACTTTCTGGACTTTTGTACAAGAGAACACTTCGAATAGCTTCTCCATTTCAAGTAACCAAGTTTCGGCTTTTAGCGGTTCAATGCCTCCTAAGAAAGTCGGTGGTTTCATCTTCAAGAACTTCTGAGTTAAACTTATGAAATCACTGTTATCTAGCTCCACCTAGACCGGCGGGAGAGGTAAGTGCTATTGCCTCTGTTGAGTCAATGCTTCAGTCAAAGCTACAAGCATTTGTTTCCCAGTCGGCTCATTCGAGCCTCATATGATTCAGCCGCTCCATCACTTCTTGCGTTATCCATTTGCTATAGGTAAACAGGACGTTATGAATATGGGTATTAGTCCTTCTTACATTATTCAGATTATCTGTCCTCATATCACATAGTCATAATTGAATTTATGCTTTCACTTTTACGCACACACACTTATACATGCAGATGGAATGCCCCTAATTCTTACTAGGACATCCTAAGCTCATATGGACCTGTGTGTACAGTATAACTCGTGCTCTGATACTACTCTGTCACGACCCGAACCCGCTCATATGGGTTCAGTGACGTAACCGGCCAGTAATCCTTGGATTACCAAAGGCCTCTTAGCATAATAACATATAGTCAGGGGCTGCGGAAGTAAATACATAAAATATACATAATCCATCGAGCTATGCAGACATACATGAGGCTAATAATTTTTAAACTTTTATAAATGTGCGAGTGACGTCATAGGTATAGCATTTACACGTCACTAAGAAGTACATACAAAAGGGGAACTTGTTCAAAAAACAAAAGGATCAGTCTTGAACATTAACATTTACATGGCCATAAAACATGACATGATCTAGAACCTCCTCGTGAGGCGCGAAGGGTAGCTGACAACATAAAAATACCCCGGGCATCAACTTAAGCCTGATCACGAACCTGCTCACCTACATACATAATAAATAACTAGTGAGCAGAGGCCCAGTGAATAATAACAGAGTAAAGGGGTATATGAATGATGTCTCAATATCATGGTTGAAATAAAACAATTCGCGTTCATATTCTTATTCTGAGCATGTGGACAAAAGTTAGAGTTCATACTTAATCTTTCACATACGTTCATCAGTACTAGTAGATCTCACACAGAGTGGCTTAAATTTTACTTGTCAGTTCTATAGAAAAACCTCCGGCCGGGTAAGGATAACTTGTCAGTCCCATATAGGGACCTCCGGACTGGGAACTTGCATACTTGTCCGTTTCACTTAGGAACCTCCAGCCGGGTACAGATAGCTTATCAGTTCCATAGGAACCTCCGGTTCGGGAGCTTATAGCATACTTGAATCATAACATCATGTCACTTATAACGTACTTGAATCGTGGCATACTTCACTTGCAACATACTTGAATCGTAGCATAGCATCATAATCGTTTTTTATGTCGAACAATCATTCATAGTAATAAACATGGCATTTCCTTCAACATATCTTATTTCGTATATAGAAAATATATAGATTTGAACATAGCTTTACTAAGTAATTACTCACAGATAATAGGCGTAGTAAGTAGGCAATTCAACTTTCCTGTGGCACCTGACCTACACAGTTACAAAACGAACATATCCCGAATTACAAACCCGTAAATGATAACTTGGCCTTTTCTTGTTCTAGTGTGTACCTACTTCATTATCCTCATTATAGGGTCTTAATTATGGCCTAGGAATGCCTAGGATAGAATGAGGATGCAAAAATACATTTGAAAACATTTCTCAAATTTTGCTGAAAATAGGGTGCATACTCGAGCGTGGCTTTTCTCGCTTGAGCGAACATGCAAAAAGTGAAGGCTCGCTCTAGCAGACTATAAACTTTGACAAAAGTACTGGTTGCGTGCATTTTACGCTCGTCGGACGCTCGATCTCCGCTCGAGCGTGAGATTCAGACCTTCGCTCGAGCGTGAATTCCCTCGCTCGAGCGGACTGTAAAACATATGAACTTCTGGGTATATGCATTTCACGCTCGAGCGTGACTCACGTCGCTCGAGCGGAAGTGCATGTACTCAGAGTGCTCACTCGAGCGTGAAGTCCCCCGCTCGAGTGTAGATCAAATTTCAGGAATTTCTAGATTTGATCTTCAAGTTCAAATTCAACCTTTAAAGCATCAAACTTGATTTTTTTGGGCCAAAAGTTAAGAAAACACATGAAAACCTTTAAAACAACATGAATTAAAGATCATTTCAATAAATCATGGCCTAAAAGCATGTCAATTGTACACAATTTCAACTTAAATTTTAGGAACGATTCAAGAACATAACATGCATGGACTTTCTTAATCTTGAGCTTCTTAAAACATGATCAAATGCCATAAAACAATTTGAAACTTGATGATTTTCCTAAATTGAGGTGAATTTCAAACATGCATGAAGGAATTTCCTAGCAACATGTTCTCAATGCATTGAAATGCATATGCATGCATAAATTCATTCTTAATTTCATTCTTTTAGCTCAATTCTCATGTTAATTCATTTATCACAATTGATTTCATGCATTGATCAACTAAATTACAAAATTAAAGACTAATATTCTTACCTAAGGCTCTTAATTCACAATTATTGAAGTTGTAGCTCTCAAATCTTCCCCAAGGTCAACAATTCCAAGCAATTCCCTCTCTTCTTGTTTTTTTATCTCAATTTTCTTCCCTCTCTCACGTTTTTCTACTAGAATGGGCTCAACATGTATTCAAATGGGTGAGAAAGATGAGTGGGGCTCATAAAGAAATGGTGTTTTATTAGTTTAAGTCATAGGCAATTAAGTGGAATTAAATTAATCTTATTTAATCGTTTCGAAACGAATTTTAATTGAACCTACCATAAAATTCTAAAAATTCTAATTAACACATGAATCAAATCAATTTCTATATCGGATGCCGATAAAGCCTTTAATTCGCAAATTGGAACTAAATCATGAACAGATCTTTCTATGTCAAACAGATATAAACACAACATGATGCAATGCACACGCCAGTAAATCAGGATTTCTTCTCAATTACTTGTTAGGCACACTTAAGCATGAATTAATATTAATTAAGGGTCGGGGTTATTACAAACATGTTCCTTTGTATAAAATGGGTGAGAAATGGGATATTGCTATGGCTGCTCTCTATCTTGTTTCTGATGCAGGTTCCTAATTTTTATTTAATCTATATAAACTAACAAATTTTACAGACTTTTATGTCTTACTGATGCATCACGTATCATATTATTAAAAAGGGTCATATTTTAGATTCCGAAGTTTTATTATTTTATAACACATTAGTTAGTAAGAAAATTTTGTAAAGTTTTTTAGTTTGTATGACATTTTAGTACTTTTATTTAGTGGTGAGAGTAGTGAAACTTTAGTTTCTAAATGTCCACATAATGCATGTATGGGGTGATTCATGAATGAAAGTTAGTGTCATTCAAGTATGTAGTTGAAAGGTTGAAAGTGTATTGATTATTTGGTTAATGTACAAGTCTTCTTGATGCATGATTGGTAGAACCTATTTATACCTCCATGTACTTTGGTCAGTGGTGTGTTGAAGACATCTTCATTTCCTAGGGCACCAAGTAATCCGTAGCCTTTTGCAATGTTCTCTTTAAGATCTTTTAAGAAAAACTAAAAACTAAAAATCTCTCTTACTTTACAAGTACCATTTGTTAATTTTCACTATTTTCCTTAGTTATGAAATCTCATCTGAGTTGTTGATGTTTGGAGGGAATTACATCAATGGAACAACATTGGTGGTTGATGGAGGACTTTGGTTGAGCAGACCTCGTCATCTTCCGAAAGAGGCAGTGAAGCAGCTTTCTCGAGTTGTGGAGACGAGATCCAGAAACGCTCCGGTTGGGATTCCAAAGAGCAAGCTATAACCATTCCATTTGGTGATCAAAATACTAGGTTATGTTTGGCATGATGTTAAATTAACCCCAGTCAAGCCATAGACTATTTTTTTGGAGCTTCAGTAAAAGGGAGACTCCAAACAACCACCATTTGATTGCTTAATATATTTTTGAGTGCCTGTCAGCTTGAGCATTTGGTTAATGAAACAGTACTACACTGCACTCTCAGGAACCCATGACTCTATGGGTATGTTGGATTGATAGGATTAGAGTATGAGATTGGAATTATTAATCAGTAGGTCTTTGAAATTTTGTTTTAAGATTATTAATTCAATAGATAATTAATTCAATAAATTTGTAGGATTATTAATAATGGGATAGGGGTGGAATTATATATACTAAGCTGAAAAATAAAATAAAAAGATTCTTTTACCCTTAACTAAAAATTAAAACACTTATTATATTTATATAATTTTATATTTTATAAGGCTAAAAATAATTTTAAAATATTTATTTTATCAAATTAGTTTATAATTTAAAAAAAAAAAAAACCAAACATGACTTTTGTATTTTGCTTTTATTTATTTATTTATATTTTTTTTTTCAATTCCACGTTTGTGAAGAAATTTTGATAAAGTAAAGGTTATGAAGAAACATTGATGAAGGATAAGATTGGAAAAGAAGATAAATATAGTTGTAATCTTATATTCATATATTTTTTTATTCAATGTAAATCAAACAATGGACAAGAGGATAATTTATCCTACTAATCTAATTAGATAGTGAATACCACACTAATTTAATAGAATTATTAGGGATTGTTTGGGGTGTCATAAATAAGTGCACTTTTTATTTTTTTGGACTAAAAAGTTGAGGAAAAAATATAGTTGTTTGGAATAACTTTTTGACTTTTTACGAAAAAATGTGTATTAAAAAATTGTATAAATTAGTATATAGGAGAAGATTGGATGGAATATGTTATACAATAGGATGAATTGAGGGATAGCGTCGTCAGAGTAGAGGCTGGGAGATGATTCCCTGATTTTTGGGCATTGAATTAGAGGTGCTATTCGGCCCGTGGGAGCCCACCACGGGTCCCGTTTTGCTAATCAAAACCGTTCAATATGTAGAACTCATCGAGTACTATATTCTTGTAAAAAATCACGTTGATCGGATATCGATAGTTATCTGATCAGCTTAGTTTGTTATCAAACCATTAACTATAACACCATCTATTTTATAAATTTTAATTGATTTGATCATATAGTTACCGATATCTGATCAATGTGATTTTTTACAAGCATATAGTACTCGATGAGTTCTACACATTGAACGGTTCAAATTATTAAAAAGGAACTCGTGATGGCCCCCACTGACCGAACAACACCATGTTATTTGTACACCTAAATAAGTGCAATTTTTCCGCTGCTCTGTCGTCAGAGTTGTTTGACAAGGAAGATTGTGTAAAATTAATTTTTTAATATTTTTTTTAGATGAATAGTGATAACTTTTAACTTTGTGAATACCTTTTTGACTTTTTTTTGAGTACCCAAACCAAACCTTAATACTTTCACTATTAATCTTGTGAATCAAACATGATGTATGTGTCTAATTTTAGGGTCTACTTGGATGTCCCTCAAATTTGAAAATGAAAATAATTTAAGCAATTGTTGGTGACAAGAAGAAGAATAAGCAATTAAAAGAGGGGTCATTTATAAAGCTCAATAAGTGAATAATGAATCTTATCGAACCCATGTAATTTGGTAGCAAAATCTTCAAACGCAAAGCATTTTTCAGCTTATTTTTTAAACCCAAGTTATTTTTAAAATCATATTTTCAAACACCATTTTAGATTTAAATTCATGTTTTCAATATGTGATTTAAAAATTTAACCAAACGCTTGGCCTCATTTGGCAAATGACTATTTTAGTCAAAAAATCAAAAAGTCATTAAAAAAAATTAAAAAATCAACAATTCATACAAAAAAGTCCAAGATTCTATTTTCTCTTTACTTTTTACACATCTTTTCGTAAAAAATCAAAAAATCATCTCAAACATACTAATTTTTTTACATCACCTTTTAGCCAAAAAACCAAAAAATTACTAAAAAAAACTTGTTCCGAACTGAAATGCGTAGTTTGAGTAAACAAAGATAAAGAGCTAACAAAATCAATTTCTTTTACCTAGTCTGTTTATCAGCATTTTTTTGGGTAAGGTGTCTGTTTATAAACATGATCATTAAACAACATCACATTCCCAGCGTTGACCATTACATGAGACCACATCAGTTGAGCAAAATCTCAAAAACCAGAAAACATGGACCTTCCTCAAATCGGAGAATATGCTTCAGGATTTTGGAATATTCATTGATATATCGGCCAAGATATGACCTTATGACTGATAGTCATATTCCAATACCATTATTTAAAATTATGATTCTGACAAACAAATATGAGCACCCAAGAAACAGAATGAGAATGCTCACCCGGCCATTTCAAAGCTTTCCTCTTTACACCATTCTATAGCATACAATACAAACATATATTAACAAATAGACTAAAATTTGAAAAATAATATTACCTGTATGGGGGAAAATATCATCTGCTTTCCGTACTCCTTGGACTCCAAGCTTCTCATGACGGCGTCTAACCTGACAACACAGAAACAGTGAGCTGCCCGGCGGTGGTTTGCCGGAAAGACCCTCCGACGATCAAGTCAGATTACTTAAGGAAGAAGGATGCCGTTAGAGAGAGAAAGTGAGTTTTAGATGGCGCAAATTGCTTTTGGTTACTTACCTCCAACGTTCACCCTCTCACTCATATTTCTAGGCTGGCCATGCAGTCTCAAGATTGTGCGCGCACTTCCTCTGATGTCCTTCTCTGGACAGGTGGCAGTGCCCGCCTCTCACCACCTTACGCGTGTAAAGGTACAGTCCTCCAACCAGTACATGCAGAACTGCCAAACGGTATTGACGCGTGCCTGGAGCAGATTTCCTCTCCCTCACGCCATTGGCCCAGGTGGCATACTTAACCGGAGTACCACGACCGACCTATCCCTTGTGGAGAATTGCCTTCACAAGCACACAATCGAGCTAGGAACCGCCGATCTATCCCATGGCCAAGGGGCAAATATCCGATTCTTATGGCCGAGCTGTTCTCGACCGGTGCATCCTGGCTAACCGGTTGCGAGGCATGCCGGCCTCCCCCCATTCTTTCTCCAATCTCGGTTGCCCGAAGTCCATCTGTCTCGGCTGACCGGCTAGAGGCATGCCAGCCCTCGCTGCGTCCTTAGTCTAGCCCGGGCCCTTAGCTCGGTTGCCACACGCCACTATGTGCTTTGCTGAATGTCTACCTAGCCACAACTCGGTCAGGCCTCAGTTCATGCCTGGTTGAATGATCTCTTTGACCATGCGAAACAGATCCACGGGCGGTGTTAGCAGAGGAGATAGCGCGGCGCCGTGAGATCTGTCACGACCCGTGCTACCGTAGCTCGGTCGTACTAACGGTGCAAATCTCCCCTCTCAATTGCCCCTTAACCTCGACTGAGCTAATCGTGATCGGGGTTACCATCATGTCTGAGCTAATGGTCACCGAGTTGCACCAGTACAGGCCGAGCGTGATTGGAGCCAAATCCATTGCCGAGCTATCCCATTTGGTCGGCCATTACCTCATAGGTCTTGTCAAGGGTCGTACTGCCGTATTGACAGCCGCGTTCTCAGTGCCACGTGGCCTCACCCCATTGGGCCGTACAGCCCAGCTGTCTTCCATGTGCAGAATTCAAACGGCTACTGCCGTTTGGGATTTCTCCCCTTTTTATGCACAAACGAAGGGTCATTTCGACCCTTACTATTCATCTCTCCTTCGAAACCCTAGTCCTCGAACCTTCAAGCTTCCTTCTTCACTGCCATCACTGCCCCTTTGCTTCCCCACGTCCATTTTCGCTATTTTCGAAGCTGCAATCAAGCTCGCGAGGTTGAGTCTAGCTTGGCATCTGGTATTGGTAAGTCATTCTATCCTTCTTTCGTACCTCCACACTTGAGTTCTTCATGTTCTTCGTATATTTTATGTTCTTCATGTCTGTAAACCATTAGAATCTTGCCTGTGCCCCTTTTCTGGGGCCAAACTGGCACACCCTAGGAAGAATGGGAACCACTGAACTATGTGGGGCTCCCATGCCCCTTGTTTCTCCCTGTTTCAAAACTCAGATCCCTTATTTAGGAAGAACAGCTTGAATTCTGGGTGAGACCGAGCTGAATTTGTCTGTTAGATCCATAAATAGGATTTCACCGAGCTAAAATCTGTTTGTGGTCTCCCTTTGGTACACTGATCGAGCTGAAAATTAGCACCGAACTAAGAAAGGCCAAATCGGCTAGGTAGTCGAGCCGAGGTAGGGGTTAGACCGACCTAATACAACAGAGGGCTTTGACCGAGCTAGGAGTTCCAAATAGAAGCCATGCAATCCATGCCGTGCTAACCCTTGGACTTATTTTTTAACAATGCAGAACAAACTAGGGCCGACCAGGCCAGTCCAGCACTATCACTGGTGGAGCTCAAAGTCCGAGCAAATACACCAACATTTTTGACCGAGATACAAATTAAGTCGTCAAATAAAACCGAGATAGATGGGGAAGTACCGATTCATGGTAAGCTCGCCCGGTGCATTAGCTGAGTTTCGTAGGGAGTACAACATCCCAGACGACGTTATCTTAGAGCTTGCCAAGAAGGAAGATACCCCTTGGGACGACCTAGACCGGTGCCCCTTTACGATCGTGTCTATAGTCGAGGGAGGACTTCGCTTCCCGGTCCAACCCTTGATCTGCGAATTTTTGAGGCAGACAAGGCTTTGCCCGACCTAAGTCTCTAACAACACGTACAAAATAATAAATGGTGTCGCCGACTGAACCGGAGGCTCGGTCTCAATCTCAGTCTTGCTGAAATTTTTCATCAGTACAGTCTTAGTAAAAATAAAGATGGGTTTTGCTGGTACCTGAAAGTAAAAAAGGGCCGAGCAAAACTCATCGAGGGCAACCCGGATAAAGAGACCAACAATGATGACTTCCTATGGGTGTCCGGTAATTACGAGGACACCGAGGCGCCCATACTGGGCTGGTACATTAAGAAAGATTTTGGCAGTGCTGGTGAGTAGCTCGGCTAACCGCCCTATTTTCTTCCTACATCTGTTTCTCTCTTTGCTGGTCTAACACTTGCTTCTTTTTGCAGATTACAAGCACTTAGCAGAGGACTACAACCGGGCTAACTAGGAGGCTATCAGAGTCCTACTGCGTCACCCAACTGAGGAGAGAGAGTCTTCAAAACTGCTCGGCTTTGAACCGACCTACCACTACCAAGCACCGCGCAAAAGCCGGGTCACCGACTTTCTTCGTGCGCCTTCTCCTGAACCTGACCCAAATCTTCCGCCGATCAGACTAGTTCCCCTCACCACCGAGCAAGAAATGGCAAAAATTCGGGCTATCAAATCAATGATCATCGGTGAAGAGACCGAGTCGCAACCACCGGAGGCAACTAGGGGAACATCCTCCACCCCAGCCGGGCAAACGGAAGGCGCAGTGCTGGCTCTAGCCAACGAACAACCAGCCGGCCGGCCGAAGAAGAGGCTGAGGAAAGAACTGACCAGTCAACACCTGGTGGACAAGGAGTCCACCGAGCAGACTTCGACAGATGTTGAGGACCAGACCGAACAACAAATCAGCGGGCCATCAAAGAGCCCAAGTGCCCCCCCGGTCTGGTCGCCAGAATTTAAGTACAAGGGTCGAGCTATTTCTGCAGCAGACTCAGTCTATGCGGACAAGGACTACTCGTTTGGTTTTAACATAACCAAGGGGTTGATCCTGCCCGCCGATATGAAAAAACATGACGAGCCTTCTAACCTAAAGGTCCTCCGCTCGACGGCGAAATCCATTGTGCTAGTAAATTATCACTCCTTTTGTTTGTTTAGTTGTAGCCCGATTTTTGCTCGGTTTCCTGACAATCTTTTGCTTGTTTGCAGGCCACGCAAAAGAACTACCTCGCCCACGAGTGCATGATCGCCGTGCGGCAGAGTCTGCGCGATGCCATCACCGAGAGCAAGGCCCAAGAGGCCGAGATATCGAAGCTTAAAGCAGCGCAGGAGGCTATTGCGGCCGAGCGAGATGACCATAGGCAGAAGGTTGACCAAGCTGAAGCTGACAAGCAGCGGGCCGTGAAGTCAACGAAGGCCCGGTACCTCGCCGAGCTGAGGAAACTGCACGATGCCCACAAAGCAGAGAAGGACAAGGCCGTTGATGACGCCGAGGATCGGGGATACGCGCAGGGCGAGAAGACTTATGAGCGGCAGGTCCGAGCGACCAAGGACGTCTTTTTCCAGTGCGGTTGGAAAGTAGCCGTGGAAAAAGTTGGCCTTAGTCAAGACGCTGATATGTTCTTGAATCCCCCTGCAGCCTATATCCCGGTCTACATGCAGGCCTACGCGAGTGCCGCGCAAAAAAGGCTCATTGAAGAGACCAAAAAGGCAGCCGAAGAGGAAGCGGTGGCTTCACAACCAGCCGAGCAGACTTCTCCCGACGCTACTCAAAGTACTGGGGAACTGGAGGCCGAGCGAGAGGTACCTGTGGAAGGCGCCCTAGATGGGGCCAAGGAGGGCACAACCGAGCAGACTACCCAGTCCGCTGAGCTAACCGTCAATGTCGACCTGGAGTTGGACTGAAATGCCCTCTACTGTTTTATTTTTTGTTTTTGTTTCTTTTCTTTCCGTTGCTTTTAAATGTAACCGGGCTAGGCCCCCTCTTTGTACTGCAACTTTCTTAATCAATGAAACTGTAACTTTTTGCTCGTTTATCTTGTACTCCTGTTCGGTTTGCACGTGCAAAAATTTCTTGATTCAAACTTTAATGCAGCACAACTGGTAGATCGGCTACGCCGCACAATCATGCCAAGTCCTGTAGTTGGTCTGGCAAAAATCAGCTCGACCGCAAAAAAAGTTGGACAACTCGCCAACTTTTCATTTTGGCCGAGCAAAACCAGCTCGGCCTACATATTGGACAAAACACCAATATTTCGTCGTGGCCGAGCAAAATCAGCTCAGCCTTTGTGTTGGATAGGGCGCGAACATCTCCTTTCTTTGAGCAAGGTCAGCTCGGCTCTTGCCAGTTGGACAAAACACCAACATTTCAATTTTGCCGAGCAAAATTAGCCCGACATGTGGATTGGTCTAAACACCAATATTTCATTGAAGTTTTGCAGGACACCGACGTCCCAATTGGGCGAGCAAAAGCCGGCTCGACCATTATGTAAATTGGGCGATACACCAATTATCTCGTTGGACAATTCACCAACTGTTTGCACGGTGTTCGTCTATACTGGCGACGGAAAACCAGCCCGGTTGCCCCTGGTATCCATAGTGGTCTTGTATCCTTGCGGTGTCATTGTACAGAAGGATGTAATGCAAAATAGCAAGAAGGCTATTTTTTATTACAAAAAGTAGTGCTATACTTACATCAAATGCCAAAAGGCTAAAGGTCTAGAAAGATAATCAATAAAAGCAATTACATCTTAAAAGTAAAAGATCTTAAGATTGGCTGCATTCCACGGTCTGGGGACAGCTTTGCCATCTAAATCTTCTAGATGGTATGCCCCTTTGCCAGCGAGACCAGTCACCTTGTACGGTCCTTCCCAATTTAAACCGAGCTTCCCTTCGCCTGGGACCACCGTGTTGCCCAGTATTTTTCTTAAGACCCAGTCTCCAATCTTGAACAGCCTGGGGTGCACAGCCTTGTTGTATTTCTTGGAGAGTTCTTGCTGATAGGCCGCTATGTGGATTAGTGCCCGCTCCCTTCTTTCCTCGGTGAGGTCTAGCTCCAATGCTACTACTTCATTGTTCGAATCTGGCTGGAAGCTTTCAGATCGGATGGTTGGCATGTCAATTTCCAGAGGGATAACGACTTCCATGCCATAGGCCAAGGCAAACGGAGTTTCCCCGGTTGACCGCCTTGGCGTAGTGCGGTACGTCCAAAGTATGTTAGGGAGTTCCTCTACCCACTTCCCCTTGGCCTTCTCAAGCCGCTTCTTCAGCCTGTCCAGGATGGTCTTGTTCGAGGCCTCTGCTTGGCCATTTGACTGAGGATAGGCCGGCGTTGAATTATAGAATTCGATCTTCAGCTCCTTGCAAAATTCGCGAAAGAGTTTCCCATCGAATTGAGTGCCGTTATCCGAGATGAGGGCCTTTGGAATGCCGAAGCGAGTGATAACATTTTGCCAGACAAACTTCTTCACATCCTTCTCCTTTATGGTCGCCAGCGGCTCGGCCTCAACCCAGTTGGTGAAGTAGTCAGTGGCAGCGATAAAGAATTTACGATTACTTGGTGCTGCCAGGAGTGGTCCAACAATATCTAACCCCCACAGCGCAAACGGCCAAGGATTTGTAAGGGGGAGCAATTCTCTAGCTGGCTGGTGGATCTGGTAAGCGAACTTCTGACACTTTTCACATCTGCGAACGTATTTTTGCGCTTCTGCCTGCATGCATGGCCACCAATAACCCTGGGAAATTGCTCGGTAAGCCAAAGATCTACCCCCAGTATGGCTGCCGTAGATGCCTTCATAGATCTCATAAAGAAAAGCTTCCACCTTGGCGGGGTGGACACACTTCAAATGCGGCCCGGTAAAAGACTTCTTGTACAAGGCTCCGGACGGGGAGAGCCAAAACCGCTCTGACTTGGCCCAGATCTTGTTGGCCGCCTTCTTTTCTTCCGGTAGAACCCTATCTTTTAGGAAGGCGATGATGGGATCCATCTAAGAAGGACCTAAGTCGGCGCAGAGTACCTCAGTCACTTCTAGTTCCTCAATACTTGGCCGAGGCAAGAATTTTATCATCAAGGGGTTAGGAAAAGCTGTCTGAGCAGAAGCGAGTCCGGCCAATTCATCAGCCATGTTGTTTTCTTCGCGGTTGATCTGTTCCACTCTTATGGTGTCGAACTTCTTGATCTCTGCGCGCACCAGGGCCTGATACTTGGCCATTCTCTCATCCCTTGCCTCATACTCTCTTGAGACCCGATTGACTACCAGCTTGGAATCGCTGAATACCATAAGGGTTGATGCTTTCATTCTCAATGCGCTTCTTAGCCCGGCAATGAGGGCTTCATACTCCGCCTCGTTGTTAGATGCAGGGAAGCCGAGCGTAATTGCCTACTCGATAATCAGCCTGTCCGGAGAAGTCAGTACGATACCCAGCCCGGCCCCGTGCCTGTTGGATGCCCCATCGACCAAGAGCTTCCACATCTCGCCAATGAACAGCTTCCAGCAGTCAGAAGGGTTTTGGGAGCTCCTCAGTTCCAAGTCTTTGATCGGCTCATTCTGGTCTCTTTCCTTGTCTTCATTGAGTCCGTCTTCTAATGAGTGACCCGGCTTCGCCAGTTTGGTCTCCTTTTGCCCTTCTCTCGCTTGCGAGCCTACACTTGTCTCTATCGCCTGATTCATGGGCTGTGCTAAATCCGCACCAGCCAAATCAACCGGGTAAACTGGATGCGTTCTAGGGGCAAATTCCGCCACGAAGTCTGCAAGAGCTTGGGCCTTGATTGCGGTGTGCGGGCGGAACTTGATATCGTACTGCCCTAATTCCACGGCCCATTTCAAAATTCTCCCGGTGAAGTCTGCCTTTTCAAAGAGCACCTTTAGTGGAAACTCGGTTAGCACAACTATCATATGGGCATGAAAATAGTGTGCCAGTTTTCTTGACGCCATCATCAGGGCCAGCGCTAATTTTTCCAGCGGAAGATATCTCGTTTCGGCCGGGAGCAGAGTCTTGCTTACATAGAAAATGGGCAAGTGCTGGATGCCTTCAGCGCGGACTACGACGGCGCTCACCGCGTGTTGAGAGACTGCCAAGTAGAGGTACAACTCTTCGCCCGGCTGAGGTGTGACTAAGATAGGGGCTGAGGAGAGGTACACTTTCAAGTCCGCCAGTGCACTGTCACATTCGTCATCCCAGAAGAACTTGGTCTTCAAAGTTTTGAAGAAGGGCTGGCAACGATCTGAAGACCGGCTGATAAATCTGTTCAGCGCGGTTGCCATCCCTGCAAGATGCTGCACATCCTTCGTGGAATTTGGGCGCTCCAGGTCTTGTATAGCCTTGATCTGTGATGGGTCGGCTTCAATCCCTCAGTTTGTGACCAGAAAACCCAGAAACTTCCCAGTGCCGACTCCAAAGGCGCATTTGGAGGCATTCAGACGAAGCTTGTGGCGTTTAAGTATAGCAAACATTTCTGCTAGGTCGGTGAGGTGTTGAGACTTCTCCTTACTTTTCACCACCATGTCGTCGATGTAGGCCTCCATGGTGTGACCCAGCAGTGGGGCGAACATCTCTGTCACCATCTGTTGAAAGGTTGCTCCAGCGTTTTTCAGTTCGAATGGCATGACTTTATGGCAATACAAGCCTCTGGAAGTAGTGAACGATGTGATCTCTTGGTCCGGTTTGTACACGGCTATCTGGTGGTAGCCGCGATACGCATTTAGAAAGCTAAACCTCTGATGGCCAGCGGTCAAGTCCACCAGCTGGTCAATTCGAGGGAGGGGAAAGCTATCATTTGGGCAAGCCCGGTTGACTGTCTTGTAGTCAACGCAGACTCACCACTTACCATTCTTCTTCGGAACCACCACCGTGTTGGATATCCACCGAGGGTATTGCACCTCTTCTATCGCCCCAGCTTCCAACAAGTTCTTCACTTCTTCTGCCACTACCTCGGCATGGTACAAGGCTGAGCGGCGTGTCCTTTGGATGACTGGTCGCGCATTGGGGAAGACGTTCAACTGATGGAAAATGAAGCTCGGGTCGACACCAGGCATATCGTAAGGCGTCCACGCAAAAGCCTCCAAATTGGAAGTCAAGAAGTTGACATAATCTAACCGCTCAGCGCTAGACAAAGATGATCCCAAGAGAAAGAACTTAGTCGGGTCGTTCTCGTCGATGCGCACTTCTACCAAATCCTCGACCGATTTTTCCTCGGCCTTTCTATCCACGTCTTCAAGGACCTCCTTTCCCTCGGGTCCCTCAATCATTTGGACGAACACCTTGGCTGTTCGGCTGCCATTTACTGCAATGAAGCATTGTTTCGCCATCACCTGGTCGCCCCATACCTCTTCTATTTGTCTGGTTGGTGTCGGAAAGCGTAAAACCTGATGGTAAGTCGACGCTACTGCTTGCATAGCGTGCAGCCAGCCTCTGCCCAAAATTAAGTTGTATGTGGATGGGACCTTGAGCACCTAAAATTCCACTTGCTTCACGACTGAGCCCGCTTTGACCGGCAATATGATCTTCCTCACCGGCCACTCTGGCTGTGAGTTGAATCCAACCAAAGGAGACGTCGCTGGGGCCAAGTCCTTGTCCTCCAGCTTCATCTGCTTGAAGGTGTCATAATACATAATTTCGACCGAACTCCCCTGGTCGATCAAGATTCTCTTGATGTCAAAGCCTCTGACGCGAAGAGTTACCACTAGAGCATCATTGTGAGGTTTCTGGATCCTTTCCAAATCCTTGCTTGAAAATGTCAGGACATCTTTCTCCTCGGTCTTCCACTTCTTCACAGCGGGCAGAACGGAGAGCACTTGTCTCATGTGCTCGGCCTTCTTGATCATCCCTATCAGCTCGCAGACCCTGGCCGGTTCAATGATGCCATGGATGACGTTGATTACACCTTGCGGCGCGGTTTCTAGGGCGGCTAGACCGTTTGGTTCAGTTTGTTCCGATGGTGTGGCTTTCATACCCCCATCTATGTATTGGTCAAGATGCCCGGCCGCTACTAATTCCTCCAAGTGTTGTTTGAGCGGCAAGCTGTCCTCTGTTCGGTGCCCCTGTTCCTCATGGAAGGTGCAGCGATATTTTGAATTGAAGCCTCTCTGCCCACTCCCCAACTTGGCCGGCCAGCGGACAAAAGGCTCGCCTCGGATCTTGCTCAAAATGTGGTAAATAGGGACTTTAAAGACCGTGGTGATTCCAGTTCGTGCCTTCAATTTTCTCTTGGCATCTTCTGCTACGTCGCGGGGAGCATCGGCTCAGTCGTTTCTGCGACCTTTGTTTCTGTCATTGCGGTTTAGGCCACGACGTTGATCTTTTGACCGGTTCCTTGGGCGGTTATCCTCCTGCCCGACCGAGTGAACTTTCCCCGCCACCTTTCTATCCGCCGCGACCAGATTATCTCTCTCGGTCGCGGAGGCGGCATCCTCCTCTACGCGGATGTGTTTATTGATCCGCTACATCAAGGACTCCATAGTGGTGGGCTGGTGCATCATGAGTGAATCTCGCAGTCTATGTCCGACTGGGAGACCCCACTTGTACTGAGTGATCGCCAGATTGGTAGAGCAGTCAAGGATCTCGTTGTAAGTTTCCCAGTACTTTGCGTTGTATGCCTTCAACGAACATCCTAATTCCATCTTGACGCCCAAGAGATGGTTGACCTCCTTCGGTGTTCGAGTGTTGGTTTTGAATCTGGTGACGAAGGCTTCCGCTAGTTGCTGCCACCCCTCGATACTCCCCTCCGGGTGCCTTTCGAACCACTTCAAGCCCAGCTCTCCCAAGCTTGCTGGGAATATGAGGCACATCAGGGCGTCATTGCGCCGGTGGCCAGCCATTACTTGCCGGTAATGACTCACGTGCATGTACAGATCTGTCTTGCCGTCGTACAAAGTGAACTTTGGCTGGTGGAATCTGGCAGGGAGTGGAGTACTCTCGATCTCTGGAGACAGCGGCGTAGCTGTAAGTCTCGCCAACTCCTTGTCCACCAGCTCAGGGGCCATCACTCTGGGAGCTGGCATTGCCACTTCCTCGTTGCAGCGAACTGGAGCGCTTAACCTCTGCAATGCCGGCACTCTCTAAGCCTTGCGACGGCGAGCCCTTTCCTCCAACACATTCCTTAGGTCTCTGGAACGGGAGGAGAAAGAGTATCTCGACGTTGATGACGGGCGTGAGGGGCAGTATGTGCTGTCGCGAGTGAGGGATCTGCCCTCTCCTTGGTCGGAATCTCCAACCCCAAAGTTCCTGGTGATGGAAAGAGAGTGAGTCCTCTCCTGGCGGTGACTGCTAGAACGAGGGGACGGGGTGCGCTCACTGAGGTTGCCCTTTCCAGCAACACCCTTCCCTTTAAGCTGGCGCTTCAGCATCTCTATCTCCCCCGCCATCTTGCGAATGAGGACGTCTTGGTCTTTGAGTTTGTGCTCCAGGTGCTGCGCACGGGACTCCCTCCGCCGCCGACGGCCCTCTGGACTCTTCGAACGATCAGAACTCCTCCTGCGTTTGTCTCACACACCTCACGAAGAAGTTTCTAGACCCGCCACGGCCGGAACATTTGGGGGGCCATCTCTCCTTCGGACATACTTCGGAGTGACACCATCGATGACGGACAGCGAAATTTCATCGTTGTTGGCCATGGAAATGGTCAAAGAGGCTTGAGGAACAAGGGTTGAATATCAAAATTTTCCCACAGACGGCGCCAATTGTACGGGGGAAAAATATCCTCTGCTTTCCGTACTCCTTGGACTCCAAGTTTCTCGTGACGGCGTCTAACCTGACAACACAGAAACAGTGAGCTGCCCGGCGGTGGTTTGCCGGAAAGACCCTCCGACGATGAAGTCAGATTACTTGAGGAAGAAAGAGGCCGTTAGAGAGAGAAAGTGAGTTTTAGATGGTGCAAATTGCTTTTGGTTACTTACCTCCAACGTTCACCCTCCCACTCCTATTTCTAGGCTGGCCATGCAGCCTCAGGATTGTGCGCGCACTTCCTTTGCTGTCCTTCCCTGGACAGGTGGCAGTGTCCGCCTCTCACCACCTTACGCGTGTAAAGGTACAGTGCTCCAACCAGTACATACAGAACTGCCAAACGGTATTAACGCGTGCCTGGAGCAAATTTCCTCTCCCTCACGCCATTGGCCCAGGTGGCATACTTAACCGGAGTACCACGACCAGCCTATCCCTTGTGGAGAATTGCCTCCACAAGCACACAACCGAGCTAGGAACTGTCGATCTATCCCATGGCCAAGGGGCAAATATCCGATTCTCATGGCCGAGTTGTTCTCGATCGGTGCATCATGGCTAACCGGCTGCGAGGCATGCCGGCCTCCCTCCATTCTTTCTCCAATCTCGATTGCTCGAAGTCCATCTGTCTCGGCTGACCGGCTAGAGGCATACCGGCCCTCCCCGCGTCCTTAGTCTAGCCCGGGCCCTTAGCTTGGTTGCCACACGCCACTACGTGCTCTGCCGAATGTCTACCTAGCCACAGCTCGGTCAGGCCTCAATTCATGCATGGTTGGACGATCTCTTTGACCGTGCGAAACAGATCCACGGGCGGTGTTAGTAGAGGAGATAGCGCGGCGCTGTGAGATCTGTCACGACCCGCGCTACCGTAGCTCGGCCGTACTAACGGTGCAAATCTCCCCTCTCATTACCCATGTATGATCATTTAGCAATCCAATTGAATCAACAAAATCAATCTCTCCTACCTAGTGTCTGTTTACAACACATGATCATTAAACACCACGCCATTTCCAACATTGACCATTACATGAGACTACTACAATCGAGTAAAATCCAAAAACAAAAAACAAGGACCTTCCTCATATCTTTATTCTAATGGTTTTAAGTATCAGTTGACACCTATCCAGATCCACCAATAACGATACACGTATCGATACATTATTTAAAATCATGATTCTGAGTAACAAATAGTACCCAAGAAACAGAATTGAATACTCACCCGGCCATTTCAAAGTTTTCCTCTTTGCAACATTCTCATCTCACCATGGCCTCAAACATCCAAGTTCTCCATTTGAATGTTGCTTTTGAGGGGCACATACTCTCCAAGAAAGCCTCCAAGATGATCATACAGAGCACTCTTGTCAATCCCCTGGTGGTGATAGCTCTTGCAAATATAGTAAAACACACTCTGCACCATCAAACCCACCAAATTCACAATCACCATAACCCCAACCAAAAACCCACCAACCATAATCCTCACAAAAATTCCATAACCCTCTCCATGAACCACCACAGCTCCAAAAACCCCGTTAATCACCCCGCAAATCGCCAGGTACCTGAAAACAAGCACGACCACCAAAACCACACTAGCACCGAACCCGAAAACCGGTTCAAGCACCGAAACCACACTAGCTAAATGCCACAAAGCAGTGATGTAAACATGAACAACAAGAAACAGAATGGAAATCACAACCACTGAGAAAAATAGCAAAATTGGATTCTGAGTATCGACAACTATAACAAGGAGAACTAGAAAACCCACAAATACAATGTAGCAGATGATCATGATTAGAGAAACCCACAAGTAGGTGATGAAGAGTCGCCAGAAAACGCAGGGAATGACGGCAAGGGTGGAGGAGAAAGAGACGGGTTTGGAAGTGTAAAGAGAGGCAACGGTGAAGACTACGGCGGCGGTGGAGAGGAGAGAGAAAGCGAAGAGGAAGATGAGGTAGAAGAAGTGAAAGATTGGGAGCTTGGTCCATTGAGAGGAGTGAGAACCAGTTGGGGAATCGATTTGGGTGAGGAGAAGGTAAGTGAAGAGAGAGTGAGCTAGGATTGCGAAAGAGAGAGGGAAAATTAGGATTAGGGTTAGGGTTAAGAGGTAGAAGGTTTTGGGGGATTGTTTAGGGATTGAGGTTGATTCTCTCAAGATGTCTGGAATGGAAAGGAATTGGAGCGCTTTTGGGAGCAAGGATTCTTTTCTTCCTTTTCCTACTTGCCTCCCTCCTTGCAATGGTCAAGATTCACCCTAATAGAATCTAATGGCTCAGATCATCTCAAAAATATTATTATTATTATTTTTTTAAATAAAGTAATCTAGACCGTTGGATTTTCTTAGAGTGAATCTTGACCATTGCAAAGAGGGGATCAAGTAGAGAAGGCAAGGAGGGGATCCTTGCTCCTCTTCTAGAGGTAGATCCATGGTGGTTAACACAGATTGTCGTATGTATCTGTATCTATTTCTTTGGAAATGTGTGGGTTGGGAATTGGGGGATCCTAGAGAGAGAATAATAATGTGTGTGTGTGTGTGTGTGTGTGTGTGTGTGTGAGAGAGAGAGAGAGAGAGAGATATATATTTTGGCTTGGTTTGGTTTGCTTTGATAAATAAATTTCGGATAAAATTTTTCAAAATTTTGTTTGATTTAGTGATTTTGGAGAACAAATTTTGAAATCATTTTTTTTTCCACACATCAGTCAATCACTTTTTTTCTCTTCTTTTTTCTTTTCAATCACTTTTTCTCTCACACATATCTATTAAATTATAATAAAATTTCAAATTATTCTAAACTCTCATACTCCAAAATTATTTCTAAAATATACTACCAAACAAACTAAAAAAATTTCTAAACTCATTCTTCAAAATCTTTTTGAAAATTTATCTCCCAAAACCAAATTAAGGCCAAGTTTGGCATCTCCCCAAAAAGTCAAAAAGTTACTCAAAAAGTTAAAAAGTTATCACTATTCACAACAAAAAAAAATATTAAAAAATTAATTTTCCACATATCCATACAACTCAGCAATCATGAAAAATCTAGCGCTGTGCAGCGTTTGTTGAATACTATTGCACAGTTTGGATGCAATTTTCACACACTGTTGTTCGCCCTATGGGGGCCCATCACAAGTCCCGTTTTGATAATCTGAACCGCTAAATGTGTAGAATTCGTCGAGTAGTATATGTCTGTAAAAAATTACATTGATCAAATATCGATAACTACATGATCAAATTAGTTTTATATAAAAAAATAGATGGTGTTATAATTAACGATTGAAAAAAAACAAATCTGATCAGATAGCTATCTATATCCGATCAACGTGATGTTTTATAAGCATATAGTACTTGACGAGTTCTACACATTGAACGGTTCAGATTATCAAAATGGGACCCGTGATGACCCCCACGGGCCGAACAAAACCGTCCAGTGCAATACTCGAAAGGTAACCAATAATTTCTTACTATCATTTTGACTGTGCAGATTGTACGGCTGTGGCCCATACATCTCTAATCTTCTCCTACACACTTCTTTATACAATTTTTTAATACATATTTTTTCATAAAAAGTCAAAAAGTTAATCCAAACATCTATATTTTTTTCCTCAACTTTTTAGTCCAAAAAGACAAAAAGTACACTTATTTAGGATACCCCAAACAACCCATAAACACACCCAATGTGTTTGGAGAGAGAGAAAAAGGTAGACAGTGAAAAGGAAAAGATAAAGTG
This sequence comes from Camellia lanceoleosa, assembly GCA_025200525.1. Taxonomy (NCBI): domain Eukaryota; kingdom Viridiplantae; phylum Streptophyta; class Magnoliopsida; order Ericales; family Theaceae; genus Camellia; species Camellia lanceoleosa. The sequence goes on from CM045765.1 coordinate 176,246,550, forward strand.
CATCATGTATGTATGTTGATCAATACTTTAGGAAGATGGTTATAATTAGCTTTTTGTGAGAGAGGGAAGTGGGTTATAATTTAGGAAGTGGATTATAACCCACTTCCCAGAAGACCCCTAACTACAAAAATTATCATATATTTACAACGTCATTTGGTAATATTATACATTTATTTATAGGATATTCGATCATAAATTTAAATTTAAGACGGTATTTAGAATGATTTAAATAAATAAATATATATTTTGTTTTCCTAAAAAGATATGTAAAAAAATAAAAAAATAATACAACTTATAAAAAATAAAAATAAAAAAATATATACTTTTGTAAAGGATGCCAATAGTTTCTTTCGATCGAACATACTTTTGCAAAAGAACCAAACTAGCCATGATCCACAATGACACGCCTTTTTATTTGTTTGGTTCTACCTTCGAATCTGTTCATAATGAAACTCATTTTTGTCTCTCTCATTCTTATCGCATTCGTCTCTTTCTCTCTCTATATCAAACTAACCATTTGTAGAGACTCTTCATTTCTCTCTCCTTCTTATCATCTTCGTGTCTCTCCTTCTCTCTCTCTCTCTCTCTCTCTCTCTCTCTCTCTCTTAAACTAACCATTTACAGAGACTCTTCCATCTCTCTCCTTTTTATCACCTTTCTTTCTCTCTCTTTCTCTCTCTCTCTTAAATGAAATTCATTTTTTTTAGTCTCTCTCCTTCTTATCACATTCGTCTCTCTCTCTCACTCACAAACTAACCATTTGTAGAAACTCTTCATTTCTCTCTCATTGTTATCATCTTCGTCTCTCTCTCTCTCTCTCTCTCTTTATCTCTGGTAAACGGTAAACGACAACCAAGATTTGATGGCGAAAAGTGAATGGCGACATACGATGAGCAATAAATTGAAGCGTCTGTTTGTGTCGCTTTCTCGCCAACTCTGATACCAAGATCCAAGATTTTTCTTGTCCCCACTAAGATCCAAGGTTTGTCTCTATCTCTTTCTGCCACCAGTACTTTTACCATTGTCGTCCATCACCATGTCGCCATTGCCATTGACCTCAACAACGAAAATGCCTTCGCCATCACCCTGACAACGCTATCATCCTTCTTCATACCACGATCTGATGGAAGAGACGACTTTGAAACTCAAATTCCATTGAAGATCCATATAGTCAACGACTACGATATGAATGAAAGATTTTGAGAGAAATGGAGATGAAAGAGAGAGTAGATATGAACAGATAGGTTGTTGTTGTTGTTGTTGAAACAGATTGCAACAAACAAATCTATTCAACTTTTGAACAAATATTAGGATAGATCTGTTCAAAATTTTGAACAGATAGGGGTTGGTTTGGCTCTATATTTTAACAAATAATAGGATAATTCTATCTGAACAGATAATTTTTTAAACAGAGAAAAAGTTGAACAAAAAATTTTGAACAGATAAAAAAATGTTTAACAAATAAAAAATTTGAACAAATAGATCAGATTTTTGTATTTTTTTTAAATCGATAAAGAGAGAAACCCACATATTTTGAATAGATAGGGAAAAAAATTTAATAGATAGATATAAATTTGAATAAGGTAGTAAATTTTTTTGAATAGATAGAAAATAATTTAAACAGATAGACATAAATTTGAATAGATAGTAAAAAAAGTCAACAGATAAATTAAGGAGTAAAATTAGAAACAAAATGCCCTTCAAAATCAACAAAAATATTTCTTACTAAACTATTTCACAAAGGTGGACTCTCACCAACAAAAAAAAATCCACTGGACCTAATGTCTTATACCTTCCTTAGATTGAATTTATCACCAATTTACTCTTATTTATATATTTTTATATTTAAAAAATAAAAAAATAATTATAAAAATTAATAAATTTCATAAACATTTTCATTTATTTTAAAATAAGTTTTTATTTTTCTTTTTCACTTCTTCTAGCCATCAGTATTGTCAATGACTCATCATTTTTCACCGTCCTCTACAACCTTTAGAGAGCTTTCTCCATTGCTATTCCTTTCCGGATACTCTCTATTTATTTTTAAAATGTGTTTGCAAAACATATATTTTATTTTATTTTTACAAAAAAAAAATAAATTATAAACTATAACGATTATCAAATGGTATGCATTTGTGCAGCCAAACAATAATACATATAGGCCGTGTTTGTTTGGATTAGATTAGATTAGTATTCTCATGACTAATAGTTCTAGGACTACGAATCCCTTGGATTGCATATACTATCTTATATTTGGATTGACTTAGGATTATAAGGAGAGAATAATAGTCCAAGCTTTGGCTTAATCGTTCAATTTATATTCCACCTCCTCTGTGGGATTGAATAGTTCAACATATGTGGAATACCATATCTGGATGGATTATTAGTCCGCATTTCAATTGTTTAACCAAACATCAGATTAATAATTTTATTGGACTATTAGTTCAATTCCAAATTTATACTTACCCAAACAAACATGACCATAGTGTGAGAAAAAAAAAAGTTATAAAGTTATCTTAAATAATTATTGAGGAATTAAGGAGGAGAAAGGGATAACCAATCTAAAGTTATCTCAAGGGAACGACGAGCCTAAAAACTTTGTGGGAGTTAATATTTGACACAAAATTTTCTTTAAAGCACAAATTGGAACAAAATATTATCATTATTTTTTCTTTTTGTGTGTGGTTGCATTAAAAAATTGATATGTACCTTACTATAAAATGTATAATTTTATCATAAAATTTTGTAATATTAATTACAAAATACGTAATTTCGCTATAAATTGGGATAACAAAAAATGTCGTAATCAAGTTACAAATTTTTGCAACATCAATCACAAAATTTTAGACATTTTGTTACATCAATTTATGGTGAGATTATGCATTTTGTGGTTGATGGTATGAAATTTTGTGATAAATTTACACATTTTGTGATAGAATGCACATAATATACAACCTAAATAAACTTTATCTTATGGTCATGTTTGTTTGGACAGACTAAATAAGGGCGGATTGAAATCTATCAGATTATTAATCCCACGATATATAATCCCTAGACTATTCGGTTAAAAATGATGTGTATATCATGTTTGTTTTTTAATGGGATTAGATGTCTATAAAGGACTATTCTATTAAATCCAATATTTAATTAGAATATTATGAAGAGGGATAAATGTTCAATAAACTATTTTACTTTTTTTAATTGTTTATTAAGTAATAAAATACTAAATATGTCTTTAATATTTTAATTTTTTTCGCTAGATTAAATAAAAATTTATGTTATTTTTAAAATAAATTTACTTTAAGAAATAATAAATAATGAATTTAAATAAAATATCAACAAAAATTTAATATAAAACATCCATACAAATTTATTTAAAAACTTAAATAAATAAACATTAATAAAAATTAAATTAAATTATTTTATTTTATTTTTTAATTGAGATTTTTGTATTTTATTTTACTAAATACAATACATAGTGAAATCAAATACTTGGGGGTAAATATGCCATCTTACAACTTAATCCTACATTCCCTAAGATACAATAGTCTAACATATTTGGGATTCATAATCTGCTGGAATTTCTAATCCGCTATACAAATTCCCAATCAAACAATAGACTCCATAGTTGATTAGACATGGAATCTAATCCCCCCCCCCCTCCCCTCAATCCTTCAAAACAAACATTCCCTAACAAAATAAAAAGGTCACTTCTCTATCATGACTCAAAAAGAAAAAAAAAAGAAGTGATACTATTAAACCCCCCCCTCCCCCCTATTTTACTAAATACAATACATAGTGAAATCAAATACTTGGGGGTAAATATGCCATCTTACAACTTAATCCCACATCCCTAAGATACAATAGTCTAACATATTTGGGATTCATAATCTGCTGGAATTTCTAATCCGCTATACAAATTCCCAATCAAACAATAGACTCCATAGTTGATTAGACATGGAATCTAATCTCCCCCCCCCCCCCCCTCTCCCCTCAATCCTTCAAAACAAACATTCCCTGACAAAATAAAAAGATCACTTCTCTATCATGACTCAAAAAGAAAAAGAAAAGAAGTGATACTATTAAACACAACCCCCCAAAAAAATCCTTCAAAACAAACATTCCCTAACAAAATAAAAAGATCACTTCTCTATCATGACTCAAAGAAAAAGAAAAGAAGTGATACTATTAACAACATATCAATCAAAAGTAAGAAAAAAACATAACAGAATTACATAATAATACTGATAAAATAAAAACAACTTTTGTCAAATGGCCAACGATAGAGGCTTATTCAAAAAAAATAAAATAAAATAAAATAAAACAAAGAACAAAACAAACTTTTTGTGAAACAAACAAGGGCCAATGATAGGCTTATTCTTTGCAGCAAATACAGCAAACAGGGGGCCAAGGACTGTGGATGCTATATATCTTTTTTAGTTTTTTTATTTTTTATTTTTACTCTGCCAGGTGCTCATGGTTGGCCCTTTCTTCTGAAGGGATTTTGCTTGTCTATGTCTTCTATAATATCTTTGATCATTTTATACTGTTGTGATGCAATCGCTTGGTGTTTTATACTGCGCAATGAAGGTAATTGTTTATTACTTTCATTGCCATATTTTCCTTCACCATTGTGAGTACTGATTGGGCGCAATGAAGGTACTTGCTTACTACTTCCACTGCCTTCTTCTCCTCCACCATTGTGAACACGGATTGAATTACTACTTGATTTTAGGCGCAATGAAGGTACTTGCTTACTACTTCCGCTGCCTTCTTCTCCTCCACCATTGTGAACACGGATTGAATTACTAGTTGATTTTAGGCGCAATGAAGGTACTTGCTTACTACTTCCACTGCCTTCTTCTCCTCCACCATTGTGAACACGGATTGAATTACTGGTTGATTTTAGGCGCAATGAAGGTACTTGCTTACTACTTCCACTGCCTTCTTCTCCTCCACCATTGTGAACACGGATTGAATTACTAGTTGATTTTAGGCGCAATGAAGGTACTTGCTTACTACTTCCGCTGCCTTCTTCTCCTCCACCATTGTGAACACGGATTGAATTACTACTTGATTTTAGGCGCAATGAAGGTACTTGCTTACTACTTCCGCTGCCTTCTTCTCCTCCACCATTGTGAACACGGATTGAATTACTAGTTGATTTTAGGCGCAATGAAGGTACTTGCTTACTACTTCCACTGCCTTCTTCTCCTCCACCATTGGGAACACGGATTGAATTACTAATTGATTGTAGGCGCAATGAAGGTACTTGCTTAATACTTCCACTGACTTCTTCTCCTCCACCATTGCGAATACTGATTGATTTTAGGCGCAATGAAGGTACTTCCGGGAAGAGAGGAACGAACCTTATGGTTTCATTGTTTCGAAGTTTCAAGTTATGCGAAAGACATAGGCCTTGTTGAGCTTCAAATTCTGAACGGTCTTTCAACGGAATCCATGATTTTTTCTCCATTGTTTTGTTGTGAAATAATAATCTTTTATCCTTCAACTGCTAAGTAACGCACCAAAATATTATTATCATGGTTAAAAGAATATAATAATGAAAAAAATTGGTAATAAATCCAACCTAAAAAATATATAAGGCAATAAATCTAATAGATATTTTTTGTTGGTTAGATGTCCACCATTTGTAAAATAATTTGGTAAAAAAAGACGTTTTGTTTTCAATTTTACCAATTAATTAATTTATCTGTCAACTTTTTTTTTTTTTTTGACTATTAGTTTAAATTTATATCTATTTGTTCAAATTTTCTATCTATCTATTCAAAACTTTTCCCCTAATCTGTTCAAATATCTGTCTCTATTTTATTATTTGTTCAATTTTTTCACTTATCTGTTTAAATCTATCTATTTAAATACTTTATCCGTTCAAAACTTTATTCTCATCATCCTCAAAAACAACAATCTGTTTCATCATCGTCAACAACAACTACCAAAAAAAAAAAAAAAACCCGAATTTGAAGATATAAGAAATACACCAAGCTATTATTACATATCTGTTCAACAACTTAACCTATTCATCAACCTTGATAACAACAATGGCACCACAAATTCATCTTGTTATTTTTATTATTTTTACTTTTATCTGTTGCAGTAAGTTTCTCAACAATAACAACAAAAAGGGGGAAAAAAAAAATCCATAGACACATGAGCCATTATTATAGATCTATATTCAATTGGTTCAGAAAAGAAAAGAAATACACGAAGATTGGGGTGTGCATTCAAACTCAGAAAGTGGGCCCACTTCATCGCTCAACCTCTGTCGCTTGATACTTCAATGAATCACACCATTAACTCATCACCGTTGGTCTTGTCTAAACACGACCATGACTCCATTAACAATAACATTGGATTTGAATTCCCCAAGTTTCAAACCCTAACACAAGGTTGGGGAGTTAGGGTTCAGCAAAGAAAAGAAACAGGGAAATTTGGTCATAAATTCCTCAGGAAGCACTTATCTTGTCAAAAGGACAATAATTATATGAATATTTTCAAAAGCTCTTGATGTTTTAAAATATCATTCTTATCATTCTCATAGTTACAGTTTATCTCTACCATCTCATATGAGATTGATGACATTAGATCTGAGATTTATTACTTTAGATTTGAAAATTGATAGTTTAGTCTCTCTCTTTTTGACTTTGTCTCTCTCTCTCTCTCTCTCCTTCAATAGCTCTCTCTCTGTTTCTCTCTGATTCGATCTCTCTCTGTTTTTCTCTCATTCGATCTCTTTTTCTCTCTTTTTCGTCCACTCATTTTCCTGTAAACTCTTGTTTTTTTGTTCGTTCCCCTTTTCTTTTTTTTATTTGTTCACAAGCGAAATCACAAAGTTTATTGATTCAAAGTAAAATTTAACTTTGAATCAAATTAAAATTTTGTCCTTTCAACAAAAAAAGGAAGTTATGAGAGAGTTTTTCAAGTATTGAATTTTCTTTTGTTCTTTTGACAAAACATGAAAGGTCGATAAAAAAAAAACAAAAAAACAAAAGGGACTTGTACCCAAATCTCCCAAGGAAATACACCAAGGTTGCCACTACAACACTCATCGTCTCCTTATCCACAACCCCAGATCTACTTTGCAGAGGAAAAAAAACCATAGTGCCGCCGCTTTCCCTTGATTAGACTCAATGTGGAGGCGCCGTCATCGTCAACTCTGGTCATCTTCGTCTCTTCAACAACGCTGCCGTCATCGTCTTCGTCTTTTCGGTATGTGAGAGAGAAGACTAAGTGAGACAGCTAAATCTGTCTCGTCGTCTCATTTACCAAATTTGAATAGCGACGCACAGTGGGGATCCCAATGAGGATGATGAAGATGATAAAAATGAAGATGGAGGAAAGTGTCGTGTCGATGGCGTTTGTGAGATCGGCAGAGGAGATCTACTGCGACGGTGATGCGAACAAGCCTTCGGCGATATGCTAATTTGATTGACGGTGGTTGTTTAAGTGGTGGCAACAAAGGCGGTGGTGACAGCAAGGAGTAGAGGAGGTGACAGAGCAGGTTTCGGCGCAGAGATTGACGGCGGAGGAGGGACTGGGAAACAGTGTGTGTGCTAGAGAGATGAGAGAGAGAAAGAGTTTTGTTAGGGATTTGTTTCGGATGTTTGGTTTGGTTTTGGGAGAATAGTTTTTAAAAATTGTTTTGGGGAGAGAGTTTAGAATTTTTTTTGATTTGTTTGGTTGTATATTTTGAAAGTAGTTTTGGGGTTTGGGAGTTTGAAATGATTTGATATTTTGTTATAATTGAGTAGATGTGTGTGAGAGAACAAGTGATTGAGAAGGAGAGATGAGAGATAAAAGTGATTGATTGATAGGTAAGAGAGAGAAAGTGATTTTGAAAATTGTTTTGGAAAATTTACAAACCAAACAAAATTTTTAAATTTTTTTTCCCAAAATCACTCTAGAACTCCAAACCAAACATACCAAATGGGTGCTTGTAGAGTAGTTTTTGAGATAAAAAGTATGAAAATTTGTTTGGTTTCCCTTTTTTCAAAAATGGTTTTGGAAAATTATTTTAGGGAAAGAGTTTTAAAAAAAGTGATTAATTAAATGTGTATGTGAGTGAGAGAGAGAGAGAGAGAAAGAGAGAGAGTGTGACTTTGGAAAGTAAGTAACCAAATAAAATTTTGAGATTTTTTTTTGAAAAAATTTATTTGGTTTGATTACTCGTTTACAGAGAATTTTTTTCAAAATTTTTTTTTGAAAAACAAACCAAACAAACCCAATATATATACATGGATATTTTGATAATTTTATAAGAGTTTATTTATATTAACGTAATGTTGACCTTCGGGAAAAAAAAATTTATCACCCGAGCGCCTTTTAATAATCTTTTTGGAAAAAAAAAAACACGTGCCTTAAGAGTTTACCATACTTCAATTTGGAAAGGCAAAAGAAATAAGAAAAAATTGTGAATGAAATAGGACAAGTATCATTTTAGTCTTTGTTATTTTAATTAGTTTAATTTTGACCTTTAATTTAGTCTAATTGATAATGTTAAGATGTTTGAAAGAAATTGATTAGCGGAACTTAACTTATCAAGTGGAACATATTTATAATTTTATTTATAAAAACATGACACGTGCAATTAAGATAAAATTATAAATTTATGATCAAAATTGAAGTAATTGAAATTATAAGATAACACATAAAAACACACAAAAAAGCATTATTAATGGCATAAAAATAATGAAGGTCAGGACCTAATCTTGAGAAACGCTTCAGCCACTGGATTCTAGGGTTCAGAAAAATTCATAAGCACCGGAAGAGAGACAAGACTGGGAGTGTATATTACTACTAGACTTCTATGTGTTTATGTTTGCAAATAGTGGAAGATTATAGACATATTTATAGATCTACCAGAAGGTTACGCGTATGTAGAATAAAAAAATTGAAAGGAAGGAAGATAGAAAAAAAATAAAATTTGAAATAAATAAAATGGGTAGTTGTTGTCCGCGTCAACATGTATATATATATATTATTAAAAATAATATTTTTCCTTACCTATGTGACACATTCTAGAGGCCTTCTTTTTTTTAAAAAAAAGTTAAATCAGTATGTCTTTTTTATTTACATATAAAATTTTATACAGACTTAATTTTAATTATAATAACTAATTTATATAGATTCTATTTGAGAAATACTTATTTTCATATATTTTTCATTAATTATTATAATATTTGAAAATAATTTATCTCGATATACAAATAAATAAATAAGATAGAATATGTTTAATTATGTGTATCGCACAGATTTTGTTAATTTTAATTTTTTTTATTTTTATTTATTTTATTGATATCTTAATATTAATTTATATTTAATTTTTTATTTAAAATGAAATTATTTATTACAAAACATTTATACTTAATTTAAATTTTATATACCTATATATAATATCTATGAATAATTCAAAAAGAATATTAAAAAAAAATTAATAGTTTTTACGTAGTGTATTTATACAAGATAAAAGAGAAATCAAACAATAAATTTACTTTTCAATGTTTTTTTTACCCTTAAGCTTAATCAAATAAAAGGTAGAGAAAAATACAAAACATTTTCTTTTCTTTTCTCCTCTGTATTCCTAAACAGTTTGTATTAAAGAAGAATAATCATCTAAAATATACAAGTCACATAATTGTAGTTAACCAAACTATAAAAGCACCAAAAAATATTGTTGATTGTATAAAAATCAATGAAATCAAGACCTAACCTTGTGTCTCAAATCCTGCTTTCTTCCCTCGGATTCGAAGTGTTTGGCTTCGATTTCTTCTAATTCTTTGACAATGCTTCAACCACTGAGTTCTAGGGTTTACAAAAATTCACAAGCCTTGGGTTAGGGGGCCTCACTAACAATCTTGCTGAACTTCTGTGCACTTGCAGCAATAGCTTCTGATCTTTTATTTATAATAATCGGATTAAACTATTCCATATCCCAGAACCTCAGCGGATTCTTCCATGGTCCTTCCATTTTGAATTTTGGAATAATAAATAAATATTTTTTTATTTTTTTATTTTTTTTATCCAAAGTGTAATTGCCAACTGTCCAAGTCACACAGCAAAATAGTTATTTTTATGGTGTTAAAAAAAATAAATTATATTAGAAATACAAAAATATAAAGAATGTTGAGTAAATTACAAATACACTTCTTGAGTTTTACTTAAAATACAAATTATTTGAAAATTATTACAAATATCCTATTATCAAAATTATTTTATTTAGTAGAATTAATAATAATAATAAAAGAAATTCTTAATTACTCTTCTACATAATAATAAAATTATTTGAATTGTTTAATAAAAAAAAATTCTGATAATACTAAAAACTATTAATTGACTTAATGATTTATTAATTAAAGGGTTCATTTGTTATTTGATAAAAATTGAAGGGGGCAAAATATAATATTCAGAATCACATGGGGCAATATGTATGTTAAGAAAATCTGAGATGTATTTGTAATTTATCCAAGAATGTTTGGTTGAGTTTTGTTTTCTAAAAAATTTTCAAAAACTTGTTTGCTCAAAATAAATGGAATTCATTTCAAAAATATTTTTTTTGGTATTTACTTTTGTCAAAATAAGTTATGCAATTTCAACCAAATAATGAAGAGAAAAACTTTTCGCAACTAAAAAAAATAAAAAAATAAAAAAAATTTTAATTAGTACATATTAATATGTATTTGGGAGAAAAAATTTTGGGTACACACCCACCTAACTTTTGGTATAATGGACAAAGTGATAAGAGGGAAAAACCCGAGACTTGAACTCATAACCTCAAAGTTATTAGGTCAATATTTTACTATTGAACCTATGGTCACTCCTAAAAACTTTTCGCAACTAAAATGCAAAATTTACAACATGTTTGGATTGAGTGATTTGAAAGAATATGGAAGAAATTAATATATATATATATATATATTTAGTCCTAATCATCTATTTGGATTGCAAAAGAGGAGATGGAAAGAAATTGAGAGAAATTCTTTTTAAATCAACCAAAAAATGCTGAGATTGAGAGAAAAAAGAAATGAGATCATAAGCTAACTTTTATAATATAAAAATTGGATGTCCCCATACTAAATAGACTGTATTAAAGGAAAATGTATAATCATTTTAGGCATTGTTTGGCATAATTTAAAAAGGTTAAAAAGTCACTATCTTATTTAAGTTACATCATCATATTTAAGTCACAACACCTCTCTACTAAATCACTTCAAACATCATCCATATTTCATAAAAAGTTAAAAAGTACATTTATTTAGATCATTCCAAACCACCCCTTAAATATGTTAAGCCACATACAGATTAATTATATTAGACCAACTATAAAAACACCCCAAAAACATTATTCATTACATAAAAACAATCAAATCAAATCAAATCAATGTTGAAAAATAATGATTTTTCAGTGATTTTAATGCAAAATTAAAGTGGATCTCAACTGTCGATTGATGTGGGTTTAAGTGGGTCTAGATTCTTTGTAGTAATATCTTTACACCACAAAAAGAATGACAAAAATCATTAAGAATTAAATGAGAAATTATTTGATAAAGTTAGCCTAATAAATGAGGTGTTAAAGAGGTGTAACCACCTATCTTACATTGATTATAGAGGAGATCATTAACGAATATTTAAATCCCTTGTTTAGCCTAAGGGTGTAAGTAGGGGTGTGTGCAGTGTGGTTTGGGCAATTTGAGAGTAAAATTATAAACCAAATGGCGGATTAGTAGATTGAGAAATTGCGGTTTGAGCCATTTTGGACAGATTGGCAGATTAAAGAATATTTTAACAAATTATCAAATCTTTGCATAATATATAAGAATAATTTGCATAATATTTTTCATATGTATAACACAAACTAATTTTTCATATATAACTACTAAAATTTTGTAATAAATTTCACATCTTAAATCTTTTTCATATTCATTTTTACTTTTATATTTCATTATAGGTTAAAAAATATATATGTATTAATTATAGTGGAGCAAAGCGGTTTCAAAAGTGGATTATAAACTTTAAAGTTTAAATCGTGATTAACGGATAGATCGGTGTGATTTTAACCGATTAGTCAATATTTTACAAAGCCTTAGGTGTAAGGCCTTTGGGACAAGGCGGATTATAGATTTTTAACTTTAAATTACGGTTAGTGGATAGAGTGGTGCAAATCGATACCATTTTAACAGATTAGGCAATATTTTATATAATCTTAGATATAAATCCATTGAAATATCCAAATTTATTAAACGAAGAGTGTTATGGATGTTTCATAACTTTTCCCTAGAAATTCCTCCGCAAAATATATTCAATGGTCTTCTCTAGCGGATTTCCAGGGGCTTTCCAACCTAATTGCCGTCAATTTTGAATTTTGTTCATACATTCTTATTTCTAGGAGCTTTCCAACCTAATTGTCGCATTCTGTGAGAAAATAAAATAATAAAAGTGACCTATGTTATCTTATTCGTCTATTTTTGGATATTTTAAGCCATTTGTCATTTTCTCTAATGTTTCATCCTTGCATGTTCATTGGTGTTCTATTTTTAAAGCAATTTTAACTTTAGTTCTTACTTGAGGCTAATAATCTTAATAATTGGACAATCATACCTAGTGAAGGTACGTTCTTCAAGTTTTTCCATTTTACTATTTTATTTGCATCTATATGGAATTTGTAAGTGTAAATGATTTTATTCACATTATAACAACTCGACTCACCAATAATAAATGAGTAAATATTGATAGAAATGTTTTATGACACTAAAAAACTGGGCATTAATGCCCCTAATTTCTAAAACTGATAACTTTGTTTGTTGGTTTGTTTTTCTTTTTTTTTTTTTTTTTTTTTTTTTTTGCCTTGTTGGGAATTTCGGGGCATTAGTGCCCCTGAAATTCGAGCTCCATATCGGAGCTGAAATATTGATCATGGTCATGTTTAAACAGTATTTGAATTTGTAGTACCAAATGTAAATGATCAATATAAAGTTGAAGATTTTGTGATTTAAATAAGTAAATTATTAGTAAGATGGAGTTAAATATTAGGTAATTACAAATGCACCCTACGAGATTTGTTTAAAGTATAAATTATCCCTGTGATTTGAAAAATTACAAATCCCTCCTATCATAATTTTTTATTTATCAAAATTAACTAAAAAAAATGAAATTCATAATTGCTCTTGTATATAATAATAAAATTATTTAAATTATTAATTGAAACATGTTTTTAACATCATTAATAACTGTTAATTGACTTAATGATTTATTAATAAAAAGGGCGATTTGTTATGAAATTAGAAATCTCAGAGGGTGGAATATAATTTTCAAAACTATAAGGAATGATTCGTATTTTAATCAAAATTTAAGGGGTGTACTTGTAATTTACCCTAAATATTATTGGAAAAGAACTGAATTACAAACTTCGGGAAGCGCAGTGATAATTGTGGGGGATTATTCTAAATCTAACAGAACATAGTGAAAGGAGGAAGGAAGGAAGTTGGTTGTGTTTGATAATTTAATTTAGTATTTAAAATTGAATGCATTCAATAAAAAAAAAAATGGATACTCGGTTCACAAATCTAAATTTGAATTTTGTTTGTTTAAAATCTATACTCTAAAATATTATGTCTATAAGGACAATCTTGTACAAAATAATCAAAATATTAGAATTGAGCATAGAATTATCTGAACCGCACAACCCGTTTAACCTGAACCGATCTGTATACAAATAGGTAGTTTCGCAGACACAATACGGGCATATGCGGGTTGGAATATGGCATAATTGCGGGTTGTTGGTTTAAACCGCACTCGCTTGCACTTAGCTTTTTATTTTTTATTTTAAAAGAAAAACCTGGAATGTTGATTCATTCATCCTAGCCTAGATATTTTTGGCCAACACATCAAATCCTAATTTCATGATACAAAAAGAAATGTTGTAGAGAATATTGTTTGAGAACATTGATTTTGAATGTTTTTGTTTTTGTTTTTTGTTTGGTTTGCTATGTGAACACTGTAGGAAATTGAATCTACTTCTTCATGAAAGGGAAATTGAATTTGTTAATTACTTTTGAAATTGAAATCAATCTTATATTGTATTGAATTTGGAAATTGAAATTAAATATAAAAATTGAAAAAAAGTTCAATCCGTAAATGCGCGAATCTTATCCGCACAAACCGCAACTCGCACTCTTGGCGGTTGCTGGTTGAATTTTCCCAAATCACATATATGCGAGTGGGTCTAAACCGATCCGCAAACAGTCCGAAACCGAACCGCGAACACCCCTACAAAATTCCCATTCATATTTCTATGCATATCAACATGTGGACATATCTCTCTAAACCATTTCTTCAAACCCTCTCTCTCTCTCTCTCTCTCTCTCTCTCTCTCTCATTTTCATCTTCTCTCCTTACGGATTTTAGATCAGATATGCGTCTACCGCTTACTTCCGTCAGTCGTCAGTAGTGTCGCCGCTGCCTTCTCCCTATGGATCAGAGATTAGATCTATGATTCCCTCAATTTCGTCTATTAACATCCTCATCTTTTTTTCCTCTTCATCTTTTCTCTCGCAAAGTCTCTACCATAGGCGGATTCCAAGGCCAAATCTTCGCAATCGTGTTAGCCCAAGACAACCTCCCTAGCTACTACCGTGGCAGCACCACCACCACCACTACTATATTGGCCTCCAAAAAACACCTGGTCACCACCGAAAGGAAGTAGATTTGGGCTATCCTTAACTCCATACAAATCTCTTTTTGCTCAATCACTTTTCCTTTCTAAATCAACGTTGGTTTTGATTCCTCCACCCTTCTCGAATTGGACATCGTTTGCCCTATCTTTTTCTTTGGGTGCTGGGTTCGGACAAAAAAGAAAGAGAAAATAGGTTTTGCTTGTTTTCATTGGATCTATAGGATTTCATGATTTCTACTTTTGAGAGTAAATACTGTGTGTATTGGAGTTGATTTACAAGAGATCATGTACAAATAGTTAGTTTCCTTCCAAATTTCTACAGATTTTAGTAAGTTTAGTAGATGTTAACAGAGAAAAAAAAATTTGAACAAATACTTCTCTCTTTTCTCTCTCTTCTCTCTCTATGGGTCTGTGAATAGATAAGTTAGCAAATTTAAGAGTTGAATTTTAACAGATTGGGAGAATATTAGAGAGTAGGGTTTGTTGAAAAAGCAAACTCCAAAAGGCTTAGATCTGTTCAAAAAATTGAACAGATAGGTGTTAATTTGGACAGATAAAAATTTTTTTTGAATAGATCTTACAAAAAAAAAAAAAAAAGTTGAATAGATAAAATAATTGAATAGATAGTCAAAAAAATTCAACAGATAGATTAAGAGATAAAATTGAAAATAAAATGTACTTCTCACCATAATATTTTATAAAGAGTATACTTCTCACTATAAAAAAAAAATTAATTTAAAAAAAAAAAAAATCCTCATGGGACCTAATAATACTTCATACTCTTTTTAGATTAGACTTTTTAACAATTTTCTCAAAATAAATTTGGTAAACTACCAATATATCCTAATAAGTAGACTCAATTCTCATCAAGTCCTATTAAAAATAAGTTCTAGTAAAATCTTCGTTAAAAATAATTTTTTGTGACAATTTTTTACACATGCCGCTAAAAATTGACAATTAGTGACTTTTTTTGTCATAATTTTTATAAAGGGCAATGCTAGGGACCCCCAGTACGGAGACCCCCACTGACGTGTCGGCACGTGATTAGCTGAAATCCAAAAGAAAAAAAAAACTGTTTTTTCCACCAATCAGGGAAGACCCCCAGCACCCCCAGCTGGGGTTCTAAGTCATTTTTGTTTTTATAAATTGTCAACTAGTGACTTTTTCTGTGATAAAATTTTCAAATTATCGCTAAAATTTGAAAATTAATGACTTTTTTGTGACAATTTTTTTAAACTGTCGCTAAAACTTATAATTAGTGACATTTTTTGTGATAATTTTCAAACTGTCGCCAAAAATTAACAATTAGTGATGTTTTTTTAGTAGTGTTTCATGAAAAATACCATTAATTTTCGTAGGACCTATTAGACAATAAGTTCACCTATTAGGACAGACGCGTAAGTCCTACAAGTTCGTTTGATAATCATAATTTGTATTATTTAAAATTTGAGTAAATTACACTGACACTCCTTGAGATTTTTGTTTAATATAGATCCCCCTCACGTTTGAAAAATTACATTCCCCTTCATGAGATTTGTAATCTCATTACAAATTGCCCCATGGATTGCTGACGTCATGCCCTAAAATTTTGTAAATGAACATTTTGCCCTTTTTCTTATCATTTCTTCTTACTATCATCATAACTACATTCTACAATTTTCTACCATTAAATTTTACCTGAATATATTTTTATTGAATGATGATATACAAACATAAATTTTATAAAAAAAATTTAAACACAATGATATAGCTTAATGGAAACCTTTCACTTTAAAACAAAACATTCATAAACATGATTTATATTTACAATAATATCACTATCATAATATTTTTATGATATTTTTGTATAAATTTTTATATATGAATAGAATTTTTCATTTTTATTTCCACCATCAATTTTTTTTCTCATCTATTCACCCACATTTGTTATAGTATTACCAAACACCGTCATTCACATTTATTACGGTATTACAGAATTTTTGTATTTTTGTATTTTTTTTTTTTTTTGTATTTGGTGAATTTTAAAAAAAATCACAAAATATAACTTCTTAAGTATATCTAGATTAGGTGTATCTAAAAAATAAAAAATAAAAATTTGCTTAAAATATTAAAAAAAATTCGGTAAAACTAAAAAAATACGAAAAATAAATTTTTTTTAATTTTTTGTGTGAGTTAAACCAAAGAAAATAATTGTTATTTCTCTTGAAATGACATAAACAAAATATCAATATTATTTTATTATTTTATATGTATAAAGATTAAGGGGCAAATATGTCATTTTAATCTGATAAGAAAGTAAGTATAATTTTTCAAATGTGAGAGAAATTTATATTAAATGGAAACCTCAAGGGTGTCAATGTAATTTACCCTTAAAATTTTAAGCACTTTCTAAGAGTAGGCCAAAGTTTCAAGTACTTAAATCTGAATGTTGAATGCTCAATTTTAAATATGTTATGATTATGCCGTTGTTATGGCTGTTAAGGTGTACTGTCTTCGTCCCTCCTACCCCTTCACATCATCACCATTACCATCATCACCACTTCAATACCACCGCTATTGTCATTGCCTCTGCCACCACACAATTAACAGGGCCGGCTCTGACATTTTCATGGCCTAAAGTAGACTCCTATTATGGGGCTTTCATAATTTTCTTTTCTTTGTTTTTGATAGTGACTTGATTTACTGATAATATAGTATGATTTACAGTGCTCTAGATCTTCTTTGAATTTGGACACGGAATTTTTTTCTTAAAAGTGAATTCTACCCATTTTGCTCTTTGTGATTCTTTCGTTTGTTATGTGTAATAGCATGGTCTTTTTGTTTTTGTTTTGTTTTGTTTTTTTTTTTGTTCCAATGCTTGCAAATGATTTGTTGGCTTCTTGGTGCCAACATAGTTAGAATGCTGTGATTTAGCCATGATGTAGATCGCATCATTGTTAACTTTCATTTGCGAGAGTTAATTTGCTTTTAAAATTCTGTTTCTGATTTTTGCTTTTGGGGTGTCTTCTTTGGAAGGGTATTAATAAGTTGATGATTTGGATGCTGTCTTTATGTACTTTTGATTGCATATATGAAAGCTAATTGGCTTGGATCCATCATGTACTGAGTTTAGACTTGATATATGCTCTATTCATCATAAAAAGATTTTGATTTCAATGTTGGGGTCTGATTTTGCTTGGTGTTTGTTTGGTGTCTCACCAACGGTTTGGTGTTCCTTTTGGTGGTTGAATAGGATCGAACGAATCTTATTACGTGCCAATTTTATTGGGACACCAATTCACTCGTTATGTTGTAGTTGTTGGCAATGATGGATCTAGAGGGGGCTAGGGGGGTGGCCGTACCTCAAAAAATTTGAAAATATCATATATTATATTAAAAATGTTATGAGAGTAGAAAGAGAAGAGAAAAGAGAACTCTTGTATTCAATCTATGTTAATGAATATGTACACACTCCTTTATATAGAAGAGCAGATAAGTATATATAGAGAATATACTATAACAGATAGGTACAAATAATATCCTAATATACTAGATATACTATATTAACACCCACCCTCAAGCTCAAGGTGGTAAAGCAAATATCAAGTTGAGCTTGGAAAGTGAATCAGAAAATCGTCTTGGATGATGAGCCTTGGTGAAAATGTCAACTGTTTGACCGGTAGAGGTAACAAAAATAAGACGAACAGTGCCACTAGTAACGTGTTACTGGATGGAGTGACAATCAATCTCAATATGCTTGGTACAATCATGGAAGACATCATTATGTACAATCTGAATAGCACTCTGATTGTCACAATAGAGAGTAGTAGCAGTAGGATAGGGAATTCCTATATCAGTAAGAAGCCAGTGAAGCCACACAAGCTCTTGAGTAGTATCCGCAAGGGCATGATACTCAGCCTAAGTACTAGAACGAGCAACAAGAGTTTCCTTCTTGCTACGCCAGGCAATGATAGAATTACCCAAGAAGAAGCAAAACCCTGTAGTAGAGCAGCGGTCAATAGGATCCCCGGCCCAATTGGCATCAGAAAATACATGTAGTTGTAGAGAAGAGTGTGGTGAGTAGTAAAGACTATGGAACATAATGCCTTTTAGATAGCATAAAATGCGAACTAGGAATCATAGTGCGGAGAGCGAGGAGCAACCATGAACTGACTGACAATGTGAACAACATAGGCAATGTTTGGATGAGTAACCGTGAGATAGACAAGACTGCCAACTAGCTGACGATATAAAGTAACATCAGATAATAGGTAACCATCAAGAGGTGTGAGAAGAGTCTGAGGATCAACTAGAGTAGTAGCAATCTTGCAATTGGTAAGACCAGCACGAGCCAAGAGATTAGAGATATACTTGGCTTGTGTTAGAAAGTAACCAGAAGGATCATGAGAAATTTCCAAGCTGAGGAAATAGTTAAGCAAACACAAATCTGTCATCTCAAACTGGTGACTGAGGAATTGTTTGAGACTAGAGATACCCACTGTGTCATCGCTAGTGATGATCATATCATCCATATAGAGAAGAAGAAGAATAATGCCACGCTCTATTAGATCAAATTGAAACAAAATTATAAATTTAATATCAAAGCTGAGATAATTGAAATTATAAGATATCACATAAAAACACCCAAAAAAAAGCATTATTGATTACATAAAAATAATGAAACTCAAGACCTAACCTTGAGTCTCAAATCTTGCTAGAGCACTTTTGATGAGTCCTTGTTCTTCACTCGGATTCAAAGTGTTTGGCTTCAAATTCTGCTAATTCTTGGTCAACGCTTTAACCACTGGGTTCTAGGGTTCAGAAAAATTCATAAGCCCTATGGAGAGAGACAAGAATGGGAGATTATAGACATTTATATTTGCAAATAGTGGAAGATTATAGACATATTTATAGATCTGCCAGAATGCCACGTATACGCCTCTATAGAATAAAAAAATGAAAGGTAGGCGAAAAGAAATAAAGAAAGAAAAAAAATCCAAAAAAATTAAAAATTGAAATAAACAGTGGGTAGTAGTTGAAGAGAAAATTGGTGAAAGTCTATCCCAAAAGAGTG
Organism: Camellia lanceoleosa; assembly: GCA_025200525.1. Lineage (NCBI taxonomy): Eukaryota > Viridiplantae > Streptophyta > Magnoliopsida > Ericales > Theaceae > Camellia > Camellia lanceoleosa. The sequence goes on from CM045765.1 coordinate 176,266,292, forward strand.
TGTCAGCTTAGATGCAGGGGAAAATTTTATTTAGTTATAATGACACAGAGGAAGAAGTCACTGGTGTTCAAGAAAGTTATTAAAAATTTGATTAGAAAAATCGTTGGCGACAACATACAGCAGTGAGATAAAGAAATCTATGATATTTAAAAGATAGAATGTTAAATGAGTGACATATTTTATATAAATTTTAATAGATAAAAAAAATAAATTTTGTGAATTCAGATAGGTTGTTTAGTGAATTTCAAAATATAGAAAAATAGGCTTGGTAAAATTTAACATATAGGTTGTTTGGTGAATTTTAACATATAAGAAAATAAGCTTGGTGAATTTTAACATATAGGTTGTTTTGGTGAATTTCAACAGATAACAAAATATGCTTGGTGAATTTTCAATCGATAGACAAATTGGATGATTTCAAGAGATAGGTTAATTTGATTTCAATAGATAATGTCTTTTTAGACAAATTATCGTTTTTTATTTTTATTTTTATTTTTATTTTAAACCCAAAATGATTGGAGTTTGGACCTAATGACCTAAAAAATTAAAAAATACACTTATAACCTTAACACTCGTAGTTTGAGTATAATTTCAAATTATTTATAAGTTGTTCCTTATATATGATAAATGAACAATTAATTGGATGTAGATAGAAGAAAAAAAATACAAAATTTAAAAATAAAAATCTGAATAGTGTATAGGGATAATATGGATTATGAATAGTGTAACATTGTTACAAATTAATGTAACAAAATATTCAAAATTTTGTGATTTATGTAACAAAAGTATGTGGATTGATTACAATATTTTTTTTACGTCAATTTGTAATGAGATTGTAACGCCCTCAAAATATGATATAATCATTCATTCATAAGATCCATAGACATGATAGAAATGTTATATTTTCATTCATCCGAGTCTTCTTTACAAAAATGCATTCCATGCATTACATTTTCATAAATGTTTATCTTGAAATTATAGAATGTAGCTCTAACTGATAACAACAAAATAAATGCCCTACGGGCTTACAGCTTTCCAAGTTATCACTTGGTTACAACAAAAGAAGAGTCTTAACTCTTTTACATATAAAGCCCTCGGCTTGAATTTACATTGAACACAAAATAAGATATACAAAAGTGGAGCCTTCAGCCCCAAAGCTTCCCAAGCTATGACCTTAGAGGTGGCATGTCACCTGTACCTGAAAATGGTGTCCCAAGTAGGGTGAGCCAAAGCCTAGTAGAGATATGCTAAACCATATATGAGAATTAACTAAAATATGAGCATCAGATGAAGGTGCAACATTCTTAACCAATACTTATTCTTTTCAAGGTCAGTTAATATAGATAACCAATATCTAATTTCATTTCCATTTTTCCATGTCGGGTAAATCAATTAATCAAGTTCATTATTATCAAAACAACCAATATGAGAGTATAACTCAATGGTTCACAATTCAACACATTCATCAATTCAACACTTCTATTTCTTGCCATTTTACGGAACCACGTCCAAGGGAACCGACACCCATGAATATATGAGATTTCGAGACTTTCATCCTGGACACTTCGACCAACTTAATTATCAATGGAGTCCATCTCCTATCTCCTCCCAAACAATGGAGTACATCCCCTATCTCCCCCTAAACAATAATACATATACAATGTATTTAAACACTTTGTCATATACAATAACTAATCAAAACACATATTCAATGGTTTAATCAAACCGTCATATTCAATGACATAATTCAATCGATTAGTTTCAATCACCCTAATTCTCATGCAGTTTTTACAGTAATCATAGCTATCCTCCACCGATAGCCCAAATTAGATATATCTAAACGATTAAATAAATCTATCAATAGATAATTTATCAAATTTCATAGGTGAATGATTTATCAAATCCAATTACACCCTTCAACCACATTTTCTCCCAATTTCATAATTTCTAAACCAATTTTAGTATTTACACAATTAGTTGATTCAACTCAACTTCGGGCAATTTTCCCCCCATTCCAAAACATCAACCGTAGACCTAAATCTCACCATTTCAACAATAAAGAACCTCATACACAAACCCCCAAGGTTACTTTGTAAATCAACATGAAAACCCCCTTTTAGTTTAGTGCCCAAACCTTAACTTTTACCAAAACCTTCCCAAATCCTACCATTTATACAAAATGACAAATATCTAGGTTAAAACTCATATCAAAAAGTAGAATATCCCTACCTCAAAGTTAGGAGAGCAAAGGAGAAGATGGAAGAAACTTTGAAGATGACCAAACTCCACCTTTTTCGGATCAAATGGAAGCCCACGCAATTCTCTACCTTTTTAACAAAGGGACTAGGGAAGAAACTCTTAGGTCCTAAGGGGTTTGTAGAGAGAAGTTGGACTTTTAGAGAAAGGGGTAGCCGATCTAGGGTTTTGGGTGAAAAAGAGACCAAAAAGTGATATAAAATCACACTGCTGCGAACTGATATACGCAGTCCTCGCTCGAGCGAAGGAGTCGTCGCTCGAACAACCAGACACAATAGTGACCTCGCTCGAGCGTAGAATGCAAAGCTTCAGGTCTACCATGGACGGAGACGCACGCTCGAGTGCAAGAAGTTTCGCTGGAGCAAAGAAACAATTTCACAAGGCTCGCTCGAGCGACACACTTTCACTTTCCTAGAAAAGCTGCGTGTGGGAGAAAAACCTGAAGACCCTCTTTTCTCGCTCAAGCGCAAGAAAGCTCGCTCGAGCGAAGAAGCAAATACACAAGGATCGCTCGAGCACAAAAGGCCTCGCTCGGGTGAAAAGACCAAAATCTAGGCAACAACCATTTGTACCAAAAGACAACCAACCTGTTCCAAACTCACCCAACAAGTCCCAAAACTCAAATTCAAAGAATTAAAGGAAGGAAACAAGACATAGACAACAATATAGAATCACGGAATCCGAGTTCGGAACATAACAAAGGTCGGGGTAAAACTGGGATCGCTATAACCTCTCCCCCTTAAAGAATTTCGTCCTCAAAATTTTAGTACAAGTTTTCAAAATCATGATTATCCAATTTTCAAAATGATTACCATTCAACCTTCATCACCATGACCCACCCACCGGTCAATCCATCTCTTCTAAAGAGAACAATTTTACAAAATATAGCTCAATATACATTACCAACATGCATTCTTTCGAAATTTAGCTAATTTCAACACTTATATCTCATGTTTTCCAAAACATATTCAATGTTTATGACAAGTTTACAATTTTTCCAAAACTTAAGCAACATATGCAATGTTCTCATTAATTTAAAACGTACACAATGTTCACATTGAACTTGCATTTCTGAAACACATTCAACAATTACAATGCTTCCATAATCCAAAACATGTACAATGTTTTTTTACAGTTCATAATCAAAACTAAAAATCCAACATAAACTTAAAGATCAACAAATAAGTACGGATATTTTTCTCAGACTTCCAATTCACGCTCTCATGTTGCTTCCTCAACCCCGTGATGTTTCCACAATACTTTGACCAAGGGAATCGTCTTGCCTCGCAAGACTTGGTCCCGTCTATCCAAGACCTTCATCAGTCTCTCTTCACACGAGGCATCATCATCTACCTCTAAGTCGGTCCAGTCCAACACATGTGATGGATCCGGCTCATATTTTCGAAGCATACTAACATGAAACACGTCATGCACTCCGGAAAGTTGCGGCGGCAACGCTAAATAGTAGGCAACCTCCCTAATCCGCTCAAGGATCTCAAAAGGGCCAATAAACCAAGAGGACAACTTCCCACTCTTCCCAATTCTCATCAAACCCCGTTTAGGTGATATTTTCAAAAAGACATGATCACCCACCTCAAATGACAAAGGTCTCCTCCTACGGTCGACATAACTCTTTTGATGGCTCTGGGCTGTAACCAACCTCTTACAGATAAGTGCCATTTTCTCCGTCGTTTCCCGAACTAACTCTAAATCTAACAAAGGTGCATCACCCACCTCGGCCCAACACACTGGAGATCTACACGGTCGGCCATACAAGGCCTCAAACGGTGTCATACCAATACTCAACTGGAAACTATTATTGTAGGCAAATTCCACTAAGGGTAGGTGTCTCTCCCACGACCCCTTAAAGTCAAGGACACAGCCTCGAAGCATATCCTCAAGGATCTAAATAGTACGCTCGGACTGCCCGTCAATCTGAGGATGGTAAGCCGTGCTAAAAGTCAATCTAGTGCCTAAGGCACTATGCAAACTCTGCCACAATCGAGTAGTGAAATGTGGATCTCTATCTGAGACAATCGTCACTGGGACCCCGTGCAACCTCATTATGTCCTGAATATACAAGTCAGTGAGGTAATCTATCGAATCTCTTACGCGCATAGGAATAAAATGCGCTGACTTGGTCAACCTGTTAACTACCACCCAAATGGCATCATTATCCCGTTGAGTCCTCGGAAGGCCCACAACAAAATCCATCGTGACATGTTCCCATTTCCACTCGGCTGTAGGCAAGGGTTGTAACAAACCCGCTGGCCTCTGGTGTTCGGCCTTCACTTGCTGACAAGTAAGGCACCTCGATACAAACATCGCCATATCTTTCTTCATACCCCTCCACCAAAACTGGCGACTCAGATCATGATATATCTTTGTGTCTCCTGGATGTACCGCAAGGCGTGAATGGTAAAACTCTCAGAGTGCTTCCCCTCGGCAAGACTCCGACACAAACAAGTGGTCATGGCATCTCACACTCATGTCGGGATACACAGTCAAACCCTTCTCTACCTTCCCACTGGAGATTTTCTCTCAGAGGGATTTTACCTCGAAGTCACCCTTCTGTGCTTCTAACACTCGGTTCACGACTGTAGGTTATGCAACTACAGAGAACAAGGCTGCAGACTCAACAGACTCGCCCAGATGCAAGTCAAATTCAATAAAAGCACCCAACATCTCCCATTCTCGGATAGCTATACAAGCTACACTACTGATGGACTTCCTACTTAGGGCATCAGCCACAATATTGGCCTTTCCCGGATGATAGTGCAACTCGAAATCATAATCTTCTATGAACTCCATCTACCTTCTTTGCCTCAAATTCAAGTCCTTTTATGTAAACGAATACTTCAAACTCTTATGATCAGAAAACACCTCAAATCTCTCACCATACAAATAGTGCCTTCAAATCTTCAAGGCAAAGATCACAGCTGCTAACTCTAAATCATGTGTAGGGTAGTTTCTCTCGTGTGTTTTCAACTGCCGTGAGCCATAGGCTACTACGTTCCCTTCTTACATCAATACACAACCCAAACCCTCTCGTGAGGCATCACAATACATTGAATAGCCCAAACCCCTCGCCGGAATAATCAAGACTAGAGCAGTAGTAAGTCTAACTTTAAGTTCTTGGAATGACTTTTCACAAGTCTCACTCCACACAAATTTGACCCCTTTCCGCGTCAATCTAGTCAAAGGCGAAACTAGTATAGAGAAATATTTCACAAACTGACGGTAATACCCGGCCAATCCCAAAAAACTACGGATCTCAAAGGCATTCTTAGGTTGTGCCCAATCATGCATTGCCTCAATTTTGGATGAATCTACAGTCACCCCTTCCCCGGATACTACATGGCCTAAGAACTTAACTTCTCTTAGCCAGAACTCGCACTTCCCAAACTTGGCATACAGCTTATGGGCTCTAAGCAACTCAAGCACCACTGGCAAGTGTCCCCCCGTGCTCCTCCTTAGAGGGTGAGAAAATCAAAATATCATCCACAAAGATGACTATAAAACAATCCAAGAACTCTCAGAAGATTCGGTTCATCAAGTCCATAAACACAGCCGGTGCATTGGTTAGGCCCAAAGGCTTCACCAAAAACTCATAATGGCCATACCGCGTACGGAATGCTGTCTTTAGGATATCCTCCTCTCTGACCCTTAACTGATGGTAGCCTGATCTCAAATCTATCTTAGAGAAACAACGGGATCCTTTCAACTGATCAAACAGATCATCTATACGAGGCATAGGGTACTTGTTCTTAATCGTAACCCAGTTCAATTTTCGATAATCAATACAAAGTCTCAAGACCCCATCTTTCTTCTTAACAAAGAGGGCCGGTGCTCCCCAAGGCGAAGTACTAGGGCGAATAAAACCCTTATCTAGTAATTCTTGGAGCTGAACCTTCAACTCACTCAACTGAGCTGGAGCAAAATGATACGGTGCCATGGAAATTGGTGCCATGCCAGGCACTAAATCAATAGAGAAATCGATCTCTCGGTGGGGTGGTAAACTAATAAGATCCTCGGGAAAGACATCTGAGTACTTGCAAACCACTCTTGGTAACTCAATCTGGACCTCATCACACTCACTACTCATAAAGCTAGCGAGAAGGTAACTAAGCTTATTCCGCTCGCACGAATCATACACTGGTGGTAAAACTCTACCAACCCGATCCCCCAAGAAATGAAAACAATCGCTGCTCAAGGTACATGCAGTAACCCTCTAGCGGTAGCAATCTATAACAGCCCAGTATGATGGTAACCAGTCTATATCCAAAATAACATCAAAACCAGTCATATTCATCAATACAAAAGAAAAGGGAAGTCGACGATCGGCGACCTCTATATCACAGCCCTGACACCCCATTTTTAAAATCATCTCACCCCCAACAGGTGATACAACACATAAAGGAGATGCTAACTGTGCCAACTCCAACCCCAAAACTAATGCAAATGCAAAAGATATAAAGGAATGGGATGCACCCATATCAATTAACACATTAGCAACCGAGTTGTAAAACAAAAAGGTACCTCTCACAACAAACGAAGCTGGTACAAGATCTGGCGCTGTAACAGCATACGTGCACCCTGTAATTCTCTGATCTACTTGCTCACCTCTTGGAACATAAGACTTCTGTACTGACTGAGCTGAAGACGCTCCCTGATTGGCCCTCGAGGCCTGCACTGACTGAGCTGGCTAGTGACTCTGTGTCTGCCTCGAACCAGACGCACCAGGTGTGCCACCAAACTACGGGTAAAACCGCTTCAAGTGCCCCACCTACCCACACTGATAACAAGTGAGCGGCTAGCCTCTACTCTGACTCTGGTCCTGAGAACGGGCCGAAGATAAAGCTGCTCGCTGCCCTCCTCTCCTCTATGGGCAAGCTGGAGACTTGTAGCCCAACTGACCACATTTGTAACAGGTGATGTCTCCCTGACCACCTCTCTCAGAACCCGAACTCGGTACTAGAAAGGTAGATCTCGAATGCGCTCCCTGGGACTGCTGAGGGTTAGAATCCCTCTGCCTCTTACTGTCCCCCTAACCATCCTGACTCCTTCTGGAGCCCCTCATCCTCTCCTCTCTGCATGCATAATAGTCTCAAGATAGGCTGTAGCCTCTAGAAGGCGCCCATAATCCCTAATCATGGACCCGACTACTCGAAACATGAGTCTGGTCCGTAACCTCTTCTCAAACTCCAAACATCGGCACTCTTCAGTCGCCACTAACTCCGGTACAAACCTAGACAAGCTAGTAAATGTGGCTTCAAACTCGGCCACTGGTGTATTCAACTGCACCAACTTGGAGAACTGATCCCTCAACTTCTCCCTTACCGTAGTAGGTAAGTACTTATCCTGGAAAGCTTGAACAAAGGCCTCCCAAGTCCTTTCAATGCGCCCCCGTGCATACTTTCACCACTGACCCGTGCCTACCTTAAGCTGGAAGGACGCCAAGGTCACCCTTAAACCTCCGTCTTCAATGTCGGGCATCTCAAACGTCTTCGTCATCTGTTCCAACCACTCGTCAGCCTTCAGTGACTCCTTAGGGTTATCCAAAAACTTATTCGGATTAGACCGGAAGAATTCCCTCTTTAGAAAAGACGGCCCTGCCTCAGCTACTTAGGCCTGGACTTGATTCTCAGCCTTGAGAATGTCCATAGATTCCCTCAATGCTTCGGCCATTTCACGAGCTAAGGTGCCCATGGCCTATTGACCTACTGGCTCGGCCACATTGGCTTGACCCACTCCTTCCTCCTACGTAGGAATCTCATTCGGTATAGGCATCTCATGCCTCCTAGGCCTACCAAACCTACCACCACGACCTCGTCCTAATATCCCAATAAAGGTAACAAAAGGACTAGCCCATTTACAAATGTGCCAAAGCTATCTCACTCACATCCTAATACAATGGACAATTGTAATTCACTCCACGTAAGCACATAATCACATAAACACATACGAATTTCGTTTTCAGATAATGACCGTGTCATGGCGTTGCTAGAGTTCCAGTTAGAAACGACAGTGATCAAGTGCCTTTTCAACGGGACTCCTAGAAACCCATGGACCTGATCAATATCCTAGAAACTAAATCCTATACCCATATAGTCACGTAAACATGTTATCATATAAACATATAACATCGTACTTAAGTCTCTAATAAGCGAGACAAACCCATTGTGGTACTAACCACTTTCCACGTATCCAAAATATTCAAACCCGGTACACTCTGATACCAAGTTGTAACACCCTAAAAATATGATATAATCATTCATTCACAAGATCTATAGACATGATAGAAATGTTATATTTTCATTCATCCGAGTCTTCTTTACAAAATGTATTCCATGCATTACATTTTCATAAATGTTTATCTTGAAATTATAGAATGTAGCTCTAACTGATAACAACAAAATAAATGCCCTACGGGCTTATAGCTATGTAATAACCCCGACCCTGATTAGTGCTAATTGAAACTTAATTACGCTTAATAATTATTAAGAGGAAATCTGGAATTAATTGCTTGTGCATTGCAAGACTTAGGTGTTATTATCTGTTCGGTGTCGAAATATATGTTCGTGTTTTAAACTTTAATTCGCAAATTGAAGGTGTAGCACGTCCGGCGGAGGGACCTCGCTACAGTTCGGACTCAATTTGTGTCGGTTCTAAATCTGAACCAAAGAGTCCAGATCCGACAAATCGTTTGAGAAAACAGATTTTTGAAAGTAGTGCCAAACATGGACTGCTTTGCCAGATTACAGAGTCGCCACCTAAATATTTAAAATGGGAAATTTAGGAAACCCTGACTCGGTGCCGAAGGCCACATGTCTGTCATCACCAAAGTGGTCTTGGCTCGGGAGCTTGGGTACGATCGGGGAAGGTCAGCTATGAGCACCCCCTTTCGCCCGGTCCGAAGACCGGCCTCTACTAACCGTGATATCCGTTTTTGAAAACATTACATGCTCTTATTCCAATTATTAGCCTAGAATTACTATGTTATGCGCACAGCAAACAAGTATAGACTAGATTGCCTAATTTGGAAATAAACATTGCATATCCGTTAGTTTTGAAAATGCTTTGGAATTTGCTACTCGCAAGTAGGCTAAAACACGGATTTCAATGAGTTTTCCAACTCAAGCAACCCAACCTCCACCCACAGGCATTCAAACAGTTTATCTCATATAAGCATTTAGCCACATGGTAAGCATACTGTCATGGCAACATTCACACGCATGTGGTATGCTAAAGCGTAAAATACTTACATCGTACTCCGTGCCAAAACAATAAACTTGGTTAGCAAACATGCATGACCTAGTTCATGTTAAATGGTTAATGCAACACAGTCAAAGATGCAATTTAGAGTAGGCTCGGCTAACCTAAACATGGCATGTGAAATGCACGAGTAACACGTATTCAAGTTAGATTTGAAATACAATGCAGTTTGTATGATGTGCCGAGCCCGATGCATGTAAACAAATGCATGAATGCACACGTGCATTGCATAAGGTATGCTAATTTGAATGTGCCCTAATCTACCAACATAAGCGGGTAAATAAAAGGGAGAAAGAAATGGGGATTGGAAGACATACACCCACTCACACACACTTATTACAAAGTCGCCCTCACACGGAGGGACCAAAATAATAATACAAATAATTAACTACGCAAGCTAATTAAATATTCCAAATTGCCTAATTAATTAACAAATTAATTAAACTAAGAAAAGCAGTAAACCGCCTCGGGAGGAGAGCCAAATGCAGTGCATGTTCGAGACTCGCTCAGAATCGCGCTACCATGCAAAGTCTACCTCTGTTTTCCCTGCTTTCCTCATCTGAAGACTGCCAAAGTCCCAGGATTACTTTCTTAGGTACTGGAGATCACTACCGGCTGCACAAAACTTCCACCGGCAGTGAATTGAGCTCATCGGCACTGAATTGATCCATCGGCTGAAAATTTACTGCAGGTCGGCACTAAACACTGCCGGCCGTAACCCGCAAATGTCACAAAGAATGAGAGGGCAAAAACTTGCATGGCAATGTAATCCAAAGCATGTATGCACCAAACACACTCCTTATCATGTTGGTGACCCAAAGGAAGGTGTGCCTTGGTTCTCGGACCACCAATCACGCATTTCCATGCATGATGGCCCTAAGAACCAAGAGTGCAAATTTGATTTCAAATGCATGCAAATCACATAGGCACAAAAGGGTGCCAAACCTCTATCAAACTCACTTCAAGAGGCTTGGCATGCATGTCAATGAGATGAAGCTCTAAGCATGTCAACTAGGCATACAACATGGACAATGTGATGCACTTATGCAAACATGCAAACAAGCATATAAGGCAAGCATGCAAACCAATGAAATGATGGGCTTAGACATGAATTAGGCAACTCAAAAAGGCCTAAAATCAGTAGCCAAAATACCTACAATTGGGGACTAAACACACACACACACATGCACATGTTAAGGTACCAAACCCAAGGCATAAACAAGCAATATTCAAGCACACTTAAAGAGGCCAAACATGGACTAATAGCATGCATTAAAAGCTCTGAAATTCATATTAAACATGATGCCAAATCATGCAATGAAGCATGCAAATGGTCTTAGGCTTAATGCAAGCCAATGGGGCATTGAACCATACCTATGCAAGGCAATTATGGCATGCGCTAACAACTCAAAACAGATTTTGGCATGTCAAAATAGGCCTAAAGGACCACTTAGATGGCATCTAAGAAGCTTGGAATCAAAGGCATACAACATGACCAAAACATGGAGCATTTAGCACATACTCTTAAAGTATTAAAGAGGCATGCAAGGCAATCAAACAAGCACATCATAAGGTCTGAAATGGCATGTTAGATGGTTTCAAATCATTGAGAATGAAGCAAGCAAGTCATGCTATACTCACATGCTCTCAAGGCCAACAAGCCACATGCAAAGGAGCTATGTAATGCATGATGAGATCGACCCAAATGGCTATGGAAAGAGCTAGATCATGGCAAAATGAGCATACAAGCTTCATGGATCTAGGCCTAAAACATGCTAGAAATGAAGGCACGCAACCTAGGCATATTAAGGCAATAAGAGGCATTACAAGGCAACTATGCTAAGCATGCATAAGGGACCTAAACCAACTTGAAATCATGTTATAATATGGCAAAATAAGCATGGAAAACAAGTCAAACATGCTCAACACACACTCAAGCATGAAGCTCCATAAGGGAGCAAAATTTGCCCTTTTCAAGGACATCAAGGAGAGGGGGTGGCCCTCTCCTTCTTGAGACTCTAAGGCATGCTCTTCACCACTGAAATCCCTCAAGATTTCAGTGGTGAAGAGATCCTATCACCAAAATCTCGGATCTCTCACAAAATAGCACAAAAAGTGACCTTTTCAAGGCCTAAGGGTGGTCAAACCTACCCAAACCACTAAACACTCTTAATATACAACAAAGAGGGTTAAAAATCAGAACTTTTGTGCCAAACACTAAGCTCAAAAACTGTTTTAAAGCAAGCAAAAATAGATTGCAAGAATGGGGTAAAAAGAGGGTATAGTGTCTTACCCTTGAAGCCTCTTCAACAAAGATGATGTGTTGGCTTCCTTGAGTACCAAACCAGCTCCAAAGCTTCAAAACAAACCTCTGGACCCTCAAGAACCAAAGGAAGGTGAAACACTAGGTGCTTGTGTGCAAAAGTGTGAACTAAAGCACCTAGTGTACTAAATAAGCAAGAAAGGAGAGAGATAAGATAGATATATGATCTAACCTAAAACCAGAGCTTGGTCTCTCTCTAAAATGGCTGAAACCTCTCAAGAATTCCAACCTTTAGCCAAGAGAAGAGCCTTCTCTCTTATAGAACTTGTAAGACTTACAAGCTAAGCAACCAGGGCTCATCCCTCCATACGTGTATGGAGGAAAGAGCTAAACAAATTGTCTAAAAATATCTCATAAAGCAGCTGTAAAGTGGTCGGCAGGGCAAAATGGTAATTTTGCCAAAAGGAGTGCCGAACGGCACAATATAGTGCCCGTGGAAACGCCAGCCAGCCGGGGGCCTCTAGCCACAGCCAGTGGTATGTGGGGATGCCTCGAGGCATTCCCCGCCTCTAGGGCAAACCACAAGTGTTTGGTGCAAAACCAAACATAAAACAGTCAAGTTCGGAGGTCCTGAGGCAAGGCGCGCGAGCCAAGAACTCCGGGAACTCCAAACAAACACAAACATGGATAATCATCGAGTGTTCGAGCGGTGACATCCAAGTCTTGAGGACGGTAAAAAATGGGGTGTCTCTGATTTGCCCTCTTTGTGAACTCGAAAGTCATAACAATGACGGGAGTGAATGTCAAAGCCTAGAGACGACCCATTTTTGACAAGGCCGAAGACTTGGACAAACAAACAAAACATAGATAGACAAATGGTTGTGCCCGCAGGCTGCCTACGTATCCCTTTGCAAGGAATCAAACCAGCGTAGTTCAGGGGCAGGATGCGAAGTGATGCACAATGCAAGTGCATAACTTATGATCATGCAAAGGATGCTGTGATGAAGCAATTATGCAAAATAAATGCAACATTTTAAGCGAATGCTATGCAAGCAAGTAAACATGAACCAAACTGCATCTCATGCAGAAAGGATGTAAGAAAATTATGCAATTCGCACGGCGTCTTGCGCGGAGAAGGCTAAAAGCGACTACCAAGAATACCCGAAGTCTCAAGCACAAAATCTCTCAGCGTATCGTACACAGGAGAGGAAAGAGCAACGCTTCTCAGCGTAGTACACGCGAGAGAAGAAAGATAAAATTTCTCAACGTAGTACACGCAAGAGAAAAAGGGTAAAATTTCTCAGCATAGTACACGCAAGAGAAGAAGGAAAGGCAAGGAGAAACCTCATCAGCGTAGTACACGCGAGAGAAGAAGGAAAGAATTTCTCAGCGTAGTACACGCAAGAGAAGAAGAATAAAATTTCTCAACGTAGTACACGCAAGAGAAGAAGGAAAGGCAAAGAGAAACCTCATCAGCGTAGTACACGCGAGAGAGGAAAGAAGAAAGCAAAAAGAAACCTCTCAGCGTAGTACACGCAAGAGAGGAAAGAAGAAAGCAAAAAGAAACCTCTCAGCGTAGTACACGCAAGAGAGGAAAGAGGAAAACAAAGAGACACCTCTCAGCGTAGTACACGCGAGAGGGGTAAGAGAAAAGCAAAAAGAAACCTCTCAGCGTAGTACACGCGAGAGAGGAAAGAGGAAAGAGACAAGCCTCTCAACGTAGTACACGCGAGAGAGGAAAGAGAAAAACAAAGAGAAACCTCTCAGCGTAGTACACGCGGGAGAGGAAAGAGAAAAGCAAAAGAAACCTCTCAGCGTAGTACACGCGAGAGAGGAAAGAGACAAACAAAGAGACACCTCTCAGCGTAGTACACGCGGGAGAGGAAAGAGGAAAGGCGAAAAGAAACCTCTCAGCGTAGTACACGCGGGAGAGGAAAGAAGAAAGCAAAAAAGAAACCACTCAGCGTAGTACACGCGAGAGAGGAAAGAGACAAACAAAGAGACACCTCTCAGCGTAGTACACGCGGGAGAGGAAAGAGGAAAGGCGAAAAGAAACCTCTCAGCGTAGTACACGCGGGAGAGGAAAGAAGAAAGCAAAAAAGAAACCTCTCAGCGTAGTACACGCGGGAGAGGAAAGAGGAAAGCAAAAAAAGAAACCTCTTAACGTAGTACACGCGGGAGAGGAAAGAGAAAAGCAAAATAAACCTCTTAGCGTAGTACATGCGAGAGAGGAAAGGGAAAAAGCGAAAAGAAACCTCTCAGCGTAGTACACGCGGGAGAGGAAAGAGGAAAGGCGAAAAGAAATCTCTCAGCGTAGTACACGCGGGAGAGGAAAGAGAAAAGCAAAAGAAACCTCTCAGCGTAGTACATGCGAGAGAGGAAAGGGAAAAAGCGAAAAGAAACCTCTCAGCGTAGTACACGCGGGAGAGGAAAGAGGAAAGGCGAAAAGAAATCTCTCAGCGTAGTACACGCGGGAGAGGAAAGAGAAAAGTAAAAGAAACCTCTCAGCGTAGTACACGCGGGAGAGGAAAGAGGAAAGCAAAAAAAGAAACCTCTTAACGTAGTACATGCGGGAGAGGAAAGAGAAAAGCCTCTCAGCGTGGTACACGCGAGAGAGGAAAGAACAGCAACGCAAGTAAAAAAAGGCGCACAACAATGTGGGCGAAACATGCGTGATAACGCAAGTGAGACGAGTCCATAACAATGTGACTGGGATGTGCATCACAATGCAAATGAAGTGGGTGCATAACAATACAGGTGGAAGGGTGCATTTTCTATGCAAGAGATGCGAGCATTTAACATGTACTCTGGTGCCTCTGATTTACCTCTTGGAGGGCTTTGCAGGCTTTACAACACATTCTGCTCGAAAAGGGGACACCCCGTGCATGTTAGCGAGAGATAACATCTGCCGCTTTAATTGCCATTCGACTTGAAGCAAGCTTACACTTGGAGTAGAGGCACACTCATACTTCGGAACACTGACAAGGTTTGAAGAGGTACATCCGGAATACAATTTCAGAATTCACTGAAAGTGAAACACACTCAGATGCTTCAATTTTCCCTCTTTTCTTTTGCTTTGCAATGTGGAACCTAAATAGCTTCAGATAGATCCTGATTTTACTGTTCTCACATGACCTGGGTTGAACCCTGCGGTTTTTGAAAGAACAAATTCCCCCTTTTGCACAAATGTAGAGAATGCCACAGCACTCTGAGCACACAACAAATCATTTTTGAAATTGAGAAAATGAGTTCTCGACCGGATATTGAGCCTACAACTGAACATAGCAAAGACGACCCAACAACGGAAAATAAAGGTAAACAACCTAAACACATCTATTGACACTTGAAACGACTCAAAACAAGACTCGAGACAAACAAAATACAACGAAAGACTCAAATGCGCACAGGGAGCCTGTTTCACCGGGTATTATTTCCCACCCTTTCTCATTTGTGATTCTCACATCACTCGGCCCTCAAGCTCTGTTTTTCTGAAAAAGCCCTTTTCCCACTTTTTCTCTCAACGCACATCTCTCTATTCTTCAATCTCTCAATTTTTTTATCCCTTCCCAGAATGGTTGGTAGATAGACAAGAAGTTGCGGGCTCTTGCCCCTAGCATTCTGCTAGATTCTTTTTCTTCTGCACACAGCAGTGAACTTTCCCACAGAGGGGTTGTGCCACAACTGGGTGTATAGCAAATCTGCAGCTAACATCGGTTGATGATGCCTTGCCGGGGAGTTTGGACGTGGTTAGATCTGTCCAGATGAGGAAGTGGAACATCTCGCCCCATTCCAATTTATGCTTCGCGCATGTCTTGATACCTCGCTGCTTGGAGGACGAGAGAGCTTTTAGCCCTTTTTGCTAACTTTAGTTGTGCCCTCTTCTGGCAGGTAGAGTGCCTTTCTTGGCAAGTATGTTGAAAATGGAGGAAAGACAGGAAGCCTGACTCAACTGTGCCCCTAGTTCATCATTTTGACCATTTTTTGTTTTAAAACAATTTTGGCCAACATGAAAGTTAGATTAACATGCTTATTCGATTTTTGATTTGAAATCATGCAAATCAGTTGTAATCTTGAAAATTTTCCTTTTTGGGTCCAAGAAAATGGTCGATTTTGGAAAAATGGAATGATTTTTGAGAGAATAGTCAACCTCAAGAAAAATTCTCAAAACTGTTTTTGCAAACGGCCACCGCTCAACAAGCAGGGAACCAACTCTTTGAGATGCACAACCTCGGACCCATAGCAATCGAAAATTGCCCCTTGTCTAAAGGACACTGCATGGCAACGGAAAGTTGCCCCTTGTTTGAAATGACACCGTAGTGCATTGAATGGCAACGGAAAGTTGCCCCTTGTCTAAATGGCACCGCAGCATATTGAAATCAATCCTTCAGAGCGACGATCACAACCGAACTCTCGGATACAGAGAAGGCAAAGATGATCAAAACCATTTCATGGACACAACTGAATTTGAAGTGTTTTAGGGCTGGACTTCATAATGAAGTTGCCTACGTATCCCAAAGATGGGAATCAAGCCTTACGTAGTTCGGGGTGAACAAGGTACACTCGGGTATTTAACCTCTCCTTTTTATGCTCTAATTTTTGCCAAGGCGCCTATTGCAGGTTTTCGACCTTGCGAGCTTTGTTCTTCTTTCTTTTCTTTTTTTTTATATTTTTTTTCATTCCTTTTTCTTCTTCTTTTTTGCATTTTTCTTTTCTTTTCCTTTTTTTTTGCATTTTTTGTTTTTCTCTTGCTCTAACTTTTGCCTGGGTCGCCCTTCCGGGTTTTCGGCCCAGCGAGCCTCTCAAAGGGTAAAAGTGTAACAAGTCCATGCCAAATGGTTTTGAGATTGAAGCCCTCTGTATCCAGGAGAGTGGCTGTTGTATTGATTTGCAGAAAAATCCACATTTGGCTCTTCGAGTACATCGGATATATATTTTTTGCCCCTAGTTCGAGGGGTGCTTCTGATCTAGCTTTGCAAGCTTCTTCTGACGAGGTCTAACCTTCTTGATCTGACTTTGGTGCCTCTTGTTTGAGGACTGCTTTGAATCTGGTCTCACAGGCCTCACGTTGTAGTTAACCATTGAACATCCTGAGTTTGAGTCCAAGGTTCGAAAATGAGGGGTCGAGTCTCGAGGCTGAGAGCGATCCTAAGCTGCACAATCTCAAGAGCGATTCCACACATGTCTTTGCAGGACCGCGCAAAACATTTTTTGAAAGTTTTTAAGAAAGCGACAAATCGCTCGCGCTGAAGACAGTGTGGGACCAATCTGGATCAAGCCAGGATCCTTCCCAATACTCACACTAACAAGCATGATTTCATTCATTAAGGACTTAGCACGCCTTTCTTTCTCTCAATTTGGTCAAAGTTTTGCAAATCCCGAGGAATTCCTCCCTCTTTGTTTTTATCACAATATTTCGAAAAAAGTTTTGGAAAACTTAGGTCGATGCAACGAATTCAAGGCACAAAAAAGACATAGCTTCTAGTCAAATACCGCCATCTCATTTAGAATTTCTGGCACAACTGGCACACGGCAGAAGCAAACGCGAGAGCGTGGAAATCACTGCTGTTTCATTCAAAATCTGTTGGCATAACTGACTCCCTGGCAGAAACAGACTCAAAACAAAACAAAAGGACAAACGCAAAACAAAATGGGTGATGTCCGAGGTAACATCCCCGGAATCACCTGACTCTAACAAAACAGAACTGACTCGATACAACAAGACAGACTCAACAGGGTTGACTCGATACAACGAGGCAGACTCAACAGGGGTGACTCGATATAATGAGACAGACTCAACAGGGATGACTCGATACAACGAGACAGACTCAACAGGACTGACTCGATACAACAAGACAGACTCAACATGGCTGACTCGATACAACAAGGCAGACGCAATACCCAAGTCAGAATGTAGGATAAACAGCATTCACAATTGCTCAAAATAGTGCGTGCCATCCATCACATCTGAAGTAAACTGAGCACTGACAGCAAGTGGTTCATCCCCTGATCACATAACAACACAGGTCTAGAGTACCCGGGGTATATCAGACCCTTCTGAAGCTATGGTTCCAAGACTACTTAGCAAAAGAGAAAATATGTAGCACCTCAGCCTGATTTCACGTAACGAATCACGGACAAAGTGAATGAGTGTGCTCTCTCGAGTCGCCCAAAATTCTGCTCCAAATCTGAATCGATACGCAGATATAATCGATTCTCAAAATCGATCTTGGTGCAGAGGGCGGATACCCAGTCTTGCAAACTGGTATACGCATTCCCTGTAGAGATATACTCTAAAAGCACATAGTAGGTAAAAGAGAGCCAATACACCCCTATGTTGGGGTAGGGTTTCCCTGTCCTATTTTGTCAGGAGCTAGGGTTTCACTACGCACGCAGCGGTTTCAAACAACCTAAAATCGGGTAAGCAACCTGTCCTAGTTTGGAATGGTCACTATGGATTCCGAATATGCACTAGGTCGAATGGTCAAAAAGGGTGCCCCGATAAAACCGGGGTTTGTGTTCCCATACTGGCAGAGCCCGCAACCGGTCAGCCTTATGGACATGCCTTGACAAGACAAGCCTCCGGCAAACCGCTCAGGAATAGCAGACGGCCAACACGGTGTCCTAGGCACACCAATGCACATGCAATGCAAAGAAACACATAAGTGTAGTCAAAACAGGATATCACGAGTTCGAGTCAAGCTCTCTAAAATCCCCAGCAGAGTCGCCAGAAACTGTAGCACGTCCGGCGGAGGGACCTCGCTACAGTTCGGACTCAATTTGTGTCGGTTCTAAATCTGAACCAAAGAGTCCAAATCCGACAAATCGTTTGAGAAAACAGATTTTTGAAAAGTAGTGCCAAACATGGACTGCTTTGCCAGATTACAGAGTCGCCACCTAAATATTTAAAATGGGAAATTTAGGAAACCCTGACTCGGTGCCGAAGGCCACATGTCCGTCATCACCAAAGTGGTCTTGGCTCGGGAGCTTGGGTACGATCGGGGAAGGTCAGCTATGAGCACACTTTCGCCGGTCGAAGACCGGCCTCTACTAACCGTGATATCCGTTTTGAAAACATTACATGCTCTTATTCCAATTATTAGCCTAGAATTACTATGTTATGCGCACAGCAAACAAGTATAGACTAGATTGCCTAATTTGGAAATAAACATTGCATATCCGTTAGTTTTGAAAATGCTTTGGAATTTGCTACTCGCAAGTAGGCTAAAACACGGATTTCAATGAGTTTTCCAACTCAAGCAACCCAACCTCCACCCACAGGCATTCAAACAGTTTATCTCATATAAGCATTTAGCCACATGGTAAGCATACTGTCATGGCAACATTCACACGCATGTGGTATGCTAAAGCGTAAAATACTTACATCGTACTCCGTGCCAAAACAATAAACTTGGTTAGCAAACATGCATGACCTAGTTCATGTTAAATGGCTAATGCAACACAGTCAAAGATGCAATTTAGAGTAGGCTCGGCTAACCTAAACATGGCATGTGAAATGCACGAGTAACACGTATTCAAGTTAGATTTGAAATACAATGCAGTTTGTATGATGTGCCGAGCCCGATGCATGTAAACAAATACATGAATGCACACGTGCATTGCATAAGGTATGCTAATTTGAATGTGCCCTAATCTACCAACATAAGCGGGTAAATAAAAGGGAGAAAGAAATGGGGATTGGAAGACATACACCCACTCACACACACTTATTACAAAGTCGCCCTCACACGGAGGGACCAAAATAATAATACAAATAATTAACTACGCAAGCTAATTAAATATTACAAATTGCCTAATTAATTAACAAATTAATTAAACTAAGAAAAGCAGTAAACCGCCTCGGGAGGAGAGCCAAATGCAGTGCATGTTCGAGACTCGCTCGGAATCGCGCTACCATGCAAAGTCTGCCTCTGTTTTCCCTGCTTTCCTCATCTGAAGACTGCCAAAGTCCCAGGATTACTTTCTTAGGTACTGGAGATCACTACCGGCTGCACAAAACTTCCACCGGCAGTGAATTGAGCTCATCGGCACTGAATTGATCCATCGGCTGAAAATTTACTGCAGGTCGGCACTAAACACTGCCGGCCAGCACTGAATGTCTGCAGAACCTGCAACTCACAGCAGCAGAGGGCAAAAACTTGCATGGCAATGTAATTCAAAGCATGTATGCACCAAACACACTCCTTATCATGTTGGTGACTCAAAGGAAGGTGTGCCTTGGTTCTCGGACCACCAATCACGCATTTCCATGCATGATGGCCCTAAGAACCAAGAGTGCAAATTTGATTTCAAATGCATGCAAATCACATAGGCACAAAAGGGTGCCAAACCTCTATCAAACTCACTTCAAGAGGCTTGGCATGCATGTCAATGAGATGAAGCTCTAAGCATGTCAACTAGGCATACAACATGGACAATGTGATGCACTTATGCAAACATGCAAACAAGCATATAAGGCAAGCATGCAAACCAATGAAATGATGGGCTTAGACATGAATTAGGCAACTCAAAAAGGCCTAAAATCAGTAGCCAAAATACCTACAATTGGGGACTAAACACACACACACACATGCACATGTTAAGGTACCAAACCCAAGGCATAAACAAGCAATATTCAAGCACACTTAAAGAGGCCAAACATGGACTAATAGCATGCATTAAAAGCTCTGAAATTCATATTAAACATGATGCCAAATCATGCAATGAAGCATGCAAATGGTCTTAGGCTTAATGCAAGCCAATGGGGCATTGAACCATACCTATGCAAGGCAATTATGGCATGCGCTTAACAACTCAAAACAGATTTTTGGCATGTCAAAATAGGCCTAAAGGACCACTTAGATGGCATCTAAGAAGCTTGGAATCAAAGGCATACAACATGACCAAAACATGGAGCATTTAGCACATACTCTTAAAGTATTAAAGAGGCATGCAAGGCAATCAAACAAGCACATCATAAGGTCTGAAATGGCATGTTAGATGGTTTCAAATCATTGAGAATGAAGCAAGCAAGTCATGCTATACTCACATGCTCTCAAGGCCAACAAGCCACATGCAAAGGAGCTATGTAATGCATGATGAGATCGACCCAAATGGCTATGGACAGAGCTAGATCATGGCAAAATGAGCATACAAGCTTCATGGATCTAGGCCTAAAACATGCTAGAAATGAAGGCACGCAACCTAGGCATATTAAGGCAATAAGAGGCATTACAAGACAACTATGCTAAGCATGCATAAGGGACCTAAACCAACTTGAAATCATGTTATAATATGGCAAAATAAGCATGGAAAACAAGTCAAACATGCTCAACACACACTCAAGCATGAAGCTCCATAAGGGAGCAAAATTTGCCCTTTTCAAGGACATCAAGGAGAGGGGGTGGCCCTCTCCTTCTTGAGACTCTAAGGCATGCTCTTCACCACTGAAATCCCTCAAGATTTCAGTGGTGAAGAGATCCTATCACCAAAATCTCGGATCTCTCACAAAATAGCACAAAAAGTGACCTTTTCAAGGCCTAAGGGTGGTCAAACCTACCCAAACCACTAAACACTCTTAATATACAACAAAGAGGGTTAAAAATCAGAACTTTTTTGTGCCAAACACTAAGCTCAAAAACTGTTTTAAAGCAAGCAAAAATAGATTGCAAGAATGGGGTAAAAAGAGGGTATAGTGTCTTACCCTTGAAGCCTCTTCAACAAAGATGATGTGTTGGCTTCCTTGAGTACCAAACCAGCTCCAAAGCTTCAAAACAAACCTCTGGACCCTCAAGAACCAAAGGAAGGTGAAACACTAGGTGCTTGTGTGCAAAAGTGTGAACTAAAGCACCTAGTGTACTAAATAAGCAAGAAAGGAGAGAGATAAGATAGATATATGATCTAACCTAAAACCAGAGCTTGGTCTCTCTCTAAAATGGCTGAAACCTCTCAAGAATTCCAACCTTTAGCCAAGAGAAGAGCCTTCTCTCTTATAGAACTTGTAAGACTTACAAGCTAAGCAACCAAGGGCTCATCCCTCCATACACGTGTATGGAGGGGAAACAAGAGCTAAACAGCTGTCTAAAAATATCTCATAAAGCAGCTGTAAAGTGGTCGGCAGGGCAAAATGGTAATTTTGCCAAAAGGAGTGCCGACCGGCACAAAATAGTGCCGGTGGAAACGCCAGCCAGCCGGTGGCCTCTAGCCACAGCCAGTGGTATGTGGGGATGCCTCAGAAGGCATTCCCTGCCCCTCTAGGGCAAAACACAAGTGTTTGGTGCAAAACCAAACATAAAACAGTCAAGTTCGGAGGTCCTGAGGCAAGGCGCGCGAGCCGAGAACTCCGGGAACTCCAAACAAACACAAACATGGATAATCATCGAGTGTTCGAGCGGTGACATCCAAGTCTTGAGGACGGTAAAAAATGGGGTGTCTACAGTTGCCCCTCTTTGACAGAACTCGAAAGTCATAACAATGACGGGAGTGAATGTCAAAGCCTAGAGACGACCCATTTTTGACAAGGCCGAAGACTTGGACAAACAAACAAAACATAGATAGACAAATAGTTGTGCCCGCAGGCTGCCTACGTATCCCTTTGCAAGGAATCAAACCAGCGTAGTTCAGGGGCAGGATGCGAAGTGATGCACAATGCAAGTGCATAACTTATGATCATGCAAAGGATGCTGTGATGAAGCAATTATGCAAAATAAATGCAACATTTTAAGCGAATGCTATGCAAGCAAGTAAACATGAACCAAACTGCATCTCATGCAGAAAGGATGTAAGAAAATTATGCAATTCGCACGGCGTCTTGCGCGGAGAAGGCTAAAAGCGACTACCAAGAATACCCGAAGTCTCAAGCACAAAATCTCTCAGCGTATCGTACACAGGAGAGGAAAGAGCAACGCTTCTCAGCGTAGTACACGCGAGAGAAGAAAGATAAAATTTCTCAACGTAGTACACGCAAGAGAAAAAGGGTAAAATTTCTCAGCATAGTACACGCAAGAGAAGAAGGAAAGGCAAGGAGAAACCTCATCAGCGTAGTACACGCGAGAGAAGAAGGAAAGAATTTCTCAGCGTAGTACACGCAAGAGAAGAAGAATAAAATTTCTCAACGTAGTACACGCAAGAGAAGAAGGAAAGGCAAAGAGAAACCTCATCAGCGTAGTACACGCGAGAGAGGAAAGAAGAAAGCAAAAAGAAACCTCTCAGCGTAGTACACGCAAGAGAGGAAAGAAGAAAGCAAAAAGAAACCTCTCAGCGTAGTACACGCAAGAGAGGAAAGAGGAAAACAAAGAGACACCTCTCAGCGTAGTACACGCGAGAGGGGTAAGAGAAAAGCAAAAAGAAACCTCTCAGCGTAGTACACGCGAGAGAGGAAAGAGGAAAGAGACAAGCCTCTCAACGTAGTACACGCGAGAGAGGAAAGAGAAAAACAAAGAGAAACCTCTCGGTAGTACAGCGGAGAGGAAAGAAAAAAAAAAGAAACCTCTCGGCGTAGTACGCGAGAGAGGAAAGAGACAAACAAAGAGACACTCTCGGTAGTAGTACACGGGAGAGGAAAGAGGAAAGCGAAAAGAAACCTCTCGTAGTAGTACACGCGGAGAGGAAAGAAGAAAGCAAAAAGAAACCACTCGGTAGTACACGCGAGAGGAAAGAGACAAACAAAGAGACACCTCTCAGCGTAGTACACGCGGGAGAGGAAAGAGGAAAGGCGAAAAGAAACCTCTCAGCGTAGTACACGCGGGAGAGGAAAGAAGAAAGCAAAAAAGAAACCTCTCAGCGTAGTACACGCGGGAGAGGAAAGAGGAAAGCAAAAAAAGAAACCTCTTAACGTAGTACACGCGGGAGAGGAAAGAGAAAAGCAAAATAAACCTCTTAGCGTAGTACATGCGAGAGAGGAAAGGAAGCGAAAGAAACCTCTCAGCGTAGTACACGCGGGAGAGGAAAGAGGAAAGGCGAAAAGAAATCTCTCAGCGTAGTACACGCGGGAGAGGAAAGAGAAAAGCAAAAGAAACCTCTCAGCGTAGTACATGCGAGAGAGGAAAGGGAAAAAGCGAAAAGAAACCTCTCAGCGTAGTACACGCGGAGAGGAAAGAGGAAAAGCGAAAGAAATCTCTCGGTAGTACCGCGGGAGAGGAAAGAGAAAAGTAAAAGAAACCTCTCGGTAGTAGTACAGCGGAGAGGAAAGAGGAAAGCAAAAAAGAAACCTCTTAACGTAGTACATGCGGGAGAGGAAAGAAAAAGCCTCTCGGCGTGGTACACGAGAGAGGAAAGAACAAAGAACGCAAGTAAAAAAGGCGCAACAATGTGGGCGAAACATGCGTGATAACGCAAGTGAGACGAGTCCATAACAATGTATGGGATGTGCATCACAATGCAAATGAAGTGGGTGCATAACAATACAAGTGGAAGGGTGCATTTTCTATGCAAGAGATGCGAGCATTTAACATGTACTCTGGTGCCTCTGATTTACCTCTTGGAGGGCTTTGCAGGCTTTACAACACATTCTGCTCGAAAAGGGGACACCCCGTGCATGTTAGCGAGAGATAACATCTGCTGCTGCTTTAATTGCCATTCTGACTTGAAGCAGGCTTACACTTGGAGTAGAGGCACACTCATACTTCGGAACACTGACAAGGTTTGAAGAGGTACATCCGGAATACAATTTCAGAATTCACTGAAAGTGAAACACACTCAGATGCTTCAATTTTCCCTCTTTTCTTTTGCTTTGCAATGTGGAACCTAAATAGCTTCAGATAGATCCTGATTTTACTGTTCTCACATGACCTGGGTTGAACCCTGCGGTTTTTGAAAGAACAAATTCCCCCTTTTGCACAAATGTAGAGAATGCCACAGCACTCTGAGCACACAACAAATCATTTTTGAAATTGAGAAAATGAGTTCTCGACCGGATATTGAGCCTACAACTGAACATAGCAAAGACGACCCAACAACGGAAAATAAAGGTAAACAACCTAAACACATCTATTGACACTTGAAACGACTCAAAACAAGACTCGAGACAAACAAAATACAACGAAAGACTCAAATGCGCACAGGGAGCCTGTTTCACCGGGTATTATTTCCCACCCTTTCTCATTTGTGATTCTCACATCACTCGGCCCTCAAGCTCTGTTTTTCTGAAAAAGCCCTTTTCACTTTTCTCTCAACGCATCTCTCTATTCTTCAATCTCTCAATTTTTTATCCCTTCCCAGAGCGGTTGGTAGATAGACAAGAAGTTGCGGGCTCTTGCCCTAGCATTCTGCTAGATTCTTTTTCTTCCGCACACAGCAGTGAACTTTCCCACAGAGGGTTGTGCCTGGCGGGTGTATAGCAAATCTGCAGCTAACATCGGTTGATGATGCCTTGCCGGGGAGTTTGGACGTGGTTAGATCTGTCCAGATGAGGAAGTGGAACATCTCGCCCCATTCCAATTTATGCTTCGCGCATGTCTTGATACCTCGCTGCTTGGAGGACGAGAGAGCTTTTAGCCCTTTTTGCTAACTTTAGTTGTGCCCTCTTCTGGCAGGTAGAGTGCCTTTCTTGGCAAGTATGTTGAAAATGGAGGAAAGACAGGAAGCCTGACTCAACTGTGCCCCTAGTTCATCATTTTGACCATTTTTTGTTTTAAAACAATTTTGACCAACATGAAAGTTAGATTAACATGCTTATTCGATTTTTGATTTGAAATCATGCAAATCAGGTTGTAAGCACTGAAAATTTTCCTTTTTTGGGTCCAAGAAAATGGTCCAGTTTTGGAAAATGGAATGATTTTTGAGAGAATAGTCAACCTCAGTAAAATTCTCAAAAACTGTTTTTTGCAAACGGCCACCACTCAACAAGCAGGGAACCAACTCTTTGAGACGCACAACCTCGGACCCATAGCAATGGAAAATTGCCCCTTGTCTAAAGGACACTGCATGGCAACGGAAAGTTGCCCTTTGTTTGAAGTGACACCGCAGTGCATTGAATGGCAACGGAAAGTTGCCCCTTGTCTAAATGGCACCGCAGCATATTGAAATCAATCCTTGAGCGGCGATCACAACCGAACTCGCGGATCCAGAGAAGGCAAAGATGATCAAAACCATTCCATGGACACAACTGAATTTGAAGTGTTTTAGGGCTGGAGTTCATAATGAAGTTGCCTACGTATCCTAAAGATGGGAACCAAGCCTTACGTAGTTCGGGGTGAACAAGGTACACTCGGGTATTTAACCTCTCCTTTTTATGCTCTAATTTTTGCCAAGGCGCCTATTGCAGGTTTTCGACCTTGCGAGCTTTGTTCTTCTTTCTTTTCTTTTTTTTTATATTTTTTTTTCATTCCTTTTTCTTCTTCTTTTTTGCATTTTTCTTTTCTTTTCCTTTTTTTTGCATTTTTTGTTTTTCTCTTGCTCTAACTTTTGCCTGGGTCGCCCTTCCGGGTTTTCGGCCTAGCGAGCCTCTCAAAGGGTAAAAGTGTAACAAGTCCATGCCAAATGGTTTTGAGATTGAAGCCCTCTGTATCCAGGAGAGTGGCTGTTGTATTGATTTGCAGAAAAATCCACATTTGGCTCTTCGAGTACATCGGATATATATTTTTTGCCCCTAGTTCGAGGGGTGCTTCTGATCTAGCTTTGCAAGCTTCTTCTGACGAGGTCTAACCTTCTTGATCTGACTTTGGTGCCTCTTGTTTGAGGACTGCTTTGAATCTGGTCTCACAGGCCTCACGTTGTAGTTAACCATTGAACATCCTGAGTTTGAGTCCAAGGTTCGAAAATGAGGGGTCGAGTCTCGAGTGAGGCGATCTAAAATTGCACAATCTCAAGAGCGATTCCACACATGTCTTTGAGGACCGCAAAACATTTTTTGAAAGTTTTTAAGAAAGCGACAAATCGCTCGCGCTGAAGACAGTGTGGGACCAATCTGGATCAAGCCAGGATCCTTCCCAATACTCACACTAACAAGCATGATTTCATTCATTAAGGACTTAGCACGCCTTTCTTTCTCTCAATTTGATCAAAGTTTTGCAAATCCCGAGGAATTCCTCCCTCTTTGTTTTTATCACAATATTTCGAAAAAAGTTTTGGAAAACTTAGGTCGATGCAACGAATTCAAGGCACAAAAAAGACATAGCTTCTAGTCAAATACCGCCATCTCATTTAGAATTTCTGGCACACGGCAGAAGCAAACGCGAGAGCGTGGAAATCACTGCTGTTTCATTCAAAATCTGTTGGCATAACTGACTCCCTGGCAGAAACAGACTCAAAACAAAACAAAAGGACAAACGCAAAACAAAATGGGTGATGTCCGAGGTAACATCCCCGGAATCACCTGACTCTAACAAAAGCAATGACTCGATACAACAAGGCAGACTCAACAGGGGTTGACTCGATACAACGAGGCAGACTCAACAGGTGACTCGATATAATGAGGCAGACTCAACGAGGGATGACTTCGATACAACGAGGCAGACTCAACAGGGTGACTCGATACAACAAGACAGACTCAACATGGTGACTCGATACAACAAGGCGAGCCTTAATACCCAAGTCGAGAATGTAGGATAAACGGCATTCACAATTGCTCAAAATAGTGCGTGCCATCCATCACATCTGAAGTAAACCGAAATCTTGACGACAAGTGGTTCATCCACGATCACATAACAACACAGTCTAGAGTACCGGGTATATCGGACCCTTACGGCTATGGTTCCAAGACTACTTAGCAAAGAGAAAATATGTAGCACCTCGGCTGATTTCACGAGCAGAATCACGGACAAAGTTTGAATGAGTGTGCTCTCTCTTGAATCTGCCCAAAATTACGCTCCAAATCTGAATCGATACCGCAGATATAATGATTCTCAAAATCACGTCTTGGTGCTCAGAGGCGGATACCCGATCTTGCAAACTGGTATCGCATTCCTGTGAGATATACTCTAAAAGCACATAGGGTAAAAGAGCCAATACACCCTATGTTGGGGTAGGGTTTCCCTGTCCTATTTTGTCGAGCTAGGGTTTCACTACACGCAATGGTTTCAAACAACCTAAAATCGGGTAAGCAACTTTGTCCTAGTTTGGAATGGTCACTATGGATTCGAATATGCACTAGGTCGAATGGTCAAAAGGGTGCCCGATAAAACCGGGTTTGTGTTCCCATCTTGGCGAGCATAGCCGGTCAGCCTTATGGACATGCCTTGACAAGACAAGCCTCCGGCAAACCGCTCAGGAATAGCAGATGGCCAACACGGTGTCCTAGGCGCACCAATGCACATGCAATGCAAAGAAACACATAAGTGTAGTCAAAACAGGATATCACGAGTTCGAGTCAAGCTCTCTAAAATCCCCAGCAGAGTCGCCAGAAACTGTAGCACGTCCGGCGGAGGGACCTCGCTACAGTTCGGACTCAATTTGTGTCGGTTCTAAATCTGAACCAAAGAGTCCAAATCCGGCAAATCGTTTGAGAAAACAGATTTTTGAAAAGTAGTGCCAAACATGGACTGCTTTGCCAGATTACAGAGTCGCCACCTAAATATTTAAAATGGGAAATTTAGGAAACCACGACTCGGTCTTAGAAAATACATGTAAAATCATCACCAAAGTGGTCTTGGCTCGGGAGCTTAGATACGATCGGGGAAGGTCGACTATGAGCACC
Source organism: Camellia lanceoleosa (assembly GCA_025200525.1). NCBI lineage: Eukaryota > Viridiplantae > Streptophyta > Magnoliopsida > Ericales > Theaceae > Camellia > Camellia lanceoleosa. The sequence goes on from CM045765.1 coordinate 176,294,716, forward strand.
CTTTCGCCGGTCAAGACCGGCCTCTACTAACCGTGATATCCGTTTTGAAAACATTACATGCTCTTATTCCAATTATTAGCCTAGAATTACTATGTTATGCGCTGACAAACAAGTATAGACTAGATTGCCTAATTTGGAAATAAACATTGCATATCCGTTAGTTTTGAAAATGCTTTGGAATTTGCTACTGCAAGTAGGCTAAAACACGGATTTCAATGAGTTTTCCAACTCAAGCAACCCAACCTCCACCCACAGGCATTCAAACAGTTTATCTCATATAAGCATTTAGCCACATGGTAAGCATACTGTCATGGCAACATTCACACGCATGTGGTATGCTAAAGCGTAAAATACTTACATCGTACTCCGTGCCAAAACAATAAACTTGGTTAGCAAACATGCATGACCTAGTTCATGTTAAATGGCTAATGCAACACAGTCAGAGATGCAATTTAGAGTAGGCTCGGCTAACCTAAACATGGCATGTGAAATGCACGAGTAACACGTATTCAAGTTAGATTTGAAATACAATGCAGTTTGTATGATGTGCCGAGCCCGATGCATGTAAACAAATACATGAATGCACACGTGCATTGCATAAGGTATGCTAATTTGAATGTGCCCTAATCTACCAACATAAGCGGGTAAATAAAAGGGAGAAAGAAATGGGGATTGGAAGACATACACCCACTCACACACACTTATTACAAAGTCGCCCTCACATGGAGGGACCAAAATAATAATACAAATAATTAACTACGCAAGCTAATTAAATATTACAAATTGCCTAATTAATTAACAAATTAATTAAACTAAGAAAAGCAGTAAACCGCCTCGGGAGGAGAGCCAAATGCAGTGCATGTTCGAGACTCGCTCGGAATCGCGCTACCATGCAAAGTCTGCCTCTGTTTTCCCTGCTTTCCTCATCTGAAGATTGCCAAAGTCCCAGGATTACTTTCTTAGGTACTGGAGATCACTACAGGCTGCACAAAACTTCCACCGGCAGTGAATTGAGCTCATCGGCACTGAATTGATCCATCGGCTGAAAATTTACTGCCGGTCGGCACTAAACACTGCCGGCCAGCACTGAATGTCTGCAGACACGCAACAACTCACAAAGTGAGAGGGCAAAAACTTGCATGGCAATGTAATTCAAAGCATGTATGCACCAAACACACTCCTTATCATGTTGGTGACTCAAAGGAAGGTGTGCCTTGGTTCTCGGACCACCAATCACGCATTTCCATGCATGATGGCCCTAAGAACCAAGAGTGCAAATTTGATTTCAAATGCATGCAAATCACATAGGCACAAAAGGGTGCCAAACCTCTATCAAACTCACTTCAAGAGGCTTGGCATGCATGTCAATGAGATGAAGCTCTAAGCATGTCAACTAGGCATACAACATGGACAATGTGATGCACTTATGCAAACATGCAAACAAGCATATAAGGCAAGCATGCAAACCAATGAAATGATGGGCTTAGACATGAATTAGGCAACTCAAAAAGGCCTAAAATCAGTAGCCAAAATACCTACAATTGGGGACTAAACACACACACACACATGCACATGTTAAGGTACCAAACCCAAGGCATAAACAAGCAATATTCAAGCACACTTAAAGAGGCCAAACATGGACTAATAGCATGCATTAAAAGCTCTGAAATTCATATTAAACATGATGCCAAATCATGCAATGAAGCATGCCAAACAAAGCATGCAAATGGTCTTAGGCTTAATGCAAGCCAATGGGGCATTGAACCATACCTATGCAAGGCAATTATGGCATGCGCTTAACAACTCAAAACAGATTTTTGGCATGTCAAAATAGGCCTAAAGGACCACTTAGATGGCATCTAAGAAGCTTGGAATCAAAGGCATACAACATGACCAAAACATGGAGCATTTAGCACATACTCTTAAAGTATTAAAGAGGCATGCAAGGCAATCAAACAAGCACATCATAAGGTCTGAAATGGCATGTTAGATGGTTTCAAATCATTGAAAATGAAGCAAGCAAGTCATGCTATACTCACATGCTCTCAAGGCCAACAAGCCACATGCAAAGGAGCTATGTAATGCATGATGAGATCAACCCAAATGGCTATGGAAAGAGCTAGATCATGGCAAAATGAGCATACAAGCTTCATGGATCTAGGCCTAAAACATGCTAGAAATGAAGGCCGCATAACCTAGGCATATTAAGGCAATAAGAGGCATTACAAGGCAACTATGCTAAGCATGCATAAGGGACCTAAACCAACTTGAAATCATGTTATAATATGGCAAAATAAGCATGGAAAACAAGTCAAACATGCTCAACACACACTCAAGCATGAAGCTCCATAAGGGAGCAAAATTTGCCCTTTTCAAGGACATCAAGGAGAGGGGGTGGCCCTCTCCTTCTTGAGACTCTAAGGCATGCTCTTCACCTGAAATCCCTCAAGATTTCAGTGGTGAAGAGATCTATCACCAAAATCTCGGATCTCTCACAAAATAGCACAAAAAGTGACCTTTTCAAGGCCTAAGGGTGGTCAAACCTACCCAAACCACTAAACACTCTTAATATACAACAAAGAGGGTTAAAAATCAGAACTTTTTTGTGCCAAACACTAAGCTCAAAAACTGTTTCAAAGCAAGCAAAAATAGATTGCAAGAATGGGGTAAAAAGAGGGTATAGTGTCTTACCCTTGAAGCCTCTTCAACAAAGATGATGTGTTGGCTTCCTTGAGTACCAAACCAGCTCCAAAGCTTCAAAACAAACCTCTGGACCCTCAAGAACCAAAGGAAGGTGAAACACTAGGTGCTTGTGTGCAAAAGTGTGAACTAAAGCACCTAGTGTACTAAATAAGCAAGAAAGGAGAGAGATAAGATAGATATATGATCTAACCTAAAACCAGAGCTTGGTCTCTCTCTAAAATGGCTGAAACCTCTCAAGAATTCCAACCTTTAGCCAAGAGAAGAGCCTTCTCTCTTATAGAACTTGTAAGACTTACAAGCTAAGCAACCAAGGGCTCATCCCTCCATACACGTGTATGGAGGGGAAACAAAACAGCTGTCTAAAAATATCTCATAAAGCAGCTGTAAAGTGGTCGGCAGGGCAAAATGGTAATTTTGCCAAAAGGAGTGCCGACCGGCACAAAATAGTGCCGGTGGAAACGCCAGCCAGCCGGTGGCCTCTAGCCACAGCCAGTGGTATGTGGGGATGCCTCAGAAGGCATTCCCTGCCCCTCTAGGGCAAAACACAAGTGTTTGGTGCAAAACCAAACATAAAACAGTCAAGTTCGGAGGTCCTGAGGCAAGGCGCGCGAGCCGAGAACTCCGGGAACTCCAAACAAACACAAACATGGATAATCACCGAGTGTTCGAGCGGTGACATCCAAGTCTTGAGGACGGTCAAAAATGGGGTCTCTACAGAAGGCCTTATCGGCGGCCGTATTCAAAATCGTTTAGTGTTTCATAATCATCATAATTTATGTGATTTTATGGTGTATTTAAGTAAAATGTGATTTGGTACGATTAAATTATATTAAATAATGATTTAATGCTAAGTTCGACTTATTTACCATTAGACCACTTAGTGGCCATTATCTACTCACCTCTTGAGCCTTAATACATTTGATCAAAACAACATTTCATCAGCCACTTGAGAGCCTTAGCCGACCAAGAGAGTTAGAGAGGGAGAGATTGTGTTCTTCTTGAAAAATTTGCTTGGAGACTTGGAAATTGGAAGAGTAATTGCATATTTGAGCTCCTACACCTCTAATTCAAGACTTAAGGTAGAAATTCATCTCCTTGATTGTGCATTCATGTTGATTCTTGCATGGTTTAGGGCTAAGTTGTAGTCTAGAGCCAATTTATGGCTTGTGATGTTGTATTGAAGCTTAATTGTTGCATGCATGTTGTTATTGTTGAGTTTTGAGGTTGTAAGTCATGTTTTCCTCACATACATGTCCATGTTTTGCAAAAGGTTTATGAAACCATCATGTTTTCAAAGTATGGAGCTCAATAGAGCAAGTTTGGAGCATTGTAAGTTGTTTAAAGTTCATGCATGGCATGTTTGAGTATTGTTCATGAAATTGGTTTCAAATTGGGTTCAAATTAAACACCCTTGGGCTTTGGTTTCTTAAATTGAGCTTTGAATCATGTCATTCTATGTGTTTCCAAGTGCTTTTCCAGAAATTAGCCCAAGAGGATCGGTTTTGATGCATTTGAACTTGAGTTTGAGCTTGGAGGTGCAATCTGGAATTTTCAGATTTTGATCGTATGGTCGTGCGGGGGAAGAACGCTTCGGCGAAATCAAGCTCCGGCACTTTGACTGTTTCTGATCGCTCGGCGGAGTTATCGCCTTCAGCGGATAAATCGAGCATCCAGTACTTTGCACTGTTCAACAGTCCGCTCGAGCGGAGGAATGTACGCTTAAGCGGAGGATTGTGTGGCACGCTCGAGCGGGGAAGTTGACGCTCGAGCGGGTCCCTTTGTTTGCATGTCCGCTCGAGCGGGGAAACATGCGCTCGAGCGGAACTCTGTTTTTCTGAAAATGTTTCTAAGGCATTCTTTTGCATCCTCATTCCATTCTAGGCATTCCTAGGCCATGTTTAAGGCTCCATACTAGGGTTGAGGGGTTAAATACACACTTAGAATCATTGGTGTGAGTTTTATACAATTAGAAATACGTATTTCAAGTGTGTACCCGCTATGTGTTATGTAGGTGGGTGTCATGATCTGTTTGATCATTTGGCTCCACCTATCGGTTCAACGCCCACTGTGAGTAATAACTTAGTAAAGATATGTTCAACAGTATGTATTTTCTGTGTGACAATCATATTCGTTTTCTGGAAAGATATGTTATGTACAATGAATGCATGTCCAAGTTCTAACACGTATTCGTGACATCCTGAGTACCAAGTGAGATTTACAGCCGTGGCCCGGTAGCGGAAGGTTCCTTTATGGAACAAGGTTCCTTGTGGAACAAAGTTAGTTGTAACCTACGCTTATGCGTCCAGTTTGTGCACTATAGCCCGTACCGGAGGCCCGCCATGGGGGCTTAGCTGTCCAGTTACCCGGATCCGGAGGCTCCTTCACAGGAGCTAAGGAGGTTATTCATAACCTTACGCATTGCACGTCCAGTTTAATTACGCTAATGGATGAATCACGTAAATGTAACCATGATTTAAGATTTCTGTCTATATGTGATTGGATCAAGTATGAATTTGAAAATGTTGAACTATGACTCCGATCTGATCAAGCATGATTTTAATACAATGTGAATTGATTTCTGAAATCTGTATGGACTCATTCATTGAAACCTCTTTACTCTGTTTATTATTCACTAGGCTTTCGCTCACCGTTTATTATATATATGTAGGTGAGCCGGCACATGATCAGGGCCAGAGTTGAGGGCCACTCGTTCCCTTTTTGTCAGCCAACTATTGTGCCTCCCGAGGAGGCCCCGGTCAAAGTCTAACGCCGAGGCTGTTTTGCTTCATGCTAGTCCGTAGTTGTGTTTTGTAAAAGTCGGATCTTGGGGGTACTTTATGTAAATATTACGTACATATCGGTGTATCTGACAGGCATGATTATGTATATAAATAAGTTTTGAATTTTCTGTCCCATGTATCTCATCACAGCTCATTGGACCTTGTTATTTTCTGTATTTGCTTCCGCAGCCCCTTGATATTTGTTAATGCCTTTAGAGGCCGTAGGTAATCCACGGGTTACTGGCCGGTTACGTCGCCAAACCTATAGGGGCGGGTTTGGGTCGTGACAGAGTAGTATCAGAGCACGAGTTATACCGCACACACAGGTCCTTATGAGCTTAGGATGTTCTAGTAAGAAGTAGGGGCATTTCATTTGCATGTCATGTGCCTTGTGTGAGAATATAATTCCAGCATAAATATATGAAATTGAATACATAAAGTCTTGTTTACCTATAGCCATGGACAATGCAAGGAATGATGATACCGCAAGGTCCTCTGATGCCCGAATGGATAGAATGGAACAAATGCTGGCAACCTTGACCGAAGTAGTAATGCAGCAACAGAGACAACAACCCTTGCCCCCTCCACCTCCGCCAGTATAGGCTGAAGCTAATAACAGTCAAATCATTAACTTGACACAGAAATTCATGAAGATGAAACCGCCAATATTCTATGGTGGGATTGAGCCACTAAAGGCAGAAACATGGTTGCTTGAGATGGAGAAACTATATGAGGTATTTCCGTGTTCAGAAACTCAAAAAGTCCTCCTAGCCACCTATACTTTGAAAGATGAAGCTCGAATGTGGTGGTTACTGATTCGAAATGGTCACGAAAACATGACATGGACCCAGTTCAATGCAATCTTTTATGATAAGTATTTTCCCCAATGCTTTCGAAACCGAAAAGTCTCAGAATTTCAGGAACTTAAACAAGGCAGAATGTCTGTAGCCGAGTACGAGGCCAAGTTCACTGAGCTAGCTAGGTTTGCTCCCCATATGGTGGACACAGAAGACAAGAAGGCCCGCAAGTTTGAGGATGGGTTGGATCTGGACATACTGGATAGAGTAGGAGTTTTGAATCTACCCACATATGTGAGCGTTTTGGATAGGGCGTTAATGGCAGAATCAATTCTAGCAGCTAGGAAACAAGCTCTTGCTCCACGGACTGATGGGGCAGGGAAAAGATCTGGGTTTGGATCTAGGAAAGGCCGGTTCTTTAACAACAAGAAGCAAAATACAGGGACTTGGAGCAACTCGAGCCAAAGTAGTGGACCTCCTCGATCTGATTACGAATATGGCAGCACGAGGTGTGTGCCCGAGCATCAGTGTATGTTTCCAATGTAACGGTAGGGTCATATAAAGAGATTGTCCACTCGGATCTGAAACTACTAGCGATCTGCGGCAAGTTGTGACACCGGCTTGATGGTAAAACCAATGCCAAAGCCAATGCAGAAAAAGGCAGATTAAAGGCAAGGCCAAGTGTTTGCTTTAGTGCCTGGAGATGTACCGAACACCTCTACTGTGGTGTCAGGTACACTTTCTGTATGTTCTCAATATGCATATGTGTTGATAGATTCTGGTTCTACGCATTCTTTTGTGTCACATGCTTTTTCTCGGAAATTGACTAGGCCACTAGAACGTATGACATGTGTCTTATCTGTATCTACACCTTCTGGGGATTCTATGATGTGTACTCATGTTCATCCAGCATGTGATGTTGTGGTTGGTGATATGATATTGTATGTGGATTTATTGCCCTTGGACATTCAACATTTTGACTGTATTTTGGGGATGGATTGGTTGACTAAATACTGTGCTACTATTGATTGTGCAAACAAAACTGTGGTGTTTAGACCGCCGGGTATGCCTAAATTTACCTTTAGAGGGAATGGGTTAGTTCCTCCCCCATACTTAATTTCGGCTATGAAAGCCGTAAAACTACTTAGGAAAGGTTGTAGGGGTTATTTGTGTTGCATACTGACTACACCATCTGACAGTCCTACTGTAGAAAAAATCCCTATTGTCTGTGATTTTCCTGATGTGTTTCCCACTGATTTACCGGGGGATTTAGTTGACAGAGAAATTGAATTTACTGTTGAGGTGTTTCTGGGGACACAACCTATCTCCAAGACTCCCTATAGAATGTCTATTTCTGAATTGAAAGAATTGAAAACCCAACTTCAGGAACTGTTAGACAAGCACTTTATCCGTCCGAGTACGTGACCTTGGGGTGCTCCAGTGTTATTTGTTAAAAAGAATGATGGGTCTTTGAGATTGTGTATAGACTACCGGGAATTGAACAAAGTGACTATTAAAAACAAATACCCTCTGTCCCGGATAGATGACTTGTTTGACCAACTTCAGGGTGCCCAAGTGTTTTCTAAAATTGACCTCAGGTCTGGGTATCATCAGTTAAAGGTTAGAGCCGAAGATATTGAGAAAACTGCGTTCCGAACTAGATATGGACATTATAAATTCTTGGTAATGCCGTTTGGGATGACAAATGCACCTGCTGCTTTCATGGATCTTATGAATAGAGTGTTTAAATCATATCTAGATGATTTTATTGTTGTATTTATTGATGATATTTTGATATACTCTAAAGACAAGGAAGAACATGTAAAGCATTTGAGAACCGCCTTGCAGATATTGAGAGAAAAGAAGTTGTATGCCAAATTGTCTAAGTGCGAATTTTGGCTGGACAGTGTGGCATTTCTGGGCCATGTGATTGACAAAAATGGTGTTTCTGTGGACCCTCAAAAAATTGAAGCTGTTGTAGATTAGCCGAGACCTACAAATGTGACAGAAGTCCGAAGTTTTCTGGGACTTGCAGGCTACTACCGGAGATTTGTGAAAGATTTCTCAAAACTTGCCTTGCTATTGACTCAGTTAACTTAGAAAAATATGCCATTTGACTGGAATGACCAAAGAGAGGCAGCTTTCCAAGAGTTGAAAACCAGGTTGGTGACTGCACCAATCTAAACTTTGCCAAATGGTACTGACGGGTTTCAAGTGTACAGTGATGCTTCCTATAAAGGCGTGGGGTGTGTGCTAATGCAAAATGGGAAGGTGATTGCCTATGCTTCTAGACAACTCTGACCTCATGAAAAGAATTACCCGACACATGACCTTGAATTGGCAGCCGTGGTGTTTGCTTTGAAAATATTGCGTCATTACTTGTATGGGGTAACTTGCGAAGTGTACACCGACCATAAAAGCTTGAAGTATTTCTTCACTCAAAAGGAATTGAATATGAGACAGAGGCGTTGGTTGGAACTAATCAAAGATTATGACCTGCAAATTTTGTATCACCCGGGAAAGGCTAATACTGTGGCAGATGCCTTGAGCCGAAAATCTGGAGCAACCGTGTCGTGTTTGTTATCCAGCCGAAAAGACTTGTCAACTGACCGTGAGCAAGATGGACTCGTCTACTATCTCTGCCCAACCTGTTATTCTTGATGAGATTAAACAGAAACAATGTGAAGATGAACACTTGAAAAAGATTATAGAGGAGTTCGATTCGAAACCGAGGCCCGAATTTGTGTTTGAAAATGGTGTGCTGAAATTTCAGAACCGTCTTTGTGTGCCTGATTGCTATGATTTGAGGAAACGGGTTATGACTGAAGCTCACAGTAGTAAATTTGCTATGCATCCGGGGAACATGAAGATTTACCACAATTTGAAACATAATTTTTGGTGGCCTGGAATGAAGAGGAATATTGCAGACTTTGTGGCCAGATGTCTACATTGCCAACAGGTTAAGGCCGAACATCAACGACCTGCCAGTTTGCTACAACCACTCCCAATACCAGAATGGAAATGGGAGCACATCACCATGGACTTCATCGTGGGTTTGCCTCGTTCTTCTCGAGGTATGGATTCTATCTGGGTTGTAGTTGATCGTTTAACTAAATCTGCACATTTTCTGCCTGTCAAAACCATTTATAATGCTGATAAATTGGCCAACATCTATATGACTGAAATTGTGAGACTGCATGGAGTACCAGTGTCTATCGTGTCTGACAGGGACTCGAAGTTTGTGTCAAGATTTTGGCAAAGTTTGCAATGAGCTTTGGGAGCGAAATTGAGGAAGCGGGTCTTATCACCCACAGACCGATGGCCAAACTGAAAGAACTAACCAAACTCTGGAGAATATGCTCAGAATGTGTGTGTTAGACTTCCAGGGAAATTGGGAAGCTTATTTGCCATTAGCTGAATTTGTGTACAACAACAGTTATCACTCGAGCATTGGAATGGCTCCTTACGAAGCATTGTATGGAAGAAAGTGTCGATCTCCGATATGTTGGGCTGAAGTAGGTGACAGACCTTTGTTGGGACCGGAACTTGTGCAAGAAACAACCGAGAAAGTGAAATTGATACAACAGTGTCTGAAAACTACACAGAGTAGGCAAAAGAGTTATGCCGATGTTCGAAGAAGAGAAAGGGAATATGAAGTGGGGGATCATGTGTTCATCAAAGTGACCCCGATGAAGGGTCAAACTCGATTTGGTGTTAAGGGAAAATTGGCGCCAAGGTATGTTGGACCTTATGAAGTTCTCGAAAAGATCAATCCGGTGTCCTACCGAATAGCCTTACCTCTGGTGATGGAACACATGCACAATGTCTTTCATGTATCGATGCTTCGGGAATATCTGAGAGATCCACTCCACGTCATCGAACCGACACATGTACTTTTCAATTTCGCGCACATATTACAGCGAGGCGATTGTGATTCTCGGTTCGGCGGGGGAGTTAGCCTTTTGGGGCGACTTTGGACTTTCTGCTTGCTGCGGTTCAAGGTTGGCGCTTCGGCGGAGGTCGCTGGTTAAGTTTGATAAGTATGAGGGCTCATTTTGATGATCTTCTTAGTGTATTTGAAATGTTCTTACCTTATTTTGGGATATTGATTGAGATGATAAGATGATGGTAAAGTGAGATTGGACCAAAAACCTTAATTTGAATAATACCAACCGTCACTCATTTGCCCTTTTCTTTTCCACACTTTGAATTTGGATGTGAGGTTAGAATCATTGGAAAGCTTATTTCCGGGGCTTCAATTTGGACAGGATGGAAGAGTTGTACCTGTTCAAAGTTTTTAAAAACGGGTTTTGAGATCATTTCTTCCATTTTTCTTTGCCTAAGTCCGAAACCCTAGCCCCAAATCCTTGATTTCCTCTACTTTGATCAACAATCTACCATGGTTCTTACATCAAAGATGGAGAAGGCTTGAAGATCTATATTTCAACCGATTGAATTCGGGATTGTGAAGGATTCTTCTCAAAGCTTAGTTTTCTTGCTTGGTTCTTGAGGTAGAGGTTCTAATTCCCTTCAATACTTACCTTAAGAGATAGATTTGTGGTATTTCATTATATTAAAATTTTCCATGTTTGGAGCATGTGGTGTATAGTATAAGAATTGGGGAGGGTTTTGGGGTTTGAAGGTGTTGAGAGTTGAATTGATGAGTTAAAATGGTGGATTGTAAATCCTAAATGTATAATTATTGAGAATGGTGGAATATAAAGTGGTGATTTAAGAAGTTGGAATTTTTGTTGACAATCTTCATTATTTCTTGAAACCCTAAGTGATTGATGTTGATAACCCATGAATTGGGCCAAATTGGAAGTAAAATAATGAAATTGGGGTGTTGAATGATATGTGAACAAGTTTAATTAGATTTCTAAGATGTTTTGAAATAATGTTAAAAATTACGAATGAATCTTGTTATGGGTCTTGTGAATCATGTTAAAATGAGAAAGGAAAATTAGGAAATGATTTAAAGAATTAATGTGAGACTTCATATGTGTGTAGGACACTCCGGGAGGAATAAATGAGTAATAGTACAAAGATATACATTTTATTTAGCATCGATAATTATTATTACTGTAAGTGTTACACAAACATTTATGATGGTTGAAAGTCATTGAAAGATTGGCATACATCGGTATGACTTTGAAATGACGAATAATAATTCTCTATTATCTTTAAGCAATTCTTAATGAATAAATGGAATTATGTTTATCTTTAAACCAAATAGAATATTCCATTGTGTTACACATAGACCCGAAGTCGTTGAGAATCTATGATACGCATGTAAATGTTTAACATTATTATGAGACTCACGTTAGAATGTGGGTTATGGTATTCTAAGAATTGTGCTATGCTATAACATGATATTAACTTTGATTCAATGTATGTTTTGTAACATAATGTTCGTTAATATCATATATTAGCATATGTGTTGATTGGAACTCAATGAGAATGAAATGTTGAAAAGATATTGCATAATTGAAATTAGACCCATGTGTGTTTGAGACATCTATGTAGTTAATCATATATTATATATTTTATTGTTTGAGTTGAACATTACATGATTTCGTACTATTATTCACCGAGCTTGACTCACTTTATTTTATGTAAGCCTTGAGTATCTAGATTCTTAGGTGTTGATTCAAGTTATGAAGTTTTGCTAAGTTTTAATTTATACCTAAGTGATTATTAAGCTTGATGTATATGTATATGTATTTAGCTATCTCAATGTATATTTATCTGCATTATGTTTTGTCTGTGATCCTGGCATAGTAGTGGTAGCTCAATGGATATTATTTTATGCTATTGTATGATATTAAATGCTTCCGTCCAGGCCCCATAGATAATATTTATCAGGTTTGGTGTCCATTTTCGAATGGGTCATGCCCAAATTTTTAGGGGCGGGTTTGGGGCGTGACACATGTACTCCTGAAAGATGATTACACCTATGAAGAAAGGCCAGTTCAGATTGTGAATCGAAGAATTAAAAGACTGAGAAACAAAGAAATACCGTTGGTGAAAGTTGATTGGCAGAACCACGGGGGAACCTACGCAACCTGGAAGGATGCCAAGGTCACCCTTAAACCTCCGTCTTCGATGTCGGGCATCTCAAACGTCTTCGTCATCTATTCCAACCACTCGTCAGCCTTCAGTGGCTCCTTAGGGTTACCCAAAAACTCATCCGGATTAGACTGGAAGAATTCCCTCTTTAGAAAAGACGGCCCTGCCTCAGCTACTTAGGCCTGGACTTGATTCTCAGCCTTGAGAATGTCCATAGATTCCCTCAATGCTCCGGCCATTTCACGAGCTAAGGTGCCCATGGCCTATTGACCTACTGGCTCGGCCACGTTGGCCTGATCCACTCTTTCCTCCTACGTAGGAATCTCATTCGGTATAGGCCTCTCATGCCTCCTAGGCCTACCAAACCTACCACCACGACCTCGTCCTAATATCCCAATAAAGGCAACAAAAGGACTAGCCCATTTACAAATGTGCCAAAGCTATCTCACTCACATCCTAATACAATGGACAATTGTAATTCACTCTACGTAAGCACATAATCACATAAACACATACGAATTTCGTTTTCGGATAATGACCGTCTCATGGCGTTGCTAGAGTTCCAGTTAGAAACGGCAATGATCAAGTGCCTTTTCAACGGGACTCCTAAAAACCCATGGACCTGATCAATATCCTAGAAACTAAATCCTATACCCATATAGTCACGTAAACATGTTATCATATAAACATATAACATCGTACTTAAGTCTCTAATAAGCGAGACAAACCCATTGTGGTACTAACCACTTTCCACGTATCCAAAATATTCAAACCCGGTACGCTCTGATACCAAGTTGTAACACCCTAAAAATATGATATAATCATTCATTCACAAGATCTATAGACATGATAGAAATGTTATATTTTCATTCATCCGAGTCTTCTTTACAAAATGTATTCCATGCATTACATTTTCATAAATGTTTATCTTGAAATTATATAATGTAGCTCTAACTGATAACAACAAAATAAATGCCCTACGGGCTTATAGCTATGTAATAACCCCGACCCTGATTAGCGCTAATTGGAACTTAATTACGCCTAATAATTATTAAGAGGAAATCTGGAATTAATTGCTTGTGCATTGCATGACTTAGGTGTTATTATCTGTTCGGTGTCGAAATATCTGTTCGTGTTTTACACTTTAATTCGCAAATTGAAGGCCTTATCGGCGGCCGTATTCAAAATCGTTTAGTGTTTCATAATTATCATAATTTATGTGATTTTATGGTGTATTTAAGTAAAATGTGATTTGGTACGATTAAATTATATTAAATAATGATTTAATGCTAAGTTCGACTTATTTACCATTAGACCACTTAGTGGCCATTATCTACTCACCTCTTGAGCCTTAATACATTTGATCAAAACAACATTTCATCAGCCACTTGAGAGCCTTAGCCGACCAAGAGAGTTAGAGAGGGAGAGATTGTGTTCTTCTTGCAAAATTTGCTTGGAGACTTGGAAATTGGAAGAGTAATTGCATGTTTGAGCTCCTACACCTCTAATTCAAGACTTAAGGTAGAAATTCATCTCCTTGATTGTGCATTCATGTTGATTCTTGCATGGTTTAGGGCTAAGTTGTAGTCTAGAGCCAATTTATGGCTTGTGATGTTGTATTGAAGCTTAATTGTTGCATGCATGTTGTTATTGTTGAGTTTTGAGGTTGTAAGTCATGTCTTCCTCACATGCATGTCCATGTTTTGCAAAAGGTTTATGAAACCATCATGTTTTCAAAGTATGGAGCTCAATAGAGCATGTTTGGAGCATTGTACGTTGTTTAAAGTTCATGCATGGCATGTTTGAGTATTGTTTATGAAATTGGTTTCAAATTGGGTTCAAATTAAACACCCTTGGGCTTTGGTTTCTTAAATTGAGCTTTGAATCATGTCATTCTATGTGTTTCCAAGTGCTTTTCCAGAAATTAGCCCAAGAGGATCGGTTTTGATGCATTTGAACTTGAGTTTGAGCTTGGAGGTGCAATCTGGAATTTCCAGATTTTGATCGTCCTTCGGCGGGGAAGAAGGCCGCTTCGGCGAAATCAAGCTCAGCACTTTGACTGTTCTGATCTGCTCAGCGAAGTTATCTTGGCGCTCGGCGGATAATCGAGCATCCAAGATTTTGCCTTGTTTCAACGATCGCTCGAGCGGATGAATGTACGCTTAAGCGGAGGATTGTGTGGCACGCTCGAGCGGGGAAGTTGACACTCGAGCGGGTCCCTTTGTTTGCATGTCCGCTCGAGCGAAACATGCTTCGGCGGAACTTCTTTTTGAAAATGTTTCTAAGGCATTCTTTTGCATCCTCATTCCATTCTAGGCATTCCTAGGCCATGTTTAAGTCTCCATACTAGGGTTGAGGGGTTAAATACACACTTAGAATCATTGGTGTGAGTTTTATACAATTAGAAATACGTATTTCAAGTGTGTACCCGCTATGTGTTATGTAGGTCGTGGTGTCTTGCGATCATTTTGATCATTTGGCTCCACCTATCGGTTCAACACCCACTGTGAGTAATAACTTAGTAAAGATATGTTCAACAGTATGTATTTTCTGTGTGACAATCATATTCGTTTTCTGGAAAGATATGTTATGTACAATGAATGCCTGTCCAAGTTCTAACACGTATTCGTGACATCCTGAGTACCAAGTGAGATTTACAGCCGTGGCCCGGTAGCGGAAGGTTCCTTTATGGAACAAGGTTCCTTGTGGAACAAAGTTAGTTGTAACCTACGCTTATGCGTCCAGTTTGTGCACTATAGCCCGTACCGGAGGCCCGCCATGGGGGCTTAGCTGTCCAGTTACCCGGATCTGGAGGCTCCTTCACAGGATCTAAGGAGGTTATTCATAACCTTACGCATTGCGCGTCCAGTTTAATTACGCTAATGGATGAATCACGTAAATGTAACCATGATTTAAGATTTTTGTCTATATGTGATTGGATCAAGTATGAATTTGAAAATGTTGAACTATGACTCCAATCTGATCAAGCATGATTTTAATACAATGTGAATTGATTTCTGAAATCTGTATGGACTCATTCATTGAAACCTCTTTACTCTGTTTATTATTCACTAGGCTTTCGCTCACCGTTTATTATATATATGTTGGTGAGCCGGCACATGATCAGGGCCAAAGTTGAGGGCCACTCGTTCCCTTTTTGTCAGCCAACTGTTGTGCCTCCCAAGGAGGTCCCGGTCAAAGTCTAACGCCGAGGCTATTTTGCTTCATGCTAGTCCATGGTTGTGTTTTGTAAAAGTCGGATCTTGGGGGTACTTTATGTAAATATTACGTACATATCGGTGTATCTGACTAGCATGATTATGTATATAAATAAGTTTTGAATTTTCTATCCCATGTATGTCATCACAGCTCATTGGACCTTGTTATTTTCTGTATTTGCTTCCGCAGCCCCTTGATATTTGTTAATGCCTTTAGAGGCCGTAGGTAATCCACGGGTTACTGGCCGGTTACGTCGCCAAACCTATAGGGGCGGGTTTGGGTCGTGACAAGCTATCCAAGTTATCACTTGGTTACAACAAAAGAAGAGTCCTAACTCTTTTACATATCAAGCCCTCAGCTTGAATTTACATTGAACACAAAATAAGATATACAAAAGTGGAGCTTTCAACCCCTAAGCCTCCCAAGCTTTGACCTTGGAGGTGGCATGTGACCTGTACCTGAAAATGGTGTCCCAAGTAGGATGAGCCAAAGCTCAGTAGAAATATGCTAAACCATATATGAGAATTAACTAAAATATGAGCATCAGATGATGGTGCAACATTCTTAACTGATACGTATTCTTTTCAAGATCAGTTAATATAGATAACCAATATCTCATTTCATTTCCATTTTTCCATGTTGGGTAAATCAATTAATTAAGTTCATTATTATCAAAACAACCAATATGAGAGTACAACTCAATGGTTCACAATTTAACACATTAATCAATTCAACACTTCTATTTCTTGCCATTTTACGGAACCACGTCCGAGGGAACCGACACCCATGAATGTATGAGATTTCAGGACTTTCATCCTGAACACTCCGACCAACTTAATTATCAATGGAGTCCATCCCCTATCTCCACCCAAACAATGGAGTACATCCCCTATCTCCTCCCAAACAATAATACATATACAATGTATTTAAACACTTTGTCATATACAATAACTAATCAAAACACATATTCAATGGTTTAATCAAACCGTCATATTCAATGACATAATTCAATCGATTAGTTTCAATCACCCTAATTCTCATGCAGTTTTTACAACAATCATAGCTATCCTCCACCGATAGCCCAAATCAGATATATCTAAACGATTAAATAAATCTATCAACAAATAATTTATCAAATTTCATAGGTGAATGATTTATCAAATCTAATTACACCATTCAATCACATTTTCTCCCAATTTCATAGTTTCTAAACCAATTTCATTATTTACACAATTAGTTGATTCAACTCAACTTAAGGCAATTTTTCCCCCATTCGAAAACATCAACCATAGGCCTAAATCTCACCATTTCAACAATAAAGAACCTCATACACAAACCCCCAAGGTTACTTTGTAAATCAACATGAAACCCCCCTTTTAGTTTAGTGCCCAAACCCTAACTTTTACCAAAACCTTCCCAAATCCCACCATTTATACAAAATGGCAAATATCTAGGTTAAAGCTCATATCAAAGAGTAGAATATCCCTACCTCAAAGTTAGGAGAGCAAAGGAGAAGATGGAAGAAACTTTGAAGATGACCAAACTCCACATTTTTCGGATCAAATGGAAGCCCACGCAATTCTCTACCTTTTTAACAAAGGGACTAAGGTAGAAACTCTTAGGTTCTAAGGGATTTGTAGAGAGAAGTTGGACTTTTAGGGAGAGGGGTAGCCAATCTAGGGTTTTATGTGAAAAAGAGACCAAAAAGTGATATAAAATTACGCTGTTACGAACTAATATACGCAGTCGTCACTCAAGTGAAGGAGTCGTCGCTCGAGCGACCTAACACAACAGTGACCTCGCTCGAGCGCAAGAAGCATCGCTTGAGTGTAGAATGCAAAGCTTCAGGTCTGCCATGGATGCAAACGCATGCTCGAGCGCAAGAAGTCTCGCTCGAGCAAAGAAACAATTTCACAAGGCTCACTCGAGCGCAAAAAGCCTCACTCGAGCGACGCACTTTTACCTTCCCAGAAAAGTTGCGTGTGGGAGAAAAACCTAAAGACCCTCATTTGTCGCTTGAGCGTAAGAAAGTTCGCTCGAGCGAAGAAGAAAATAAGCATATCACCTTTCATAAGCATAGAAATATTAACCTTTCATTCATTAGAGTCCTCTTTACAAAATGTGTTAAGTACTTTACATGTTCATAAGCATTCATAATTGATAACAAGTAAAATTATGCCTTACGGGTTTACATCTTTCCAAGCCAAAACTTAGTTATAACAAAAGAAGAGTTCTAAGTCTTTACATAGAAAGCCCAAGGCTTAAATATACATTTAACATCAAAACGAATAACAAGAGGGAGTCTGCAACTCCAAAACCTCCCAAGCTAAGATTTTGGAGGCGGCATATCACCTGTACCTGAAAATGGTGTCCCAAGTAGGGTGAGCCAATGCCCAGTAGAGATATGCTAAACAACATATGAGAATTAACTAAAACATTAATATTCGATAAATGTTTAACACTCGTAAACCAACTCCTACCACTTCCATGACTAATCAACATTTACATTCTTATTTCAATCTGTTTTCAATTATTTCTCCGAGTCAATGCATGACATAGTTCACTATTATCCAAGCAATTCAAATGAGACTACAACTCATAATATCAACACATCAATCATGAACATCATTTATACACTTCTATTCACTTCCAATCTCTTGCCATCTTACGGAACTACGTCCGAGGGAACCGACACCCAAATATATATAAAAGGTTTTAGGACTTTCACCCTGGACACTCTGGCCAACTTAATTATCAATGGAGTTCATCCCCTATCTCCTCCCAAACCATGGAGTACATCCCCTATCTCTTCCCAAACAAAGATACATATGCAATGTATTTAAACACATCGTCATATACAATGACTAATTCAATCACATATACAATGTGTCAATCCAACTGTCATATTCAATGACATAATTCAATTGATTAGTTTCAATTTACCTAATCTTCATGCAATTTCTACAACACTCATGGCTATCCTCTACCAATAGCCCAAAATCAATTATTTTCTAGACAGATAGATAATTTATCAAACAGATAATCTATCACATTTTTCACAGATGAGTGATTCGTCAATCCAACTACACCATTTAATCACAATCTTCCCCACTTTCGTAATTTCCAAGTCAATTTCATATTTCCATATTGATTTCATCAATTACACAAATAATATATGTAATACAAATTAGGACATTATCCTCTTTCTTCCAAATGTTGCACCCAAGGCCAAATTTTATCCATTATACATAATAACCTCATCTTTGAGACCACACATACACATGGAACCCCAAAAATAGAAAACCCCTCTTTTATAATTTCAATCTCAAACCCTAACTTCACCCAAAAGCCCCAAATCCCACTATTTATACAAAATGACTAATATTTATGTTAAATCTCATAAAGAAGAGTAGAATATCCCTACCTCAAGAAGAAAAGACAAACCAAACAAGGGATGAACTCCAAGGAGGATGAAATCAACTTCTACTCGGATGGAAATGAAGATATTAAAGAGCTCCAACTTTTTAATAAAGGAAGGAGGGTGAAGAGATCATTAGATCTAGGTCAAAATATAGAGATAGAGGGTATTTTAGAGAGAGAAGCTCTCAACTTAGGGTTTTGGAAAGTTTTAGAGAGAGAAAGGATAGAAAAAGTGATTTAAAATGTCACTTACGCGATCTGATATACGCACAGTCCGCTCTAAGCGGAAAGTTTGACACTCGAGCGTCAGACACAACAATGGGACCCGCTCGAGCGCTAAGACACAACAGCAAGGCACTACTCGCTCAAGCGTAGAATACACTCATCCAGTATTTCTCAGATTTCAGATAGTCGCTCGAGCGCAAGAAAGGCCGCTCGAGCTTAGACCCGCTCGAGTGTGAAAAACACTTCTGCAGCATTTTTGCAGACGCACAAAACATTGAGTGATTGCAAACCCCGCTCGAGCGCAAGAAAACCTACTTGAGCGGAAGACCAAAATTCTGGGCAACAAGGTTCTAGACCAAACGCAACCAACCTGTTCTAAACACGCCCAACACATTTCAAAAACTCAAATTTAAAGAGCAAGAAGAAGAAGAGACATAACAATAACATTAAACTGCAAGTCCCGAGTTTGAAGCACCATAAAGGTCAAGTTAGAAATCGAGATCGCTATAAAAAGCCTTGCTCGAGTGAAGAGACCAAAATCTGGACAACAACCATTTGTACCAAAAGATAACCAACCTGTTCCAAACTCACCCAACAAGTCCCAAAACTCAAATTCAAAGAATTAAAGGAAGGAAACAGGACATGGACAATAATGTAGAATCATGGAATCCGAGTTTGGAACACAACAAAGGTCGGGGTAAAATCGGGATCGCTATAGAGATTATACAAATTTGTGATAGGATGTGTGCTATAGACTTTTCCAAGTGTAATATACCGAAAAAAGAAATTCTGAAATCTAAACCAGGGGCTAGTTAAACAACTCAATATGATCAAGGGTCTTTACAAAATGAATAAGAGACAAGAATACATTTCAGATGACAGATTTAACAGTATAACTTATAAAATATAGAATCTTTCATCTTTTGTTTGTATTACACAAACAACACAGTACAAACAAAATGAAGGCTAGGTTATGCTTGAGGCTATTTGTAGATAAATATACTAGAAGGCTATGCTATGTATACACGTATATATATTCACCCAAAAAAAGTATACGCATATATAGAAATGAATAACTAATCGGGGTTGGTTCAGTGATAATGTTTTCAAATTTCTCGTGCAAAGCCTGGGTTTGAATCACTACAACATATAAGAGTTTTAGAGACTAAATATTTTGGTCTCTAAAAGTGAAAATTCTGTTGTAAAAGACATTTAGGGACCAATTTTCATCGCCATGAGGATAGTCGCTAAAAGGTCGTCCCAAAAAGTCAAAAACTAGGCTTTTAGCGACAAAATTTTGAAAATGTCACTACTAAATAGACTTTTAGGGACAAAATAATTTTGTCTCAAAATGGTTTATTTTTTGAGACAAAAAATTTGGTTCCAAAAGAATAATAATTCATCACTAATGTCCAATTTTTGTTGCTAAAAATATAATGACACTATGCAACAAAATTATTTAGTTCCTAAAAAATAATTTTGTCTTTAAAACCTTAATTTTTTTGTAGTGAATCTCCGTAATCTCTTGTTGGGGTTAAACATACTTCTTAGTGTCTATAGCACATGGAGTGCCTTAGTTTCGATCCCGATGTAAGTGCGGTAGAATTCCCTACAGATGCGCTGTGAATTCTAAGAGATAATACTTCCTGACGGGTATGTGGAATAGTCTATCTGCATATCCATTTTGCAGATCGTGTATATAGAAATGAATAAAAAAATTGAATGCAGATGAAATGGAAAAAAAGAGAGAAAGAAATAAAAAATTTCAATAAATTGTGTATAAAAAAATGCGTGACATAATTTTAAGAGAAAATTAGTCTAGGGTCCCTCTCCCACTTTTCGTAATGGAAGAGATCCACAAAATTATTTTTTGATGTCTAAGGTCCCTAAATATATCACAGAGAAATTTGACCTTGCCAAATCAAAACTCATCTCTCTTTCTCTCTAAACTTCTCCATTCTCAGATCTGTCCAGATCAACTCTTGTTCCTCACCCCTGACTTTATTCTCCAGCCGATTGAGCTCCACCTTCACCGGATCCGACCCGTGCAGCAAATTCAAGAACTCATCTGCGTCCAAACTCGGCGGCCTTTGCGGAGCTCGCCTCATCGAACTCTTAAACGATCCTGACACCGTCAACGATTGCCGCCGTTCTCGCCGTAACTCAGTTTCGGCGCCACCGGTGACACACCTTTTATCTCCAGAAGAGAATGACGACGAATGGCTGGCTAACAGCCCGTCGCATCGTGGACGCCATTGTTTTCAGCCAAGGCACGTAGAGTCCCAGCGACGCGCTGAAGAAGGCTAGGAAGGTTCTCAAAGATCGTCGGGAGAGAAATTCAGTCGCAAGCATCATGCTCTTATCTGACTGGTGGCAACCCTCCTAGTGTCCCTGACTCATCTCCAGAAGTGCATCTGAGGACTGTATTTGTTCCTCTGCTAAGTTCATCTACTGTATACTTTAACATGTAAAATTTCTCTACGTTGAATAAATATATTCAAATCAGAGAAATTTAATTTAATCACACTCTTTGATTGAGAGTTTCAAAAGCTGCAATTTTCAAATAACATACGAGTCAAAATTTGATGCAAATTGCAAAAACTAATTCTGATTGATTTATGATGATTTATGAGTTGTGAATTTCTCTGGGTTGAGTGATTTGGAGATGGGGGAATTTCTCTGATTTGAATAAATTTATCTGGTTTTGAGAAAATTTCTCTGGGTTGAAGTGAGTCTAGAGAAATTCTCTGGATTTCTCTAGTTTAAACTCAGTTTGTTTAATTTTCTCTGCCTTTAATTGAGTAAAATTGGATTAGACATCCACAATATTATGTAGAATCAGAGCATTCTCATTCTGATTTAGAGCATTCTCATTCTGATTCACTGAATTGAATTTCACTGATTTAATTGAAAATTCAAGAATTTCACTGAATTGAATTCAGTGAATCGGTGGACTCCATCTTAATCAGTCCAATTTTACCAAAGAATAACACTGAATTGAATTTTCTCTGGCTTTGGACCAAAGAATTTCATTGGATTGAATTTTCTCTAGATCAAATTTTCTCTGGATTGATGTTGAGGGACCTTAGACATTATAAAAATATTGAGTATCCTTTATGCTATAAAATCATAATACCATGGACCTTAAAAAAACCTCCTAATTTTAATATATGGTTTGAGTTGTGTGTTTCTGAAACTAAAATTTAAAATAAAAAATTTGAATAGTTATATAAAAATAATTTGGATATGAGAAAAATCCATGACATAACTTCGAAAATATGTTTCTAATTGAGCCCAAAGAAATTATTCAACAGTTGTCAATTAGCGTGTAATACTATTTGTCCAAGTGGTATTCTTAACCTTTGATGTGGCTGAAATTTTTATAAATAAGACAATATTGACGTATTTTTATTAAATAATTAAAAGATAAAAGAGGACATATTTAATATATTTTATAATTTTATTAACTTAAAACATTCGATGAATTATAATTACGGTCGATGAATTATAATTACGGTCTCTGTAGTTTCAAATTTGTATTACTTTGATTTTGACCTTTCAATTATAATATATTTGATTCGGAATTTTGAATTTCATTTTAAACAACGATAATTGGAGATATTGTCACTCCATTTCAAAGGCAAAATAGTTAATTTGATAAAATATAAATTAGTTTGACAAAAATAAATATCCAATTTTTTTTTTTAATTTTTTAAAAATTATTTCTACTCACCAATGGTAAAATTATATAAAAACAATAATTTTTTTTACATTTTTATTTTTATTTATTTTTTACCAAATTAATTTTTAGCATGTATTTGGATAATGATTATGTAATGGATATTATTTTTATTGATATTTTTGGATGGCTATCATGTAATAGATGGTTGTATTTGTTGTTAACAGATATTTTTAGATAATTATCATTATGATTATTAGGTTTTTAATGTATAATCAATATGTTTAATATATGAAATGTTTTTAATTTTGGACTTTTTGGTTTAATGAGTTTAATAATGACATTAATATGTTTAATATATAAAATGTTTTTAGTTTAGTATTTTTTGATTTAATAGATTGATTTAATAATAACATCAAAATTATTGTCATGTTTAACTTTTGAAAAAATAAAACTAATTTAACTAAAATAAATTTTAAAAAATTATTTCTACCTTTCTAAAATATAAAATTATATAAAAATGATGTGTTTTTTAATTTTTTTTCACCCATTTAATTTTTAGTTTCTTAAAAAAATATTTTGAAAATAGATTTTGAAAATCAAACTAAACAGAACTTTACAACAAAAAAAGTTATAGCATTATTCATTAAAAAAATGCTATTATATTTCAAACAATATATAAGTTAATCAATGCAAAATAAATTATATGATGATTTTGCCATTAAAATGGAGCAACAATATGTTCAATTGTCCTTATTTTGAACGAGATTTAAAATTTAAGATTAAATGTATTACAATTAAAAAATTAAAGACCAAAATAACACAAATTCTAAACTATATGGACTGGCAATATAATTTGTCCTAAAACATTTACAAGCAACATCATTACCTAAGATTTTTTCCTCCAAAACGAAACGCAAAATATAAAGTAACGCTAGAAATTTCAAAAATTCTATCAAAAAGTCTACCAAAAGTCTTACATGACTGTGAGACTCACACAATATAAATCTCACACCCACATAAAATATTTGATAAAATTTTTAGTATCTCTAATATTTTTTCAAAATATATTCAAAGGTCTTCTCTAGAGCGGATTTCTAGAAGCTTTTCCAACTTGATTGCCGTCAATTTTGAACTTTGTCCCCGCATTTTGTGAGAAAATAAAATAGTAAAAGTGGCTTATGTTATCTTATTTGTATTTTTGTTGGTATTTTAAACTATTTGTCATTTGCACTGAAGTTTCGTCCTTGGAAGTGTGATCCCATGTTCATCGGTATCCCATTTTTAAAGTTTTTAAATTTAAACTCTAGCACCAACTTGAGACTAATTAATCTCAATAATTGGACAATTACACTTAAAAAAGGCTACACTCTTCAAGTTTTTCCATTTGACTATTCTATATGGATTTATTTCGAATTGGCAAGTGTAAATGATTTTGTTCACACTGTAGCAATTCTTGTCGGCAATAATAAATGATTAAATATTAACTGTAGATATATATGTTTAAACAATAATTGAATCTCTCAATACCAAATGTGAATGACTATGGTAAAGTTGAAGATTTTGTGATTTAAATTAGTAAAATATTAGTGAGATATAGGAGTTAAATATTATTGGAAAAATAGAATTGAACTGCAGGGAAGCACACATGGAGCAATCACAATTATGAAAGACTATTCTAGCATTCCAAGAGGAAAGAAGTTGAGGGGTGTTTTACAAATCAATTTAGAACATAAAAATAAATTTATCAAATAAAAATAAATTAAATTTATTTAATAATTATAATTCGTATTATCTGAAAAATTTAAACACCTTTTTAAAAATAGGCTAAAGTTTTAAATCATTGACATTTTACTTAAATCTAAAGGTTAAATGCTTAATTTCAAATTTGTTATGATTATAGGTCACTATTGAGATGTATTGTCATCACCCCCAATGTCATCACTATTATTACCACTACCATTCTTGTCACCATTATCACTCATACAAATCGTCACTATTGTCACACTTTGAATATATTTGCTAGTCATTTTGAAGGAAAAAATATTAGGTAATGATGTTACTTATAAATGTTCTACATAAATAAAATTATAAAATATATTAGATGTGTCATCTTTTATCTTTTAATTTGTCTTCAACCCTTCTCCCCCTTCACGTCTTCACTATTATCGCCTACATCATCACCATCATCACCATCATCACCACCACTACTGCAATACCACCATTATTGTCATTGCTGCTGTCGCCACCACACAACTAACAGGGCCGACTTTGACATTTTCATGGCCTAAAGTATACTCTTGATATGGGGCCTTCCATAATTTAAAAATAAAAAAAATAAAAAAATAAAAAAAGATTATATATCTTTTTTTCATTTCTTTGTTTTTGACAGTGACTTGATTTGCTGATAATATAGTATAATGGGTAGTGCTCTAGATCTTCTCTGGATTTGGACAGGGAAAAAAACTCTTAAATGTGAATTTTACTCATTTTGCTCTTCGTGATTCTTTCATTGGTTATGTGTAGTACCATGGTCTGTTTGTTTGTTTTTTTTTGATCCTTGCAAATGACTTGTTGGCTTCTGGGTGCCGACATAGTTAGGATGTAGTGATTTGGCAATGATGAAGATTGCATCACTGTTAACTTTCATTTGTGCAAATTAATTTGCTTTTAAGATTCTGCCTCTGATTTCTGCTTTTGGGGTGTCTTCTTTGGAAGGTTATTAATAAGTTGATGATTCAAGATGCTGTCTTTATGTGCTTTTGATTGCATCGTATGAAAACTATACTTGGCTTGGATCCATCATGTACTGAGTTTAGACTTGATATATGCTCTATTCATCATAAAAGGTCCTGATTTCAGTGTTGGAGTCTAGTTCTGCTTGGGATTTGTTGGTGTCTCACCAACGGTTTGTTGTTCCTTTTGGTGGTTGAATATGATTGGGGGAGTCATTAGGTGCCAATTTTATTGGGACACCGGTTCACTTGTTATGCTGCGGTTGTTGGTTTCACGTAGGGGTTGGTTTTTCTGTGTCTTTTTTCTTTCTCATGTTCTGCTGTAATATTGGTGTTAGGAGGAGGTGGAGTTTTTGGGTTTTCTATTCTCTGGTTTGATGGCTTTTTTTTTTTTTTTTTTGAGTACTTACGTATAGGTCCTAATAAGTAAACTTATTACCTAATACGTCATATGAAAAAAAACTATTATAAAAAAGTCACTAATTGTAAGTTTTAGCAACAATTTATAAAAATTATGATAAAAAAAAGTCACTAATTGTCAATATTTAGCGACATATATAAAAAATTGTTACAAAAAAATTATTTTTAGTGATAATTTTACCAAGACTTATTTTCAATATGACTTGATGGGAATTAAATCCAACTATTAGGACCTATTGGTTGTTTACCATTTTTTTGGTTCTCATCCAAAAGCAAAAGATGGATAATAACAACAACATATTATATCAGTAGTCTTATATTTTGTCTTTGTGTCATTTTGGTCTCTGTTGTTTTAATTAACTCGATTTTAACTCCTAATTTTAAATTTTATTTCAATTTGGTTGAATGAATAATGTTGATTATAGTGTTTGGAGGAAAATGATCAGTGAGTGAGTTGAACTTAACTCACCAAGTTAAACACATTTATAATTTTGTCTGTAAAAGCATAACACATGTTGCTTATGTGCTCATTTTACATAAAAATAAAAATAAAAATTGTAATAAATTGGATTAAATTAAAAAAAGTATAAATTCAAAATCAAAATTGAACTAATTAAAATTAGGGTTAATTGTTAAAAAAGTGCAAGTTAAAGAGGGTATAAAACATTAGTCCAGTAGATTTTTTTTTTTTTTTTTATTTTATTAGTGAGAGGTTTACCTTTTGTAAAATAATTTGGTGAGAAGTCTTTTTATTTAGTTTGAAGGTTGTTTTGTTTCTAATTTTACCTCTTAATTTATCTATTGATTTTTTTTATCGGTTAACTTTCGTTGACTATCAGTTCAAATTTATATCTATCTATTCAGTTTTTTTCCCTATTTGTCAAAATTTTATATATCTGTTGGAATATCTATGTGCTGAAATTCCTATATGTTGAAATCATCTATTCAAAAAAATCTATATGTTGAAATTCACAAATTTATCTATTTAAAATTTTATTTTATCTGATAAAATAACAATCTTATTTTAAGTTTTTTAATCCATCTGTTGAAATTCACCAATTCTCTCTCTCTCTCTCTCTCTCTCTCTCTCTCTCTCTCTTCAATTTCTCATTTTTAACAAATCGTATCCATTGTACAAAAAAAATTATCTATTCAAAAAAAAAAAAAAAAAATCAATCTATTCAATTCTTTCTTTTCTCTCTCGTCCCATCTGTTGCAATATGTTTCATCATCATCATTATCAACAACATCAACAACAACAATCATAAAAAATCAACCATCATAATAAAGAAAAAAAATAATTCAGATCTAACGCATGTATATATTCAACAGATCTAAACATATCTGAGCTCAAATCTTAAAAAAACAAAAAAAAAGAAAAAAAAAAAGGAACTATATGTTTAAATCTTTCTTCTCTCTATCTCTTTCCTCCTTATCTGTTCAACACAAAAACAAAACAAAAAAATTATTTGTTTCATCATCATCATCAACAACAACAACAACAATTAGAAGAAAAAAAAAAAAAACTGAAATTATCATTAAACTTGTGCTAATTTAAATAATTCAAATTGAAGAACTGACTCAAAACAAAGCATCTATACCTTGTCATCTTCATTTGAGCTGCTCATAATCAATTTTGTTGATGCGAGGAACGAAAATTTATCATCAAGAGAATTCATAGCTCTGTCAAACGCATCTGACTCAAAACAAAGCATCTATACCTTGTCATCTTCATTTGAGCTGCTCATAATCAATTTTGTTTATGCGAGGAATGAAAATTTATTATCAAGAGAATTTATAGCTCTGTCAAACGCATCCATAAACTGCAGAATTTCCAAGCAAAAAGAATGAAAAACTTATAAGAATTCAATTACAATAAGCCAAAAAGAAAAAAAAGAAACTAAGTGTGCATTAGCAAACAACATTAAAGGAAATGAATAAATGCATTGGAACTTACAGATCTGTGTTCTCATACGAGATCGATCTGAGAAGAGAAAGAAAAGGAGGATGAGCCAATTTCGGTGAGATCTTGTCGCCGAAGAGATGAGATGAGGCAAAGGAAGACAGATCAGAGGTAGTATCGAACTTGATCTATACGGTATACCCCTCTAGTAGTGTAATAGCTAGGGAAGAAGAAACAGAAACATAGAGAAAGAAAGTAGCAAATCTGTATATTATTCTTAGAAAATTACATACCCCTCATGTGGGAGTTCCCCAATTATTTATAACTACTTCTTTACCTCACTCCTGTAACTAACTAACTAATTCTCAACTAATTTTCTCTAGCTGACTAACTAATTTCTCAACCAACTACCTAACTAACTTCTTCTCAACTGACCCTCAACTGACCCACAATTCTTGACATAACATTCCCTGCTACTTGAGAATTAGCCTTGGCCTCAAGGTTGAAATTGGGGATACTTTGCTTTTATCGCAGAATTGTCAACCCAAGTAGCATCATCTGGAAAAGAATTCACCCATTGGACTAACCACTGAACCATAGCCTTGTTACCATGTTTAACTATCCTCCTATCCAAGACAGCCATAGGTTCCAGTTGCAAAGTTCCCTCAAGACCTACAAGGGGAAGAGTAGTATAAGCTAACACATTAGTCCTAATTTTCTTTTTAAGCAGTGAGACATGAAAAACAGGGTGAATTTTAGCAGTTCCTGGTAATTGCAGCTTATAAGCCACTAAACCAATCCTTTTCAAGACCTGATATGGCCCATAAAACCTTGGAGATAGTTTCATATTCCTTTGCAAAGCCACTGTAGTCTGTTTATAAGGTTGCAACCTGAGGAACACCTAGTCTCCAATTCCAAATTCCCTTTCAGACCTTCCCTTATCAGCATAATGTTTCATCATTTGCTGTGCCTAAGTAAAATGCTTACTTAAGGTCTTGATAATAGCAACCCTCTCTTTTACCCAATCATCCACAACTGCTACTAAAGAAGGTTTGGAAAGGCAAAAAGTATGGTCAGGAGGTTCTTGTCCATAGAGTGCAAAGTAGTGAGTAGTTTTGGTGGTAGCATGGTAGGTGGTATTATACCACTACTTAGCTAAAGAGAGCCACTTAGCCCACTACATAGGACAGTCCCCAGATATACACTTGAGGTAGTTCTCCAAGCATTTAAATTTCAGTTTGACCATTTGTTTGAGGGTGATAAGAAGTGCTAAGGCACAACTTATAGCCCCGTAAAGTGAAAAGTTCATGCCAGAAATGGCTAGTAAACACAACATCTCTATCTGGAACAATGGTAGAAGGAAGACCATGCAACTTAAACACTTGATCAAAGAATACTTTGGCCACATCTTTAGCTGTATAGGAATGTGATAAAGCTATGAAATGTCCATATTTTGACAATCTATCTACTACTACAAAGATCACAGTCTTGCCTTGAGAATTTGGTAGACTTTCAATGAAATCCATGGAAATGTCAGACCATACCCTATTAGGAATGAGAATGGGCTGTAATAGGCCTGGATACTTGACATTTTCACTTTTGTACCTCTGACATGTATCACATTCAGAAATGAAATGAGCGATATCCTGCAGCAGGCCTTTCCAATAAAAATTCCTATGCATTCTTTTTGTGGTCTTTATTATCCCTGAGTGTCCTTCCAAAGGTGAAGAATAGAAGTCCTGAGTTGCATCCTGAGGGCTGAGTTCCCAACTACCAACTTGCCATGGTAGGTTAAAATATCATGGTCCCAAGCATAACCAGCATGAGCTTGACCTTGCTGTAGGTCCAGTATCAACTGTTGAATGTCAGCATTTTCACTTGAACTAAGCTTTACTTCAGTCAACCAACTGGTAGAGACACAAGATAAAGCATGAATCGCAGCTATTGAATCAGCAATATTGGTCAACTTTTCTTTTTGGGACAAAGCATCATCAGCTTGGTTATCTTTCCCACATTTGTATGCGATAGTGCAGTCAAAACCCAATAGCTTGGTCACCCATTTTTGTTGGAAAAGGAGTTCCTAATCGGTGGTCAATCCTAATAAGGAAGTGCCTACCTAGTAGGTAATGCCTCCATTTGAGGACTACCAGCACTACTACCATTAATTCCTTTTCATAAGTAGATAAAGATTGGTCTCATGCTGAAATTCCCTTACTCTAATAGGCAATGGGATGCCCATCTAGCATAAGTACAGCCCCAAGGCCTGTGCCAGAGGCATCTGATTATAAAACAAAGGCCTTATTATAATCAAGTAAGGCAAGTACTGGTGTTGAAAGCAGTGTAGCTTTGAGTTAAAGAAAAGTTGTTATAGCTGCAGGGGACCATACAAAGGAATCTTTCTTGAGCAAACAATGAAGTGGAGAGCAAATTCGACCATAATGCTAGATAAATCTTCTATAATAACCAGTGAGACCCAAAAAACCCCTCAATTCCTTGATAGTAGAAGGGATTGGCCAAGATTTTATAGCTTGTAACTTTGTTGGTTCTACAGAAACACCTTAACTGAAACTAAATGTCCCAAATACTCCACCTCAGCCTTCCCAAAAACACATTTGATCATTTTTGCAAACAAATGATGTTGCCCTAAGCAACTGTAAAGTGAGCTGCAAATGCTGTTATTGGTCTCCTCAAGACCCACTATATACCAGGATATCATCAAAAAGTACCAGAATAAATTTCCTTAAGAAAGGTCTAAAGACTTCATTTATGAGACTCTGAAATGTAGAAGGGGCATTAATGAGTCCAAAGGGCATCACTAAAAAATCATAGTGCCCCTCATGGGTTCTAAAAGATGTTTTCTCAATATCAGAGGAATGAACCCTGATTTAGTGATAGCCCGACCTGAGATCCAATTCAGAAAAATACTGTGCCCCACATAATTCATCGAGAAGTTCATCAATTATTGGGATATGAAACTTATCTTTGACAGTGGCATTATTAAGAGGTCTATAATCCACACACATTCTCCAAGTGCCATCTTTTTTCTTAACCAATAGTACTGGTGAAGAATATAAACTGACACTAGGCCTTATTATACCACAGGTAAGCATGTCTTTTACTTGTTTCTCAATCTCAGTTTTTTGAAAGTAAGGATACCTGTAAGGTCTCACATTTGTGGGTTCAGTCCCTGGTTTGAGAGGGATGCAATGGTCATGAGATCTAGGGGGTGGTAAGTCCTTTGGTTCTTGAAATACACCTGCAAAGTCAGAAAACAAAGCCTCCAAATCTGGTGGAGTCTCATCTTCCCTCGCATGACAATCAGCTTGCAACAAATAGAGTTGGGCTATGGCTCATTGTGGTTGTTTGTGCAGTAACTTCTGCATCTTTTCTGGGCTTGAAACCTTCAATTCATCACTCTTTTCCCCTTTTAAAACATGTTTTCTGCCATTAAGATGAAACTCCATGCTAAGATACTTAAAATCCCACTTAACTGGACCTAGAGTTGCCAACAATTGGATACCCAAAACCATATCACACCCCTTTAGTTACAGGACCCTCATGTCAGCTTGGAAAGTTGTGCCTTGCATTTCCCACTAAATTTTTTTGTACATGGCTGCACTCAACATTCTTGTCCCATCAGCAACTAATACTAGTAAGGAATTAGTATTTTCAGTCTCGATATTAGCTCTTTTGGCCACTGCTAGACTTAGAAAATTATGTTTACTCCCTGAATCAATCAAGATGATGATGAGGTATTTTTTAACATTACCTCTAACCCTCATTGTTCTATAAGAGATTGTACCAATTAAAACATTCAAAGAAATTTGCAGTTCGTCCCCAGATACTTGTTCTTCATCTTCCATTTTATCTTCTTCAAGAACTGGTAGTTAATCATCTTCCTCTCAATCTTCTTCTCCTTCCATAACATACAATTGCTTATTTTTACACACATGCCCTTTAGTATACCTCTCATTGCACTTAAAACATAACTCTTTGGCCTTCTTTTTCTCCAATTCTTTAGATAACTCTTTTCTAACATATCCCCTGCTACCCACTTGTGACTTCGTTTAAAGAAAAATGAGGGATGCCTTCTGATTTGGTTCCCAATCTAGTCTTCTTGATAATGGTTTCAATACTTGTTTCTTGAAGTTTTGCCAACCCGATAGCCAGAGTGATAGAGGTTGGTTTAAACATTAACACCCCTGGTTGAATTTCATCCTTAAGACCACTTATGAAACAACTAATAAAGAAAGTTTCTGGGAGGTTTTGAGTTTTATTTGCCAAAATCTCAAACCGTTCTTGGTAAGCTCTCACGGTAGTAGAACGCAAACTAGAGGGAGGGAGATGAGAGCAACGATCGGAGGTTAGGAATCGGAGACCAGAGATGAGGGAGATTTCAGGGGGGATGGAGTCAGAGATCTGGTTGGCACTGAGAGTGATGTTGAGAAGGAAGCAGATGTGACCCACGTTGGAGAAAATAGTGTTGTGGTTAGAGATGTCGAGGGCGGTCACAGGGTGGTAGTCATCACTGGTGAGTTGAGGACGACGACAATGATGACGGGGTTTTTGTTGGAGAAGGGGGACAGTCAGAGTCGAGCGAGAGAGAGAGAGAGAGAGAGAGAGGGAGAGAGGGGGTTAGGGTTTGGAGAAAGTGAGTGTGATTGTGCGAGCGAATGGACCATGTATATGATATATATATATATATATATAAGGGTATTTGGGTCATTTTACCTAACTTTGTCTTTTGGACAAAATATTTTAATGCACCTTTTGCCAAAAAAAATTGAGATTTGGATTTTTAGACTGAGTTCCCTTGAAATTATAAAATATCACATAAAAATACCACAAAAAAAAAAAAAGAGAACATTATTAATTGCGTAAAAAAAAACAAGAAAAAGAAAAAAAGAAACTAAAGACCTAACCTTGGGTCTCAAATCTCCCTTAATGCACTTCTATCTTGTTCTCATCAAGATAAATCTGACCCATTCCCCTGTTCTTGCCTACATATATAAAATATTTTAAGAAGTGAACTTTCTTAGTAGTAGGGTTTGGGAAAAGAATAAGAAAGGTAATTTCACTATATTTCTGACCATGAATAGGACCTATCACAAGAATATTTTTTTTATTTGGGCGATAACTCTTAAAAGACAAATGGTTATCTTTTCTTTCATTTTGGGAGAAATATGATCAGGAGGGGCTAATTCAAAACCCTCAGGTAAAATAAGAACAACCCCCATTCATTTGACAACTTTCAATTTTAGTAAAAAAGTTAAAAAGCCACTATAAATTGTCATATCATTCTTTTTATTTTTTTACACATCTTTTTATAAAAAATTTAAAAAATTAGATTTCTACCAAAAAAAATTATCACATCACTCAGATTCAAAGTTTGTGGCTTCGATTTCTGCTAATTCTTGGTCAACGCTTCGACCACTAGGTTTTAGAAAAATTCATAAGGCTTGGAAGAGAGACTACTGACATATTTATAGATCCACCAAAAGGCTGCGCATATGTGTCTGTAGAATAAAAAATTGAAATAGATGGAAAGGGAAAAAAATAAATTAAAAATTAAAAATCTGAATAGTTGTATAGAGATAATTTAAATTATAGTGCTACTATACGTACTAATTAAGGTACCAGCATATGTTATGAGATTGTCATTTTAAAATTATGACCTCACCTCCATTATACAAATTACAAATATTCAGGCCATGGTTGAAAGAGAAACAGGGCAGAAATTGAAGTGCATCCGAACAGACAATGGTGGTGAATACATTGGGCCATTTGATGAGTATTGTCGCAGCCAAGGTATTCGGCATCAAAAGACGATTAGAAGACTCCTCAACAAAATGGCGTTTAGAGGATGAACCGCACCATTGTGGAAAGAACAAGGTGTTTGCTTTCACAAGCTAAATTGCCAAGACCCTTTTGGGGTGAGGCAATGAAAATGATTGACTTGATCAATTTATCTCCTTGCTATCCTTTGAATGGTGATGTTCTGAAAAGAGTTTGGCAAAGATGTGTCTTATGAGCACTTGAGAGTGTTTGGTTGCGAGCTTTTGTTCACATTCCAAAGGATGAAAGGTCCAAGCTTGATAGTAAGTCAAGACAATGTATTTTTCTTGGCTATCGGCGTGATGAGTTCGGGTATAGATTGTGGGACCCGGTCGACAAGAAAATCATTCGAAGTCGTGATGTTGTGTTTCTTGAAGACCAAACAATTGAAGACTTTGGTAAAGGTGATCAACCGGAGCCAAAAACTAGTGATCTCATTGACATGGATCCATCTCCTTCATCTCCTTGATGATGAAAATGGGGAGATGTACCACCTATTGAAGATGTGGAGGATGATGCTAATCCTAATGAAGTTGAGCGAGAAATTGAGGAAGAGCATCCAACTCAAGAACCGCCACAACTTGAGTTGAGGAAATCTACAAGGACCGACAACCTTCAAGAAAGTATCCTCCCAATGAATTTGTGTTGATTTACGATCAAGGGGCGAGAGCTACCAAGAAGCAATTGAGCATGCAAAGAAAGATGATTGGAAAAAGGCTATGGAAGAGGAGATGAATTCCTTACTTGAAAATCACACTTATGATTTAGTGAAGTTGCCTAAAGGAGGAAAATTCTGAAAAATAAGTGGGTTTTCAAATTGAAGAATGATAGGAAGAATCGAGGTACAAAGCGTCTTGTAGTAAAAGGCTTTGGGCAAAAAAGGTATTGACTTTGATGAGATTTTCTCGGTTGTGAAGATGTCTTCTATTCGGGTTGTACTTGGCATGGCTGCAAGTATGAACCTTGAAGTTGAACAACTTGATGTGAAGACCGCATTTCTTCACGGTGATCTTGAAGAAGAAATTTACATGGAGCAACCGGAAGGTTTTGTGGAAAAAGGGAAAGAGAAATTTGTTTGCAAATTGAAGAAAAGTTTGTATGGCCTCAAGCAAGCTCCGGCAATGGTACAAAAATTTGACTCTTTCATGATGAATAATGGTTTTTCTAAAACCACTTCGGACCATTGTGTGTTTGTGAAAAATTTCCCGGATGGCAAATTTATTATTCTTTTGCTTTATGTTGATGACATGTTAATTGTGGGTCAAGATTCTACCATGATTAACAAGTTGAAGTTGGAGTTGAGCAAGTCCTTTGCTATGAAAGATTTGGGACCGGCAAAGCAAATACTTGGTATGAAAATTGTTCGTGATCGCAAAGAGGGACTGATTTGGTTGTCTCAAGAGAGCTACATTGAGAAAGTTCTTGAGAGGTTCAACATGGATAAAGCAAAGCCGGTTGGTTGTCCACTTGCGGGTCACTTCAAGCTTAGTTCGAATCAATGTCCTACAAGTGAGAAAGACAAAGAAGAGATGTTGAAAGTTCCTTATGCTTCAGCAGTTGGTTCTTTGATGTACGCCATGGTTTGTACAAGGCCGGATATTGCTCACGCCGTTGGTGTGGTGAGTCGTTTTCTCTCTAATCCGGGTAAAGAACATTGGGCAGGGGTAAAATGGATTTTAAGATATCTTGAGGACTTGAAGGTGTGTTTGTGTTTTGGGGATGGTAAACCGATGCTTGATGGGTTCTGATTCGACATGGTGGTGATGTTGATTCTAGGAAATCTACTTATTTGATGACTTTGTGGCGTGGCAATCTAAATTACAAAAATGTGTTGCTCTCTCAACTTGAATTTATTGCCTTTCCAGAAGCTTGCAAAGAAGAGTTATGGTTGAAGAAATTTTTGCAAGAGTTGAGTTTGAAGCAAGAAAGGTATGTGCTTTATTGTGATAGTCAAAGTGCTATTCACTTGAGTAAAAATTCTACCTTTCATTCGAGATCGAAACACATTGATGTGAGATACCATTGGATTCGTGATGTGTTAGATTCGAAATTGTTGCAACTCGAAAAGGTTCACACAGATGATAATATTTCAGATATGCTGACAAAGACTTTGTCGAGGGACAAACATTTAAAGTGTCGAACTTTGGCGGGTATGGTTGATGTCTCCACCTAAGTCGGTAGGGGGAGAATTGTTGGGTATACCTCCTTATTGGAGTGTGGGACCCAATGGGTTTTGGAAAAAGAGTTTTAATTGGGCTTGGTTTAGTATAATATATTTTTATATATTATATTTGTGGAGGCCCAACCCAATTTGGTTACAATTAGGGTTTGACTACAAAACCCTAGATTTATAATATAATATTGTTTGGTGTATTATTTGTCCCTAAGAAAAGTGGCGGCTGCTATTGCAAGATTGTGCATCGTATGATGCTTGAATTCAAGATTAGTGGATTGGTTTCGGCTTCTTCGTTTGGGACATCTTCGGTTGGTATTTGGTTCGTTATTTTG
Organism: Camellia lanceoleosa; assembly: GCA_025200525.1. Classification (NCBI taxonomy): domain Eukaryota; kingdom Viridiplantae; phylum Streptophyta; class Magnoliopsida; order Ericales; family Theaceae; genus Camellia; species Camellia lanceoleosa. The sequence goes on from CM045765.1 coordinate 176,331,009, forward strand.
GGTCGTCTTCAACTTTGGTTCTGAAGATTTTGGTTCTTCTATTTGGTGAGGTCTTTCCTCTTGTTTATTTTGTGATTATTTGGAATACACCTAAGGGTGATTTTGTGAGACCATTAGTGTCTCGTTTGTAATCGTTTGGAACTTATTTGGTTGATAGTGGAATCGGATTTCGATCCCGTGGATGTACCTCACATTGAGGGAACCACGTAAAAAATTCTTGTGTTGCCTTTGATTTATTTTTCCGCATTAGTTTATATTCCCATTGATTGATTTACTTGTGGGGAATCATCGATTTTCCCTAACAACTGGTATCAGAGCTTACGGTTTATTTGGATTTATTTATTTGTGTAAATCAATGGAGGGGAATGTGGGTCGTATGTCTAGCTTCAATGGAAGCAATTGGGTAACTTGGAAAACTAAAATGGAGGACCTATTATTTTGTAAAGACTTGTATGGACCCATTGAGGGTGATAGTGGCAAACCTGCTGATATGAAAGATGATGAGTGGAAGAGGCTTAATCGAAAAGCCGTTGGTGTTATCCGTCAATGGATTGATGTGTGTTTCATCATGTTGCGAGACTTCGCACATGATTTATGGAAAAAATTAGAGAGTCTTTATGATAGAAAATCAGCCACAAATAAAGCCTTCTGTTTCGTAAGTTGGTTAATTTAAAATATAAAGAGGTATTCCTAACATCTGAATGAAATAAAGAGTATTGTTAACCAACTTGCTTCTATGAAAATTGTTTTTGATGATGAGTTGCAGCTTTGATGCTACTTAGTTCCTTAGAAAGTTGGGAGACTTTGGTTGTGATTAGTAATGATGGAGTTGTCACAATGGGTCAAGTCACTAGTAGCTTGTTGAATGAAGAAACTAGAAGAAAATCAGGTACCTCTCATTCGAAGCATTTGTTGTGAGAGAAGTAAAACAAGGGGAGGAGTAAGACTCCTCATGGTCGTGATCAAAGCCGTGACAAGTCAAGAGATGGTTCTTTTTCAAAGAAAGGCGTTGAGTGTTATTATTGCCATGAGAAAGGGCACATGAAGCGAGAATGCAGCTCAAGAACAAGGAGAAAAGGCGTGACAAAAGTGTGGATAAGAAGCAAGAAGACACAACAAAGAAGCATTACCGATGATATCATGGTTTTGTGAAGATGATTGTATCAATTTTGTGGGCCAAGAGAGTCATTGGGTGATTGATTACGGTGCTTCTTTTCATGTGACTTCTCGAGTTGATTTCTTCACTACCTAAGATTATGGTTAATGGGTAATGAAGGTTTGTCCAAGATTATCGGCATGGGTGATGTTTGTTTGGAAACAAATTTGGGCTGCAAGTTGTTGCTTAAAGATGTGAGGCATGTTCACATTCGTCTTAATTTGATCTCTGAAGCTAGATGATGAAGGCTTCAACAACAAATTTGGTGATGGAATATGGAAGCTCACAAAAGGTTCTTTAGTGGTGGCTAAGTGCAAGAAGACTCATACACTTTATTCGATGCAAGGAAAAATTTGTAAAGGTGTTGTCAATGCACTTGAAGATGATACGAATTATGGCATAAGCGACTTGGGCACATGAGTGAAAATGCAAGTTTTGTTCAAGAAAGAGCTTCTACCCGATTTGAAAGGTACACATCTTAAAACTTGTGTTCATTGTTTGGCGGTAAACAACATAGAGTTTCTTTTCATAAAAATGTTGCTTTTAGAAAAGAAAAGGTTTTGGAGTTAATTCATTCGGATGTTTGTGGTCCTTAAAAGTTAGAACACATGGTGGTGCACTTTATTTTGTTACTTTCATTGATGATTATTCAAGGAAAGTTTGGGCTTATCTACTAAAAACTAAAGATCAAGTTCTAGAAGTATTTAAGCATTTTCGGGCCATGGTTGAAAGAGAAACAGGTAAATTGAAGTGCATCGAGCAGACAATGGTGGTGAATACATTGGGCCATTTGATGAGTATTGTCGCAGCCAAGGTATTCGGCATCAAAAGACAGTTAAGAAGACTCAACAAAATGGCGTTGCCGAGAGGATGAACCGCACCATTGTGGAAAGAACAAGGTGTTTGCTTTCACAAGCTAAATTGCCAAGACCCTTTTGGGGTGAGGCAATGAGTTGACTTGATCAATTTATCTCCTTGCTATCCTTTGAATGGTGATGTTCCTGAAAGAGTTTGGACTGGCAAAGATGTGTCTTATGAGCACTTGAGAGTGTTTGGTTGCCGAGCTTTTGTTCACATTCCAAAGGATGAAAGGTCCAAGCTTGATAGTAAGTCAAGACAATGTATTTTTCTTGGCTATCGGCGTGATGAGTTCGGGTATAGATTGTGGGACCCGGTCGACAAGAAAATCATTCGAAGTCGTGATGTTGTGTTTCTTGAAGACCAAACAATTGAAGACTTTGGTAAAGGTGATCAACCGGAGCCAAAAACTAGTGATCTCATTGACATGGATCCATCTCCTTCATCTCCAGTTGATGATGAAAATGGGGGAGATGTGCAGCCACCTATTGAAGATGTGGAGGATGATGCTAATCCTAATGAAGTTGAGCCAGAAATTGAGGAAGAGCATCCAACTCAAGAACCGCCACCACAACTTGAGTTGAGGAAATCTACAAGGGACCGACAACCTTCAAGAAAGTATCCTCCCAATGAATTTGTGTTGATTTCTGATCAAGGGGAGCCAGAGAGCTACCAAGAAGCAATTGAGCATGCAAAGAAAGATGATTGGAAAAAGGCTATGGAAGAGGAGATGAATTCCTTACTTGAAAATCACACTTATGATTTAGTGAAGTTGCCTAAAGGGAGGAAAATTCTGAAAAATAAGTGGGTTTTCAAATTGAAGAATGATAGGAAGAATCTGAGGTACAAAGCACGTCTTGTAGTAAAAGGCTTTGGGCAAAAGAAAGGTATTGACTTTGATGAGATTTTCTCGCCGGTTGTGAAGATGTCTTCTATTCGGGTTGTACTTGGCATGGCTGCAAGTATGAACCTTGAAGTTGAACAACTTGATGTGAAGACCGCATTTCTTCACGGTGATCTTGAAGAAGAAATTTACATGGAGCAACCGGAAGGTTTTGTGGAAAAAGGGAAAGAGAAATTTGTTTGCAAATTGAAGAAAAGTTTGTATGGCCTCAAGCAAGCTCCACGGCAATGGTACAAAAAATTTGACTCTTTCATGATGAATAATGGTTTTTCTAAAACCACTTCGGACCATTGTGTGTTTGTGAAAAATTTCCCGGATGGCAAATTTATTATTCTTTTGCTTTATGTTGATGACATGTTAATTGTGGGTCAAGATTCTACCATGATTAACAAGTTCAAGTTGGAGTTGAGCAAGTCCTTTGCTATGAAAGATTTGGGATCGGCAAAGCAAATACTTGGTATGAAAATTGTTCGTGATCGCAAAGAGGGACTGATTTGGTTGTCTCAAGAGAGCTACATTGAGAAAGTTCTTGAGAGGTTCAACATGGATAAAGCAAAGCCGGTTGGTTGTCCACTTGCGGGTCACTTCAAGCTTAGTTCGAATCAATGTCCTACAAGTGAGAAAGACAAAGAAGAGATGTTGAAAGTTCCTTATGCTTCAGCAGTTGGTTCTTTGATGTACGCCATGGTTTGTACAAGGCCGGATATTGCTCACGCCGTTGGTGTGGTGAGTCGCTTTTCTCTAATCCGGGTAAAGAACATTGGGCAGCGTAAAATGGATTCTAAGATATCTTCGAGGACTTGAAGGTGTGTTTGTGTTTTGGGGATGGTAAACCGATGCTTGATGGGTTCGATTCGACATGGCTGGTGATGTTGATTCTAGGAAATCTACTATTTGATGACTTTGGCGTGGCAATCTAAATTACAAAAATGTGTTGCTCTCTCAACTATGAATTTATTGCCATTACGTAAGCTTGCAAAGAAGAGTTATGGTTGAAGAAATTTTTGCAAGAGTTGAGTTTGAAGCAAGAAAGGTATGTGCTTTATTGTGATAGTTAAAGTGCTATTCACTTGAGTAAAAATTCTACCTTTCATTCGAGATCGAAACACATTGATGTGAGATACCATTGATTCGTGATGTGTTAGATTCAAATTGTTGCAACTCGAAAAGGTTCACACAGATGATAATATTTCAGGATATGCTGACAAAGACTTTGTCGAGGGACAAACATTTAAAGTGTCGAACTTTGGCGGGTATGGTTGATGTCTCCACCTAAGTCGGTAGGGGGAGAATTGTTGGGTATACCTCCTTATTGGAGTGTGGGACCCAATGGGTTTTGGAAAAAGAGTTTTAATTGGGCTTGGTTTAGTATAATATATTTTTATATATTATATTTGTGGAGGCCCAACCCAATTTGGTTACAATTAGGGTTTGACTACAAAACCCTAGATTTATAATATAATATTGTTTGGTGTATTATTTGTCCCTAAGAAAAGTGGCGGCTGCTATTGCAAGATTGTGCATCGGTAACAGTGCTTGAATTCAAGATTAGTGGATTGGTTTTTTGGGACATCTTCGGTTGGTATTTGGTTCGTTATTTTGGGTCGTCTTCAACTTTGGGTCTGGAGATTTTGGTTCTTCTATTTGGTGAGGTCTTTCCTCTTGTTTATTTTGTGATTATTTGGAATACACCTAAGGGTGATTTTGTGAGACCATTAGTGTCTCGTTTGTAATCGTTTGGAACTTATTTGGTTGATAGTGGAATCGGATTTCGATCCCGTGGATGTACCTCACATTGAGGGAACCACGTAAAAAATTCTTGTGTTGCCTTTGATTTATTTTTCCGCATTAGTTTATATTCCCATTGATTGATTTACTTGTGGGGAATCATCGATTTTCCCTAACAGTACGCACTATTGATGATAATGATTAGATTATTTTTTTGTAATTGGGTTTTTTAATTTATTTTTTAAAATAATTGTGGTTTTTTACACTCCATTAAACATTTCAAAGTGTATGAGTAAATGATTATATTTTTAAATTGATTAAGAATGATTGTATTCATTAGGTTCACATTTTTAAATTGATTAAAAATGATTGTATTCATTAGGTTCACATAAAATACTAATTATTGATATGATTGGATTGTATTTTGCGATTATGATTAAAACTTTGTTTATTTTGCAATATTTTATTTTTATTGGATTGTATTGATGATGATTGGATTGTATTTTTTGATTGTGATTAGATTTTTTTTTGTAATTGGGTTTTTTATTTATTTTTTTAAATGATTGTTTTTTTTTACACTCCATTTAATATGTGTTTTTTGAAGAAAAAAAAGAAGAAGATTGTATTCATGTTTTTTGAATACAATCACACGGTGATTATATTTTTAGTCTATGGTTTTTGAAAAAAAAAAAAAAAATAGACTGTATTTATTAAATTCACATAACGTACTCACTGTATTCTTTTTTTTTTTTTTTTAAATTGTGCTTTTTAACTATCAATTAACTCAATTTGTATTTTTTTTTAAAATAATTTTATTTTTGTGACGCCCAAAATTTTGATAATACAATACAGCGATACACTGGGGTTTAACTAGCGGATACACGCCATTTTTAAGCACAAATTAAAAATAATTATACTAAAAGAAAATATTAATAATAGTTATAGATAAAATTCTTCAAGTCTTTAAATACAGATCGGTTCCTTAATACAAAAAGATTATCCAAAATATAGGAAATATACAATCTAATTTCTAAGGCAGCCATGGTTCCTCAAAGCTTTTAGGGATTCTGCTTTCAGTGTAAAACTCGCCTTCACTTGCCATAAAACGCCATGAGTTTGGAATGCCCAGTAAACACACACACCCCGACCCTTTTTCCATTCCAAATACACAAGTAACATAACGACACGATCATAACATACAACGAAAGCCATAATTAAGTAGAGCTTATAATTAAATTTCAATCCTCATGAATAATAGTCAATTTTAGTTAGTTCTAGGTAACTCCCCGCAAAATGCCGTTCCTACCCAACCACTAACACTGGCCACGGGCAATTTCGACTCCCCCTTGGTTAATACAATACCAATGCGGCACTTACCACATAACCACTAGTGTGTCGCTTACCGCACAATTACCAATGATGCCTATAGCGATCCCAGTTTTCCTTTCCTTTGTTCATTGTATTCCGGACTTGGTTCCGTGTGTGTATTGATGTCGTATTCTTATATCCACCCTTTACTCTTGTATTTGAGTCTTGGGTTGTATTGGGCAAGTTTGAAACAGGTTGGTTGTGTTTAGAAACCAAAGGTTGATGCCTAGTTTTTGGCCTTCACGCTCGAGCGGGGCTTTTGACATTCGAGCGGGCCCTTTGTTCTTGCTTATCCGCTCGAGCGGGAGTTTGGACGCTCGAGCGTGAATATCCATCTCCCAGTATTTTCTCTGCAGGTCATCGGACGCTCGAGCGGGAGTTTTTGACGCTCGAGTGGGACCTTTTGGTTTTGTTCCTCCGCTCGAGCGGGGAGTCTAACGCTCGAGCGGGGACCTTGGTCTGTAAAACTTCTGGAAGTGTGCATCTGGCGCTGGAGTAGCGCTTTTGACGCTCAAGCGTGAGTCTGTATCTGACGCTCGAGCGGGGAGTGCAGTATATCAGTCCGAAGTTTGACTTTTTGGATCACTTTTTCAACTCATTTTCTCTCTCTAACTTTTCAAAACCCAAATTTGAGAGCCTCTCTCTCTAGATTTCAACTTCTCTCTACAAGATCATCTAGATCTATTGATCTTCTACCTTGGTCCCTTTACAAAAAGTGTGGAGTTGGTCTTGCTCTTCATTTTGATCCGAAAATTTTGGTGTTTGGAGCACTTTGAATTTTCATCATCTTCTCCTTTGAGCTTCTAATTTGAGGTAGGGATAACTACTCATGTATATGATCTTTGACATAAGCTTTTAGTCATTTTGATTTAATGTTGATGTTGGGTAATTTGGGGTATTAGGATTTCAAAAGTTATAAGGAGGGGTTTTGTTATTTTGATCCACATTTGTGTATTTTGGGTCATAAAATGAGGGTATTGATGTTATTGAAGGTATTTTGAGCCTTGGGGTCAATATTGAGAAAAAAAAGGGGAAAAAAGACCTAATTTTATTGCAATTAATTATTTTGTATAATTAATTTGGAAAGTTATGGAAGTATGAAATTGAGTTGGAATTAATGAAATTAAGTAATTATGGGAATGAATAGTGGAGTTGGATTGATTAATCACTCACCTTTGAAATTGTGGATAATTTTATCTGTTGATGCATTTATTATCTGTTTAGAAATATTTGCTTTGGGCTATCGGTGGAGGGTAGTCTTGAATGTTGTAGACCTTGTATGATGATTAGGTGAATTAAAACTAATCAATTGAATATGTCATTGAATATGACGGTTGGAATAATACATCAAATTTATGTATTGATTGATTATGTATATTATATGTATTTATATGCATTGTGTTGTGTGGGAGGAGATAAGGGATGTACTCCACGGTTTAGGAGGAGATAGGGGATTGACTCCTAAACCGGATATTACGTGAGAGGAGATAGGGGATGGACTCCATTGATACAGCAAATATGTGTATCTATTGAAGTGTTGATACAGCAAATATGTGTATCTATTATGAAGTATGGAAGTGTTTTATGTGATATTGATACAGCAAATATATGTATCTATTGTGAAGTATAATTGTATTGTTGATATGAGTTGTGGTCTCATGGGAATTGTTTGGCCAGGTTCTGAGCCATATTTATGAATCGAAAACCGGTTACGTAAAGGAAAAAAGAATGAAACATGGACATATTTGTCATGTAATTGAAATGAATCATGAAATGATTTATGTGGGTTAAACATTTATCAAATGCTAATGTTTTAGTCTTTGCTCATGTTATGTTTAGCATATCTCTACTGGGCGTTGGCTCACCCTATATGGGACATCCTTTTCAGGTACAGGTGTTATGCCACCTCCAAGAACGTAGCTTGAGAGGCTTGAGGCTGTTAGACTCTTTTGTTGTTTTTGTAGTATCACATGTATATCAAGCCGAGGGCTTATTTTGTGTAGAGTTAGTACTCTCTTTTTTGTAACTAAGTGTTGACTTGGAAAGTTGTAAGCCCATAGGACATTTACTTTTGTTGTCAACATGTAATATCTTTTGTAAGAATACTCTGATGGTCGTAATATGAAATCTCTTTTCTTTATCGTGAATGTATGATATTATGGGTTTATTTTGAGGGCGTTACAACTTGGTATCAGAGCGTACCGGGTTTGAATACTTTGGGTACGTGGGAAATGATTAGTATCACAATGGGTTTGTCTCGCTTGTTAGAGACTTAGATGCAATGTTATGTACTTATGTGATAACATGCTTATATGACTATATGGGTATGGGATTTAGTTTCTAGGATATTGACTGGATCCTTGGGTTTCTGGGAGTCCTGTTGGAAAGGCACTTGATCACTACCGTTTCTAACTGGAACTCTAGCAATGCCTCGAGACTGTCATTATCCGGAAATGAAATTTGTAAGTGCTTATGTGATTATGTGCTTACGTGAAATAAATTACTGTTGTCTATGCATTAGGACGCGAGTGTTATAGCTTCGGCACATTTATGAATGTGCTAATGTTCTTCGTTACCTTTATTAGGAGGTTAGGACAAGGACGTGGTAGTAGTCAAGGTAGGCCTAGGAGGCAAGAGGTGCCTATATCGGATGAAATTCCGGCGCAGCAGGAGGGTGTTAGTCAAGCCAATGTGGCCGAGCCAGTAGGTTAGTAGGCCATGGGCGCCTTAGCCCGCGAGATGGCAGGAGCTTTGAGGGAATCCTTGGGCATTCTCAGAGCTGAAAATCAGGTCCAGGCCCATGTTGCTGAGGCAGGGCCTTCCTTTCTGAAGAGGGAGTTCTTCCGGTCTAATCCGGATGAGTTTGTCGGTGATCCGAAAGAGCCACTTAAGGCTGATGAGTGGCTGGAACAGATGACGAAGACGTTTGAGATGCTTGGCATCGAAGACGGGGCTTTGAAGGTGACCTTGGCATCTTTCCAGCTTAAGGAGGATGCGGGTCAGTGGTGGAAGTTCATGAGGGGTCATATTGGTGGCACATGGGAGGCCTTTATGGATGCTTTCCAGGAGAAGTTCTTATCTCCAACTGTCAGGGAGAAGCTGAGGGACCAGTTTTGTCAGCTTAAGCAACTGAGTTCTTCAGTGGCCGAGTTTGAGGCCACATTTACCAGGTTATCCACGTTCGCACCTGAGCTCGTGGCGTTTGAAGAACGTCGTTGTCTTGAGTTTGAGAGGAAGTTAAGGCATGGTCTCAAGATGAGAGTTGGGGGTTCTATGACCCGGGATTATGGGCGCCTTGTAGATACTGCAGCCCATATGGAGAATATGATGCAGGAGGAGGAGGAGGAGAGACAGAGGGGCTTCAAGAAAAGTCAGGATGGTTAGGGGGACGATAGGAGGCAGAAAGGTCATAACCCTCAGCAGTCCCAGGGTGCTTTTGCTAGATCAACCTTTCCAGTGCCGAGTGCAGGCTCTGGGAGAGGCAGTCAGGGAGACATCACCTGTTACAAATGTGGTCAGTTGGGCTACAAGTCTCCAGCTTGCCCGCAGAGGGGAGGAGGTCAGAGAGCAGCTTCATCTTCGGCTCGACCTCAAAGCCAGAGTCAGGGCAGAGGCCAGCCGCTCTCTTGTTACCAGTGTGGTCAGGCGGGGCACCTGAAGAGGTATTTCCCGCAGTTTAGTGGCACATCTGGTGCATCTAGGTCGAGGTAGAGTCTTCAGCCAGCTCAGTCAGTTCAGGCCTCGAGGGCCAATTAGGGGGCTTCATCGTTCCAGTCTGTGCAACAGTCTTTTGCTCATAGAGGTAAGCAGGTAGATCAGGGGCCTACAGGGCGTGTGTATGCTGTTGCCGCGCAGGATCTAGTACCGGCTCTATCTATTGTGAGAGGTACCTTTTTGTTTTGCAACTCGGTTGCCAATGTGTTGATTGATACGAGTGCATCGCATTCCTTTATATTTACTGCATTTGCATATGTTTTGGGGCTGGAGTTGGCACAGTTAACATCTCCTATTTGTGTAGTATCACTTGTTGGGGGCGAATTGATTTTGAAACAAGGGTGTAGAGGGTGCAATATAGAGGTCACTAGCCAACTTCCATTTTCTTTTGTAGTTATGGCTATGTCAGGTTTTGATATTATTTTGGATATGGACCGGCTATCGTCATACCGGGCTGTTATTGATTGTTACCGCCAGAAGGTCACAGTATGTACCTTGAGCGAGGATTGTTTCCATTTCTTAGGGGATCGGGTTGGTAGTGTGTTACCATCGGTGTATGATCTGCGAGGGCGGAGTGAGCTTAGTAGTCTCCTCACTAGCTTTATAAGTAGTGAGTGTGAGTACTCGGACGTCTTTCCCGAGGATCTTGTGAGTTTGCCACCACATCGAGAGATCGAGTTCTCTATTGATTTAGTGCCCGACACGACGTTGATTTCAATGGCACCTTATCGTTTTGCCCCAGCCGAGTTGAGTGAGTTGAAGATTCAACTCCAGGAGTTGCTGGATAAGGGCTTTATTCGCCCTAGTATTTCGCCATGGGGAGCACCGACCCTCTTTGCTAAAAAGAAAGATGGCACCTTGAGACTTTGTATCGATTACTAGAAATTGAATTGGGCTATGGTTAAGAATAAATACCCTATGCCCCGTATAGATGATCTGTTTGACCAGTTGAAGGGGTCCCATTGTTTCTTTAAGATAGACTTGAGATCGGGTTACCACCAGTTGAGGGTCAGGGAGGAGGACATCCCGAAGACGGCATTCCGTACGCGGTTTGGCCACTATGAGTTTCTGGTGATGCCTTTTGGGCTCACCAACGCGCCGGCAGTATTTATGGACTTGATGAACCGGATCTTCCGGGAATTCTTGGATCGTTTTGTAGTCATTTTCGTGGACGACATTTTGATTTATTCGCCTTCGGAGGAGGAGCACGAGGAACACTTGAGAGTGGTACTTGAGTTGCTTAGATCTCATAGGCTGTATGCCAAGTTTGGGAAGTGTGAGTTCTGGCTAAGAGAGGTCAAGTTCCTAGGCCATGTAGTCTCTGGAGAAAGGGTGTCTGTTGATACATCCAAGATTGAGGCAGTGCAGGATTGGGCACAGCCTAAGAGTGTTTTTGAGATCCGTAGTTTTCTGGGATTAGCTGGGTATTACCACCGGTTTGTGAAAGATTTCTCCAGGCTAGCTTCACCGTTGACTAGATTGACACGAAAAGGGGTCAAATTCATATGGAGTGAGACTTGTGAAAAGTCGTTTCAAGAGTTGAAAGTTAGATTGACCACCGCACCGGTTTTGATTATTCCAGAGAGAGGGTTGGGTTATGCGGTTTATTGTGATGCCTCACGAGAGGGTTTGGGTTGTGTGTTGATGCAAGAGGAGAAAATGGTAGCCTATGGCTCGTGGCAGTTGAAAATACATGAGAGGAATTACCCTACGCATGACCTAGAATTAGTAGCAGTGATCTTTGCCTTGAAGATTTGGAGGCACTACCTTTATGGTGAGAAATTCGAGGTATTCTCGGATCATAAGAGTTTGAAGTACTTGTTTACATAGAGAGACTTGAATTTGAGGCAGAGGAGGTGGATGGAGTTCATTGAGGACTACGACTTCGAGTTGCATTATCACCCGGGAAAGGCCAATGTTGTGGCCGATGCCCTTAGTAGGAAATCCATTAGTGATGTAGCTTGTATAGCCATCCGGGAGTGGGAGATGTTGGGTGCACTTGGCGAATTTGATTTGCTTCTGGGCGAATCCGTTGAGGCTACGGCCTTGTTTTCGGTTGTTACGCAACCTACACTTGTGACTCGAGTGTTAGAGGCACAAGGAGGTGACCTTGAGGTAGAATCCCTCCGAGAGAAGATCTCTAGTGGGAGGGTTGAGAAGGGTTTGACTGTGTATCCCGACCTGAGTGTAAGATACCAAGACCATTTGTTTGTGCCGGAGTCTTGCCGAGAGGAGGTACTCCGAGAGTTTCAGCATTCACGCCTTGCAATGTATCCGGGAGGCACTAAGATGTATCGAGATTTGGGTCGCAAGTTTTGGTGGCGGGGTATGAAGAAGGACATGGCAGTTTCCGTGTCTAAGTGCCTTACTTGTCAACAAGTGAAGGCCGAGCATCAGAGGCTAGCGGGTTTGTTACAATCCTTGCCTATTGTCGAGTGAAAGTGGGAGCATGTCACTATGGACTTCGTTGTAGGTCTTCCGAGGACTCAGCGGGGTAGTGATGCTATTTGGGTGGTTGTAGACCAGTTGACTAAGTCGGCGCACTTTATCCCTATGCGCGTGAGAGATTCGGTAGATCATTTTGCCGATTTGTATATTCGGGACATAGTGAGGTTGTACGGGGTCCCAGTGTCGATCGTCTCAGATAGAAATCCTTGTTTTACTGCTAGGTTGTGGCAGAGTTTGCAGAGTGCCTTGGGCACTAGATTGACCTTTAGCACAGCTTATCATCCTTAGACTAACGGGTAGTCCGAGCATACTATTCAGATCCTTGAGGATATGCTTCGAGGTTGTGTCCTTGACTTTAGTGGGTAGTGGGAGAGGCACTTGCCCTTGGTGGAGTTTGCCTACAACAACAGTTTTCAGTTGAGTATCGGTATAGCACCGTTTGAGGCCTTGTATGGCCGACCGTGTAGGTCTCCTGTTTGTTGGGCCAAGGTAGGTGATGCACCTTTGTTGGGCTCGGATTTGGTGAGGGAAACGACGGAGAAAGTTGAGCTTATCCGTAGGAGGCTTGTTACAGCCCAGAATTGCCAAAAGAGTTATGCCGACCGTAGAAGGAGGCCTTTGGCATTTGAGATGGGTGATCACGTCTTTCTAAAAATATCACCTAGACGGGTTTTGATGAGGTTTGGGAAGAGTGGGAAGTTGTCCCCTCGATTCATTGGTCCCTTTGAGACCCTTGAGAGGATTGGGGAGGTTACATATCGTTTAGCTTTGCTGCCGCAGTTGTCCGGGGTGCATGACGTATTTCATGTTAGTATGCTTCAGAAGTACGAGCCGAATCCATCGCATGTATTGGATTGGACCGACTTAGAGGTAGATGAGGATGCCTCATATGAGGAGAGACCGGTTCGGGTCTTGGATAGGCGGAACAAGTCTTGCGAGGCAAGACCATTCCTTTGGTAAAAGTTTTGTGGAAACATCACGGAGTAGAGGAGGCCACTTGGGAACGTGAGTTGGAGGTCCGCAAGAAATATCCGGACTTGTTTATTAATGCGTAATCATGTATTGGGAATTTTATAATATTGATAAACTTTAAGAGCATTAAATATGTCGTAAGTTGTGAAACATTGTAAATGTTTTGGTTTATGGAAGTATTGTGGAACTTGCCTTGAAATGGAAGTTTATTTTAACATTGCATATGTTAATTCTATTTTAGAAATGCAAATATAATATTAGCATCGAATATGTTTTGAGATGCATGTTGATAATGCATGTTGGAGATTATATATTGTGAGTTGCCCCTTGAGTAGGGATGGAATGACCAGTGTTGGGTCAAGTTGTTGAATATTGAGTTGTAATACTGTTGGGAATTGAGAAAAACTTGCTTTTGAAAACTTGTATCTAATTTTGGGGACGAAATTCTTTAAGGGGGGAAGGTTATAACGATCCCGGTTTTCCTTTCCTTTGTTCATTGTATTCCAGACTTGGTTCCGTGAATGTGTTGATGTCGTATTCTCATTTCCATCCTTTACTCTTGTATTTGAGTCTTGGGTTGTGTTGGGCAGGTTTGAAACAGGTTGGTCGTGTTTAGAAACCAAAGGTTGATGCCTAGTTTTTGGCCTTCACGCTCGAGCGGGCCCTTTATTGTTGCTTATCCGCTCGAGCGGGAGTTTGGACGCTCGAGCGTGAATATCCATCTCCCAATATTTTCTCTGCAGGTCATCGGACGCTCAAGCGGGAGTTTTGACACTCGTGCGGGACCTTTTGGTTTTGTTCCTCCGCTCGAGCGGGGAGTCTAACGCTCGAGCGAGGACCTTGGTCTGTAAAACTTCTGGAAGTATACATCTGGCGTTGGAGCAACGCCTTTGATGCTCGAGCGTGAGTCTGTGTCTAACGCTCGAGCGGGGTGTTCCACGCTCGAGCGGGGAGTGCAGTATATCAATCTAAAGTTCGACTTTTTGGATCACTTTTTTAACTTCTTTTCTCTCTCTTACTTTTCAAAACCCAAATTTAAGAGCCTCTCTCTCTAGATTTCAACTTCTCTCTACAAGATCATCTAGATCTATTGATCTTCTACCTTGGTCCCTTTACAAAAAGTGTGGAGTTGGTCTTGCTCTTCATTTTGATCTGAAAATTTTGGTGTTTGGAGCACTTTCAGTTTTCATCATCTTCTCCTTTGAGCTCCGAATTTGAGGTAGGGATAACTACTCATGTATATGATCTTTGACATAAGTTTTTAGTCATTTTGATTTAATGTTGATGTTGGGTAATTTTGGGTATTAGGGTTTCAAAAGTTATAAGGAGGGGTTTTGTTATTTTAATCCACATTTGTGTATTTTGGGTCATAAAATGAGGGTATTGATGTTATTGAAGGTATTTTGAGCCTTAGGGTCAATATTGAGAAAAAAAAGGGGGAAAAAGACCTAATTTTATTGTAATTAATTATTTTGTATAATTAATTTGGGAAGTTATGGAAGTATGAAATTGAGTTGGAATTAATGAAATTAAGTAATTATGGGAATGAATGGTGGAGTTGGATTGATTAATCATTCACCTTTGAAATTGTGGATAATTTTATCTATTGATGCATTTATTATTTGTTTAGAAATATTTGCTTTAGGCTATCGGTGGAGGGTAGTCTTGAATGTTGTAGACCTTGCATGATGATTAGGTGAATTAAAACTAATCAATTGAATATGTCATTGAATATGACGGTTGGAATAATACATCAAATTTATGTATTGATTGATTATGTATATGATATGTGTTTATATGCATTGTGTTGTGTGGGAGGAGATAGGGGATGTACTCCACGGTTTAGGAGGAGATAGGGGATGGACTCTTAAACCGGATATTACGTGGGAGGAGATAGGGGATGGACTCCATTGATACAGCAAATATGTGTATCTATTGAAGTGTTTTATGTGATATTGATACAGCAAATATGTGTATCTATTATGAAGTATGATTGTATTGTTGATATGAGTTGTGGTCTCATGGGAATTGTTTGGCCAGGTTCTGAGCCATATTTATGAATCGAAAACCGGTTACGTAAAGGAGAAAAGAATGAAACATGGACATATTTGTCATGTAATTGAAATGGATCATGAAATGATTTATGTAGGTTAAACATTTATCAAATGCTAATGTTTTAGTCTTTGCTCATGTTATGTTTAGCATATCTCTACTGGGCGTTGGCTCACTCTATATGGGACATCCTTTTCAGGTACAGGTGTTATACCACCTCCAAGGACATCGCTTGGGAGGCTTGAGGTTGTTAGACTCTTTTGTTGTTTTTGTAGTATCACATGTATATCAAGCCGAGAGCTTATTTTGTGTAGAGTTAGCACTCTCCTTTTTGTAACCAAATGTTGACTTGGAAAGTTGTAAGCCCATAGGACATTTACTTTTGTTGTCAACATGTAATATCTTTTGTAAGAATACTCTGATGGTTGTAATATGAAATCTCTTTTCTTTATCGTGAATGTATGATATTATGGGTTTATTTTGAGGGCGTTACAATCCTAAGTTATATACCCGAGTTGTGACATCACGGTCTGCCCCAAGGGAACGGGCTTCCAGGGATACTCTCCCTGTGTGAAACCCTCACTGCCACCCTTATGCCTCTCATTTCCGTTAAGCAGCCAGAATACCTCTCGTGCCATGTTAGGGTTCGAAAGCACACTTGCGCAAGACTTCACAAAAATGAAACACATTCCACTATATCATACTCTTGAATCCATCGTTCATTATCTCATAAAATTTAATACAATCATCGCAACCCATTACTATCCCATTTGATTTCCCCTTTATTAAGTGCGTTATGTTCTCAGTTATAGAAAAGCATGGTCAGTATAATTATGAATCCAAACTAAACAACAGGTAATTTATTCATGGTAAAGCAAATTCACAATTTATCATAGATTACATATTCAAGAAACATAGAATATAAGATTACATATTAAAATAAACTCAAGGTTAGGAATTTAATGGCAATTACAAAAATTAGGGTCTCTACAATTTTTTAATTACCAATTGACTTCATTATTTTTCAATACGGTGATTGTATTTAACACTATGTTTGATTGATGATGATTGGATTGTATTCCATGATTGTGATTGGACTTAATTTATTCTTCAATACAGTGATTGTTTTTTTAATCTATGTTTTTTGAAGAAAAAAAAAAGAGTATATTGTATTCATTAGGCTCATATAAACTACGCACTATTGATGATGATGATTAGATTATATTTTGTAATTAGGTTTTTTAACTCATTATATTTTTTTTTTTAAAAATGGTTGTGCTTCGTAATTATTAATTAGCTTGATTTGTGATTGGGTTAAAAAAAAGGTTGTGCTTTTTAACTATCAATTAACTTAATTTGTATGTCTTTTTTTTTAAAAAAAATTATTTTTTAATTACCAATTGATTTCATTGTTTTTCAATACGGTGATTTTATTTTTACACTCAGTTTGATTGATGATGATTGGATTGTATTTTGTGATTGTGATTGTTTATTAGATTCACATAACTTACTCACTGTATTCTTTTTTTAAAAAAAGGTAGTACTTTTTAACTATTAATTAGCTTAATTTGTGATTGGGTTTTCAACTCACTATGTTTTTTGAAAAAAAAAATAATAATAATTGTATTTTTTAATTATCAATTGACTTCATTGCCTTTTTTAATTAGCTTAATTTGTGATTGTCTTTTTTTACACTCTATTTAATCTGTGATTTTTGAAAAAAGAAAATATTGTATTCATATTTTTTGAATACAATCACACGGTGATTGTATTTTTAATTTATGTTTTTTGAAAACAAAAATTAGATTGTATTTATTAGTTTCACATAAACTATAATGATAATATGATTGGATTGTATTTTGTGATTGTGATTGGACTTAATTTATTTTTCAATACGGTAATTGTTTTTTTAATCTATGTTTTTTGAAGAAAAAAAAATTAGATTGTATTCATTAGCCTCACATAAACTACGCACTATTGATGATCATGATTAGATTATATTTTATAATTAGGTTTTTTTAACTCATTGTATTTTTTTTTTTTTTAAAAGGTTGTGCTTTTTAACTATTAATTAGCTTAATTTTTTATTGGGTTTTTAACTCGCTATGCTTTTTGGAAAAAAAAAATAATTGTATTTTTTAATTATCAATTGACTTCATTGATTTTTTTTTTAATTAGCTTAATTTGTGATTGTGTTTTTTTTTTCACTTCATTTTGATCACACGGTGATTTTTTTTTTATAATAATTGTGTTTGTTTTACACTCCATTTAATCTGTGTTTTTTTTTAAAAAAAGAAAAGATTGTATTCATGTTTTTTAAATACAATCATATGTTTCAGAAAATGGACATTCATTCATGATTCATAAAATAGTATTTCAGAAAACAGTATTTCAGAAAACAGATTCTCTTTCATGATGTGTGTTCCTAGCTTTTATCCTTATTATTATATCTTAATTAAGGCTTAGAAATGCCTAAGATGCAATGAGGATGCCAAAATATAACTTGAAACACTTAGTTAAATTTTCAAAAACATGGCAGTCCGTTCGAGCACAACTTTGGTCGCTCGAGCGGTCTGCAAAGTCTGCAAAAGTACTGGTTGCATGATTTTTCCGTTGGACGGTCACTTGACGGTCGATTGAGTAAAAAGGATCTCCACTCGAGCGCAACTTCGATCGATCGAGCGGTCTGCAAAAGTCTATAAAACTTCTGGGAGCTCTCGTTTTATGCTCGAGCGCCACTTTAGTCGCTCGAGCGGAAGGTACAAGTGGCTGCTCAAGCGTAGATTTTGTCGCTCGAGCCAACCCCCAAACTCTGCAAAAGTATTAAGAGCTCGCATTGTCTGCTCGAGTGCAGACTCTACCGCTCGACTGGAGGTTGCAAATTCTAGAATTTCCAGATTGCTAATACAAGTTCAAAACTTAATTTTAAAGCTTCAAAACACAGCTTTTTGGGCCAAAACTTAATAAAACATTGAGAAACTCATAGTCTATGGTGAATTACAAACCATTTCGCAAAATCAAGCACAAAAGCTTTGCCAATTGTGCAAAACAAAACTTGAAACTTTCAAAACATAACATGCATGCCTTGACATAAACTCAAACCTTCCAAAACATGATCAAACAAGGTAAAATTGTGTGACACTTGATGAATTTCCAAAACCAAGCTATCATCAATGCATGCATGTGAGAATTCTTCCAAATCAAACCCCAAATGCAAGAGAATTTGCATCCATGCATGGTTATTGTGACGACCTAGACTTGCTAATCGTGATTTTAATTAATTAATTATGTGCTAATTCTAATTGAACTAAGTGCCTAGTGATTTAATTTGTGCATACTGTCCAAATTGGAAAATTACTTATTAAGGTTACAACTTTGAAACTGAAATCAACGATCTTATTAGGTGCATGTAGACCGCTTGGAACTCCGCTCCGCACGCGAGGGCGCGAATTGTGTTCTTAGCTATTACAGTTCGGACGTCTGTCACGGTTCTGAATCTAATCTCACAAAGTGCAATGTAAGACTGATAAATCACCAAAGAGTCAAAATCCGGCAAATCATTTTGGAAAACTGATTTTAATCAAGAAGTACCAAACATGGACTGCTTTGCCAGATTTTAGAGTTGCCACCCAAATATTTTATTTTGGGAAATTTAGGAAACCTTGACTCGTGCCTAAGGCCACGTGTCCGTCATCACCAAAGTTGCCTCGGCTCGGGAACTTGGGTAAGAAAGGGGAAAGTCATGCAATGAGCACCCCCGCTCGCCCAATCAAAGGATCGGCCTCTACTAACATGATATGTTGTTTTTTAAAACACATGTGTTCTTATTCCGATTTATTAGCTAGCTTACTATGTGATGCGCACAGCATACAAGTATAGACTAAATCGCTTAAGTTGAAACAAAACATCTCATGTTTGTTTGTTTGAAAATGTTTGAAGGTGCTACTCACAAGTAGGCTAAGTCATGGATTTGCCACCCTCAAGTGGGCTTAAGAAAACATAGTGATTTGCCACTTCAAGTGGGCTTAAAACTCACATTTCGATGAATTGTTCCAATTCAAGCAATGAAACATTCATCCACAGGCATTCATGCAGTTATAGCAGTTAAGCACATAGCCTCATGGCAAGCATGCTAAACATGGCAATACTTACACGCATGCAAGGATGCTAAAGCGTAAACACTCACAGTGTACTCCGAGTCAAAAAAGAAGCTAGTTAGTAATCAATGCATGATCCTAGCTATGTCAACAATGCCTAATGCAACACATGCAAAAGTGCAACTAAAGTAGGCTCGACTATCTAGAATGGCATATGAATGCTACACTTTGATACATGTATTCAAATTGGAATTGAAGTACAATGCAGTTAGTATGATGTGCCGAGCTCGGTGCATGCAAGACAGATGAATGATGCAGACATGCGAGCATAAGGATGCTAATTGAAATATGCCCTAAAACTAACCATCGAAAGCTGGTAAGTAAAAGGGAGAAAGAAATGGGGGTTGGAAGACATGCATCACACACACGCACGCTTATTACAACAGTTGTGCCCTCTCGACGGAGGGTCCGAATAATAAGCTAACTAGCTAATCTAAGCTAATTAAACTAATTATTACAAAACGAAACTAATTAACTAATCCTAGTTAACTAATTATTACAAAACAAGCTAATTAACTAGCAAGTTAACTAACTAATTATTACAAAACAAATGAATAGCTAAGTACATTAACTAATTAAATACAAAACCAAAGCATTAGCTAGCTTAAGCAAAGCAACTAATTAAAGCAAATAGAAGGGGCCTCTTAGCGAGAAGCGCATGCATACTCGGTCGCCTCGTTCTGAAATCCATCGCGATGCCCCAATTTGTCTCTGCTTTCAATTGTTCTCAGAACACTGTACAAAGCTCCAGATAGCTTTTGCTCCACCATGGGAACCTCCAGGAGGGTGGCCGACCAGTTGCTGATGTGGTAGATCACCTGCCGACCACTTACCTTTGCTACAGACCAGGAAAAATGGTCAGCCAGCCATCTTTACTGGTCCGCCGACCAGTTATGGCTGCCAAACTTCAATTTACTGCAACAGAGAACAAGAAAGGGCATGGCAATGTATTTACAAGATATGTGTGCACAACCACTCTCCCTATCATTTCATGAGCTCAAGGGAGTGTAGTTCTCGACTCTCAGGCCACCAACCAAGCATCGCAATGCACGATGGCCGAGAAGCCAAGATTGCACAATCAATGTGAATAAATGCACAAATAACACATAAAAAAACTTAACCTCTATTATGCATGATCAAGAGGGTCGGCGACCAAGAATTGAGGCACGTTTCATCACTTCAAGTATGAAACGTCTCTTGTTTCTTGTGTTTCGATCAACGCCCGATCCAAACACATGCAATGCAACATGATCAACTTAATCAAAGCTAATGGCGTGCAAACAATGCTAATGCAACATGAGCATGCAAACACAATGCAATGCAACATGATCAACTAACCAACATGCAAGCACAATGTAATGCAACAACATGCAATCAACATGCTATATGGAGTTAAACCGAATATGGACAGACATCAATCATGTCCAAAACGGTGGCCAAATGCATCAAAACTAAGGCACAAAAGGGCCAAGAACACATGTTCATGTGAGGGCCCATCAACTAAGCATAACAACACAACTCTCAAACATGATCAAGGAGTGACAAATATGGAAGTGTGGCAACACTAAATGCACTGAAATCATGTATGAAATGGTGCCAAACCACTCAAACAACACAAGTATGGCATGCAAGAGCCCTTAAACATGAAAGCTAGTGAATGGAACTAGACAAGAGACATGCAATGCATGGCACAAATGGATGAACCAGCCACAAACAGAGCTCAAATAGGTCAAAACAAGGACCAAAACATGCTGAGATGGGAGTTCACAAGTCTAGGCATGCATGCATACAAGCTAGGCCACAAACAAGGCAACAATGCACAACCCTTGAAAACATTCAAAGGGTGAAAAAAATGAGAGCATGGAAATTCTATATGCTCTGAAATAACATGTAAGATGATACCAAATCATGCACATGTTACAAATGAAGCATGCTAGGAGACTCAAAGCTTGAAACTAGCATAGGCCAATTGCACTACAACTATGCAATACATAAAGCATATGGCCAAGAAAACTCAAAACAGTCCTAGAGCATGTCAAAATGATGCTAAAACATGCATGGACTAAAGCCAAAACAAGATAGCATGAAGGCATGAAGCATGGAGTATAGAAGGCCAATAAGGAGGAGTACATTACACCTACCAAAACCAAACATGAGATGACTTTACCAATAAAAATCAGAGTTATGGCATGTCAAATTAACACCAAAAATGGGCTAATACCAAGTCAACACATGCTAGAATAACAAGCTCACTCATTAGGCATGCAAGACTAGTAAAGAGGACTTACACTACAAGTGTAAGAAGCAAATGAGGGATGCTTTAAACAACCAAAAATAGAGTTGTAATCATGGGAAAACAACACCCAAAGCACATTGAAATGGTAGCCCAAAAGCCTAGGCAAGATGGCATACACAATGGCTCATTCTTAAAGCATAAAAAACCAACCCTCCAAAGCATTGAAAGAGTGAAAGATGTGAAGACATGGCAGTGAAACATGCTCTGAAATCACATACTAAATGATGCCAAATCATGTAAATAGCCCAAGCAATGCATGCTAGTGGCTTGGAAACTCAAAGCTAGTGAGCATGAATGAACTATAGCTATACAAAGCAAGGTATGCATGGCCCAAAACACTTAAATCAGAGCTTAAACATGGTAAAACATGAACAAAATCTTCTTGGAGTTAAGCCAAAACATGCTAGAATGATGGTCCAAAAGCATGATGCATGTTAGGCTAGTGAGTGGAAATGCACTACAAGTGCAAGGAGCATGCAAGATACTACCAAACCAACCTAAAACGGAGCTAAGGAATGGCGAAATAACACCAAAAACATGCTGAGATATGGCCAAAATGGGCTAACAAGACATGCTAAAACATAAGGCATACAAGGCTAGTAACCAAGGATTACACTACAAGTGTATAAAGCATGCAAAGGGTGACCAAACCAAGCCAAAATAGAGGCATGCCATACTGAAATAAGGCCCAAAATATGCTAAGATGGGGCCAACATATGCTAGATAAACATGCTCAAACATGAGGCATACAAAGCAAGCATTCAAGATACAAAGAGAAGGGATGAACCCCTGCTATTTGGGACCTCAAAACACCCTTTCTACTACTGAAATTTCTTTGAGTTTCAGTGGTGAGAAGTTCAAAAGGAGGTGGTCCCAATGGCTTAAAAGGACGGTACAAAACAAAGCCAAACAAGGCACAAGAAGGGGGTAGACCTGTAACAACCCAAATTTTTAATTATTCTGTAGAATTTATACTAATATTATTTAATCTCAGTTCAGAAAATATATAATTTATTATATATTATTATGCGTAATTTTGTAAAACAATATAATTATTAAAAGTTTAAGGGTCAAAATATAAATAATAATAATATAGATAATATAAATAATAATAATGGGTGTGGTACTAAAATAAATAATTAATTTTCCATTGATATATGATAAAGTGTAATTTAATTAGGAATTGATTAATTTATATAATTATATTAAAATATTGGGTCAAAAGGTAATTATCTTAAATATCTATTAAAGATAAGAACGAATCTATATAATTATTGAACGAATCTGGAGAGAGAGATACGCCGGCCCACGTGTTGGCCAACTCACGCTCGCACCTCCTTATAAATAAGGAGGTGGTGATCCTGGAAAGGAAAGGAAAAAGAAAAAAGAAGAAAGAAAGAGAGAAGGAAAGGAAAGAAAGAAAAAAGAGAAGGAAGAAAGAGATAGTGGAATCTGAGGGGGTCTTTGATAATGGAAAGAAAGAGTAATATATTAAAGTTAAGGTGAGTTATATTATACCTTGAGTTACCAAAATATATTTTATGTATGTTTTGACTTACCAAAATCTGTTTTACACAAGTTATGTTTTATTAATATATTAATAAAAGTTATGTTTTATAAAGGTTTCAATTACGTGGATTATCTTTTGAACCCTATTTGCTTAAAAGGAAACCCATGGATATGTTTGTTTATATTTTAAAGAATATTTGGCAATGACCCTATATACAATTATGTTTTGTAAGTGCCACCATAGGAGTCCCACGCCTTGGGAGACTTAAATAACCATTGGCTTCTGTTTGAGCACTATGTGGCCCTCTGATCCAGTGACCTCTGTTCTGTGCAGAGCAAAGTGCTGTGCGGAGCTAAGTGCTACACTATTGTGGGAGCCACCTCTAGGATCCGTACGAGCCACCTCTTGAATCTATACCTTTGTTCTGTGCGGACCAAAGTGTTGTGCGGAACTAAGTGCTACACTATTGTGGGAGCCACCTCTAGAATCCGTACAAGCCACCTCTAAAATCCGTACCTCTGTTCTGACTGTCACTTCTGTGACCTCTGTTTTGTTCTGTTCAGTACCGTGCTTATGATCATTTACTTACATAATTTCTGTATTTCAGTTCTGCTACTTAAAGGATTATTTGTTCTGCTACTTAAATGATTTATTTACCAAATTGAGTTATGTAAATGTTTTGGCCTAACTAACTATCCATGGTTATTTCGTGTCCCTTATACTCTTGGTATAATATGTCTCACTCTGCCATGTGCTTATAGTTGTTTACCAATTTTTAGGAAACAATGCAATTCAAAAATAGCTTTTGGAAAGCCTTAGATGTGAGGCTGCGGGATAGACACACACAGCACCTTTATGATATTTTTATATGTAAATATCGACCTTTTTAGTCAATAAATTTTGTAATAAAAATAAAAGCTCCGATGATTATTTTGGTACCCTCATTTAAATATTACTTCCGCTCGCGTTTATTAATTTTTTTATGAATTGGCCGTAGGTAACTTCAGTTACTGGCCATCACGATGCTTAACCCTTGGGTATAGGGACCGGGTCGTGACCAGACCACCCCCAACACCAACAAGGCCTTAAACAAACATTTCAACCACTTGAAATCAGAACTTTTTGTAATAGAAAGTTAGGCCTAAACAAGCATGCAAATAGGTCTAAAAGCTTAAACAAAAACCAAGGTTTAAGGGCTAGTTGACTCACCATTGAAGAACAACTCCAAAGCTGCAACTACAGCAGCTTTTCTAAGCTCAAACCAAATCAAAAACACCAAAATCAGCTTCTAAGTGCCTCAGCCCCAAGAGTATGGTGTTTCACTATGTGTTTGTGTGAAAAAGTGTGAAGAAATTACACTTTCAAGCACAAAAATGAGACAAAGAGAGAAATATAGAGATAGATGTGTATGTATATCTTCTAAGCAAATTTTAGAACCTGGAGAAGGGAGAGAGGGCCTCTTTATATAGAAAAACAAGCAACAAGCTTATTGAGGAAGCTAAGAGCTCCAAGCCATCCTTCTATACACATATATGGAGGATGGTTTCTGTATTCACCAGCTGTCACAGCTGGCAAGAAAAGATCTTCAAAAAGGTGAAAGAAAACTACCGACCACTTGAAGTGGTCGGCCAGCTACTTACACTGGTCGGCCGACCAGTGAAAGTGGTCTCCCAAGAATAAAAGTGGTTGGCAGGGGGGGAGAGTGATCTACACACAAAAAGCAAGGTGGTGGCATGGTGGCCGACCACTTTTGGTGGTCTAAAGACCGCCAAGATCAGTTGGCCGATCAGAAAATTGGCTGGCGGGGAAGAAAAGTGGTTTTCAGGGGGAGAAATTGGTCTCCCACCCTTATTCCACCCTCCAAGCAAGGAAAACAAGGTTTGTGCCAAAAACAAACCAAAAAGGATGCAAGACAAGAGTCCGGGAGACAAGGCGCGCAGCCGGAAGCCTCAAAAACTAGTCTACGGGCACCAAAAGTGGTCTACAACCACAAAAAGTGATCTCCCAGACCTCACTATCCCTCTAGACCAAGGCAACAAGGCATGGTTCGAAAACCAGGCCAAAAGGAGAATGCTAAGTAGTCCCAAGACAAGGTGCACGGCCGAAGGCTCCGGAAACCGAAAACTAGTCTCCAAAAGGGAAAAGTAGTCTACGACCACAAAAACGTGGTCTACAAGACCTCTCTCTCCTTCAAGGGAAGGTAAAACAAGGCTTGGTCCACAAACCGAGCCAAAACACAAAGAGTTCAGAGGCCCGGAGGCAAGGCACTCAGCCGAAAAACTCCGGAAACTCGAAACGAGCACGAACATACACAATCATCGAGCGCTCAATCGATGACATCTGAGTCTTAAGGTCGGTCAAAAATGGGGTGTCTACAGTGCACAAATTGAAATTGAGTACATGGATGGGCTCATGGGAATTTTTAGAGCCATTTGGAAAGTTTAATTGAAAATTGATTCAGTTTACTAAAATTGTCTGTGATTGAATTGAGCCTGAATTGGAACTATTAATTATGTTCGTACATGTTAATTATGTGATTAAGTGTTATTGGTTGTTATGAGATTTATTGACTTGTATTGTTTGAACAGATAGGCTAGAATGAAAATTAAATTGTTTGATTTGCTAATTAGTGTAGCTAGTTGGTTAGCTTATTCATTTGGACCCTCTTTCGCAAGGGCGCAATATTGTAATAAGTGTGCGTGTGTGTGTATGTCTTCCAACCCCACGTCTTTCTCCCTTTTATTTAATCGCTTTTGATGGTTAGATTAGAGACATGTTTAAATTAGCATATCGTGTGCTTGCATCCATTCATTTGTCTTGCATGCACTAAGGCTCGGTGCATCATTCAAACTGCATCGCAATTTCAATACCTTCTTTGAATACGTGTTTAATTGCATGTTGTTCAAATCGATTCATATGCAATATTAGTAGCCAAGCCTATTAATTTCATATTGCATGTGTTGCATTAGACATCTTGTATAGTTAGGATCATGCATTTTTCTAACTAGTTTCTGTTTTGGCTTAGAGTACTCAGTACGTCTTTATGCTTTAGCATACTTGCATGAGTGTGATTGCTATTTTACTATGTCTAGCATGCTTGCCATGAGGCTATGTGCTTAGATGATTAACTGCATGAATGCATGTGGATGAAGGCTTGTTATTTGAATTTGAATGATTTAACAAATGTAAGTTTTAAGCCCACTTTGTTGTGGCAAATCATGTTTTAAGCCCACTATGTTTGGTGGCAAATCCGCAAACTTTAAGCCCACTTGAGGTGACAAATTCAAACCATTTTTGCAAACAAACATGAGTTGAATCGTTCCAAATTGAGCAAACTAGTCTATACTTGTTTGTGCGCATCACATAGTAAAGCTAGTCTAATAACCGGAACAACAACACATAATGTTTATAAAAACTCATATCATGATTAGTAAAGGCCGATCTTTGATCGGGCAAGAGGGGGTGCTCATTTCATGACCTTCCCTTCTCGTACCTAAGTTCCCGAGCCCAGACAACTTTGGTGATGACGGACACGTGGCCTTTGGCACGAGTCAGAGTTTCCTAAATTTTCCCAAAATAAAATATTTAGGTTGCGACTCTATATCTGGCAAAGCAGTCCAATTTTGACATTTTTTATCCTAAAATCAATTTTTCAAAAGGTTTGCTAGATTTGGACTCTTTGGTGTTTATCAGTTTCAGATTGCCCTTGTGAGACTAGATTTAGAACCGCGGGAGTTTGAACTGTGAGGCCTTCTTTTCAAACCTTTCCGAAAGGCAGGGCGCGAAAAAGAAGAGTCCACAGTATGTGAATTACCTATAACATGTATTAAATTGCTTTGATATTACCGTGATTGTTTGATTCAAAGCCTGGTTACCTTCGTGTCACTACACTATGAATGTGATGTTATAATTATTTGGAAATATACGAACTGAGTATGTTGTATGATTGACTGTGTTGAGATTACAATAGTATGTAGTTGAACCTGTGGAAAATGAGAATTATGGACATCATGTTGTTTCTTACATCAGTATTATATTGATGGCCATGGGATTACTGTATGGATCTACTTTAAATGCTTGATAACTTCTGAATGATTTGACCAATTGTGATGGATTGTGGAACTGATGATTGATTTGAACTGTGAATTGTTGAATGTCGTAAAACGTAGACATAAAACATTTGATTTACATTTGAAATATATGTATAACGTAAGTTTGGAGGACCAAACTTCTTAAGGAGGGGAGGCTGTGACGACCCAAACTTGCCAATCGTGATTTTAATTAATTAATTATGTGTTAATTCTAATTGAACTAAGTGCCTAGTAATTTAATTTGTGTATATTTGTCCAAATTGGAAAATTACCTATTAAGGTTACAACTTTGAAACTGAAATCGACGATCTTATTGGGTGTACAAATTGAAATTAAGTATATGGATGGGCGCATGGGAATTTTTAGAACCATTTGGGAAGTTTAATTGAAAATTGATTCAGTTTACTGAAATTGTTTGTGATTGAATTGAGCCTTAATTGGAGCTATTAATTATGTTCCTACATGTTAATTATGTGATTAAGTGTTATTGATTGTTATGAGATTTATTGACTTGTATTGTTTGAATAGATAGGTTAGAATGAAAATTAAACATGTTTGATTCGCTAATTTTAACAAGTAAGAACTAAATAATTGGATAGGAATTAGAGCCTAATTCACTCACACTAATATAATTAAATTAAATTTAGTGTAATTGAGATTTTATTGTGATGAGGATTAATTTAATTTGCGTAGATTTAATTTTTATTTAACTTAATTAGAATGATTTAATGGTTTAAAGTTAAATTAATTAACGATAATAACAATTTAGAATACTACTCATGTTTTAATCAACAAACATAGTAAGAGATAGAGTACTTGGTTGCCTACATTGAGTCTTTCATCTAACACACCAAACAAGACCCACGAAGAGAGAGAGAGTGTGTGTGAGGAAAGAAATAGTCATCTTGAGAGTTTGATCTCAAAGAAGAATTGAAGGAAGAAGGAAGAAGAAAGAAGGGGCATGATTCATATTGCATTAAATCATCAAACTGAGGTAATTTCCACCTCCTAATTCATGAAATTGAAGCGATACACTGTTAATTCATAGAATCTAAGTTCAAATAAGAAGAACATAAGCTTACTTGAGTTGAATTTATAATTAATTAGAAGATTTACTCATTTAATTAAGAGCTTGGGACATGCATGTTAGAAAATGGTAGAATTGTTCAAATCAACTCCTAATCTTTACATACATAGTATATTTTCAAGAAAACTTTGATTATATGCTTGTTCTCCTGCATGATTCATAGAGATTGATGAGAGATCATACATAAAATTAAGGGTTATGTTTATGAAAATTGAGGTTTAATGTAATTGTGTTTCAAAATGGAAGAATTAGTTAAATCAACTTTCAAAATCACCATGCATGATATACATTCTTGGGTTATATGATCATATTCTTATTTCCTTGCATGAGTTTTTATGATTTTAAGAGGTACCATAGAAGTTGAGAAATTGAAGCTTAAATTACAAGTTTTTATCAAAATTCAATTCAATTCAAGACTTTGAGTTTTGCATGGAAAAATTGGTTTTTAATTTGAAGATATGTTTTTGTCCAAAGTCATGTCTATAAAGATTAATGTTTCCTTGAAAAAAGTTTTGAGTCTTGTATTATATGAAATTGAGGATAGAAATTGTGTTACGCTTGACTTTATTTGTTACGCCAAACCATTAGTACGTGTACCGAGGAGCCCACTATGAGTAACACTGTTGTAAAGATATGTTCAATCATATTTATTTTCTGATTAATAAATTTTATTATTTTCTAAAATGATACTTTTTATTGATTGAATGATGATCCTCTTTTCTGAATTGTATTCATGGCATCCTTAGCATATTGTTATTGTTATTGTTATTGATATTGTTATCGCTATTGTTACAGAGATCTCTGTCAGTTTCAATTCTTGGAACTATTGTCTATTGTTTGATGGCCATCAATTAATTGTTCGATCTTTAAGACCTATTGTATTGTTGCTATTGAATATACAACGTATGACCTATACGAATATGATTGATTGAATTGAACGATTGAATGATTGATTGACAAAAAGATATTGATTGAAAATGTTCTATTGATAATCGATTGTTTCAAGTATTGTAAGGACATCATTCTTAACCTCTTTGCGCAACTGTTATTCACTGGGCTCTAGCTCACTGTTTACTACATATATGTAGGTGATCGAGCATCTAATCAAAGCTAGTGGTGTCGACCCGAACTCTTGTTTTGTCAAGCCAGCTATTGTGTCTCATCGCGAGGTTCCAAACCAACTTGTGTCAAGGCTTTTTGGGTGGTTCAAATTCACTCCTTTGATATTGCTTAAGTGAAATGAATGTTTTATGACTTGTGTTAATACTGTTTTCGATAATGGGATTTAATTCCCTAACTTGTGTTTTGTCTATGTATTTTATGGACATAAGTGTTTGTGTATATAACCATGTATATGAAAGTTTATTTCCATTAAGGTCCTCACAGCTCATTGGACGATGTATGTTATTATTGGTTGGGTTTTGCTTGCTCCTTTATATTGTATTATAGTCATTATTGTTAAATAGGCCTTCGGTAATCACGGATTATTGGCCGGTTATGACACTAAACCTATAGGTGTGGGTTTGGGTCGTGACAGTTGTAGACACCCCATTTTTGACCGACCTTAACACTCAGACGTCATCGTCTGTGCACTCGGTGATTGTACATGTTTGTGCTCGTTTTGAGTTTCCGGAGCTTTCGACTGAGTGCCTTGTCTCGGGACCTCTTAACTTTCTCTTCTTGGCCTAGTTTTTGGACCATGCCTTGATGCCTTTGCCTAAAGGGAAACAAAGGCATGTAGGCCACTTTTTATAGCCATAGGCTCTCGTAGGCCACTTGTAGTGGCCCGTAGACTAGTTTTCAGGGTTTTCGGCTGAGTGCCTTGTCTTGCGGACTCTTGTCTTTCTTCCTTTTTGGTTTGTTTTTGAACCAAACCTTGTTACCCCTTGCTTGGAGGGTGGAAAAGGGGTGTAGACCAGTTTTCTCCCCTGTAGACCACTTTTGGTGGTCGGTCAGCTAGGGTGGGTGGGCGGTCGACCAGTCTAAGTGGTCTGCAGCCTGCCACCACCTTCTCCTCTCTTTGTAGACCCTTTTTCTCCCCTGCCAGCCAGTTTTTTCCCTTGTCGACCACCGGAGGTGGTCGATCTACTAGGGATGGTGGTCGGTCGACCACTCTTAGTCTACGACCTTTTTCTGCTTTTGCAGATATTTTTGGTGCCAACTATGCCAGCTGTTAGGCATAGAATGCATCCTCTCTACACGTGTAGAGAGGGATTCAAGCAAGCTTTGGCTTGCATATTCTATATAAGGGGAGCTCTCTCCTCCTTTACAAAGGTTCAGAAAATTTAGAGCAAAAAATCTACTCTCTCTAGAATTCCCTCTCTCTCTCTCTCTCTCTCTCTCTCTCTCTCTATTTTTGTGCTTAAAGTGTTTGAAAGTGGGAATTCTTGGTGGATTTGCAAAGGAACTCTTGATCAAACACCACCATCCTTGAGCTGAGGTTCTTGGAGGTGATATTTGAGTTCTAAAAGCTAGTTTTGGGCTGAAGAAGTTGTTGTTTTGCTGTGGTTCTTCAAGGGTGAGCATCTCCCTCTTTTAAGCTTATTTTTGTACACAATCTTGGCCACCTTTGCATGCTTTTTTTGGCCTAAGTTTCAACTGTAAAAATTTCTATATTTAAGTGTTTAAAGTGGTTGTTTAAGGCTTTGTTTGAGTTAGGGGTGGTTTACCCCCTTTGGTGGCTTGTTTTGCCTTGTTTTGTGCCATCTTTTAAGGCCTTTGAGACCATCTCTTTTTGTCCTTCTCACCACTGAAACTCAGAGAAATTTCAGTGGTGGAAAAGTGTTTTTGAGGTCCCAAATGGGTGGGGGTGGTCCCCCCCTCCTCTTCTCTTGTTTGCATGTGTTGATGGCCCTCCAAAAGAGCATGTGTTTCTACTTCTTGGAGGCTTTGTTTAGCCTCATTTTTGTGACTTTTCAGACCTTCCATAACTCTGTTTTTGGCTGTCTTGGTCACCTCTTGCATGCTTCTTGTACTTGTAGTGTAATCCTACTTATAGCCTTACAAAGTAGCATGTCTTTGTGCCTTGAATTTGCCTAGTTCAAGCATGTTTTTAGCCATTATTTTCCATGTCATAACTCTGTTTTGGGCTGGTTTAGTTGCCTCTTGCATGCTCCTTGCACTTGTAGTGCAATTTGGTTCACTAACCTAGTGTATTTGGTGTTTTAGCCCATTGATCTAACATGTGTATGCTCTACTCCAGCACATTTTTGGCTATGTTTTAGCATGCTCTAGGTCTAATTTGAGTGGTTTTGGTCATGCATGCTTGGCTTTGCATAGCTATAGTGTATTTGGCTTTGCTAGCCTTGCACTTTGGGACCTCTAACTTGTCATATTTGAGCTTTTTGCATGGCATAGCATCATTTGGAATGTTATTTCAGACCATGTACCTCTGCCATGTTCTCACATTTATCATCCCTTTTGTTGTGTTTGAGGGTTGATCCTTATGCTTCACTTATGAGCCAATATGTATGCATGCTTGCCTAAGCTTTTGGGGCTACCATCTCAGCATGTTTTTGGTGTTATTTACCATGTTACAACTCTAATTTTTTTTGGTGAAGTCACCTCATGCTTGGTTTTGGTATGCGTAGTGTAATCCCACTCATTGGCCTTGCATGTGTCATGCTTTATGCCTCCCATTCTAACATGTGTTAGCTCTACTCCATGCATGTTTTAGCATTATTTTGACCTACCTTGGGACTGTTTTGAGTCATCTTGGCCCTTTGGGGCTTGCTTGACATGGCTATGATGTAAGTACCTTAATTAGTCTTGAGTTTTGAGCACCCTACTATGCTATATTTGTGATGGTTGCATGTTTGGGCATCGTTTAACACATTATTTCAGAGCATGGTCTCCTTGAGAGCTTTTGAGAGTTGTGTCATTGTGCATTGTTAATGAGCCATCAAATGAGCATGTTCTCCTTGTGTTATATGCCTTGATCTTAACATATTTTAGCCACTGCTTTGACATGTTTGACCTCTGTCCAGGGTTGGTTTGACCATTTGAGATTGATAGTGCATGCCTCATGTGTAATATGTTTCATTAGCTTTGATGCCTTAGCTTTTAGACGTGCCACGCATGCATTCCTTACATGATAGAGTCTTACGCATGTCACTTTGGCATTGAAGGTTGATCATCTTGTTTGCGTTGCATGTGTTTGGATTGGACGTTAATCCAAACACGAGGAATGTCGCACATTTCATACTTAAAGTGATGAAACGTGTAGCATTTCTTGGTCGCCGACCCTCTTGATCAAGCATGATAGAGGTGGAGGCCCTTATGTGTTATTTGTGCATTCATTGACATTAACTTGTGCAAACTTGGCTTCTCGGCCATTGTGCGTTGCGATGCTCGGTTAGTGGCCCGAAAGTCAAGTACCGCACTCCCTTGAGCTTGAGAAATGATAGGGAGGGTGGTTATGCACACATATCTTGCAAATACACTGCTATGCCCCTTGTTGTTCTCTGTTGCAGCAAAACTGGAGCTTGGCAAATTAACTGGTCAGCCGACCAGTAGGGGTGGTCGACTGACCACTTTTTCTGGTCTACAACTAGCTTTTCTGGTCTACAGCCTCCTTTTCTGTTCGGCAGCCCACCAGGAGGTCCTCATGTTGGAGCAGAAACAATCTGGAAGTTAGTGCACTTTTCAGAGATCAAATCAAATGCAAACAGAGGCAATTCTAGGCATAGCAATGGATTTCCGAGCAAGGCGATCAAGCATGCATGCACCCCTTGCCCCGAGGACCTCTTTTAACTGCTTTAGCTGCTTTACTTAATTAGCTAATTCGTCGGTTTTGTACTTAATTAGTTAATGTGCTTAATTAATCGATTTGTTTTGTAATAATTAGTTAACTAGGAATGGTTAATTAGTTTTGGTTTGTAATAATTAGTTTAATTAGCATGGCTAGTTAGCTTATTATTATTCGGACCTTCCATCGATAGGGCAAATGTGGTAATAAGTGTGCGTGTGTGTGATGCATGTTTTCCAACCCCACGTCTTTCTCCCTTTTACTTATCAGCTTTTGATGGTTAGTTTTAGGGCATGTTTCAATTAGTATACTTATGCTTTGCATGCGTGCATCATTCATTTGTCCTGCATGCACCGGGCTCGACGCATCATTCAAACTACATTGTATTTCAATACTTACTTGAATACGTGTTTAACAGCATGTTACCAAGTGTCGCATTCATATGCCATCTTAGATAGTCGAGCCTATTTTAGTTGCATTTTTACATGTGTTGCATTAGACATTTTAACATAGTTAGGATCATGCATGATTACTAAATAGCTTATGTTTTGGCTCGGAGTACGCTATGAGTGTTTATGCTTTAGCATCCTTGCATGTGAGTAAGTGACTACCATGATAGCATGCTTGTCATGAGGCTAACTGCTTAAGTGTTTAACTGCATGAATGCCTGTGGATGAAGGCTTTATTACTTGAATTGGAACAATTCATCAAATGTGAGTTTTAAGCCCACTTGAGGTGGCAAATCATCATATTTTCTTAAGACCACTTGAGGATAGCAAATCTGCGTTTTAGCCTACTTAAGGGTAGCAACTTCAAACCATTTTCGAAAAACAAACATGAGATATTTTGTTTCAAATTGAGTGATTTAGTCTATCCTTGTATGTTGTGCACATCACATAGTAATTCTAGATTAATAATCGAAATAAGAACACATGTGTTTTCAAAAACAACATATCATGTTAGTAGAGGCCGATCCTTTGATCGGGCGAGCGGGGGTGCTCATTTCAGGACCTTCCCCTCTCGTACCCAAGTTCTTGAGCCGAGACAACTGTGGTGATGACGGACACGTGGCCTTAGGCACGAGTCAGGGTTTCCTAAATTTTCCAAAAACAAAATATTTAGGTGGCGACTCTGAAATCTGGCAAAGCAGTCCATGTTTGGCGCTTTTTGATTAAAATTGATTTTCCAAAACCAATTGCCGGATTTGGACTCTTTGGTGATTTATCAGTCTCACATTACACTTTGCGAGATTAGATTTAGAACCGTGACAGGAGTCCGAACTGTAGTAGCTAAGAACACAATTCGCGCCCTCGCGTGCGGAGCGAGTTTGGGCGGTCTACAACAGTTATCTTCCTAACTCTTCCTCCTAAGCTTAATTCTTGGCTTAATTGTCTAACTCTCTTGAATTCATGCATTAAGTGCTACAACTACACAACTAAAGGAGTGAATTCCTACCTCAAGCTTTGAATCCTCAAGTGTAAAAGCTTAATCTTCTCAAAGTTGAACAATTCCTTAACTATCCTCTTAAGTTCCCTCAATTTTGTAGCAAATTTCCTTAGTTGAGCTCAATTCTTCCCTTCTCTCTCTCTCTCTCTCTCTCTCTCTCTCACTCTCACGTTTTTGTTGCTCAAAATAGTGAAGAGGTAATGATTAAAGAGAGTAGTATAAGCCTTATATAGGCTTGATTAGTATTAGTTAATTAAGTTGAGTTAAGGCTAATCCATTGGTATTACTTTATTCTAATTATTTGGTTCTGAATCGAATTTCAATTGAATCTACTATAAAATTTTAAAAATTCCAATTAACACAGAAACCAAGTCAATTTCATGATCAGATGCCAATAAGGCTTCAAGTCGCCGAACAAAATAGTAATTGTTAGATTTATTTATTTTGATGATTTATTTAATTATGTTTTAATTTATTTGAAAGAGAAAAATAGAATCCAAAATTTATTTTGATGATTTATTTAATTATATTTTAATTTATTTGAAAAAGAAAAATAGAATTAAAATTTATTTTGTCTCATTATTTCTCACATAAACTTTTATCCTAAATATTGTTTGAATGTATTAATATTTGCTTAAATTAGGAGTTCATTTCAACCCAAAAATAATGCCCAAACCAGAGGTTCAAATAGTCCAAAACAAATGTTCAAACAGCCCAGCACAGCAGTAGGCCAAAAAGTTCAAATGGAAGATATTCAAATTAGTAATGATAGAATGGAAGATATTCAAATTAGTAATGATGGAGTGGAAGATATTCAAATGAATATAACGGCTATAAACAGCTATAAGTTTCATTATATACACCAAAGCCTCTAATGTAAACAAGGTACAAAAAAAATCAAAAAATATTCTTTGATCTATAATCACTCACATCTATTCTCTGAAAAATTCTCTGAGAAGTTTTCTTCAATTTTTGTTTACATCCTCTTTCAGAAATTATACACTGAGACGTATAGATTTAAGCCCATCTTTCCTGTGTGAGGTTTATAGAAAAACCAAAGCTTCATTTTTATGTCTATCTTTGAGAGATAATTCTTGTAGCTTTTTGTAGCTTTTAAGTTGTCTTTCGGGTAACAATTAGTATCAGAGCCTAGACTCTTGTTTTAGATTTAACCATCTGGGAGTTTCGATCCATGGCAACCTTAGCTAAATGACAAGCCACAAATAGGCCACCATTGTTTGACGGAAACAATTATAGTCATTAGAAGGATAAGATGACCCTATACCTACAAGCCACTGATTATGCCATGTGGATTATTGTCACCAAAGGTCCAAAAATTCCTACCGAATTAGTAGACAATATTAGTGTACCTAAAACTGAAGATGAATGTGATGAGAGGGATCTTAAATTATTGCAAGCCAATGCTAAAGCCAAACTCACCCTTGTTTGTGGATTAGACTCCAAGGAGTATAATAGAATTTCAAGTTGTGAATCAGCAAAAGAAATTTGGGACAAACTTGAGGTAACGTATAAAGATACCGTATGAAGGTACAAACCAAGTGAAGGAATCTCGTATTGATATGCTTATTCATAGTTATGAATTGTTTAAAATGAACTCTGATGAATCTATTTCAAGTATGTTTACTAGATTTACTAGAATTGTAAACTCTTTGAAATCTCTTGGCAAAACTTATACTAACAGTGAGTTGGTGAGAAAAATTCTTAGGTGTTTACCAAAGAATTGGGAAACAAAGGTCACGACCATTATAGAAGTCAAAAATCTCTCCACACTTGGATTGAATGAGCTTATGGGTTCCCTTATGACTCATGAGATTACCATGAAAGGACATGAGGATGTTCAAAACAAAAAGAAAAGTGGAATTGCATTCAAAGCCTCATCAAATGAAGAAGAACATGAAAACTCTAGTGAGGATGAAAGATATGCCATGTTTAGTAGAAATCTCAAAAAACACTTCAAGAAAAACAATTATGGAGGAAGAAGATCTTTCAAGAAAGAGTACAACAAAGATAACAAGAAAGAGCCTATTATTTACTATGAGTGCAAAAATCCTGGACATATAAAGATGGAGTGTCCAAAATTGAAGAATCATGGAAAAGAGTACAAAAGAAACAAAAAGGCCATGGTAGCAGCTTGGGGAGAAAGTGAAGATGAAAGCCAACTTATTTCTCATGGCTCTTGAAGATGAAGACTTTACTCAAGATGAGGTAACTACTCTTTATGAAGAACTTGAAAGTGCATTCCATGAATTACAAGATGAATTTAGAAAAGTTTCTACCAAAAATAATGTGTTGAAGAAATCTGTTGCATCTTTATCTATTAATGTAGAAGAATTAAAGAAAGAAAAAATTGTTTTGAAAAATGATTTTGATACTATCTCTAATGAGAAAATTACTTTAAAAAAAATATTGATGATGTAACAAAAATACATGAAAATTTTGTAAAAGGTAAAGATAATCTCAACATGCTTCTTGGAAATCAAAGATGTGTTTTTGATAAAGCGGATATTAGATATGACCCTATTAAGAAACAAAAGAGTCTTAATACAATTTTTGAAAGGCACCTCTCATGACACACCCTCATATTACTTGTCATTATTGTAGAAAGAAAGGCCATTATATATCTTATTGTTCATTCAAAAAGAATATGAACATGGGAATTAAAAAGATTTGGATTATTAAGGGATCTAATAAAACTAACCAAGAAGGACCCAAGAAGCTATGGGTATCAAAAACCAACATTTGATTGTCATCTTGTAGGTTTGTTTTAAGTCCAAAGCTAAAGAAGGGAAGTGGCACCTTGATAGTGGATATTCCAAATATATGACCGGAGATAAATCATTCTTTACTAAACTATCATCGAAATATGGAGGATTTGTTACTTCTGGAGACAACAAGAAAGGAAAAATAATCGGTATTGGTAGAATCGGTATTTCTCTTAACCCTTCTATTGAAAATGTTTTACTTGTTGATGGACTTAAGCATAACGTACTTAGTATTAGTCAACTATGTGATAAAGGTAATCAAGTTATTTTTGATAAATCACATTACACAATTGAAAGCACAAATGATCATAAAGTTTTATTCGTTGGTAATCACCATGATAATGTTTATGTTTTTCATCTTAATGATCTTTATACTAGTGATGTTAAATGTTTATATGTTAATAATGAAAATAGTTGGTTATAGTATAGAAGACTTGGTCATGCTCATATGAATTTAATTGCTAAACTTTTGAGAAATGATTTGGTTATTGGACTTCTAAAAATTAAATTTGAAAAAGACCATCTTTGTAGTGCTTGTCAACAAGGAAAACAAACTAAAACACCATTTAAATCAAAATCTCATATTTTCACAGTAGACCTTTACAACTATTGCATATGAATTTATTTGGTTCCTCAAGGACATCTAGTCTAGGTGGTAAACATTATTGTCTTGTTATTGTTGATGATTATTCAAGATTTACATGGGTTATGTTTTAGCACACAAAGATGAAACATTTTCTTCTTTCACAAAACTCTGTCGTTGAATTCAAAATGAAAAAAGCTTTCTTATTACTAATATTCGAACCAACCATGGTAGAGAACTTGAAAATGAGAAATTTGAATTGTTTTGTGATGAGCATGGTATTGGACATAATTTTTCAGCACCTAGAACCCCTCAACAAAATGGTGCAGTAGAAAGGAAGAATAGAACTTTAAAAGAGATGAGTAGAACAATGCTTTGCGAAAATAATCTTCCGAAATATTTTTGGGCCGAAACCGTTCATATCGCATACTATATTTTAAATCGTGCATTAATTAGACCTATTCTCAAAAAGGCTCCTTATGAACTTTGGCATGAAAGAAAACCCAACATTAGTCACTTGCATGTTTTTCGTTGTAAATGTTTTGTGCATAATAATGGTAAGGATAACTTAGGTAAATTTGATTCAAAATCTGATGAAGCAATTTTTTTTACTATTCCTTAACTAGCAAAGCTTATCGTGTTTTTAATAAAAGAACTCTTATTGTAGAAGAATCTATACATGTGGCATTTGATGAAACTAACATCTCTGCTCAAAAGTAAATTGTTAGTGATAATATAGATTTTGAACCAAATGTGGAAGATTCAAGTATCTACAAAGAAGAGAACTAACCATTTAAGTTGAACAAAGAGATTGAACAACCTATTCTCCCACCTCAAGAAGAAGGAGGAAACAATGATGATTTTCCAAGAGAATGGAAGTTTGTTTATAATCACCCTAAGGATTTAATCCTAGGTGACCCTACAAAAGGTATTGAAACTCGCTCTTTACCTAGAAACATTTGTAGTAACTTGGCTTTTCTCTCACAAATTGAGCCTAAAAACTTTCAAGAAGCCGAATTCAATGAACATTGGACGATAGCTATGCATGAAGAGCTTAACCAATTTGAGAGAAACAAAGTGTAGGAACTTGTGCCAAAACCTAAAGATCATACCATTATCAGTACCAAATGGATCTTTCGAAACAAGCTTGATGAATCCGGCACAATTATAAGAAACAAGGCTAGACTTGTTGCATAAGGATACAATCAAGAAAAATGAATTGATTTCGATGAAACCTTTGCTCCGGTTTCTATATTAGAAGCCATTCGCATATTACTTGCATTTGCATGTTTTAGAGATTTCAAACTTTATCAAATGGATGCAAAAAGTGTCTTTTTTAATGGTTTTATAAATGAGGAAGTTTATGTTAAACAACCCCAGGTTTTGAAGATCATGCTTTTCCAAATTATATTTTTAAACTATCAAAAGTTTTATATGATTTGAGACAAGCACCTCGTGCATGGTATGAACGATTAAGTAAATTTTTGATTGAAAATAATTTTTTTAGAGGAATGATTGACACAACACTTTTTGTTAAAATTAAAAATAATGATTTACTTATTGTGCAAATATATGTGGATGACATTATATTTGGTGCTGCTAATGAAACCTTATGTAAAGAATTCGCTAAGTGTATTCGAGGTGAGTTTGAGATGAGCATGATGGGGGAGCTAAATTATTTCCTTGGGCTTCAAATCAAACAATATAAGAAAGGAATTTTTATCAACCAAGCTAAGCACACAAAAGAACTACTCAAAAAGTTTGGTATGTATGACTCAAAAATAGGTGGAACACCTATGAACACATCCATTAAACTAGACAAGGATGAAAAAGGTAAGTCCATTGATCAAACAAAATATCAAGGTATGATCGGGTCACTTCTTTATTTAACTGCAAGTAGACCCGATATTATGTTTAGTGTTTGTATGTGTGCTAGATATCAATCAAATTGTCATGCCCCAATTTTAATTACTCGGAAACATTACCAATGCCTTAAAATTAGGTCCATTTTTTTTTATATAAATATCTATTACACTCGATTAATAGAAATACAATAATACATATTTTCTCTCTCTCAATGAACATTACAATGACAATCATACATACCAATCTCCTACTGTACTACAAATAAATAAATACAAATATAAAATCCACCTCCCTTACATCTACTATGAAGTCATACAAATGGACTCAAGAACTCCATACATCTTCAATCAAATAATCCAAACTTTCTTCCTGTAAAAAGATAAAACAACAACGGGGTGAGCACTAATGCCCAGTAGGAATCTCATAGTTCTAAATCAATAACTAACACACAGATAGAAATGATCATGCATGCAGGGTGATACCTTATAGTAGGGTGACATTTCATAATTTTCGAAATATCATAAGTAAGGTACATTTTTCTCAAAAACTATTTAAACACTTTCAAGAAAAACCTTCATCCATAAAAATCTTCCCTTAACTTTAGAAAATCATAGATTCTTGTGAAATAACCATATTCAAGAAACAACATTATTTAAAGGTTATTAACCAATTCCCAAAATATTTCTCATTTAATTTCCATTTTTTATGTTCCTCTTTTTCTTTCATTCTTCTTTTCTACTCTTCATTTTTAATTTAAAACCCCATAACTTCAAGTTCAGGTTCCTTTTTGACTCGCCAACAATTCTCCTATACTCAATTCACACCGTTAATTACACCTGCAAAGTTTCATTTCAAGGTAGCACAATATTAATAACCCCTTTCAATCCAATCCTTTATTTAATTATAGAACAACGCTCACACTTTACTTTTATTAACACAACTACTTCATTAAGTTTACCATCATAGTCTATGATCCTTATATCTATTTTTGGTTTCCATTATTTACAAATAATGCCTATACACATTTCCTCTTTAAACCAAATTACACATCAATATGTAACTTCACAAATTCATCACATGCAACAAATAACATCATCAACTCAACACACTTCTCAACACATAGCTCAACACAATCCACCTTTCGCCGATTTACTACGGCGGGATAGCGGGCACCCAATTCATTTTCGAAAACCAACCATTTTTGTAATTAATTTCCATGTTCTGTAGAGAATTCTCACAAAGTATATATAGTTATGTTTTTTCCTCAACACAAAAGTAAATGTAAAAACAATGTTATGCCAAGCGTAATCAACGAGGAAAAATATTTAGTTCAATACATTGTTTCAAAATTGCCATGTTCTCAATATTATCATGTGATTTCATCAATTTCAAACTTCTAATATTAATTCAATAGGGATAGTAAATACGACACTGGTAATCCCTCGGCTGGTGTCTGCAAGTAGGCTTAACAAGCACTACCAAACTATCATTTTTACCGGTGCTAATCGACAGGCTCGACACCTATCCGCGCGGCTTTCGAGTCTTTCACCCTGGACACTCAGGCCAACTTATCAAATTCATCTACATCCCCTATCCGGACTTACCAACGTATTTACCCCATACACATTTCCATATTTCTCATATAAATCATTTTCTATCATGAATGCAAATCTCTTCGATTTAGAACCACCATGTACAATAATAAATGAAATGATATGCAAATGCAAAAATTTCCATGGTTCATAACATTCCTTCTCAAGTCAACCATATACCATCAACTTCCTCATTTCACAAGTCATAGCAACATGGTCTCATCAAGGACTACACATGAAGTTTTCAAAACCATTTCTCTAACTCAATATATTTAAAATATTACCATTCTTGCAAAACACATTATGGAATTTACACCCATCCATCCTCTATTCAAAGAAAGAAATGAGTTTTATGAACATTTCCATGTTCCCCAAAAATCTCTAAATTTCTAGGATTTTCACCAAAAACCAAACATTTCCCATCCCCATAAAGAAACCCCATTGAATCATCCTCTTGAGTTGAATGACTAAACAAGCCCACTAGGAATTTAATAAAATGATTTGAGATTAAACCCATTTCAGAAACTCTACAGTTTAGATCACAAAAACCAAAATCAACATGATTCAACATGACTCAACTCAACACCATTACATATAATTCAACATGATTCAAGAGGAATTCTTATATCCCATTTCAACATTTCATAACCAAGTTTATGTCATCTATATCATTAATAAATCATTTCCCCCAATTTCCTTTTCTCAGTATAACATGATTTACAATGCTCATAACAAAGTTCATTCGCAAATTTTAAACATAATTTTCAAATATAACCAAATTCCAATTAAACTTGTACATATATAATTCAACCTACTAATTTCATAATTCTACTTTCAATTTGGGTCAAATCATTGATTATCATCATGAATCAACCTAGGGTTTCTAGAAAATCTAAAAATTTCAAGAAAAATTTTTAAACTTCTTAGCCCATTACTTTTTATTCCAACTTTCCCAATGATTATACACCTAGGGTTCATAATCCATCATTTTAACCCATCAATTGAACTTCCAACATCTCAAACCCTAAACCCCCAATTCTCATAACATACTCTAGATGCCCAAAAATGTAGGTTTTTGTATGTATATAATCAAAATACCACAAATCTATCTATTTATGGAAGTATTGAGGAAGAACAAGAACCCCTACCTCAAGAATCAAGCAAAGGAGCGAAGCTTTGATGAGAATCCGTCACAAATTTGAGCTTCAATCGGTTGAAAATGTTGATCTTCTCTTGTTCTCCATCCGTGATGCAAGATCCATGGTGGATTTGTTGATAAAAGTGGAGGAAATCAAGGTTTTTAGGGCTAGGTTTTCAGACCTAGAATGAGAGGAAAGAAGAGGGGAAAAGAAAATGTAAGAAATTATCTAAAAATCACGTTTTTAAGCTGCTAAACTCAAAATCTGCTTGAGCGTCTCTTTTCCTGCTCGAGCGTACCTGCTTCTAGCACAGATTCCAAAACTTCGAACAGGTATAAGTTTCCCATCCGGACTTCGTTTTAGGTCGTTCTTATGTCCAAATTGAAGCCCCGGAAATAAGCTTTCCAATGGTTCTAGCCTCACATCCAAATTCAAAGTGTGGAAAAATAAAAAGGCAAAAGAGTGACGGCTGATCGTAGGCGAATTGTTCGAATTAAAGTTTTTAGTCCAATCTTACTCTACCATCAAGTTACCACCTCAATCGATGCCCCAAAATAAAAATAAGGAGGCTCCAAATATACTAATAAAATGTCAAAAACGAATCCACGTGCCTCAGAAATTCAAACTCAACTGGGCGACTCGCTTAAGCGCCCAACATTGCGCTCAAGCGCTCAGACCAACAAAGTCGTCCGCTCGAGCGACCACTTCTACGCTTGAGCTGGAATTTACAACTCTCAGAATCTTGGGCAGCTTGCAAAAATACTGGGAGCCTCACAAGTCCGCTCGAGCGTCAACTCCCCCGCTCGAGCAGAAGGAAAAATTCTAGATCGTTACACAAATCCTAAGGAATCACATCTTAGTGTTGTTAAAAGAACTTTTAGATATCTTGTTGGCACTCAAAATTTGGGACTGTTTTATCCTAGAAGTGTTGCATTTGATTTAATTAGTTACTCAGATGCCGACTTTGCCGGATGCAAACATGATAAAAAAAGCTCCAATGGCACTTATCACTTTCTTGGTAACTCATTAGTATCTTGGTTTAGCAAAAAGCAAAATTATGTTGCTTTATCAACAGTCGAAGCTGAATATATAACTTTCGGAAGTTGTTGTACCCAAATATTTTGGATGAAACAACAATTGGAGGACTTTGCTTTGCATTATGATCATATCCCTATTAAATGTGATAATATTAGTGCTATCAATTTAAGCAAAAATCCGATTCAACACTCACGAACAAAACATATTGAAATTCGACATCATTTTTTAAGAGATCATGTTCAAAAAGGGGATATTGTACTTGAATTTGTAAACACTGACAAGCAATTGGCGGATATTTTCACAAAACCCCTAAGCGAGGATCG
Source organism: Camellia lanceoleosa (assembly GCA_025200525.1). Taxonomy (NCBI): domain Eukaryota; kingdom Viridiplantae; phylum Streptophyta; class Magnoliopsida; order Ericales; family Theaceae; genus Camellia; species Camellia lanceoleosa. The sequence goes on from CM045765.1 coordinate 176,374,867, forward strand.
CTTCAATTTTATTCGTGGCGAGCTTGGAATGTCGATTTCTATTTAAAAAGTTTTGTTATGATTGTGAAACTTGAATTTTTGTTAAAATGATATATGTGTATTACTACATTGATATGGAAACATTTATATCAGTTGCATGCTCTCAAGTCCTTCATACATTTATTATCCTTAACAGTTTGTTATTCTCAACTGTGTAATTTTTTTTAGGTTCTGCATCTTGAGGTAAAATTAACTTTGCATACATTGATTTTCTTTAAAACCCTCGTGGTATTTTTTTTGTATTACCCTTTCAGCAATACCGACGTCCCATTAACTATAATTTCTGGTGGTATTATTTTATTTTAATTTATTTATTTTATTGCTATTAGGCTTAATATCTTTTAATTTTTTATTTATTTTTTGTTGTTTTATTAATAGGCTTCATTCCTTTTGTTGTTTTGCCCTGAGGTTTCTGCACTTTACTTTCATTTTCAAGTGATTACATTAAACATAAAAACAAACACAAATCAAGATATACATATTTACATTAAAAAAACAAAAACAAACAAACAAAAAATTCCCTTCATTTTTTCGACCATTGGCCAACCTCACTTACTTGCCTGTTCCACCGCTCTCTTCTTCTTTTTATCACCTTGGGCGACGCTTGACGTCCCTGCCCCTGTGCTTTCGTTGAGAGCGAGTCCTCCCCGCTGACTATCAAAAGCCAAGAACGACGTTGCTCCAAATCGGGCCATGGAGGTGGTCTTCCGTTTAAGCTTTTTATTTTCAACCTTCAGTGTGCAAATCTCTACTTGCGCAGCCTTGTACATGCGCTAGAGTAGAGAGAGTTGGGCGTTGACCTGGTGGAGCTCACTCGTTCTGTTCTGCAGTCGATGCGCCAATTTTGTGACTGCAGTCACCGTCTCCATACAAGATGTCAGTGTGAAATGATTGGCTTCAATATCTAATTGTGCTACCATTATTTGCTCAATCGACATCATAGGAAGATTGGGAAGAGTAGGAGACGGGGCACTCAGCCCAGCAGCGCTTACGGGATCATTCAAGTCCGGAAAGAGAGTAAGGGGACGGGACAAGGCCATGTAGTAGGAGAGAGAGATGTAATCGAAAGGAGGGTCATTTTTGGCAGCATTTCTGATCTGATCAGTCTCTCTATTCTTTCTCTCTCACGAAGATGAAGAAATGGATGAAAGCGAATGAGGAAAAAGAAGGAGAAGAGAGTGATTAAGACGAAGACGGATGAGAAGACGACAAGAGGGAGAGAGAGCCGAGGCAGTTGATTGACTAGTCTCGCTTTTGTCGGCAGGCTGACACAAAAGCAAGGCCGCGTGTCCGACGCGATTTTCGACGGAAAAGAGAGAGGCGGGCAAATCATATATATATATATGTATATATATGTTTTGATTATTTGTTTTTGATGCCATTTATCACTATCGTTTTTCCTCCTTCTTCTCTAGATTCTAAGCCATGATTTCTTTTTGATAATGTCACAGGGGGAGAAAATTATGATGTTATGTATTATGGTATTATTTTCAAAACTAATCTGATGTTATATATTTATAGTTTGATATCTTAATCTCATATCATGTTTCTAATTGAAGCTTATTTATTACACATGTGCTAACCTATGTTTTTAGAAATGAATTCAGGGAGCATGATTTAAGGGGGAGCTTTCTTACTCCCGAATCAAATCAAAACATCATTGTGTGCCATCATTAAAAATGGAGAGATTGTTAGACTTATTTATTTTCATGATTTATTTAATTATGTTTTAATTTATTTGAAAGAGAAAAATAGAATCCAAAATTTATTTTGATGATTTATTTAATTATATTTTAATTTATTTGAAAAAGAAAAATAGAATCCAAAATTTATTTTGATGATTTATTTAATTATGTTTTAATTTATTTGAAAGAGAAAAATAGAATCAAAATTTATTTTGTCCCATTATTTCTCACTTAAACTTTTATCCTAAATATTGTTTGAATGTATTTAATATTTGCTTAAATCAAGAGTTCATTTCAATCCAAAAATAATGCCCAAACTAGAGGTTCAAACAACCCAAAACAAAGGTTCAAACAACCCAGCACAGCAGCAAGCCAAAAGGTTCAAATGGAAGATATTCAAATTAATAATGATGGAGTGGAAGATATTCAAATGAATACAGCGGCTATAAGTTTCATTATATTTACCAAAGCCTCTAATGTAAACAAGTTACAAAAAAATCAGAAAATATTCTTTGATCTATAATCACTCACATCTATTCTCTGAAAAATTCTCTGAGAAGTGTTCTTCAATTTTTGTTTACATCTTCTTTCAGAAATTATACACTGAGATGTATAGCGTTAAGCCCATCTTTCCTGTGTGAGGTTTACAGAAAAACCAGAGCTTCATTTTTATATCTATCTTTGAGAGATAATTCTTGTAGCTTTCTGTGAAAGTAAAAATACCTTCTTTTCAACCTTGTAAGAGTGTAGTACTGTAACAAGCCCGCGAGGGACCCCGCTACAGTTCGGACTCGATTTGTGTCACGTTTCGTAATCTGAACCAAAGAGTCCAAATCTGACAAATCGTTTTGAAAAAACAGATTTTTGAAGAAGTGCCAAACATGGACTGCTTTGCCAGATACAGAGTCGCCACCTAAATATTTTATTTTGGGGGAATTTAGGAAACCCTGACTTGGTGCCAAAGGCCACGTGTCCGTCATCACCAAAGTTGCCTCGGCTCGGGAACTTGGGTACGATCGGGGAAGGTCAGCTATGAGCACCCCCTCTCACCCGGTCCGAAGACCGGCCTCTACTAACCATGATATCTTATTTTGAAAACATTATATGCTCTTATTCCGGTTATTAGCCTAGAATTACTATGTTATGCGCACAGCAAATAAGTATAGACTAGATCGCCTAATTTGGAACAAAACATTGCATATCCGTTTGTTTGAAAAACACTTTTGGAATTTGCTACTCGCAAGTAGGCTAAAATACGGATTTCAATGAGTTGTTCTAACTCAAACAATCCAACCTCCACCCACAGGCATTCAGGCAGTTTATCACATAAGCAATTAGCCTCATGGTAAGCATGCTATTATGGTAACACTCACACGCATGCGGTATGCTAAAGCATAAAAGCTTACCTAGTACTCCAAGCCAAAACAGAAACTAGTTAGTAATCATATGCATGATCCTAGTTCATGTTAAGATGGCTAATGCAACGCATACAGAATGCAGCTCAGATAGGCTCGGCTAATCTATAATGACATGTGAAATGCTGCAATTAACATGTATTCAATTTGGAATTGAAATACAGATGCAGTTAGAATGATGTGCCGAGCCCGATGCATACAAAACAGATGAATGAATGCAGACATGCTATCATACTGTATGCTAATTTAAACATGCCCTAGTCTACCATCATAAGCAAGTAAATAAAAGGGGAAGAAAGACGTGGGATTGGAAGACATACATGCACTCACACACACTTATTACACAATTGCCCTCACTCGGAGGGTCCAAATAAATATTACAGTCCGAATAAATGATACTAAATTAATTATTACAAATTAAATATTACAAAACTCCTAAGTAATTAACAAAAAGGCCACAGCCCCGCCTTGGAATGCGCGAATGATGCATGCTTGAGTCCGTTTCGCCCGGAAAACCCGTACCATGCCACCGCTGCCTCTGTTTACACTGTCTTGCTTTTCTGAAAACTGCCAAAGTCTTAGGACATATTCCCTGAACACTATAGAGCACCATCGGCTAAAGGGAATACCCACCGGCCATGGAGAATGTCCATCGGCTGGACTTCATGTTATCGGCCATTCATCCATGGCCGGTCGGTACTATAAATGGCCGGTCGGCCAAAAATTCCTGCAGAATTGGTTTTTGACAGCAACAAAGGACAGACAGTGTATGGCATGGAATTTCAAGCAAATGTAAGCATAGTCACACTCCCTATCATGCAGTGGACTCAATGGAGCATGGCCCTCGATCCCCGGGCCATCAATTGTGCATTTCGATGCATGATGGCCTAAGAGGCCAAGGTTGCAATTCAATGAAAATGCATGCAACACACAAATGAATACCAAGACCCTATCATGTCAAAGTCAAGGGCCTCGGTGACCGAGAGTTGAGACGTGTTACATCACTTGGAGTATGAACACTTCTCAATCCTCACACTTGGCTTGACACCCCAAACCAAGCAATGTAATGCATATTATGCAAACATGGCTCAAAGATGCAACATAAGATTAAGATGCAAGGCATGCCAAATGCAACGCAACATGTCATGGCAAGTATGTAAAAGAACTAGCATGTGACGATACATCATGAATCAAACATGCAACAAACATGTGAAAAATAAGCAATGGTGGACTAAAACCATGAAGGGGCAGACCTCAGCCCACCCCAAAACAGCGGCCAAAAGCATCCCAAATGATGGACAAAATGCTCAGCAAACATGCAAGTCAAAGAGGCCCAAAGTTAAGGTATAACAAAGGGGCATTCTACTACCACTACCCCAAGCAAACATGGCATGAACCATACAACCAAAAATAGAATTTTAACATACAAAATAAGCCCCAAATACCCTGATATGGCAGCCCCAAAGCCTCAAACATAGGGCTATGCACAATGACCTATTCCTAGTCATGAAAGGCCAACTCTTCAAGGCATGAATGAGATGATAAATGGAGACATGTAAGCATGATATAGGGACTGAAATAGCATGTTAAATGATTCCAAATCATTGAAATAGCATAGCTAATGCATACTAAGGACTAACACACCCGATGCTAGCATGCTAGAATACAAAGGGGCCATACAAAGCATATCAAATACGACCAAACCAGCACCCAATAGACCTTAAGCATGATAAATCATGACCAAAAGCTTCACAAAGCTAGGCAAAAATATGCAAGCATGATGGTCTAATGGCTAGATGCATTTCTTGGCTAGATGCATTTCTAGGCAAAATGGGAGAATACAAGGCAAGTGTATGGTGCATGCAAAAGGCCAACAAACCAGCATGGAATAGAGATAAGATATGCCAAATAAACCCCAAATAACCTCTGAAATAGAGCCAAGGACAACTACTCATGCATGCTACCATTATGAGTCAAAAATGAGGGCACAAGAGAGACAAAGGGAGAGGGGTGTCCCTCCCCTATGCAAAACTTCAAAACCCCTTCTTCACCACTGAAAATCCACTGGATTTCAGTGGTGAGAAGGCCAATACACCAAAGTCCTCAAAGCCTAACAAAGAGAGCACAAAAGGGGCCAAACAAGGCCTAAGAGGGGGAGGTCGACCCCAAACCACAAAATGACCTTAATGAAGTATTTAAAGCATGCAAAAATAAGACTTTTTCTAGTTATACACAAAGCTCAAATCAACACGCAAGATAGGTAAAAAAACTGTTGCAAAATTGGGGAATCTAAAACAAAGAGATTACCCTTGAAGAACACCTCAAGAATAGCAGGTCCAGCCACTCTCTTCTGATCAAAACAAGTTCAAAAACTCAAGAAAAGACCCTCTAAGTCCCTCAAAGTCGAAGTAAGGTGTGGTAGTGTGTGTTAGTGCAAAACTAAGGTAAAACTACACTTTTGGGCCACAAAACACACACAAAGGAGAGAGAGAGAGAGGGGAATATAAAGAGAGAGAGAGTGTGTATAACAGATGTGTATGAATCTGACCTCTGGTTTTTTGTTTAAAACTTCTAACCCTAGACAAAGGAGGAAGAAGGGCCTTTATATAGGCAAAAAAAAGGCTCTAAGCTTCTCAAGGAAGCTAAATGAAAAGGGGCAAAAGGTGCAAATGGCTCATGGCTTCTTGAAGAAGTTAGATAATGCCAAGCTTCCCCAAGAAGCTTGGCCAAGGGTTCATCCTTCTAGAAGTAATTAGGGGGTCAAAGGCTCAAAACAGCCATCCCCGTGCATGGGGAGTGGTGTTGGTGTATTCCAGCTGGCACAACTGGCATGCACCAAGCCTGAAGGGGTGCAGAAGGGTCACCGGCCGGCAAAACAGGTCACCGGCTGAATAAAGTGCCGGCCAGCCATATAGAATGCCGACCGGCCATTAATACCAAATAACCACGGCTGGTAGCAACAAGGAAAGGCCGGTGATTCAAAGGGAGGGCCGGTGGAGTGTAGGGATGACCAAAAAGCCATTCCCTGCCTTCCAAGGCAAAAACACAAGTGTTTGGTGCAAAACCAAACACTAAATGAACGAGTTAAGAGATTCTGAGGCAAGGCGCGCAGCCGAGGCCTCCGGGAACTCAAAACGAACATGGACAAGGGTGATCACTGAGTGTTCAACCAGTGACGTCCAAGTCTTGAGGACGGTAAAAAATGGGGTGTCTACAGTTGCCCCTCTTTGACAGAACTCGAAAGTCATAACAATGACGGTAGTGAATGTCAAAGCCCAGAGACGACCCATTTTTGACAAGGCCGAAGACTTAGACAAACATGCAAGACAAGCAAGATATGCGCCCGAAGGCAGGGGCAAAATGCGAGATGATGCACAGAGCCGGGCATAACTTATGATCATGCAAAGAAAGTTGTAACGAAGCACACATTCAACAATTTTAAGCTAGCATACACCAAACTACACTACAATGCAGAAAAGATGTAAGAGAATTATGCGATTCTCGATACGTCTCACGCGGAGGATACAATACCTGTCCGGTTCGTCTAGTTCCATCAATCGAAAATGAACCGTACATACAATATCGTGCCTGCAAAGAAAACAAACTTAACAGGTACAATGTGATTAGCAATATGCATATTAATGTACTTGAAAATGCGTGACAACGCAAAGCAAGTGGGAAGCATAACAATGCTGTGAAGGCACAGACATGTAAGTGGAGCACGCGGTCTACGCCGGCAACGAAATTGAACACGAGCATGCGGTCTACGCAAGCAATGAAATTGAACATAAGAATGCGGTCCACGCAAGCAAAACATGCGGTCTACGCAAGTAATGAAATTGAACATAAGAATGTAGTCCACGCAAGCAAAACATGCGGTCTACGCAAGCAATGAAATTGTTCATAAACATGCGATCTACGCAAGCAATGAAATTGATTACAAACATGCGGTCTACGCAAGTAATGAAATTGAATATAAACATGCGGTCTACGCAAGCAAAACATGCGGTCTACGCAAGTAATGAAATTGTTCATAAACATACGGTCTATGCAAGCAATGAAATCGATTACAAACATGCGGTCTACGCAAGTAATGAAATTGAATATACACGTGTGGTCTACGCAAGTAATGAAATTGAATATAAGTATGCGGTCTACGCAGGCAATGTGTATAAAAAGAGACTCGAACACATGTAAGTAAAGCATGCGGTCTACGCAAGCAGTGTGTATAAAAAGAGACTCGAACACATGTAAGTAAAGCATGCGGTCTACGCAAGCAATGTGTATAAAAAGAGACTTGAAGCATGTAATGCAAAGCACTGCAACACAGTACAATCGAAACGTGTTGTGGAGCTCACAAGATACAAAAGGATACGGGAAGGGATGTTCCTCGCTCGTATAGAGCGTCGCTCAAAAAGATATGGCCTGAGGTCAACGCGAAAGCCTGCTGATGTTTTAAAAGTGCGCTTTCTTGCGATATCTTGAATGATGAAGGTGCCAAACCATATAATTGACCCTGAACAAGGGCGCAGGTGGTGCATCGACCTCAAGAAAAAGGAGGGGGTTATCAGTAGCAATCCCGATACTCTGCTGCCCTACTTTCCTTTTGCTTTACTTTCCTTTTTTACTAGTAGTTCAAGCACATTGCACTGCCTCAGGCAGGTTTGTTATCATGATTTTTCAAAACTGTGTATTTTCTTGCAAAACACATGATGGAAATGACACTGCTATTTTGTTTAAAAGATGTTACATTTGCACGTTCTATGCATCGCATCGCAAGACATCACATAACAATGTGAATGAGATTCGTTTGAAAATAGAGCATTCGCATCGTAATAATCAGGTAGTGAACCCACTTACAACTCAATAAACAAAGAAGAGAAAATCGACATAACCGACCAAGTGCGAGTACAACTTGATAAGCAAATCAAGGACTTAAAGAGAGTGAAATACAACTCAATAAGCAAATGGGCGCGGCTCCGCAAGAATTGATCACTGGAGGGTATTGGAAATGGTGGGATTCTCCGACTTCTGAGCATAAACAACTCAGGGAACCAGGGGGAAGACCACCGGCCCCAAGGAAAAGCCACCGGCCATGAGAAAACTCCACCGGCCAAAAGTAATGGCCGGTCGGCACTATACTTGGCCGGCCGGCCAAAAGCGAAAAAAACCAACAGAATGCTGACACCTGTCCTTCATTCAACCTTATCCCCTACAAAAGGCCCCAGCTTCGTAGTTTTTCTCATTTCCACACTGATTTGCTCCAAATGGAAGAATTTCTTGCCCAAAATCTCTTGTCTTGGGTTAACAACTTGGATGGTTCGGAAAGCTGAATTTCTGAGGTTTCGGTATAAACGCACTATTCACTTTAGGTCGTACCCTGCTGCACTTTCCGTTCCTTCGTGCCACGGCAAGGTTTTGGAATCCGGTGACACATGTTTTTAGCTTTGGCTGGCAAGAGGTATGTCCCACCTTTGAAGATTTTCAAGTTTTAATGGAGTCTGAGCGCAATGAAGAGATCCTGCCCCAACCCCGTTTTGGCCATGCCTAGGACAAATGTGCAGGTTCTCTATACCTAATGCTCGATCTCTGATTTGTGACGGAATGCTGGATATTCCGAGTTTGATTTATCGTTTTTCTGGTACCGGTGACCACGGTAACCGTCATTGGCAAGGTTTTCGGCAACACGCACTTTGTTTGTGCATGCTATCTCAGTTTCTGTTTGTCTCGGGCTCCGGTGGATCTAGCATTCGTCTGATTGAAGTCGCCCAAGGTTTGAAGGAGGGTAAGAGTTGCATCGTCATGGCTTTGGTTGAGACGTTGATGGGCTTGGATGCTTTCTATTGTCGCGAAACAACCAAATTTGCGGGGAGTCCAGTACTACTGCAGGTGAAGTTTCCCACCCCATCTCTCATATGTATTGCTCACATCACTCAGCCCTCAAGCTCGGTTTTTCTCGCAAAAACCCTATTCCTCATTTTTCTCTCATCTTACACCTCTCTATTCTTTATTCTCTCATTTTTCATCTCTTCCCAAATGTGGTTGATGGACAAATTGTAGGTTGTGGACTCTTGCCCAACATACTCAGCCCGTGGTTACTTCTTCAGGCAACGCCTAGTTGACGCCCTCGTTGAGGGTTGGTGGTTTGACTGGATGTGTAGCTTGTCCGTGGATCGCATTGCTTGGCGATGTCCTTGGCTCAATCCACCATCCATGAGTTACAGTATGACTCGCCAACCTGGGATTCAGCTGATTGGCTTGACTCACTGTGTCTTCTATTTTCCGTTCTGGATCCGACGTCAATTCGGTCATGACCAGACTTGTCCACCAGAAGAGATAGAATACCCAGCTGTATTCCCGATCCAAGGCGCACAGCTTGCCCGGTATGCGACAGCATGGAGAACTAGAGAGCTCCTGGCCCCCGTTCCCATTTTCAGTTGCACTTTGTCTGATGAGTGCGTAGATTGGCTCAACAAAGAGGCACAAATCGGGCCTAGCTTGGCATCAGAGGCTTCGACCAGCTGTGGGAGGGGGCGCAGGGACACCTGACTTGACTATGCCCCGGATTTATTGCTTTATTAGTACTTTCAAGTTTTCGTTATGGATGTAATAAAAAGCAACTTCGATTGTATGCAAGAGCAGGAGAACTCTGTTTGAAATCAATGAAATTGAAGGTTGTGGTACTGAAAATTTTCCGCTTTGGTCCAAAAATGGTCTTAGTTGTAAAAAGATTTATTTGAACAAAGTCAGCTTTATTAAAATCTTTCATAACTATTTTCGGTATGGATCAAGAACTGGACACGCCTGAGATCTGTCACTGAGATGTACAATCCCGGGTCCCATCAACTGAAAAGTTGCCCCTAGTTTGTATAGTACCGCGGCACTGTACAGCAACGGAAAGTTACCCCTAGTCTGCAAATTGCTACGCCGGAAATCATTAGCCGAACTCTTGAATGCTGAATAGACAAAGATGGCTCAAGACGACCAAACGGACAAAGTTGATCGGGGAAAAAGGTTATGGCTGAACTTTAAGATGAAGCTGCCTACGTATCCCAAAGATGGGAATCAAGCCTTACGTAGTTCGGCTAGGGTTCACTCGAGTATTTTCACTCTCCTTTTACGCTCTAACTTTTGCCAAGGCCGCCCTTTGCGGGTTTTCAACCTTGAGAGCTCAATTTTTATATTTTCTAATTTTTGTGCTCTGAGTTTTGCCTAGGTCGCCCTTTCGGGTTTTCGGCCTAGCGAGCCTCTCAAGGGTAATATTTCTTCAATTTGTCCATGTTGATCGGTTGTGAGAACTCTAGGCCATCTAGGTCCATCAGAACCATAGCTCCACCTGACCAAATAGACTTCATGATGTATGGACCAGTCCAATTGGGTCTGAACTTGCCCCTTGGGTCGTGGATGGGAGCTCGGTTATCCTTGAGCACCAAATCTCCTTCTTTTAGATTCCGGGACTTAACCTTCTTGTTGAAAGCTCGGGCAATTCTGCACTGATAACCCTGAACATGGTACAGTGCTTTCAGTCTTTTTTCATCAAAGAGCATGAGTTCCTCAAATCTGCTCTGCTGCCAATCTGCTTCGGCTATTTGACACTCAGCCAATACTCGTAGAGATGGAACCTCAATTTCGATAGGTAGAACGACCTCCATCCCATAAACCAATGAATACGGAGTCGCCCCAGTAGAAGTTCTGATTGAAGTCCGGTAGCCCCACAGAGCAAACGGCAGCTTATCTGGTCAGTCCCGGTAGGTTTCCACCATCTTCTGCAATATGTGCTTGATATTCTTGTTGGCGGCCTCAACCGCTCCATTGGTTTGCGGTCGGTATGTGGATGACTTATGAAAAGCCACGTTGTATTTTTCCAACAAGTCAATCACTTTCTTCTTGAAGTGGGAACCGTTATCTGAAATTATCTCGTTTGGGACCCCGTAGCGACAGATGATGTTGTTCCTGATAAACTTCGCAACATGTGAAGCCTTCAATACCGCATAAGATTGGGCCTCAACCCACTTTGTAAAGTAATCTATCGTGACCAGGATGAACTCATGCCCATTCGATCCCTTCGGAGTAACAGCCCCGATCATATCGATTCCCCATACCAAGAATGGCCATGGCGAAGTCATGTTGTATAGCTTTGACGGCGGGATGTTCATGCGGTTTGCATGGATCTGGCATTTGTGGCATCGCCGAACAAAGCCAATACAATCCTCCTCCATGGTGGACCAATAGTAACCCTGTCTGAGGATTTTTCGCGCCAGCATTACCCCATTCATATATGCACCACATTCTCCTCCATGGATGGCCTCCATCAGGCGCTTCGACTCCTCAGCTTCTACACACAGCTTATGCATTCCCAGATGACCTCTCTTGTACAGTTTACCCCCGCAGATGATGAACTGAACAGCCATTCTTCTGATTGCTCTTTTATCCTTGGCATTTGCCCCTGGTGGATATGTCTCCTTCTCCAAGAAATTCCAAATGTCGTAATACCAGGGGTTCTCATCCTGAACCTCATCTATGGCAGAAATTGACTCATACGCTGGCACAAACTTCTGGTCAATGATGACTGGACGCATCCGGACTCCAGACGGGATGTCTATCATTGAGGATAGAGTTGCCAGTGAATCTGCAAACCTGTTGTTTTCTCTTACTAGATGAGTGAAGTTTAGCTTTTCAAACCGAGGAATTAACAAATCCAAGGTCTGGTGGTAAATTATCATTTTTTCTTCTTTGACCTTCCAATCTTCTTTTGCTTGAGACACAACGAGGTTCGAGTTTCCAATGACGTCCAACCGTTTTGCCTCTAGTTCTAGAGCCGCTTCTAAGCCGGTAATACATGCCTCATATTCCACTTCATTGTTCGAGACTTTGAACCGGAGCTTGAATGCTAAAGGGATACGAGAATTGTCGGGCGCTATCAGCAACACCCCTATCCCATAACCGTACTGATTTGACGCTCCGTCAAAGTACATCGTCCAAGTTTCATCTTAAACGTGCAAAATGGCTTCATCTGGGAATAGGTACTCAACTGCTTCATCCTTTTCAACCGGGTGGTCGGCAAGGAACTCCGCTACCGCTCTCCCTTTTACGGACTTGCGCGTCACATACTTTAGATCAAATTCAGAAAGCAACAGCAGCCAACGAGCTAGCCTACCTGTAAGTGCCGGTTTCTCGAAAAGATATTTGATAGGATCGAGTCGTGAAACCAACATTACAGAGTGAGCTAACAGGTAGTGCCGCAGCTTCCTGGTAGCCCATACCAAGGCTAAACAAGCCTTCTCCAGCGGAGTATAGCGGGTCTCATAATCCAACATCTTTTTGCTCAAATAGTAAATGGCCCTTTCCACTTTGCCCTCTGACTTCTGTGCGAGCATACAACCCATTGTAGTCTCGGTCACTGACAAGTACAATATCAACGGTTTCCCCGGCTCTGGCGATGACAACACGGGCGAGTTCTGTAAATATTCTTTGATTTGTTCAAAAGCTGCTTGGCATCGACCGTCCCATTGGAATTTCTTTCCTTTCTTCAGGAGACCAAAAAGTGGTTCACAAGTCAAGGTTAGTTTTGAGATAAATCGTCTTATGAATTGCACTTTACCCAGAAAGCCTCGCACCTCCTTTTCAGTCATTGGTGGTGGCATTTCTAAGATGGCCTTGATTTTGCAAGAGTCGACTTCGATGCCCCTTTGTGTAATCAGAAACCCTAGCATTTTTCCCGCTGTAACACCGAATGTACACTTCTGAGGATTCAACCGCAGCCGAAATTCTCTGATCCTTTGGAAAAACTTTTGCAAGGTGGTGTAGTGACCCTCTCTTTCCTTGGACTTGACAATCATGTCATCCACGTACACCTCAACCTCTTTGTGGATCATATCGTGCAATATTGTGGTCGCTGCCCGTTGATAAGTAGCTCCAGCATTCTTCAACCCAAATGGCATTACTCTGTAGTAGTATGTACCCCACGGGGTGGTGAATACAGTCTTCTTCCGGTCTTTGGGTGCCACTACTATCTGATTATAGCCTGAGAAGCCATCCATAAACGAAAACAAAGCATGTCCCGCTGTGAAATTTACCAACTCATCAATGTGTGGCAAGGGAAAGTCGTCCTTCGGACTGGCTCTATTCAAATCCCCGAAGTCTACACATACCCGGATTCTGCCATCCTTCTTCGGCACTGGAACGATGTTGGCTAACCAAGTCAGGTATTCGGATACCAATAGGAAGCCCGCGTCGATTTGCTTGGTGACTTCTTCCTTAATCTTAATGGCCCAATCAGGGCGGATCCTCCTGAGTTTCTGTTTGACAGGTCGGGCCTCGGGATCGAGAGGGATCCGGTGCTGTACAATCTCAGGATCGATTCCAGGCATGTCTTTGTAGGACCACGCGAAAACATCTTTGAAATCTTTTAATAAAGCGACTAAGCGCTCGCGTTCCTCTGAAGACAACGTGGACCCGATCTGGACCAGCCGCGGGTCCTTCTCAGTACCAACATTCACAATAATGATTTCATCAACTAAAGGTTTGACAAACCTTTCCTGCTCTTGTTCAATTAAACGTTGTAAAACCGGAGGAATTTCGTCCTCGTCGTTTTCATCAAAATTTTGAAAGTCCTAATTCAAGCAATAAATCAAAGGCACAGAAAAGTACTCGGAAACCACATTTACCTCATTCTCATTAAGTGCTTCAAAATCGTCTGATTCTTCTGTTACAACAAACTCAAAAGAGAAAAAAAAAGACGACCTGGACAGGACTGTGGCATCCGGGTTATCACCCCCAGGAATACCGGACTCAGACTCAGTCGAGCTGGAACCTGATTCCGACTCATAGGACTCGGTGGAATCAGATTCCGGCTCACTACCTGACCTGGTGCTACTAGACAAAAATCCCTTCTCGTACTGCCAGGTGAGGGAGGGTGCGATGGATGCATCCAAAATAGTTGATGGTAGGCCTGCAGCCGTTTCATTCCCGATCATGGACACCGAGAAGTTATCCCCCAAGCACCGCTGGTCGATCGGAGGATTTGAAAGTAGACATGCCAGTGCTACCCCCATTTCAAGTGCGGTGTCCTCAGACTCCATTTCGCTGCTCTGTTCTACCTCAACTGTCGGGTCTGTCCGCTCTTCAGCAACATCATCCCCCGGTAATTGTAGGTCAAAGAAAATCTCGAACCCTGGTACTCGCTTCCTCTCCGCGTTCAGCCACGGTTCCGGAAAACCACAAAATGGAAAGTCTTCTCCCTCTCAGACAAAGCGTCCATTTAGGGTACCCTGGATGGGCCGGTGCATTAAGTCAAAAGGTCTCCCTATTTGTTTTGCTCTGGCTCTCCCTGCCATCTCCTTTCCCTTCCTTGCCCAATCCTCCTTGGTGGGCAGATAACCCAAGCCAAAGGTGTGGGGGTTGCGTGGCACTTCGGCCAATGCTGCGACGCCCTTGCGGCCGCTCTTTCCTAATCCCATCCCGGGGATGTGTTGGAGCTTGTTCATGAGATACACTGCTTGGGCACTGACATATATCCCCTCGTTAGCAGCCATGATGTTCTGTACAACCAAAGCCTCAGCTAGGGTAAAACCTGATATGAACACATCCTCCATGCCATGCTCGATTTCTAGAACAGGCGTGGATACCTCCGGTGGTGGATGGATTGATGAATTCCCGAAAACAATGGCTACTCCCTTCCCATAGGGGTATTTCACCATTTGATGCAAAGTGGATGATACCGCCTTCACCTGATGCAGCCATGGCCGCCCCAAAAGCAAGTTGAAAGTTGCAGGCACCTCTAAGACATGGAAATCTATCTCATGCTGTCCTGGCCCAACTTTAGTCTGAACTTTTACGGTTCCCATCACTTCTCTACTTGTATTGTCATACGCCCGGATGACCTGGGCTGTTGGTACGAAATCCGCGATTTTCAAACCGATTGCATACGCTGTCCTTGCCGGGCAGACATTGATGGCGGATCCGGTATCAACAAGAACCACCGGTATCCATTTATTCTTACATTCCACGGAAATGTAGAGTGGCTTGTTATGGTCTGCCCCCTCAGGTGGCAATTCCTTGTCGAAAAAAGTCAGCGTCGGGGTAGCTCCTCCCGGAAAGACTAATCCTACCAGCTGCTCTGGCGTGGTTTCTATCGAAAGCTTCGCTTTGTCCATGGCTGATAAGACAGCTTGTCTATGCACTCGCGATGCCATGAGCAGTCCCCAGATGGAGATGTCTGCTTGTATCTTTTTTAGCTGTTTGAGTACAGCTTCCTCCTCAAGTTGCTTCTCCTTTTGCTTCTCAACCTCTCTATCCTTCCCCGAGGCCTCTGGTTGATCTAGGTGTGGGGGTTTGAAGTACCGCCTGCTCTGCGTCATATGGTCGACCTCTCCAAGGTACCAGGTATCATCAGGTTGGTTGTTCCCCCAATCTTCATCTGTGTGGGCAAGACACAAGTCCTCATCTTCCCACCACATTCCATCAGCAGCCGACAAACATCTGTCCGGCTCTGGCATGACTGCTCTTGTACTCGCAGCACCTTCCATCCATATGTCCGCAGCGTTCTCAGTTCTTGTGCACATAGCAGTTTCAGTCCCCACGTGAGCCTTTGCCTCCCTGATTCTTTCGAAATTTTCGAATCTTTCCTGTTCTGGGTGTGTCAATACAACCGACTGTTCAACAATTCCCGTATTCGAAATGCTCCAATCCCGAGCGAAATTCTTGACACCGGCGCTCTCCGGCGATGCACTCTATTCTTTGACCCTTCCGGCTATCACTGACATTCTTGCCCCTGCCGGGCCTTGTTCTGGCTGAAACTTTTCCACCACATCTGGTTGATCGTCCAACCATCCCGTAGCCTCTGTCGATTCCTCATGATCATACCAGTTGACTGCCACGTCCCCTGGATCTTGGTCACTGTAAAATTGGAGATTGGCAAGGTCCTCTTCCACAGCTGTTAAATCATCAGTTCCCTGTCCCAGACTATCCCCTTGGATCACACACAGTTCTCCTCCTGCTGGAAATTCCACATCTGGCCCATCCTGGCCTATTGATAAAATGTAGTCATCCGGACTATATGTTTTCTCAACACAACTTCCAGATTCCGCAGACTCCGACTCAACAATCCTCTTCTCCTTTGGGACTCCTCTCTCCTGTCTTCGATAGTCACCACCGCTGGCTTAGGTTGGGCTATGGAGATGTCCATCATGCACAAATCGGCACAATCGGGAAGGAACACCTCCGGCTTAGGCAGGTGAGAAGGAGTGATATAGATACTAGGATCGTAGGACATGACCCCAGTATGGATGAAATTGATTCTTTTGGGTGGTAGAGCTTGGTTATGTGCGGGGAGGGGATTTGTAGTAACGTTGGGTTTCTCGAGAGGCAAAATCACCCTGTTATCGATGAGATCTTGAATCTCATGACGTAATCGGAAGCACAGATCGGTGTCATGGCCGTGCTGTTGGTGAAATGCGCAATACTTGGCTGGGTTGTGGATAGAGGGAAGTCTTTCTTGTAGGGGCCACGGCTCTAGGGGCTTCAAGTGCCCTTTTCTGATTAGCACCCCCACAGCTTTGGACAGGGGCATATAAAGTGGAGCAAAGGTTCTGGTGTTTTTGGGTGGGTATTTGGCTGTTAGTGGGTTGCTTCCGGACGCACCAGAGAATGGTGTGGCCGCCATATTTCTTGGAGGGGGGTTGGTAGCGACCATGCTCACTTTGGAGGCTCTTGTAGTTGTAGTGCCGCTCGGGCCTGCATTAGTGTTGCGGTTGAAAGTTCTTCGGGGTTGCTCCCGGTCGTTATCAATTAAGCCTTGCTTCAAGGCATCCTCAATATGCACCCCCATTTTATGCAGGTCAGAAAAAGTAGGAAAAGGGAGTACAATCATCTTTTGCATCAACTTCGGCTGAAGATTGCACACAATCATCCGAATTTGATCTTTGTCTGTAGGCCTTAAGGTCATCATCGAAGCCTTGGCCCTCCATCTGGTTACGAATTCTGAGAAACTCTCTTTAGGTTCCTGTCTTGTTGTCTCGAGATCACGGGTTGTAATCTCGATTTGTGTATTGTATGAGTACTGTGCAATGAAGGCCTCAACCATCTCGTCCCAGTTTCTCTTGACATCATCTTCTAATTTGGCATACCATATGGCTGCCACACCTGACAGGGTCCGGCCGAACAAAGACATCTTCTGTAGTCTACTGAGGCCCATTGGTCTTAGGACATCTGAAAACAGTCTCAGGTGCACCATGGGGTCCCCGGACCCATCAAATCAATCAATATGAGGCATTTTGAATCTGTCAGGCAGCGTCACAGCTGCGTCGGTATATCCATCTTCAATATCGGGGATGGTCTTGACTCCCTGGGATCTCTTGAACAGCTTTTCAAGCTTGCTCAACTTTAGTGCGGTGGAGTCAGTCTCGAACTCAAAGGGAGAGTCCGGTAGGTTGGTAGGTGTTTTTGATAACTGGGGTTGGATCTGGGGTAGGATCGGGGGTGGAAGTGGTCCTGTGGGAAGTTCTGTATCATTCTAAACATTGGCTGTCTCCCTAAGGGTTGGAACTCCTGGTGAGGGACGAACTTGTTGCAAAGCAGAGGCTCCGTTTTGCTGCTGTAACCTCACAATCAACTCCGCTTGTTCATTCATAACTGTGGCCTGCTGCTTGGCAAACTCTGCTTGTCGGACAGCATCCTGCTGCATCATTTTCATGCTCTCTTGGAGCTGGCGCACCATCTCCTCTAAGCTAGCCATACTATTCTGCTCTGGTTGAATTACCGGTATGTATTCCCTTTCTGTAGGTGAAACAGGACTCTGACCTCTACTGAACTCAGGTGGGGTAGATAAGGCCCTCTGAACTGACTGCTGTACTGATGCCTTCTGCCTAACGGTCCTCCGTCTAGTAACCGGGGGTAGAGAGTGGTACACTGGTTGTCCGTCTACCAGATCCTCAGATCGATGGAGTCGACGACCTCTAGTCTAGAGTGCTTGGGAAATATCTGCTGGGTCGGAAGCAATTGTGCTCAACTACCTAGAAAAAAGATAAATAAAGCGTATAAATAAACAGATAATCGGACAGCGTAACGGCGTAAAATAAACATACAACACACGGTTGGGTATCATAATATGCCGCCAATAAGCTGAACATATTGTTCCTCAAACACTGATCACTGTTTCTGAATCGTTGCCCCTAAGTCTGAATCTAATACCCACAGATAATTGTTTCCAAAAAAAAAAAAAAAAATTAGATGCCCGCGGGCTTGATACTCAAACTTACAGGCCAGTACGTGTGTCCCTGCATAGATACATTCTAAAAACACATAGCAAGTAGAGAGAGCGAAAACACCCCTATGTTGGGATAGGGTTTCCCTGTCCTATTTTGTCAGGAGCTAGGGTTTTACTACACACGCAGCGGTTTCAAACAACCTAACATCGGGTAAGCAACCTGTTCTAGTTTGAAATGGTCACTATGGATTTCGATATGCACTAAGTCGAATGGTCGAAAAGGGTGCCCCGGTAAAACCGGGGTTTGTGTTCCCATACTGGCAGAGCCCGCAACCGGTCAGCCTTATGGCATGCTTTGACAAAGTCAAGCCTCCGGCAGACCGCTTAGGAATAGCAGATGGCCAACACGGTGTCCTAGGCGCACCAATGCACATGCAATGCAAAGAAACACATAAGTGTAATCAAAACAAGATATCACGAGTTCGAGTCAAGCTCTCTAAAACTCCCCAGCAGAGTCGCCAGAAACTGTAACAAGCCCGCAAGGGACCCCGCTACAGTTCGGACTCGATTTGTGTCACGGTTCGTAATCTGAACCAAAGAGTCCAAATTTGGCAAATCGTTTTGAGAAAACAGATTTTTGAACAAGTGCCAAACATGGACTGCTTTGCCAGATACAGAGTCGCCACCTAAATATTTTATTTTGGGGGAATTTAGGAAACCCTGACTCGGTGCCAAAGGCCACGTGTCCGTCATCACCAAAGTTGCCTCGGCTCAGGAACTTGGGTACGATCGGGGAAGGTCAGCTATGAGCACCCCCTCTCGCCCGGTCCGAAGACCGGTCTCTACTAACCGTGATATCTTATTTTGAAAACATTATATGCTCTTATTCCGGTCATTAGCCTAGAATTACTATGTTATGCGCACAGCAAACAAGTATAGACTAGATCGCCTAATTTGGAACAAAACATTGCATATCCGTTTGTTTGAAAAATACTTTTGGAATTTGCTACTCGCAAGTAGGCTAAAACACGGATTTCAATGAGTTGTACCAACTCAAACAATCCAACCTCCACCCACAGGCATTCAGGCAGTTTATCACATAAGCAACTAGCCTCATGGTAAGCATGCTATTATGGTAACAATCAAACGCATGCGGTATGCTAAAGCATAAAAGCTTACCTAGTACTCCAAGCCAAAATAGAAACTAGTTAGTAATCATATGCATGATCCTAGTTTATGTTAAGATGGCTAATGCAACGCATACAGAATGCAGCTCAAATAGGCTCGGCTAATCTATAATGACATGTGAAATGCTGCAATTAACATCTATTCAATTTGGAATTGAAATACAGATGCAGTTAGAATGATGCGCCGAGCCCGATGGATGCAAAACAGATGAATGAATGCAGACATGCTATCATACTGTATGCTAATTTAAACATGCCCTAGTCTACCATCATAAGTAAGTAAATAAAAGGGGAAGAAAGACGTGGGATTGGAAGACATACACGCACTTACACACACTTATTACACAATTGCCCTCACTCGGAGGGTCCAAATAAATATTACAGTCCGAATAAATGATACTAAATTAATTATTACAAATTAAATATTACAAAACTCCTAATTAATTAACAAAATAAATATAGAAGGGAAAAGGCCACAGCCCTGCCTTGGAATGCGCGAATGATGCATGCTTGAGTCCGTTTCGCTCGGAAAACCCGTACCATGCCACCGCTGCCTCTGTTTACACTATCTTGCTTTTCTGAAAACTGCCAAAGTCTTGGGACATATTCCCTGAACACTGTAGAGCACCATTGGCTAAAGGGAATACCCACCGGCCATGGAGAATGTCCATCAGCTGGACTTCATGTTATCGGCCATTCATCCATGGCCGGTCGGCACTATAAATGGCCGGTCGGCCAAAAATTCCTGCAGAACTGGTTTTTGACAGCAACAAAGGACAGATAGTGTATGGCATGGAATTTCAAGCAAATGTAAGCATGGTCACACTCCCTATCATGCAGTGGACTCAAGGGAGCATGGCCCTCGATCCCCGGGCCATCAATTGTGCATTTCGATGCATGATGGCCTAAGAGGCCAAGGTTGCAATTCAATGAAAATGCATGCAACACACAAATGAATACCAAGACCCTATCATGTCAAAGTCAAGGGCCTCGGTGACCGAGAGTTGAGACGTGTTACATCACTTGGAGTATGAACACTTCTCAATCCTCACACTTGGCTTGACACCCCAAACCAAGCAATGTAATGCATATTATGCAAACATGGCTCAAAGATGCAACATAAGATTAAGATGCAAGGCATGCCAAATGCAACGCAACATGTCATGGCAAGTATGTAAAAGAACTAGCATGTGACGACACATCATGAATCAAACATGCAACAAACATGTGACAAATAAGCAATGGTGGACTTAAACCATGAAGGGGCAGACCTCAGCCCACCCCAAAACAGTGGCCAAAAGCATCCCAAATGATGGACAAAATGCTCAGCAAACATGCAAGTCAAAGAGGCCCAAAGTTAAGGTATAACAAAGGGACATTCTACTACCACTACCCCAAGCAAACATGGCATGAACCATACAACCAAAAACAGAATTTTAACATGCAAAATAAGCCCCAAATACCCTGATATGGCAGCCCCAAAGCCTCAAACATAGGGCTATGCACAATGACCTATTCCTAGTCATGAAAGGCCAACTCTTCAAGGCATGAATGAGATGATAAATGGAGACATGTAAGCATGGTATAGGGACTGAAATAGCATGTTAAATGATTCCAAATCATTGAAATATCATAGCTAATGCATACTAAGGACTCACACACCCGATGCTAGCATGCTAGAATACAAAGGGGCCATACAAAGCATATCAAATACGACCAAACCAGCACCCAACAGACCTTAAGCATGATAAATCATGACCAAAAGCTTCACAAAGCTAGGCAAAAATATGCAAGCATGATGGTCTAATGGCTAGATGCATTTCTAGGCAAAATGGGGGAATACAAGGCAAGTGTATGGTGCATGCAAAAGGCCAACAAACCATCATGGAATAGAGATAAGATATGCCAAATAAACCCCAAATAACCTCTGAAATAGAGCCAAGGACAATTACTCATGCATGCTACCATTATGAGTCAAAAATGAGGGCAAAAGAGAGACAAAGGGGGAGGGGTGTCCCTCCCCTATGAAAAACTTCAAAACCCCTTCTTCACCACTGAAAATCCACTGGATTTCAGTGGTGAGAAGACCAATACACCAAAGTCCTCAAAGCCTAACAAAGAGAGCACAAAAGGGGCCACACAAGGCCTAAGAGGGAGAGGTCGACCCCAAACCACAAAATGACCTTAATGAAATATTTAAAGCATGCAAAAATAAGACTTTTTCTAGTTATACATAAAGCTCAAATCAACATGCAAAATAGGTAAAAAAAACTGTTGCAAAATTGGGGAATCTAAAGTAAAGAGATTACCCTTGAAGAACACCTCAAGAACAGCAGGTCCAGCCACTCTCTTCTGATCAAAACAAGTTCAAAAATTCAAGAAAAGACCCTCTAAGTCCCTCAAAGTCGAAGTAAGGTGTGGTAGTGTGTGTGTTAGTGCAAAACTAAGGTAAAACTACATTTTTGGGCCACAAAACACACACAAAGGATGAGAGAGAGGGAATATAGAGAGAGAGAGAGTGTGTATAACAGATGTGTATGAATCTAACCTCTGGTTTTTTGTTTAAAACTTCTAACCCTAGATAAAGGAGGAAGAAGGGCCTTTATATAGGCAAAGAAAAGGCTCTAAGCTTCTCAAGGAAGCTAAATGAAAAGGGGCAAAGGGTGCAAATGGCTCATGGCTTCTTGAAGAAGCTAGGATAGCTGCCCAAGCTTCCCCAAGAAGCTTGGCCAAGGGTTCATCCTTCTAGAAGGAATTAAGGAGTCAAAGGCTCAAAACAGCCATCCCTGTGCATGTGGAGTGGTGTTGGTGTATTCTAGCTGGCACAGCTGGCATGCACCAAGCCTGAAAAGGTGCAGAAGGGTCACCGGCCGGCAAAACAGGTCACCGGCTGAATAAAGTGCCGGCCGGCCATATAGAATGCCGACCGGCCATTAATACCAAACAACCACGGCCGGTAGCAACAAGGAAAGGCCGGTGATTCAAAGAGACGGCTGGTGGAGTGTGGGGATGACCAAAAAGTCATTCCCTGCCTTCCAAGGAAAAAACACAAGTGTTTGGTGCAAAACCAAACACTAAATGAACGAGTTAAGAGATTCTGAGGCAAGGCGCGCAGCCGAGGGCTCCGGGAACTCAAAACGAACACGGACAAGGGTGATCACTGAGTGTTCAACCAGTGACGTCCAAGTCTTGAGGACGGTCAAAAATGGGGTGTCTACAAGTACACCCAGTGTTCTTGACTTAGAAAGTCTGTGTAAAATCTATGGAGGATTGCTCCATCCGTAAAAAGGTTGCTAGCACCCTGTGAAGCTAGAGAATAGTGGAAAATCTCAAGTGAAGCTTAAGGAGTGGACGTAGGCCGAGTTGAAGCCAAACCACTATAAATTTGTTTGCCTCTCTCTCCCTTATCTCTTTATTTTATTTAAATTGTCATAGCAATATTTCATATTTTTATTGTGCTAAAATCATTAATTGACATAGTTGTTAGAACATTTGTTTTAATTATTTTTATTTCATCAACTATATTTATCTATTGTGCTAGTCATAATTTTTATTAGGGTATTATTATTTTTATTTGTAAAAACCTAATTCACCTCCCTCTTAGGTTGTCTTTCGAGTAACAGTAATATAGACAAATATTTCTGCGAGAGACAGATATAAATGCAAATAACATATACACATGCAATGAACATAGTATTTCATCTTAATTACTTATTAAACATACTTAATCATAAATTATAGGCTAATCACAACTCGGGGTTGTAACAACTATTGCTCGTGGGATTCCAAATCTGGTGATTATGTTTTTCTAGATGAAATTCTTTATGTCCACATCTCGGATTTTGGCTAGGGATTCAGCTTTTACCCACTTCATGAAGTAAACAGTTGCTACCAGTAGGAACTTTTTTTGTCTAGTTGCCTAGGGTAGTTGCCTAACCAGATCCATGCCCTATTGGGCAAATGGCCAAGGACTGAACACTGGATTCAGATCTGCAACCAGTTGGTGTATCAAATGTGTAAACTTTTGACACTTTTTACATTACGTAGGCTTTAACATCCTTCTGTATGTAGGGCCACTAGTATCCCTGAGATATGGCTATGTGAGCAAGTGTTCTGCCCCCATCATGGCTTTTACATACTCCCTCATAGATCTTATATAGAAAGTCCTTTACTTGGGATGGGTGGACACATCGTAGAAAGGGTCCAATGAAAGATCTCCTATACAGATGGCCTTCTGCTAATAGGTAAAACCTGTCCTACTTTAATCTGATCTTGTGAGCTTTCTTTCTGTCTGCTAGCAGCCTGTCATCCTTGAGAAACACAACTATGGCGTCTATCCAGCTTGGACTCATCTCCAAGCACATTACCTCATATTCTGTTATTAGGGGCTCTATACTTGCGCCTGACAGATAATCCACCATTATTGTCCTTGTCTTACCCGACTTCATTGCGCTGGCGAGGTTAGCCAGTGTGTCGGCATGGCTGTTATCATCTCAGCTAACCTACTACAACTAGCAGTTTTAAAAACATGTTAACAACTTGACAACCTCCTTGACATAGGCTATCATCCTCTCATCCCAAGCAGCATACTCATCTGTTGCTTGATTTACAATGAACTGGGACTCACAGGAGACTACCATCTCGTCAGCTTCCACAGTTCCTACCAATTTCACTCCAGTAATCAATACCTCATACTCTGCTTCGTTAGTTGAGGCCTTGAACCCTAAATGGATAGACTGTTCTATCATATGCCCATCTGGTGATACCAAAACCACTCATGCCCCTGCTCATTACCAGTTTAAGCTGACATCGACAAAGAGGCAGAAGGAATCACCGATGTAAATATCGCAGGGTTTTAGCCTTTCTTCTCCCTTCTTTTGTTCTACTGGCGTGGGGTTCCGTGGCCCCAATTGATTTTTCTCTTCCTTTCCTAGACATCCTAGGCCGTGGCTCACCAGTGCTTGCCTTGGGATCGTGCTAAGAGAGAATTCTGCCACAAAGTCGACCAAAACTTGGCCCTTGATTGTTGTTCTTGGCCTGAATTCTAAGTCATACTGACTTAAAACTACAGCCCATTGAGCTACTCTATCTGTTAGGTCTCCATGCTGTAACAGGGACTTTAGTGGGTGCTCGGTTAGCACCACAATCTTGTGGGTTTGAAAGTAGTGGTTCAACTTTTTTGAGGCCATTACCAGAGCCAATATTAACTTCTCCAGAGGTAGGTACCGGGTTTTTGCATTTGCCAAGGTCTTGCCCACATAATACCCTACCTTTTGCTCATCTTTTTCTTCTCGGATAACCACTACACTCACCGCATGGTCTAAAATTGTAGGTACAAGAACAATTCTTCTCTTGATACCGGGTTCGACAACACTAGTGGGGTTGTCAGGTATTTTTTCAAGTCGGCCTAAACGACTTCACATCCTTTTGTCCACAGAAAGTATGCGGCCTTCTTCAATAAGCCAAAAAAATGTTTGCATTTATTTGAACTTCGACTGATGAACTTATTCAAGGTTGCTGCCTTTCTAGTCAAAATCTGACTTGTTTGGCTATTGTCAGGCTCTTCAGGTCACGGATGGCCTTGATCTGATCTAGACTCACCTCAATACCCCTCCTGGTAACCATGTACCCCAGGAACTTACCGAATCAAACTCCAAATGCGCACTTCAAGGCATTGAGTTGAAGCCGATATGTTCTCAATATGTAAAAGACCATCTTCAGGTCGGCCAGATGGTTCCCAGATTCCTTGGTTTTAACAACCATATCGTCTATATAGACTCCCACTATCCTCCCAATTAGATGTTTGAACGTCTTGGTGACTAGTCTTTGGTATGTCGTTTTTCCATTCTTCAACCCAAAAGACATTACTTTGCAATAATAGAGCCATTTAGGGGTGATAAATTGTGTCTTTTTTTTTCATTTAGAGCATACATTGCTATATGGTGATAACCTCAATATGCATCTAGAAAATTCATCCTCTCATGCCTCGATGTGGCTTCTACTAGCTGATCAATCTTGGGCAGTGGAAACTGTCATTGGGGCAAGTCTTGTTCAAGCTATTGAAGTCTATACAGACCCTCCACTTGCCATTCTTCTTCTTCACCACCACTGTATTGGACAATTAGATGGGATAATTCACTTTTCTGATGGCTTGTGTTTCTAGTAACTTGTCTACTTCTTCCTCAACTGCTTGCAATGTCGGCCTTTTTGCTCTCTGCACGACTAGTTTAGCAAACCTGTCCATCTTAAGTTTATGACAGGTTACCTCGGGGCTGATCCCCAGCATCTCATAAGGTGTCTAGGCAAACACCTCTATGTTCTCTCTTAAGAAAGCCTCTGGTTCTCTTTCTTCTTCCTCGGCTAAGCTAAAGTCGAGGAGGAAGAATCGTTCATCATTACCTTCTTGCACTAGAACCTTTTTCAAATGTTCTTCACTTTTCTCGGCAGGCTCTTTGCCAACATCATCCAAGACCTCATGGGCTTCGCTTTTAATCTTTGCACTTTTTGCCTCCTTTACATTGCAGGTGTACTTCATTGTTACCCTGAAGCAATTTTTCACCTGTACTTGGTCTCCTCGTACCTCTTTAATCCCCTGTTTCATCGGAAATTACAACGGTTGGTGCAGTGTTAAGGGAACAGCCCTCATTGCATGCAACCAAGGTCATCCCAAAATGATATTGTATGGGGAGGGAGTATCTATCATAGTAAATTCCATTATTACCTTCTTACTCTCTACCTGGACCTCTAGATTTGTGGCTCCGAGAGGCCATGTCGGCATCCCGTTGAATCCGACTATAGGGCTGCCAAACTGCTCTAAATCATTCGGGTGGAGGCCAAGCTCTTTGTAACATCTAACATACATAATGTTACAAGAGCTGCCTTGACCAATCAGTATGCACCTCACCTGGCAATCTCCAATCTTCAAAGTTACCACCAGGGCATCATTATGCAGATGCTGCACCATATCTAATTCTGCCTCAGTAAAAGAAATCATTGATCCCTGATATTCATTTGTTCTGGGCTTTGTAACATCTAACATACATGAAGTCATAAGAGTTGCCTTGATCAATCAGTATGCGCTTCACCTGGTAATCTCCAATCTTCAATGTTACCACCAGGGTATCATTATGCGGATGTTGCACCATATCCAAGTTTGCCTCAATAAAAGAAATCATCGATCCCTGATATTTATTTGTTCTGGGCTTCTTCTGCTGGACCTGATATACATGTTGCAAGTGCCTTACAGTCTAGGTCTTCCCTTGAACTTCATTCTTATTGACCTTCGAGTGAATCACATTGATTATCCGAGGTCTATCCGCCTGCTGCGGTGGTGCTGCTGCTAGTGCCTGGGGTAGCCTCGCGCGTTCTTCCCTTGTCTTTGCTTCATCTACTAGGTCTTTCAGGTGTCCATGTCTGACCAAATCCTCTTGGTATGACTTCAGAGGCCTGCATCCCTAAGTCATGTGCCCATCTTCGTTATGGTAAGCACAATGCTTCCCAGTGCTCCTGCTCATGAACTTGCTAGGGACCTTCTTCGGCGCTTTGTAGTATGGCTGGTTCCTAATTTTCTCCAAAACCTTATAGATTAGAATTCTGAATACTGTGCTGATTACCTATATAGCCCTCATTCCTATTTCTGGCTTGTCAATTCCGGTATTCCCTCAACCTCGCTTCGGTGAGCCGTTTCTCCTTTCTTGTTTTGGTTTCCTCTTTCCTTATGTGTTTTCCTCTGCTTTGGCATACTTCTCAATCCGTGCCATGAGCTCTTCTATGCTCTTCGGTAGGGTTTTTGCAAGTGATTTCCAAAGCAAGCAATTGTCATCCAGGCCGTTCTTGAAAGACACCACCGCCAGCTCTTGGTTACAAGCCGAAATCCGCTTGTACACCTTATAGTATCTCTTGGCATAAGCCCTGAGGCCTTCACTATCGCTAATCTTCAAAGCCAATAGAGAGTCTACCCTTAGTGGCTGCAACTTATTCATAACAAACCTAGCCACAAATATCTCAGCCAGGTCTTCCTAACTCTTTACACTTCATTTTGGCAACTGATGGAACCAATTTGATGTTATCTCCCCGAACAACGACAGGAATACCTTGCACAACAATTGCTCGTTCATGCTCTACAAAGCCATTGAATTCAAATACAAACCAACATGAAAGTTTGGATCAGACTTACAGTCGTAGATCTGAAACCTCAGCATGTTGAATCTCTTCAAAACGTATCCAACTCCACCGAGAATAGCATCTTCAACTGGACGTTGGATGTGATCTTGGCGTTGAGTCTCTTTCTCTAGAGGTAATCTCTCAGGTCCTCCTGTGTTCTACTGGAAGCTCGGCTATCAATAGACTTCAGTCTCTTCGGCATGCTGCTTCCGGTGTAATAGTGTGTTCTCTTGGACTTCCTTTCGTCTATTGCATCAAAATAGAGGCCTTACCCTTGGATCTGCCGAGATCCCTTGACATAAGTCCCTTTAGTTTGTGGTGTCCTCTATGACTCGTCTCACACTGACTCTGTTCGCCTGACATCCCGTGACAACCGATGTGAGTTTCCCTGTCCCTTGCCATACTGTGGGACAATTGGGACTATTTTTATCCTCCTTTCATGGCATCAATCTTGGCTATTGGTGCCGGCGTATCCTGCAACGAGAACGATGGTTGTATCATGTTGTTTTGCATCATGAAGTTGTCCACTTTCTGTAGGTCTGTCAACTTGTTCGTCAAGTCCTTCATCTCCTCGTCCCTTCTCAAACATCTATCCTTCCACACCTAGATATCATTTTCATTATAATACTCGTCTTGGCCTCCTTTCCTTGGGCCGTTGCACCCCTTGTCAGCATCATTCACCCCAGGATTCGGTTCCTGCACTCCTTTATTACGATTATCTCCTCTGGCGTTAGGATCCACATGGTCTTCTTCCTCACTGTGGATGTTATCCCCAATTCTAACTTCTTGCCCGTTGTTGGCCATCTATCCTTCCTAAGTTCTCACAGATGGCACCAAATTATGGATGTTGATTTTTAACCACACAACTAAACATGGAACTTAGCTGGAGAGCACTGGCAGAATAGATTGAGCCAACTATCTGCCAACAAGAAGATAAGAATACCGCGGTGGTTCATCCACTTGGGGACACTCCGATGATTAAGTCAGTAAATCTTATCTCTCACAAATATCAAAATAGTACTTAAACTCACAAGTAAAAACTTATATCAGACCTATGAGAGTTCCTCACTTTTATAACCAGCAGTAGCCTAGTCCCCTAGAAGTCTCACTTCGAAGGACTCAAGCTCAATGCTCATCTCGGACTCTCGCCTAGATAGAGATAAACTCCTCAAGAGCCTTATCCTTATCCAAGCTGAGAGTCTCATCTGATCTAGGACTCTTGTCCCTTATCCGAATATCTTGGGATTCTGGTATTATCGTAAAACATCTCGGCAATGCCGTGATTACCTCGACAACATGACTCATCCATGTGGCACCTTAGCCGATATCTCGGGCTATCTTGGCAAAATACTTCCCCATAGTTTTTATTCTTCTTTTTCACTTCTTCTGGCCATTAGTATTGTCAATGACTCCTCATTTTTCACCGTCTTCTACAACCTTTAGAGAGCTTTCTCAATTGCTATTCCTTTCCGGATACACTTTATTTATTTTTAAAATGTGTTTGCAAAACATATATTTTTGTTTTTACAAAATAAATAAATAAATAATAAAAAATCATAAACTATAAAGATTATCAAATGGTATGCATTAGTGCATCCAGACAATAATAGATATAGCGTGAGGAAAAAAAAAGTAGTTATCAAGTTATCTTAAATAATTATTGAGGAATTAAGGAGGAGAAGGGGATAACCCATCTGAAGTTATCTCAAGGGATTGATGAGCCTAAAAAAGATCTTTCAAAAATACTATTATTTATTTTGGTATGTGAGGGCCTTGATTTTTTGTGGGAGTTAATATTTGACACAAAATTTTCTTTAAAGCACAAATTGGAATAAAATATTATCATTATTTTTTTGTGTGTGTGGTTGCATTAAAAAAAGATATGTATCTTACTATAAAATGTGTAATTTTATTATAAAATTTTGTAATATTAATTATAAAATATGTAATTTCGCTACAAATTGGGATAACAAAAAATGTAGTAATTAAGTTACAAATTTTTACAACATCAATCACAAAATTTTAGACATTTTATTACATCAATCTGTGGTGAGATTACACATCTTGTAGTTGATGTTATGAAATTTTGTGATAGAATGCATATAATATACAACCTAAATAAAATTTATCTTAAGGTCATGTTTATTTAGATGGACTGAATAAGAGGAGAATTGTAATCTATCGGACTATTAATCCTGTGATATATAGTCCCTAAACTATTTAGTTGAAAATGATATGTATCTCATGTTTATTTTCTCATGGGATTAGATGTCTGTAAAAGACTATTATATTAAATCTAATATTTGATTAGAATATTATGAAGAATGATAAATGCTCAATAGACTATTTTACTCTTTTCAATTGTTTACTAAGTAATAACAATACTAAATACATCTTTAATATTTTAATTTTTTTAGCTAGATTAAATAAAAATTTATTTTATTTTATTTTTTAAAAATTAAATAAATTAAACATCAATAAAAATTTATTTATTTTTAAAATAAAATTTAAAATAAAATTATTTTTAAAAAATAATAAATATTAAATAATGAAATTAAATAAAAAAATTAATAAAAATTAATAAAATATCAACAAAAATTAAAAATTAAAAATTAAAAATCTATACAAATTTATTAAAAAAATTAAATAAATAAACATTTAATTTAGATTTTTTTTATTTTATTTTACTAAGTACAATATATACTGAAATCAAATACTTGGAAAGTAACCAATTGGTTGGTGGTGGGTTTTGGATTTTTTTGGCTTGACTTAGGGAAGGGACACTGGGTTCGATTTTCGACCGCCAATTGGGAGGGGATTTGAGTCTAACCATCCAAAACTACTCCCCGAATCCGGATTAGTCGGCCTAAGGGTCGGATACCGGGTGGTGAACCAAAAAAAAAAAAAAATACTTGGAAAGTAAATATGCCATTTTATAACTTAATCCCACATCTCCTAAGACACAATAGTCCAACATATTTAGGATTCATAGTCTGGTAAAATTCCTAATCCGACATACAAATTCTCAATCAGACAATAGACTCCATAGTAGATTGGACATGGAATCTAATCCCCCATCCAATCCTTCCAAATAAACAGTCCCTAAGAAAATAAAGAGATCACTTCTCTATCATGACTCAAAAAGAAAAAGGAAAACGCAGTTCCCAATTATAACCAAGAAGGGATACTATTAACAACATATCAAGCAGAAGTAAGAAATAAAGATAACACAATTACATAATAATACTAATAATATAAAAACAACTTTGTTGAATGGCCAACGATAGAGGCTTATTCAAAAAAAAAAAAAAAAATTTGTGAAACAAACAGAGGGACAATGATAGGCTTATTCTTTCAAACAAATACAGCAAACAGGGGGCTAATGATGGATGCTATATATATTTTTTTTATTTTTTATTTTTACTCTGCCAAGTGCGCATGGTTAGCCCTTTCTTCTAAAGGGACTTCGTTTGTCTATGTCTTCCATAATATCTTTAATCATTTTATATTGTTGTGATGCATCGCTTGGTGTTTTTAGGCTCAATGAAGGTACTTATTTATTACTTTCACTGCGTAATGAAGGTTCTTGCTTACTATTTTCATTGAGTAATGAATGCAATGAAGTTACTTGCTTACTACTTCCACGGAGTAATGAACGCATTCAAGGTACTTGCTTACTACTTTCATTGAACAATGAACGCAATGAAGGTACTTGCTTACTACTTCCACTGAGCAATGAACGCATTGAAGGTACTTGCTTACTACTTTCAATTTCACTGAACAATGAAGGTACTTGCTTACGACTTCCACTGAGCAATGAACACGTTGAAGGTACTTGCTTACTACTTTCAATTTCACTGAACAATGAACGCATTGAAGGTTCTTGCTTACTACTTTCAATTTCACTGAACAATAAAGGTGCTTGCTTACTACTTCCACTAAGCAATGAATGCATTGAAGGTACTTGCTTACTACTTTTAATTTCACTGAACAATGAAGGTGCTTGCTTACTACTTCCATTGAGCAATGAACGCATTGAAGGTATTTTCTTACTACTTTCACTGAGCAATGAATGCATTGAAGATACTTGCTTACTACTTCCACTGCCTTCTTCTTCTCCACCATTCTGACTACTGGTTGCTTTTAGGCTGTTTGGTGTTTTTAGAAGCAATGAAGGTACTTGCTTACTACTTCCATTACCTTCTTCTACTTTAGCATCGCGAATACCGGTTGCTTTTAGGCGCAATGAATGTACTTGCTTACTATTTCCATTACCTTCTTCTACTTTAGCATCTCGAATACTGGTTGCTTTTAGGCGTAATGAATGTACTTGCTTACTACTTTCACTACCTTCTTCTCCTCCACCATTGTGAATACTGGTTGCTTTTAGGCTGTTTGGTGTTTTTAGGAGCAATGAAGGTACTTGCTTACTACTTCCACTACCTTCTTCTACTTTAGCATCGCGAATACTGGTTGCTTTTAAGCGCAATGAATGTACTTGCTTACTACTTCTACTGCCTTCTTCTCCTCTACCATTGTGAATACTGATTGCTTTTGGGAGCAATGAAGGTACTGGGCCTTGTTGAGCTTCAAATTCTGAACGGTCTGTCAATGTAATCCCTGATTTTTTCTCCATTGCTTTGTTGTGAAATAATAATCTTTTATCCTTCAACTGCTAAGTAACCCACCAAAATATTATTATCATGGTTAAAAGAATATATAATGGGAAAATTGGTAATAAATCCAACCTAAGGTATGTATAAGGTAATAGATCCAATAGATATTTTTTTTATTGGTGATAGATCCATCTTTTGTGAAATAATTTGGTAAAAAAAGGCATTTTGTTTTCAATTTTACCGCTTAATTTATCTGTTAATTTTTTTTAACTATCTATTTAAATTTAGATCTATATGTTCAATTTTTTTGTCAATCTGTTCAAATATCTATCCATATTTTATTATCTGTTCAATTTTTTCACTTATCTGTTTAAATCCACCTGTTCAAATACTTTGTCTATTCAAATACTTTATTCTCATCATCCTCAAAAACAACAATCTGTTTCATCATCATCCTCAACAACAACAACAACAACTACTACTACTACTACTACTACCAAAAACAACAAAAAAAAAAAACTTGAAGATGTAAGAAATACCCCAAAGTAAAATGAAGATGATAAAAATGAAGATAGAGGAAGGTGTGGTGTCGACGGCATTCGCGAGATCGGCAGAGGAGATCTGCTGCGACGGTGATGCGAACAAGCCTTCGACGATATGCTGATTCGATCGATAGTGGTTGTTTGAGTGGTGGTGACGGAGGTGGTGGTGACAGCGTGGAGTTTAGGAGGTGATAGAACAGGTTTCGGCGAGGAGATTGGCAGAAACGGAGGAGATCGATGGCGGAGGAAGGACGGGGAAACAATGTGGGTGTGAGAGATAGATGAGAGAACGGCGGTTTTGTTTGGGGTTTGTTTGAGAAACACATATATACATGTTATTTTGGTCATTTTATAAAACTTATCTTTCTGAACATAATATTTTAGCATCTAGACTTTTGGATTAAAAAAAAAATCTAAAAAAAAATTTATTGCCTGAGCGTCCTTTAATAATCCCTTTGAAAAAAAAATACGCAAGTCTCATGAGTTTATCATACAATTTAATTCAATTTGAAAAGGAAAAAAAAGAGAGAAAAAGTTAGGAATGAAATACGACAAATTATATCAATAGTCATGCATTTTGTTATTGTGTCATTTTAGTCTTTATATTTTAATTAGTTTAATTTTGACCATTCATTTGGTTCAATTGATAATATCAAAGTGTTTGAAGGAACTTGATTAGCTAAACTTAACTTATCAAGTTGAACATATTTATAATTTTATCTATAAAAATATGACACGTGTAGTTAAGACAAAATTATAAATATGACAAATAATTAAAATTATAAAATATCACATAAAAACACCCAAAAAAGCATTATTAATGGCATAAAAATAATGAAAGTCAGGACCTAACCTTGGGTCTCAAATCTCCCTTAGAGCACTTGTAAATCCTTGTTCTTTCCTCGGATTCAAAGTGTTTGGCTTCGATATCTGCTAATTCTTGGTCAACGTTTCAACCACTGGGTTCTAGGGTTCAGAAAAATTCATAAGCCCTAGAAGAGAGACAAGAATGGGAGTGTATATTACTTATTAGACTTCTATGTTTTCATATTTGCAAATAGTGGAAGATTATAGACATATTTATAGATCTACCAGAAGGCTACGCATACGCGTCTGTAGAATAAAAAAATTGAAAGGAAGATGGAAAAAAAAGGGCAAATTATACAAATAGTCTATATAGTTTGGGATTCGTGTCGCACCAAGGGCTACCTTCAAGAAGAGGGTGTGGATTTCCAGGAGACTTTCAGTCCTGTGACCAAGCAACCTACCATTCGCATTTTATTGTGTCTTACTCTTCATTTCAATTGGTCTATCAAACAGCTTGACATCAATAATGCTTTCTTACATGGCGTGTTGGATGAAGAGGTTTACATGTCTCAACCTCAGGGGTTTATTGATTCCACTCGCCCTCATTTGGTCTGCAAACTTCACAAAGCCTTGTATGGCCTTAAGCAAGCTCCAAGAGCCTGGTTTTCCACTTTTTCCTCCTATCTTCTCTCTCAAGGTTTTCTTTCCAGTCACTGTGACTCCTCCTTGTTTGTTCGCAAAACCTCTACTTCTCTTACCATTTTGGTTATCTATGTTGATGATATCCTTGTTACTGGTAGTGATCCCTCCTTCATTACCTCTCTTCTTGCTCACATACACACTGTTTTTTATATGAAAGAGTTGAGTTTCATCAACTATTTTCTTAGTATCTCTGTCACTTCCTCTTCAACTGGTTTCTTCCTTAATCAAGCTAAGTATGCTATAGAAATTTTGGCTAAAGCTGGAATGCTTAATTGTAAGGCCTATGCTTCTCCTATGGCTATCAAATCCTCTCTGTCTTCTCATTCTAATGTTAATCTACCTTTTGACAACCCTTCTCTTTATCGAAGCCTTGTGGGTGCCCTTCAATACTTAACTATTACTCGTCCGGACTTGGCTTTTGTTGTCAATTCAGCTTGCCAGCATATGCACTGTCCCCTGGTTAGTCATTTTCATGCTATCAAACGCATCTTACGCTACGTCAAAGGTATTATCCATTTCGGTCTTTAGTTTTCTCCTGGTCCGCTTGTTCTCCATGCTTACTCAGACTCTAATTGGGCTGGCAGCTCTGTTGATCACCGCTCTACTACTGGGTTTTGTGTCTTTCTTGGTCCCAACTTGATTTCTTAGTCGGTCAAGAAACAACCCACTGTTTCTCGGTCATCTTCTGAGGCGGAATATCGTGCGTTAGCTCAAACTGCTGCTGAGCTTAGCTGGTTGGGCATGCTTCTTACGAATCTTCATATCTCTTTTCTCACTCCTACACTCTGTTGCAACAATCTTTCTGCCATTGCCATGACTAGCAATCCTGTCTTCCATGCTCGTTCTAAGCATATTGAAGTCGACTATCATTATGTTCACGAACAAGTGGCTGCCAAGTTTTTGTCCGTCCAACATGTAGCCTCTTCTGATCAGATAGCAGACATTTTTACAAAGCCTCTATCAGTTGCTCGCTTTCACTTACTTCAGTCCAAGTTGTTGGTTGTGCCTTCACCCATCAGCTTGCGAGGGAATGATAAACCACCAGAACAACCATCATCAGATCAACAACAACAACCATCAGATCAACTTCCCAAATTAACTGAATAACTAATACAATTAGAGTTAGTGAGGTTGTTATTTTACTATGGTTAATAAACTGTTAGATGTTGAGTTTATATAAACCTTGGTTAGGATATAAGACTACTTGTATATATAGATCAAATACATTACTATATGAGTTATATAAATTCAATAATATCAAATCTTTGTGACATATTAGACCCTGAATTTTGAATCTTATTCCAAATAAGGACAATTGAAGATACCATTGTTTAATTTCAAAGGTAAAATCGTCAATTTAATAAAATATAAACTAATTTGACAAAAATAAATGTCAAAAAAATATTTTTAATTTTTTAAAAATTATTTTTATCCACCAATGATAAAATTATGTAAAATTGATAAAAATTAATAAAAATTACATGATTAATTTTTTAAAATTAATTTTACATAATCATCATCCAAACACATAATAAAAATTAATTTGGTAAAAAAACTAAATAAATGTCTAAAAGATTTTATCAATTTTACATAATTTTATTTTTAGTGGGTAGAAATAATTTTTAAAAATATAAAAATATTTGTTTGACATTTTATTTTTGTCAAATTAGTTTATATTTTATCAAATTGACTATTTTACCCTCGAAAAATCTATTGATATTTTCAATTGTCCTTATTTGGAACAAGATTCAAAATTCAGGATCAAATGTGTCACAATTGAAAAGTCATGGACCAAAGTGATACAAGTCCCAAACTATAGGGACTATTAGTGTAATTCACCCGAAAAAAATAAAATAAATAAAATGAGTAGTAATCATCATCATATCATATATATATTAGACCTCGTTTGGGAACAGACTATTTTAGTAACTTTTTGAATTTTTACTAAAAGATGTGCAGAAATGTAGAGAGGTGATGTGACAACTTTTAGTAACTTTTTGACTTTTTGGCTAAAATATTAAAAGTAATATTTTTTTCATGCTTAAGTGACATTCTAAAGGCTTTATTTTTGCAGCATATCTTTTTTATTTACATATAAAATTTTACACAAACTCAATTTCAATTATAATAACTAATTTTGTATGGATTCTATTTGAGAAATACTTATTTTGCAAATATTTTTCATCAATTATTATAATATTTAAAAAAAATATTCGATATACAAATAGATAGATAAATAAATAAATAAATAAATAAAACAGAATGTATTTAATTAAATGTATCGCACAGATTAAATTAATTTTAATTTTTATATTTTTATCTATTTTATTGATGTCTTAATATTAATTTATATTTAATTTTTTATTTAACATGAAATTATTTATTACAAAACATTTATATTTAATTTAAATTTTATATACCTATACAAAATATGTATAAATAATTAAAAAAAGAATATTATAGAAAAAAAAAATTAATGCTTTTTACGTAGTGTATTTATACAAGATAAAAGAGAAATCAAATAATATATTTACTTTGCAATGTCTTTTTTACCCTTAAGCTTAATCAAATAAAAGGTAGAGAAAAATACAAAACATTTTCTTTTATTTTCTCTCCTGTATTCCTAAACAGTTCATATTAAAGAAGAATAATCATCTAAAATATACAGGTCACATACAGATTAATTGTATTTAACCAAACTATAAAAGCACAAAAAAATATTGTTGATTGCATAAAAATTAATGAAATCGAGACCTAACCTTGGGTCTCAAATCTTGCTTTCTTCCTTCGGATTCGAAGTGTCTGGCTTCGATTGCTTCTAATTTTTGGACAATGCTTCAACCACTGAGTTCTAGGGTTTACAAAAATTCACAAACCTTGGGTTAGGGCGCCTCAATAACAATCTTGCTGAACTTCTGTGCACTTGCAGCAATAGCTTCTGATCTTTTACTTATAACAATCGGATTAAACTGTTCCATATCCCAGAACCTCAGCGGATTATTCCATGGTCCTTCCTTTTTGAATTTTGGAATAATAAATATATATATTTTTTATTTTTTTATCCAAATGTCATGTTTGATTCACAAGACTAATAATGAAAGTATTAATAATCCCATCAAATCAAATTAGTGTGGTATTCACTATCCAATTGAATTAGTAGGATAAATTATTCCCTTATCCATGGTTTGATTTGCATTGGATAAGAAAACTTATAAAGGTAAAAGAGTCTTTTTATTTTATTTTTCAACTCAGGATATATAATCGCATCCCTATCCCATTATTAATAATCCTACAAATTTGTTGAATTAATTATCCATTAGATTAATAA
Organism: Camellia lanceoleosa; assembly: GCA_025200525.1. NCBI lineage: Eukaryota > Viridiplantae > Streptophyta > Magnoliopsida > Ericales > Theaceae > Camellia > Camellia lanceoleosa. The sequence goes on from CM045765.1 coordinate 176,412,556, forward strand.
TCCTTAAACAAAATTTCAAAACAAACACAGGATTATTGGACTCACGGATTAATAATCTCAATCTCATACTCTAATCTTGTCAATCAAACATGCCTGTAATTGCCAACTGTCCAAGTCGCACAACAAAATATTATTGTTATTTTTATGGTGTTAAAAAAAAGGGCAGTGATTCATCCCCCGAATGGGGTGTCCCCGAATCCCCCGAAATTGCCAAATCAAGTAAAAAAAAAAAGAAAAAAAAAAAAAGGAAAACAGCTTCCAAAAATGGAAATTAGGGAGATTAGGAGGATTATTTTTAGGGGAACAAATCATTTTTGTAAAAAAAATTATATTAAAAATACAAAAGTATAAAGAATGTTGACTAAATTACAAATACACCTTTTGAGATTTGCTTAAAATATAAATTATTTGGAAATTATTACAAATATCCTATTGTTAGAAATTTTTTTATTTAGTAGAATTAATAAAAAAAAAAAAATTCTTAATTACTCTCCTACACAATAATAAAATTATTTAAATTGTTAATGAAATATATTTCTGACAACACTAAAAAGTGTTAATTGACTTAATAATTTATTAATTAAAGGGTTCATTTGTTATTTGATTATAATTTTCAGAATCACATGGAGCAATATGTATGTTAAGAAAATCTGAGGGGATGTATTTGTAATTTATCTAAGGACGTTTGGTTGAGTTTTGTTTTTCAAAAAAAATTTCAAAAACTTGTTTTGCTGAAAATAAATGGAATTCATTTCAAAAATATTTTTTTTGGTATTTACTTTTGTGAAAATAAGTTATGCAAATACGACCAAATAATGAAGAGAAAAACTTTTCACAACTTAAAAAAATTAAAAAATTAAAAAATTAAAAAAGGCGCGCTCAATTAGTACACATTAATATATATTTGGAAGAAAAAAAATTGGGGATACACCCAACTTTTGGTATAGTACACAAAGTGATGGGAAGGAAAATTAAGTACACACTTAACCTTTGACACAATACACAGTGATTACCCCAAGACTTAAACTCATAACTTCAAAGTTATTAGGTTACTAATATTTTACTATTGAACCAATGGTCACTTCTAAAAACTTTTCGCAACTAAGATGCAAAATTTACAGCATGTTTGGATTTAGTGACTTGAAAAAAAGAAAAAAAAAAAAAAGAAATAATTTTTTATTATTATTTTTTTTTTTTTATAGTCCTAATCATCTATTTGGATTGTAAAAGAGGAGATGGAAAGAAATTGAGTGAAATTCTTTTTAAATCAATCAAAAAATGCAGAGATTGAGAAAAAAAGGAAAAAAAAAAAAAAAAGAAAAAGAAATGAGATCATGAGCTAACTTTTTATAATATCAAAATTGGCTGTCCCCGTACTAAATAGACTGCATTAAAGGAGACTAATCATTTTAAATATGTAAGTCACATACAGATTAATTGTATTAGACCAAACTATAAAATCACCGCAAAAACATTATTGATTACATAAAAATAATGAAATCAATGTTGGAAAATAATAATTTTTTTGGTGATGTTAATGCAAAATTATAGTGCGTCTCAACTGCCGATTGACATTTGTTCAAGTGGGTCCAAATTCATTGTAGTAATATATTTACATCACAAAAAGAATGACAAGAATCATTAAGAATTGAATGAAAAATTATCTTATAAAATAAGCCTTATAAATGAGATGTTAAAGAGGTGTAACCATCTATCTTACATTGATAATTGAGGAGATCATTAATGAATATTTTGTTAGGGAAAATATGTGATTTCCCATAAGTAAATCAATAAATGAGAATAAAAACTAATGCGGAAAAATTAAATCAAAAGCAATACAAGAATTTTACGTGATTCTCTCAATGTGAGGTACGTCTACGGGATTGAAATCCGATTCCACTATCAACCAAAAAGTTTCTAAACGATTACAAACGAGATACGAATAGTATCACAAACCATCCTTAGGTGAATTCCAAATAATCACAAATAAACAAAGAGGAAAGACATCACCAAATAAATGAACCAAAACCTTCAGAACCAGAGTTTTAGAAGACCCAAAATAATATACCCAAATCAACTTCAAATCAGGAGCAATAACATCCACAAACCAAACACAATCAACTCTCTGAATTGATCATTACAGATGCTCCACCAAGCAAAAACAGCTGCCTTTTTTCCTTGGAAAAAAACAATACCCAACAATATATTGTCAATCTAGGGTTTTTTATCAAAACCTTAGTTGTTTCCAAATTGAATTGGGTCTCCACAAAATTAGATATAATATATAAAAATATATTATACCTAAACCAAACCAAATTAAAACTCTTTTAATAAACCAATTGAGTACCACACTCAAATAAGGAGGTATACCCAACATATTTAAATCCCTTGTTTAGCCTAAGGGTGTAAGAGCATCCGCATCAGCATAGCGAAAATAACAAAAAGGTAAAATATAGCTAGCAAATCACAAAATTGTTCCTCCATCAGGCTCAACAAATTTTTTGTAAATTAACTTTTTGCTAAATTTGCTATAGTACCTCAACAACTTTGTTGAGGCACTGTTCATTAGCTACATGATTTTTTATTATATTTTCTGGAGCAAAACTAGGCCAAAATTTTTAAACCGGCTGTCCACCCGGATGTCCCCCTGGATATCCTACCGGATGTCCCGTGAGTGCCTGTAGTAAAAGAAGAAAAAATGCCGAAAATTTGTCTAACCGATCGACCGACCGGTCAACGGTAAATTTTTTTTTTTTTTTTTTTCATTTTTTAAGAATTGTTTGATGGCACCTCATCAATTTAATAAAAAAATGAAGAATAACAAATATAATAAGAAATTAATATTTTAATAAGATTAGAATAGAGAGTTTGATGTAGTGAGTACTAAAAAGTTGACTAGCTAAAATAACAAAAGTGAATTTTTTGTTATAATTTGACTCAAAATTTGTTATGTGGATGCTTTAAGTAGGGGTGTACGTAGCGCGGTTTGGGCACTTTGAGGGTAAAATTATAAACCAAATGGCGGATTAGAAGATTGATAAGCCTTATAAATGAGATGTTAAAAAGGTGCACCTATCTTACATTGATAATAGAGGAGATCATTAATGAATATTTAAATCCCTTGTTTAGCCTAATGGTGTAGAGCATCCGCATCATCATAGCCAAAATAACAAAAAGGTAAAATATAACTAGCCAATCACAAAATTGTTCCTCCATCAGGCTCAACAAATTTTTTAAATTTGCTATAGTACCTCAACAACTTTGTTGAGACACTGTTCATTAGCTACATGATTTTTTATTATATTTTCTGGAGCAGAACTAGGCCAAAATTTTTAAACTGGTCGTCCACCTGGATGTCCCCCTGGATATCCCACCAGATGTCCCGTGAGTGCCTGTAGCAAAAGAAGAAAAAATGCCGAAAATTAGTTTAACCGGTTGACCGGCCGGTCAATGATAATTTTTTTTTTTTTTTTTTGCATTTTTAAGAATTGTTTGATGGCACCTCATCAATTTAATAAAAAAAAATGAAGAATAACAAATATAATAAGAAATTAATATTTTAATAAGATTAAGTTAGAATAGAGAGTTTGATGTAGTGAGTACTAAAAAGTTGACTAGCTAAAATAACAAAAGTGAATTTTGGGTTATAATTTGACTCAAAATTTGTTGAGATTGACCACCACCACTAGTCAACTGAGGTTCTGGGATATGGTGTTGAGACGGATTTTAAATTTTAAAATTTAAACTGCGATTAGCAGATAGAGCTATATGAATCGGTGTCATTTTAAGGGATTGAGCGATATTTTATATAATCTTAAATGTAAACCTTTTGAAATATCTAAATTTTCTAAACGAGGAGAGTTATGGATGTTTTATAACTTTTCCTCATAAATTCCTCTGCAAAATATATTCAATGGTCTTCTCTAGCGGATTTCTAAGGGCTTTCCAAGCTAATTGTCATCAATTTTGAACTTTGTTCATACATTCTTATTTCTAAGAGCTTTCCAACCTAATTGTCGCATTCTGTGAGTGACCTATGTTATCTTATTCGTCTTTTTTTTTTGGATATTTTAAATCGTTTGTCATTTTCTTTGGTGTTTCATCCTTGCATGTTCATTGGTGTTCCATTTTTAAAGCCTTTAAATTTTAACTTTAGTTCTTACTTGGGGCCAATAATCTCAATAATTAGTTTTTCCATTTGACTATTTTATTTGCATCTATATGGAATTTGTAAGTGTAAATGATTTTATTCACATTACAACAACTCGGCTCACCAATAATAAATGAGTAAGTATTAATCGCAGTCATGGTTAAACAGTATTTGAATTTGTAGTACCAAATGTGAATGATCAATATAAAGTTGAAGATTTTGTGATTTAAATAAGTAAATTATGTGTATGATGGAGTTAATTTATAAATATTAGGATAAATTAAAAATACACTCCTTGAAGTTTGTTTAAAATACAGATTATTTTTGTGATTTGAAAAATTACAAATACCCCCTATTATAATTTTTTGTTTAACATAATTAACTAAAAAAATGAAATTCAGAATTACTCTCCTATATAATAATAAAATTATTTAAATTATTAATTGAAATATATTTTAATATTATTAACTACTGTTAATTGACATGATGATTTATTAATAAAAAAGCCTATTTGTTATGAAATTAGAAATCTCAGTGGTGGAATGTAATTTTTAAAATTATAAGGAGTGATTTATATTTTAATCAAATCTCAAGGAATATATTTATAATTTACCCTAAATATTATTGGAAAAGACCTGAATTGCAAACCTGGGGAAGCACAGTGATAATTGTGGGGGATTATTCTAAATCTAACTAACATGGTGAGAGGGAGGAAGGAAGGGAGTTGGTGGTGTTTGATAATTTAATTTAGTATTTAAAATTAAATGTATTCAATAAAAATAAATGGGCACTCGGCACACAAATCTAAATTTAAATTTTGTTGGTCTAAAATCTATACTCTAAAATATTTGACAATCTTGTACAATAATTAAAATAGCCATTCATACTCCTATATATGCATATCAACATGTGAAACCTATCTCTCCAAACCATTTCTTCAATCTCTCTCTCTCTCTCTCTCTCACATTTTTATCTTCTCTCCTTACAAATTTGAGATCAAATATGCGCAGTGGCAGAGCCACATGAGGACTAGGGGGTCATGTGCCCTCCTTAGATTTTTTATTTTGTTTATGTATATAAATAAAATTTTAAACAAAAATAATATTTAGAATAAAATA